>CM067333.1:106197500-107397500 GCA_034376525.1 Nicotiana benthamiana
GGTTCCATTCAAATCTAGTTGGAACCAGTCAAATCCCAAATCGAACCACAAGAACCCTAGAAAGACCAAACTTGGGGTCTGTCCAAAATTAAGGGAATTTGGGGTTCCTAACCGACGTTGGTCAAGTGTTCTTAGTCGAGAACACTCGATTAAGGTCTGTTCGGCGTCAAAAAATTTGAGTTAGAGTTGAAGCTAAAGTCTGTCTGTTTTCTGTTCTTTTAAGGTATATCTTTTTCTTTCCCCTTCTATTCTATTTTTGTTGTTATTGTCTCTTTGTTAGTTTTGTTGTATTGATTTTTCGACTTTTGTTCATTATTGTTCTTCTTCTCCATCTGACCTTTTATTCGGTCTAAATTCATTTCTGTTCTAATGTTGTGATTATATGTTGTAAATCATAAATCATTTATTTTAGTTTCGTCGATTAGTTAGTTTTCTTATAGCCCCTATTTTTGTCAATGCTGTGGAAATCACTCGTTTGTCTGTTTGTCTCTAATTTTTTGTTGTTAATTGTTATATGTTATGGCCTGTGTAATCGATTAATTAAGTATCGTCGATTAGTCTTTTAGGTTTGAATGGTTCAAACCATGACAGTAGTAATAAAATCTGTGTAAGCTGTGGCTATTCTAATATATTTGCAGTATGCCTTGTTCGTATATAGGTTTATTTTGGAATTAGGATAGTCTTTTCTCAATCATTGTGTTCTTGTGGTAATGTTGTTTGGATTGATTTGAATTGTTGCTTGATTTTGCTGAGTTAAGTAATTGTTGCTTCCTGGAATTCTCAATTCATTTTTCTTTATTTCTTGGCTGTTTCTATGAACATCTGTAGCATGGTTGTACTTTTAAGGATTGTGCTTTTAAGGATTGGTTGTAGATGTTAGTCAGAAATTAGTCTTAGATAATTGATAGGTTTGAAACTATAGAGATTCAATGACAGATCAAAGAAGTTTAGGGCAGGGCAGTAAAAATAGTAATCTCAGGGGGTATTTTGGGATTTTTAAAAAGATTGAAATAGTCATTTTAGTGGTCTGTCCAATAGGGTACAAAGGTGCCATTTAAAATAAGGAATTGTCTAAGTGACAGTAGGGAACAAAACATAATGGTATGGGGGGACTAAGTCATGAGTAATACACTAATGAATTAGTCAAAAGATGGAACAATTTCAAGTGGGATTGAATAGTTAATAAACGGTTAATAATGGAAGACCACTTTTTAAGTTTTGACTATCTATTAGGGCCTAAAGATCCGGAAGAAAAGGATTGAAAAGATGAGAGTGGTATATAAAAAGACACAGAGGGGACTTGAACGGGAGGAGGAGTTGAGAGTAAAAAAAGCATTCATTAATTTTCAGATCTAGAGTTCAAAATTCAAACTCCAAAAAATCAAAAAAAGAAAAGAAATAGAAATCTTATAGAAAAATCAAAAATAGTTACTATTCCACTGGAATTTTCAGTTTAATTTCCATTTCTTTCTAAGTTTTTGTTTCAGAGACATATATACTGATTTCGAATGGCTTTAAGTCCAATTGAGCTAGATATCAATTGAGTTTGGGTTTGAATAGAAGTGTTGAGTATTTGCTGGGTAATTGTCAAGGTCATTTGGTCTGTTTCGAATTTTATTCAAGTTGATCTCTCCTTTATCTGGTTGCAAATTTCCTTCTGGGCTATGTTTTTATTTTCTGGGCTGTGTATTGTTGCTGTTTGGTTATCTCAAAGTGTTGCTGATCATCACTGCTTTATTGACTTCTTCGTCTTCTTATATTTCGCATCTCCAGGTACACACCTTGAGATCAGTCTGATGTAATTTTTTCCACTGTAAATGCAATGGCAGCTTGATACTTGCTTTGACCTTTACTGCTCTATATAGTTCCATTAAATTGCAGTTAGTTTTAGGATATATTTCTGATGAATTCGTTACTTTAAGTTGATTGTAATGAATTAGTCAAATTATTAACCTGTCATGGACTGTCACATGCTCATAGATTGGGTTTTTGTGAGACTTTTGAATCTCTAATTTGTATAGGACTGAAAAATTGAGCTTGAGCTAGTAGGACTGTGATAATTTGAACCATGCCAATTGTCATTTATATTGGCCTGCCTGCTAGCTTAAGATAATTGTGTTCTATAGTTAACAAAGTCGAGCACTAAGCTACAATCTCTAATTGGATTGCATGTTTCATCCAAGCCACTGAGGTTTCAATTCTTATAAATAGTCAGTAAAATCTTTGATATGAGAATCAGATAAACACACAAATAGCTTAAGTAATAAATTGCACTCTTTGAATTGAATTATGATTAAGCTGTATTTGGACTTTAAAAATAAAATTGTCCAATGGCTGTAATGAAATTCCATTTTTCAAATGTTGATGAGGCCAAGTATGTCAAATAAGTGTAGTTGCAAATTGGCCTTTATTCGGTGTATAGTTGTTATACCCTTCACCATAGGCCCAAATTACCTAGTCCCTTTGTACGTATGATTGGGGCTGCCCGGGTTTAACTTGTTAAAGAAGAATACGTTGTCTGTCTTACCGGATTGTTAGGCTCAAGTGCATCGAGTTCAATTTACGTCTCTTTCAAATAACAACAACAATTCAGTATAACTTTACTTAGTGGGGTCTGAGAAGAGTAGTATGTACGCAGACTTTACCCCTACCCTTGGGTAGAGAGTCTGTTTCCATATAGACTTCCGGCATCATTCCCTCCAAGAAATTCCCACCTTGCTTTTGGGGAGACTCGAACTCACAACCTCTCAGTTGGAAGTGGGGGTTTCAAATATGTAAATGAATTAGAATTTTATTTTATTTTTAGAGACAAATAAAGTAGAAAATATAGACACTTTAGGACTGGTCTTTAAATAAAATGATGAAACGAGTCTCGTCGAATAAGATGCAAATTGGGGGGGCCACATTCAATGCTTAACTAAACAATACTTAGAAATTCGGGAAGGGCCGGTTAGCGAATCTCATGGCCCTCCCCAAAGATAATAATGCGCCAGTTACTATTAGGCGCACTTTTAATAATTTACTTTCTTAAACTCGGGTGCACATTTATGTGACCCAAATACAAATCTCAACGGAGTCGAAATGTGTCAATAACCACGGGTACATAGATGTGATGTGGTTCGAGATATGTTTTCACGACGTTGCAATTCTCGTTAAATAATAATAATAATAATAATTTTAATAATAATAATAACATAATAGTAATAATAATAATAATAATAATAATAATAATAATAATAATAATAATAATAATAATAATAATAATAATAATAATAATAATAACAACAACAACAACAACAACAATAATAATAATAATAATAAAAGCGGTTTAAGGGTAAAAATTGGCACATAGTTTTTTTCATATAATAAAAATCAGATAAATAAGCTAAATGCGGCAGTTGAGCGACCGTGCTAGAACCACAGAATCCGGGAACACCTAATACCTTCTCCCGGGTTAATAGAATTCCTTACTCAGATTTCTAGTTCGTGGACTGTTAATAAAGTCATATTTTCCTTGGATCGGGATTCAACCGGTGACTTGGGACACCATTAATCTCCCGAGTGGCAACTCTGAAATTTTAATAACAAATCCCGTTCCGATTGTCCTTTAATTGGAAAAACTCTCTTACGCATTTGCGGGGCGTGAGAAAGGAGGTGTGACAAAACCTTGTAATTTTTTGTTGACGAAGGCGCATGGCCTGAATCTTGTGACGTTAGTGTTTGAGAGCTGAAGTTCGGTTCTGATTCGAGATCTTGAGCTGCTCACACGTTCTATTCCTGATCGGGGTATGTAGGCTTGGGGTGACTCTCGGTTCGAGATATCTTCGTGCCGATTTTCGGCAAGATCTCGCATCAGGGATACGGGGGTGCCTTACAGAGATCCTCCCTCGGGGGGGGGGGGGGAGGGCTGCTACTTCTTCTTGCTTGCACTATCCGAGAGAGGAGCGACAGAGGAGTTGGATCTCGATTCGAGATCTTCGAGTTCCCTTTGTCCGAAATACCACCATGGCTTGTTTGAGCTGGGTTGTTCTTTGGCGTTTCTTTCCTTTTGGTCCAGAGAAGAACTACGCGATTCTGCTATGAAATCTCCATGGACGATGCCAAATTGTTTTGCCTAAAGTTATCACATACTTTGCAAGTATAAAACAATAAAATTAAATCGAGGGCTAATCATAGCAGATCGTAATAATCAAGAGACCAAATGGAAAGTGCAATAGACAAGTGTTATTTGTTACAGAGAAATGTGTAGAGATCTTTTATTGATAATATTGATTAGGTCTGCCTCCCCATGGAGAGGTTCAAAGCCTTACAATCATGTTCTTTCTTTTCTAGTAATGATGAAGAAGAAGCTCCCCTTCTAGAGTTCCTTCTCTTAGTATTTCTAGATGCGAAATGTGGGCTGGCAATGACGGCCGTGATTATTCTGAAGCTCCGTCCCTATGATGGCGGATAGGCCGTAGCCTTAATAATTGAGTCAGCCGATGATCGGATATTGCGATCAATAAGTGGTCATATCGTTTATTAATTTACGAATTAGCTTAGGACATAATTAATCTTATTAATTATCTCGGGGTTATATTCTGATCCACACCGCCATCATAATTTAAGAACCTGATTAATTGGATAAGATAATCGTGACATAAAATTTAATCTTTTTTAACTCTATGCACCCTTTGGTGTATCATTTCATACTGTAACATGGAGTAACAATACATGTATTAATCAATACATGGATTAAGCTTATTAAGTTTAAAACATAAACTCATATTTTAAATTTTATCATATATATCCCATTTTAATACAAAAAAGATAAATTTCTCGACTAAAAGTAATTTTTATATTACTAATCCATGTATTATAAGCTCTACATAACTTGTTTTTTTTAGCCAAACGACCCCTAAAAATTGTACTTAGAGATATTTGACTTGACAATGCTTTTAGTGAAAATGGCTAATCTGTTTTCGAACTGATAATTTAAAAATAGTCGGCATTTGAAGAGTCATTAAAAATAGCCATATTTTGCTAAAACACAGAAATTTCCAGCATTATTGAACTGGATTGTGGAGCTCCTGCGCGTAAACTTCCAGTATATTATGCTGAACTCCAGCACACGAAAAATTCCAGCATAATATGTTGGACATTGGAGCTCGTGTATAAATTTCCAGCATCTTATGGTGGAATTCCAGTACATCATGAAATTTCATTTTATTATACTAGAATCACATATGCTAAAATTCAAACTTCATCATATTATGCATGAAGTTTTTCGAATTTTAAGGTTGTTTTTATTTATGTTTTATCTTTACATAAAAATAAATTTCGATTACTTTTAAACTTTTAACTATTTTTTAATTATCAGTTATAAATCTAGATATTTTTAAATTTTGTCTCCGCTATTATGTAGTACTGATTGTATTTATGCAAAGAGCCAAATTTCTTTTTCATCTCATATCATTTTATAGATAAAGGAAAGTTGGTGGAACATCTCTTTCTATTCTCATTGTTTAATCTGAATCCCACTGGCCAGCATATGATTTGTATCGGGAATTAAATATTTTTCAAAGTATTAAGAGTCATATCACCGCCTCATGTTTCCTTCTTTCTTCCTTCCATTATTGTTCTTCGTTTTAAGGTAACTGTTGACTTGCCGAATTATGATTTAAAGTTTGAGCTTATCATTACATTCATAATTCATTTTAATTATTAGATTTGTAATTAAAATTTATACATGTTTCTAATGAATTACCTATATAAATACAAATAATCGCGGAGCCTAGATTTTCAATAAAGGCTATCAAAATATAAAGAAGTAAACTCATATGTATATATATAGAGAGATAAAGAGAGAAAATTACCTAGCTACACAGTAATTTTCCGACAAAAGAGTGAATACATAATAAAAAAAATTAAGCAAAGGCTACTAAATTTGTCTGAATCCGTACCTAGTACTCTAACTTCGCCCCTACCTCCCATTGCACTTATTAAAAGAAAAAACATATATAAGATAAAGAAATTGATGTTATATATAATTAAAGTGGTTAAGACTAGACATAGAACATTTGCAACAAATTAATTCATTAATTTCAAGAAGATACTTTACAAAAGAAAATTATTTTCATGTCTATGTTTGAGTCAGTTAATATTTAAGTCTTTTTTGTACCAATAAGGATTGTGGTGGAGTGGTAAATACTCCTTCATTCTTGATCAGAGATCTCGAGTTCGAGTCGCGTTTGTTAGAGAGTGCTTTATCTTAATGTGGGACTTCTCGACGCGAACTCAAATTTAGTCGGGCCCCAATATATATACCGAATGCTGGATGAGAAACCAAAAAAAGTAGTTTGATTTGTTTGTTGAAAGAAGGTCAACCCCATCTCAAGGAAACGTTATTCACCTCTTTCTTTTTTATTTCTTACTCGATGTTCTGAGCCTAGTAAAACTCATTAAAAGGAAAGTATTTTTCGTAAATTATTTTTATTCTCGTGGCCCGAACCTATAATTTAAGTTTTCAATCAACATGAATCAGTTATTCAATAATTTTTGTATTTGTAAGCAAACCAAGAGAATAATTGGTTAATTAATGGCCTAATTGCAGGATAGTTAAATCTCTGCCACCACCAATTAATGACTTGTTTATGTATGCTTCCTAAAATAATTTATCAATTATTGACCACCAAAAATGAATAAATAAGACAAAAATTTTCATTAAATTCTGTCTGCTCTTTCACATTAAGAGGATGAGAAAAATGTTGTGTTGACAACAGAGGTAGAACTGAAGGGGAGCTTTGTAGTATTGTTAAAATTGTTTTTGTATGACCTATAGGTCACGAGTTCGAGTCGTGAAATCAGTCATTGATACTTATATTAGAATTACACCTTTTAGAGTATGGTCCTTTTCCGAACTCTGTATGAACGTGAGATACTTCATGCACTAGAATACCTTTTTTTACAACAGAGGTAGAATTGTAGTTCTGCTTGCGAATTTGACGGAATTCAATACTTTAATATTTTTAGTTCAAATTTTATATTTATATTAAAAAGTTATTTAATATATATAAATAATTTATCTAAAACGCAACAAGTTACTTTTTTATAGATCTAGAATCCACAAACACAAAATCTAATTTCGCCTCTGGTTGACGATACAGAAAGATGTGATAGTATGGTCGAGATATATAAATTTTTAACTCGAGATTTCATGTTTGTACCTAAGACTAAAATACTTTTAGGTAGAAGCGCACTAATAATTAATCAGATTAGTAATTTATTATTTTGGGTCATTAAATAATAAAAAGACATTTACATGGTAGGTGCATGATCATATTTAAATACTTTCACCATCCACTAGCTACTTAAAAGAGCAAAGAAATAAAATTGGGACCAAACTCCAAAATTCTAGTTTTACATAATCATGTGCGACACTGATAAAAGAACATGACACAAATCATTGTTTGCTTTCTCCACAAAATCATTATTCACCCAACCAGAGCGGAGCTAGTGTGCCGCAATTGGATTCGGTCGAGCTCAGTATCTCTGATTCGAATCTTGTATTTGTTTTAAAAAATTTATTAAATATGTATAAATTATTAGTTTAGAACCCAACAACTTAAAACAATTAAAATTCTAAACTCATAAACTTAAAATCTTGGCTCTGCCTATGCGCCTAACAACATTACAAAGCCACCCAGATACCCATAATTTTATACACACAATTAGGCTTTTAATTTTTCTATTTTCTCTTTATTTTCTTGGTTCCCTTGTAACTATAAGATTACCTCATGAAATAAAATAAAAAATAAAAAAGGAAGAAATTAGAAATGTACAAAGAAGAACTACAAACTTTGAGTCTCCTGGTCAACTTGCATACATCTAAATTATTTTTACCAGTTACTTATTATTTTTTATCAATATAAATATCGACGAACTTTCAAGATTTAAGTACAGAAAAAAGTATCGACATAACTTATTAGGCTTAAAAAAAGAAAATTCTAAGACCACCTCCATGATTAAAGTTGAATTTGGGACCCAATTCAACTTTTTTTCGACACTCCCCCGCCTCGACGAACTTTCAAGATTTAAGTACAGAAAAAAAATATCGACATCACTTATTAGGCTTAAAAAAAAAGAAAATTTTAAGACCGCCACCACGATTCAAGTGGGACCTAATTCAACTTTTTTCACCCCTACCCCCACCCCCACCCCCAAATGAGCATTGATGATAATTCATATGCTATTCAAGAAATCCAGTTTTGGTTAAAACAGCATTTCTTACCCTACTTAGATCTCTTCCTTTCAATGTTCTTCCAACACCTTCACACACTGAAAATGAAGAAATTTGGTTTCTCCCTAATCTTTTAGCAAGCCATTCATGTGGAGGCACCATATTTTCTTCATCATTTTCTTCAATTTCCCAACTATTATTTGTCACAAAATTACCAATATCTTTCTTTAAACTTGTCCCATAAATTTTTGACCAATCTGGTATTGTTACAGGGGCTGAATGCTGAGTTATTTTGAATTCTTGAATTGAATTCTTGTTTGACTTTGGGATCATAATCTTGGCTGCAGTTGGTATTTGCCTTCTTGGATTCAAAATAAATAATGGTTGATCTTTACTTGTTATGAACTTTGAACTAAGTTGGTTTTTTTCAATAACACTATTATTATTATTACCCCAAATGTCTTCTTCTTGAAATTCTTCATTCTTGCAATTATATGTCCCTTCATTTGATGAAGTCATATTCTGAAAAACACAAAATTCAATTAAGTCAACCAAGTTGCATATATGCACTAATTCAAAAGAATTTTTTTTTATGTAAAAATAGAATCCCTTGTTTTCTCTCCCAAAAGATATCTAAACTCCTCGAGTCTCAATTCAAACCATACCATCAAGTCATAAATACGCATACAACAACAACAAACATGCTTAGTATGATCTGACAAATAAGGTTCGTGAAGATAGTGTATACACAGATTTTATTTCTACTTTATGTGAGATAGAAAGGCTGTTTCAGATACACTCGGCTAGTGGCAAAGCCACATAAACTGACAACCCTTCGTCAAAAAATTGTACCGTATATATAAGTGGAATATGAGAATATTACGTTTTAGAGGTATATAACATATATTAACCACTCTTTGTCGGAATTTTTTTTCGTTCTTTCAAATTTAAATACCCTTAAAAAAATTCTAGCTTTGTCACTGTCCTCGGCTCAAACAAAAAAAAACAAAGTAAGCTTGAGACAAATAGGCATATATACATATCAAAAATACAATTTAGAAAACGAACAAACAAAACAAGGGGTTGAGTTATTACAGATAATTAGACACTATAATAGATTTTATGCATATAAGCATGAATTACTTACCAAAATGAATTTTTTTCTTCAATTGAAACTTGCAACAGATAGCTTACTACTTGAGATTTGATATCTGCATATATTACAAGACTTTAGTCCTCTCTATACATGAATGGGATTCTCAGCAAAGAACCAAATGAGAGTAAATGTGTAAGCAATCAAGAAGAGAGAAAGACTTTAACTTTAGTCCGAAGAGATGTCTTATATAATAGACTTCATCTTATTTTATTCTTTTATTTATTTATTATTATTATTATTATTATTATTATTATTATTATTGTTATTATTCGGGGAAGGTTAGTTAGCATATAATGAGAGTTGAGAAATTCTTATTAGGAAGAGCTTTACTTCTTAGTGAGGCTATCCGATGTGAATTTAAATGTAAAAATAGCACGGTATCGTCAGTTTTCGGATTGGTTATTCAAAAATAGCCAGCGTTTATTAAGTCAATAAAAAATAGTCACTATTTTGCTATAACAGAGACCGGTCCAGCAGAATATACTGGAGTTCGGTGCACCTGTATATGAACTCCAACATATTATGCTGGACCGGTATACTAGAGCATCGGTGCTCCAAACTCTAGTATATTATACTGGACAACTATACTTGCTGGAACTCCAGTACGTTATGCTGGAGTTCTGGTGTACTTATGTTGGAACTCCATCATATTATGCTGGAGTTCCATCATACTTTTGAAATTGAGCTATTTTTGAACAACCAATTATAAATATGATTATTTTTGTATTTCTTCCAATTTAAATTAGTCGAAGCGCGGAGCCAGAAACTTTAGTAAGAAAATTCAAAATATTCGAACCTCTGCAACTGCAAACAATTTTGAACTACTTTTGCCACAATAATAAAAACTTTCCCTACGTCAAAGGGACTCGAAAGCTTATATATATATATAAAAAATATTACTTTTAAATTAGTTATATATAATTCTTCAATGACAGAATCCAATTAAATCTCTTCATTCGTTGTGACTCTAGACTGAGTCAGGGTCTATATACTTTGAATACCGGATAAGTTAAACAAAAACAGAGCATATAATCAAAATAATGTTTCGTTTAAACTAAGTAATTAATAATAAGATGATTGTCATTCAGAGGCGGAGCCGGTATTTGATATTTATGGGTATATATATATATTATGAATTTCATAAGACAAATATAAGGTTTGGATCAAAGTGATTGGGTTCGGTGCCCGAACCTCTGTCATATATTACTTATTAATTAAGGCTATTTATTGCAATTCACGTGTATTTTTTGACAAAATTTACATTATCATGTTCAGCTTAAACCTAGTTTTTATCATACATAAACCCTTTTTTACAAATATAAAACCAAATTTTCTAGGTGACTTCGATATTGAAGCTCTAATGATAATGACTTTTTGCTTAGCCAGAATAATCTAGTCATCCTGATTAACTCTATCATTATAAACAAACTTTCAGAATAAAAATAAAAATAAAAAAAGTGTTTAATAATTGTACATATCCAAATAATTACATTCCTCTAACGACGTGATAGCACGTTCTCTAAGCTTTGCAAATGACATCATTTTTTTTGTCATAGTTCATACAACCATTGGTGTCTATAGGGGTTTTAACTACTTAGTTATTACATAGCATGTCGCGAATGAATTTGGTGCAAATGACATCATTAATTATATATATTTGACTTGCAATCTTAGGATGTTAATTAAAAATTATATGAATTACTTTTAATGTAAATTACAATGTTTGCTGATTGTCGAAAAGGTTATACAATATATAGTCAACACTACATGCACTTTTCACGGTGGTAAACTAATCACGCCCAATTCTAGTTTTAAAAAGAATATGCAGTTGCTCCAAATATAATCCAGTCTAAAAGTTTGGAATCGAATCCCGCAGAAAACTAAAGTCTCGCTATAACTGTTCAATATCATCAATAAGGCAAGCTCGAACAATTTCTAAGTTAAAAATATTATGATTCTTATATCTAATTAATTAACGATAAATTAAAATAGTAAATTAACAACTAAAAATACTAAGGGCTAGAAACATGATTAACTAGGCCTAGAGTTTTTCTAATTGTCGGAATCCTTCCCGCTACGTCTGTTATAATTCGCCTAAGTATTCTCCATTGATCATGAGCACTCGATTTATCGTAATTCTCTCTCGAGCAACTCCAATAATGTACTAGTCATATTCTCTCGAATTACGCTAGCTCACACTTTTTACTGCTCACTATGATTATGTCAAAGCTTCGTTATCTCTAATCCTGCTTTTAAGCCCGTTATATTGATCTCTCATATACCTTATGAGTGAAGTTGTTCAACAATCACCTAAATATGTGTCCTTTATCAAGCAACACATAATAAATAGGTACAGTCAATCAATGGCCATTCAATCAACTCAAATAAGCACGCAGTTAAACAAGTAGATAAATCCAAAGGTTAAATTATATTAAACGTAACAAGAATTCATCCTCCAAAAAGTTCCATTAAAACTTCAGATAACAAATTGGCTATTCATAGTAGTATGAAAAACTAAAATACTGGAATTCATAACCAACAATGAAAAATAAAAGAAGAAGGGAGAAAGCTCGTGCTTGAATCTTCCTCCTTGCTCCTAGTGTGTTCTCGCCTCCTTGGGTGTTGTCTTACCCTAAAGTAGTGTCTTCCTCCTCAAAAGGAAGTTTTATGATGTATTTATATTAATTAGCGTTTGTATGGGGCGGTCTTGAGCTATCCTATATCGGTCATGAGAAGTTGAGTCGCGTGCTAGAGTTGGTGCAACGCGCGAACCCTAGCACGCTCCCAGCTATTTTTTTTTCTTCTATGTTCTTTCGCGTGACAAGTCCAGTGCCATCCTCCATACTGCACTGTTTTCTTGTTCATTCCCTAGGCCATTTCGCGCCTACTTTCATGCAATGCACTAGTTGTGGCACGGTCCTAGCTCTTGCCTCTCAACTCTTTTGCATCAAATCATTTGATTTTTGCCAACTTCCATCCAAACTCATTCCTACACACAATAAACATATAATGAGCATATTTTATGTATATTAACATGTAATACCCCCCAACTCACATACAAAATAAGATGAAGTTATACTTAAATCATGCATTTTTCAATGTTTATCATCACCCCACGCTTAAACTCTTGCTCATCCTCGAGCAACTTAAACTTAAGCACAATGGTAAGTAACATAGTTCCAAAACATATTCATGTATCATATCAATGACAATGGTTTATATCAACACTTAGAACCCGACATAAACACTATTCGTCTTGTCATATGTAATTTGTCTACAAAATTTGGCATCATTAAGAGTTTATTTGATATGGTTCAGACGCTCGGTTGTGATTCTAGAAGTTCTTGAATTTTAGTTCGTTTTTGATGCGTTTTGGCGTCCGATTCATGGTTTTAGAAGTTATTTTGATGATTTGAGCGCGTGAGCGAGTTAGTGCTATGTTTTTAGACTTGTGTGTATATTTGGTTTGGATCTCCGAGGCTCGGTTGAGTTTCGGAATATTCTTGCATAGTCTTTGATTTCTGGTTCTGGTTTCTTCGCATTTGCATGTTCTGGCTGCAAATGCAGCAATCACATTTGCGATGAACCAGCCGCATTTGCGAAGGCTGGTCTTTGCATTTGCAAAGTTTTTGTCGTAAATACGACCTCAGCAGAAATCCTTCAGGTTCGCAATGGCGGGTTCACATTTGCAAACCCCATATCGCAAATGCGACATCTGCAACTGTTAAGTGCTGAGAATTCCAAGTTTTTGCTTTACTTTTCATATATTGAACCCTAGCTTTGAGGTGAGGCGATTTTGAGAGGGGATTTTCATATCAAAATATTCGGTAAGTATCTTTAATCAATTTCCAACATATTTCATGATTTTATACAAGATGTAACATCAAATTCATGAGAAATCTATGGGCAAATTTGAGAATTTTGTAAAAGTTTTGAAAAATGAAAATTTGAGATCTAAGAGTCAAACAAGAATCAGATTTGAAAATAAAATACATATTTGAACTCGTGGGGCTATGGGTAGTCAAGACCTACATTTGGACCCAGGTTTTGACCGGGTAGGCCCGGGGTTTGACTTCTATTGACTTTTTAACAATTAAATAAAAATTATAGCTTTATTAATTGAAATATTTTCTCTTGCATTGTGTGGTGTATTCAAGTCGTCATTGACTAGATTGAGTCGAGCGGAGGCGAATTTATAGAGGAAAATGCTAAATTGAGTGTTGGGTTAGCCTAATTGAGGTAAGTGTTTTGTGTAACTTTGTTGAGAAGATTTTTCCTCCTATTATCATTGTTTGCTACGTGCGGAGGTAATACATATATGAGGTGACAAATGTATATATATGTGCCAGGGTTAATTATGCTCGGGAGTTGGATTATGTTACATTTATATTTGTAGAATTTTGTGACCTCTTGCTTCATGCCTTACTTGACTCTTAGACACCAAGAACATGATATTAAATGATAGAAATCAAGACTTAGCTTATTATAACTTGATCAAAATTGACGGAATTTTTGTGAATACGTTGATGTGTCTGTATTGGACAAATTTGGTTCCCTATGTTCTGATGCTATCTACGCACGTCCTTGACGTAGAGAGCGGCCTAACAGAGGCTGACTCGAAAGTGAACAGATTGAGTGACATGACTTAAGACAACGTTGTTTGAAGCTCTGACTCTCCCGTACACTGAGACCACCAACCTCTGTACTTTTCTCTGATTATTTCGAGGAAGGTCCCTTAATATATAAAGGGGACCTTCCCTTTGTAAATGCTGATGTGTGTATTTTGCTATCCAGAATATACAACTCTCTCTCTCTCTCTCTCTCTCTCTCTCTTGTGCAAATATTATTACTTGCCTTATTGTTCTTACATCTCAAGATATCTACACTATTATCACAGATCTTAGCTATACGATATTCTCTAGTTCATATTACGCTTGATTCCGATTAACCCTTATTATTTTCGATTGTTCTTGAGCCTAATAAGTATTTACATAACTTTTTAGCCAAACAATTTGGCACCGTCTGTGGGGATTTAGTGAATCAAAGTTGTAGTTTGCTTCTAGATATCCTTCAAAAAAATACTTTCTACAACCTAGAATGGCCAAAAATAACGCAAGAATGAAAGCTGTCGTGGATGTTAGAGCCGATCTCATGGGCCCTCTCAACGTGGCTGCTGAAGGGGATGTTCTACACGCGACCCCTAGTACCCTGATGAACGTGGAAAACCCACCTTCCCCTTCTGAAGATCTGGTGGTACCATGAGAAAAAGAGAATTCTACATCTACAACTAAAAAATCACCCCCAGAGGTAAAAAAGGTTACTAGAAGAGTGGTTAAAAAATGCTCTGAATAGCTTAGCTGAGAAGCCACCCCAAAGTGCCAGACGCACACCAGCAACAGACCATGTTGTAGCCAAAGAAGAACTCGAGGTCACACGAACAAACAACGTTCCCGTCGATGCTCAAGCCCAAAGGAGCACACTCATAGTCATCCTCAAAAAGATGGAGGAAACGAAAAACAAAGACAGGTCGCTTCGCGAACAGATGAAGGAGCACCAAGAAAGGGTGGACAAGATCCTGGGTGCGCCTAAGCTGCTACCAAAGTGAGACGTGGGGAGGTTCGTTGAACAACCCTACGCATAAGGAACTGCACCATACCCCATCCCAAAAACTTTCAAAATGCCCCCTTCTTGAAGGTATATGATGGGACCTCAGATCCCGAGGACCATCTGATTCAGTATGTCACGGCAGTCAAAGGTAATGATCTATCAAAGGAGCATGTACCATCCGTACTTCTAAAGAAGTTCAGCGAAATGCTAATAGGAGGAGCCCTAACGTGGTACTCCCAGCTGCCGGCCAAAAGCATCTCCACGTTCGAGGAAATGGCAGATAAATTTGTCACCGCCTACGCATGAGCCAAGAAAGCGGAAGCATGGGTCAACGACATCTTTGCTGTCCGACAGGCCTCAGGAGAAGGGCTCAGAGAGTTCTTAGCCAGGTTCAACAGGGTTATAATGAGCCTACCAAATGTGTCTGAAGGCATGGTAGTCGCGGCTTTTCAGAATGGACTCAGCAGGTATGGCTCACGGGCAACCAGGAAACTGCTTAGCCATCTTATGAAATATCCCCCACCACCTGGGAAGAAATTCACAGCGCCTACTGTGCCGAGGTACGTGGAGACGACGACGACCTTAATGGCCCGACCTGGCGGTTAACAATGCTGAACCTAGAAAACCAAAGAGACCGACACAATGAGGGATGACGGGAAAAAGTCCCATGCCTCAACAGGGAGAGGCACCAACCGTACATCAGATCTTCGCATCCGCCAAGGCACGTAGATGCCTTACAAAGACACGTCTCCCCACTGAGGAACGACAGAGGTATGCCTCCTTTACTATCTGCACATAACTTTTGTGTATCTCCTTTAAAAGTAGTGTACGCACTGGTAAAGCTGGGTAACAAAGTACAATGGCCAGCAAAGATGAAGTCCGACCCCGCCACCAGAAAATCAAATTCCCTATGTGAGTTCCACCAGTAACGGGGACACAGAACCAAAGACTGCATAGGTCTCCGGAAGGAGGTGGTCCGGATGTTGAACCAAGGATTCTTGAAAGAACTGCTCAGCGACAAAGGAAAGCTCAACTTCGCACGCGGGCGGGAACAACCTCACGGCCCGCCAAGGTCGCACTCACCAACACGCACCATTAACATGATCATTGGGAATGGCGATGACTCAGCAATCAACCATGTCAAATTCACCACCACTCACAAATTAAAGAGAACCATCGCTCACGAACGGTAAGATGACTTCGAAGATAGTATCACCTTCGATAAGTCTGATACCGACGGTTTGTTTTCCCCCGTTATGATGCTTTAGTTATTACTTTACGCATAGTAGATACTGAGATTAAAAGGACTATGGTCGACGATGGCAGTGGCGCATGTATCATTCATCCAAGAGTCCTTGCACTAATGGGACTCGAGGATAAGATAATTCCACGCTGTATAATACTAACTTATTTTAACAAATGCAGTGGAAAGAACCTCTGGGGAGATAACGCTGCCCATTTTGGCGGGAGGAGTTATGATGGAAACCACTTTCCACGTAATGAACCAAGAAACGACATACAACGCCATCATCGGACGTCCGTGGATACATGCCATGAGGGCAGTCCCCTCCAGTTTCTATCAAGTGATCAAATTCCCTACCTCATGGGGGGTGTACAACATAGGGGCGAGCCGCGCACCGTCCAAGAGTGTTAAAAAATGGCATAAAATTACACGCATACCAAACAACTCAAAGGAGCGAGTGCGGAGGCATAGCAATCAGCCCTGTCGGGGACTAAGGTCCACCTGACAGAGGATGCCATCAATGATACCGATGACGTTGAGGTTAACAAGGCCACGGTCGAAGATCTCGACCCCGTCCAGCTGAGCAACAACGATTCCACAAAGAAGGCTTATATAGGCCACAACCTTTCAAACCCAAGTAAGTATCGTGAATTTCTATTTAACCATGCAGAACTGTTTGCTTTTTCCTATGCAGATATGCCAGGGATTCCGCGAGAAATTGCCTTCCACAAACTGAATGTCGATCCGCTACACCCGCCCGTGCGGCAGGTAAGGAGGAAATTTAATGCCGCCATCAACGAAGCAGTAAGTGAAGAAACAGACAAGCTGCTGGTGAACGGTTCCATTAGGGATTCCAAGTATCCGGAATGGGTCTCCGAGGTTGTAATTGTCAAAAAGAAAAATGGGAAGTGGCGGATGTGCGTGGATTTCACCAACCTAAACAAAGCATGTCTAAAAGATTCATTCCCACTACCCCACATCGACCAGTTAATTGACGCAACGACATGGCATGAGCTGCTAATCTTCTTGGATGCATACTCCTGCTATAATCAAATCATGATAGCCGAGGAAGATCAGGAGAAAACGACCTTCATCACTCACCAAGGAACATACTGCTACAAGGTAGTGCCTTCGGGCTCAAAAATGTCGGGGCTACATACCAGAGGCTGGTGACTACGATGTTCAAAGAGCAACTCGGCAAAACGATGGCGGTCTATATTGATGACATGCTAGCAAATTCGTCAAAGAAAGAAGACCACCTCGATCACTTGAAAGAAGCCTTCAGAATATTAAGAAGATACCGTATGAAACTTAATCCTAAAAAATGCGCCTTCGGCATAGCCTCGGGAAAGTTCCTGGGGTTTTTGGTGTTACAAAGGGGCATCGAAGTCAACCAAGAGTACATCAAGGCCATAGAAGCCATCCCAGAAATACTAAGCATAAAAAAAAAAGTGCAGAAACTGACGGGGCGAATTGCCGCCCTCTCCAGGTTCATCTCACGCTCCTCCAATAGCTGCCATAAATTCTTCGGTGTGAAAAAGGACCATGGACTACAATGGAATGAAGAATGTGGCGACGCCTTGAGGAGTTTAAAGGCATATCTGTCATCACCACCCTTACTAGTCAAAGCCAACCTAGGCAAACCGCTGTTGGTGTACTTGGCCGTATCGGAAGTCGCGGTCAGCGTCGTCCTAGTGCACAAAAATAAAGGTGCGCATTCTCCTATTTATTACATTAGCAAAACTTTAATGGATGCTGAAACCCGATACCCACACCTTGAGAGGCTGGCATTGGCACTCGTGGTAGCTTCACGGAAGCTACGACCCTATTACCAATGCCACCCCATAAGAGTAGTAACGACCTTCCCTTCACGGAAGCCGAACTCTCAGGACGGCTTGCCAGATAGGCAGCTGAGTATGTTCTCCAATGCGAACAATGCGAAAAGTACGCCCAAATGATACACCAACCAGGATAACCCCTCCATTCCGTCCCCCTAGCCATTCATCAAATGGGGAATGGATACAGTCGGCCCGCTACCCGCAGGACGAGGAAAGGTATGATTTTTACTTGTTTTAACTTACTATATTCTCCAAGTGGGTGGAAGCAGGAGCGTACGCGCAACTACGCGAACAAAAAGTCATCGCCTTCATATAGAAAAACATCATATGCCGCTTCGGCATCCCCAAAGAAATCAGATGGGACAACGGGCGCCAGTTCATCAGTCAAAAAATGACCGAGTTCTTCGAGAAATGGCGTATCAAAAGGGTACTATCCATGCCATACCACCCCGCCGCCAACGGCCAAGCGGAGTCCTCCAACAAAACAATTCTAAACATACTGAAAAAGAAGCTTGAAGATGCCAAGGGGCTATGGCCCCAACTACAGCCTGAAGTCTTGTGGGTACACAGAACTACACCCAAGTCCAGCACCGGGGAAACCCCGTACTTACTAGTTTATGGAACCAACACGGTCATACCTGTCGAAGTAGGCGAACCCAGTCTAAGGTATTTGGATACCTGTGGAACAGAAAACGACACCAGCAGACTTCAAGATCTTGATGAAGCCGAAAAAAGAAGGGAAATGGCCCACATCAGGATGGTAGCCCAAAAACAACAAATCGAAAGAAACTACAACAAAAGGGAAAAAATAAGGCCACTCAAAGTATGAGACTACGTCCTCAAAGCCAAGACGTTGGCCTCCAAAGACGAAAATGAAAGAAAACTGGGCACAAACTGGGAAGGACCCTACAAGATCATAGCGGCAGCCGGGAAAGGAGCATTCCAGCTAGAGACAATGGAAGGAAAAATGCTCTAGAATAACTGGAACATCGCCCACCTCAAACATTTCCACTTCTAAAAGGCGTCCTCCAAGTCGTACTCTTTTTCCCTTACCAGGGTTTTGTCCCAATTGGGTTTTCCCGGGAAGGTTTTTAACGAGGTGGCAAAGGGAACACTTGGAATTGTTTGCAGTACAAGTGTATCATATTAGCCTTTCCGTGTACTCTCCAAGCCCGACATGATACAGGGACTGGATTACGGCCATCTCCAAATGTGTGAAATGGCTACAGCCATCTCCAAATGTATGAAAAGGCTACAACCATCTCCAAATGTATGAAAAGATTACGGCCATCTCCAAATGTATGAAAAGGCTACGACCATCTCCAAATGTATAAAAAGGCTACGGCCATCTCCAAGTGTATGAAAAGGCTGCGGCCATCTCCAAATATATGAAAAGGCTACGGCCATCGCCAATGCACGAAACGACTAAGGCCATTATTTTTACACGGCTAAGGCCGTCGACTTTTACATGGCTAAGGCCATCATTCCTACACGGCTAAGGCCGTCAAATTTTACATGGGTAAGGCCATCGTTTCTACATGGGTAAGGCCATCAAATTTTACATGGCTAAGGCCATCTTTTTTACACGGCTAAGGCCATCGAATTTTACATGGCTAAGACCATCATTTTTACACGGCTAAAGCCGTCGAATTCAACATGGATAAGGACATCATTTTTACACAGTTAAGGCCGTAAAATCTTACATGGTTAAGGCCGCCGTCAAACACGGATTAAGGCCGCCAGATCTTACATAGCTAAAAGCCATTGTTCTATACGGCTAAGACCACCTTTTTCACGTAACTAAAGTTGTCAAAATTTACGTAGCCGAAGCCATCATTTTTACACGGCCAAGGCCGCCGAATCGTAGGTGCTCAGGTCATCTTTATCTTCAAAAGGGTCAACACCCATGATACAAAAATCGATATTTACAAACATATTTACAAAAAGGTTCCAGAAAACAGAAAAAGATTAACTATGGCAAATGTCATATGTCTTTATCTTCAAAAAGAGTCAACACCCATGATACAAAAATTGGTATTTACAAACATATTTACAAAAAATCCGAAAGGCCTCCGCCACTTTGATTATCTTGCCCCGCCTGGTCTTCATGTGGCCTGCCTCCATTCCCAGGAAGGTACTCCTTGGAAATCCAAGAGCTGAACTCCAAACGGTTAATATTTGCAGCATTACCCCCCTCCCGGGCCGGTGATTCGGGACTATAGCCGGCCACTTCACGGGCAGCTCTAACCAACTGGCATTGTCTCTCAACTTCTGCCTCGGATGCTCGAACGACCGCCAAAAATTCTTCAAGTACGACCAGCCAGGCCTCCACATACACCTACATCTCGTGTGCCTCACGAGACGCATCGGCCTGGGCTAGATCCAGCTTGAGTTCCTCAACCTCGGCCTTCTTGGCATCAAGTTTCACCGTTAAGTTTGCAACCCGAGTGTGTAGTTCCGCCGCCTCCTCCGCCACTGCGCGGCCGAGCTGCAATTTTATCCTTAGATTGAATGACTATCTCCATCTTCGCAGCCCGAGCAAGAGCCGCCATGAGTTGCTCATCAACTTTCTCCAGCTCAGCCACCCTATTCTTCAACTGCGCTTTAGACTGCACGAGGCTCTCATAGAACACCCAAAAGTTAGGGTCCTGTTTATACATATCGTCCAAGGTTCAGTTCGCCTCACGCGTCCTATTGTACTTCTGCACCAACTTATTGTACTTGGCTACTTTCTTCTTCAGGCATCGCCCCCTCTCCGCCTCTAAGATATGAGTCTGGAAAAAGCCGAAAAGTAAGTGTAAGGAAAGTCGCCCTCCACAAATACAAACAAAATCAATCAAGTCAAAAGACATACCTGCAAGGCCGCACCTGCCGCTCTTCGGACCAAGTCCTTGTCATTGGTCTCTGCCAGGGCCGCGCTCTCGGCACCCGCACATAAAAGTGTCATATTGGTGGCTGGCTCCTCGCAATTTTCTAACAAATTATAATGACTGGGAATCAGTATGCGACGGGAAGACTAGCCAGCCACCATCCCCACTTGGTCTAAGGACTCGCCTTCTCCGCCCGCGTCCTCGACGGTGATTTCTGGGCTCGTCATTTCAACATAATCATCCCCTCTCTCTACGGACGCCCGCGAGCTGCCATCCCGAGCACGTTTCGGGCGGAGGTCAGTAACTGCCTCCCTTCTAAGAGCAGACCTCCCCGAGCAAATGGCTTCAGCCATAAAATCAGCCTGGACTCACGCCGGGTGGATTAGCCTTCTCTGTCTGTGTAACCACCGCCTTGCGAGCACGAATCCGGCGTCTCTTCATTGCCAGTGACTCTTATTCTTCAAGGCTCCCCTCCGCGGGATGCAAGTTGGGAACACATGGCGTCACTTTAGTAATGTGCGTCCTAATGGGGGCAACCTCGAGGACGGACCTTGACACATCCGTCAGTGCCTCCTTGGGCGCCATCTCAAATGCAGCCCCAAGCATCGCCTCAGACATTGCATTGCGAGCCGCTGCTGATGCGGCCTCTTGCCTTGAAGGGGGAGAAGCACTGCCCCTAGAAGTACCTACGAGGATCATATCCTCCTCGTCAGAATCAGACGCCGCCCTAGAAGGGTCGGCCACAGTTTTCTTCCTTTTCTTCTTCTGCACCTTCTTCGAAGCACCCCGACCTGCCAAAACATGTATGAGTTGAGCAAGGAAAATTAAAAGGAGTCTCCAAGCCACAACGGAAAGGAAAAAACAAGCAAGGCCATTACCTGTCTGGCCATAGAGCCTGAGGAATTCTGGCCAGGTGCGGCATTCCTCCGCAAGCGGTATTAATGCTCTCACCCACGACCCAATGTCTTCAATCCGTCGAGGGGTATGAGCTGTCACTACATAGAGGTAAAAAGAAATCTACAATGATTAAGCTGACGAAATAAGATTGCCATAAAAACTGCATACAGAAACGCTTACGTGCTATGTTCCATGCCTCCGGGAACCATTTGGGGTTAGACACAAGATGCTCAGTACGAACGTAGAAAAACTTCTTCCAAATATTACGACTAACCTTGTAGTCGGCTTGCACCACAAAACTCTTTTTACCCGACGTACCAACTGGAGTATGGTACCTCTCATGAAGCTCACGCCGAACATGTGCAAGAGGTGGTGAACGGATAACTCTTTCCCAGCCTTAGCCGCGTAGGTGGTAAGAATCCTACACACCTTCAGCGCGTACTGGGTAAGTTGATCCGGACACGCCCCATACCAATGGCAAAGTTCCTCCGCCAGAGGATTGAGCGGGATTCTGTACCCAATTCGAAAAGCATACTCATAAAATGTGCAATATCCCGGCCTATGCACATTGGCGTAGTCCGTCCCAGCGGGAGCCATGTCAACATAATCAGGAATATTGTTCGACTTCCTGAGAGCGGCCAAGTGATATGATGACATCTCGCTAAACTCCTAAGGAGGGAGTTTACATTTGTTGTTAAAGCCATTCCGTGTGACCATGTTCTGTAGAAGTACGTTGGACGTTGATAGAGTAACGAACACCTCCTCGGCTTCTCCTTCCCCGTCGTCTGAGGATGATGAAGCCCTAGAAGGGGCATCACCCTTGGTCTTTTCACTATTGTGGAGACGCTTAACCATGATAAAGGTTATGAGAGAAAGGCGTTTCAGGGATACAAGGTTCGATTCCCAGGAACAAAAATTTTAAGAAGATCGACGAGTACCAGAAAAAGACCAGGATAAGATTGAGAAAATACTCTCTAAAAAGTTCAAAAGTTGGGTTAGGTTCAACTCTCCTCTATTTATAAGGAAATACACACGGAAATCGAAAAGGCACGATTTGAAAACTGGTGCGGGAAACCAAAATGTCACATCATGTCCTGAATCGCCTCGAGAGAAAAAGTAATGACCACGCACGTGCTCGATGATATCACCCTAAAAAGGAGCCCTAAAAGGAGGTTATATGTCAACGGCATAACACCTTCACATGTAATCACATCCTTTTTCAGAGTGTCTACAGGTACGGCCAAATATCTAGAAAGGTCGAGCACGTATGTCCGTTCATTGAAGACGACTCTCGGCTACGTCCCCAACAAATGAAGGGACTATCTATATTGGAAAAATTTGGTTCCCTATGTTCTCATGTTATCTACGCACTTCCTTTACGTAGAGAGCGGCCTAACTGAGTTCCACTCGAGTAAGGTCGACCCGGATAAGCTGATGGATCGAGTGACATGACTCAAGACGACGTCGTTTGAAGCTCTAACTCTCCCATACACTGAGACCACCAACCTCTGTACTTTTCTTTGATTATTTCAAGGAAGGTCCCTTAATATATAAATGGGACCTTCCCTTTGTAAAGGCTGATGTGTTTAGTTTGCTATTCAGAATATACAACTCTCTCTCTCTCTCTCTCTCTCTCTCTCTCTCTCTCTCTCTCTCTCTCTCTCTTTCTCTTGTGCAAATATTATTACTTGCCTTATTGTTCTTACATCTCAAGACATCAAAACTATTATCATAGATCTTAGCTATACGATATTCTCTAGTTCATATTACGCTTGATTCCGATTAACCCTTATTATTTTCGATTGTTCTTGAGCCTAATAAGTATTTACATAACTTTTTCGCCAAACAGTGTCTAATTAGATTATCTCCGTGTGAAATCATTACTACATTACTAGGGCTAATATTCTTGAGATACTAGGCTATATAATTGTGTTGTGGATCATTTGTGAGTTTTGTAGAAGCATTTGAATAATACAGTTCTTGAAGGTTGTTGAATCATTGTTGACTTAGAAGGATGAGATTGGGAATTGTTTGGAATATCCGCTAAAACATTCTCCTTGATGTCATTTATGCTTCCTGCCTTGTTTGTCATTGTTATACATATGCTTGATAAGGAAGAGTGTAAAGCATGAAAGGTGATGTCATACCATTGTTTATACATTATCATGTGAAGCCAAACAGTCCCAAATTTACACCGTATCACCACCGGAACCTCATCTACCCAACCCCCATAATTGCTTGCCTCGAATGTGGTCGGAATTGCTCGAATATTGAAAAACGAATTCTCCAGCCAAAACCCTAAATGGACCAAACAGTCGAAATTTCCTCGATTTGGGATTTTAAATAAACCGGTGACTTGGGACACCAAAAACCAAACCTATCCCAAGTGGTGACTCTAAATAAATAAATAATCTCATTTTGAATAGTGTCACTTTAATTACAAAAACTCCCTTATACGTGTCATCCTTTGGGGTAGCTGTGTAAAAAAGGAGGTGTGACAATTATGACCGCATATGCGGTAATGCCTGGGCAGAGCAATTTAATTCCATCTTTGCAAATTTTTGAAGGGTTTCATATTTTTAACTCGGATTTGTAGGATTTTGGGCGATTTTGAAGAGAGATTTCAAGGGGTTTCGATAAGGTATGGATTCTTGGACTTAAAACATGACTTTATGGTATAAATACATGGATTAGAGCTGAAAACTCAAGTAATTAATGGGCAAAAATGGTGGTTTAGGACTTGAAACTTAAGAGAACAAAAATTAGGATTTTTGGGGTCATTTGGATTCTGATTTTGATAATCTTTATATGTATAGACTCGTGGTAAGATAAGGAATCTGTTGATGTAAAATTTTCTGATCTTCGAGAAGTGGGCCCGGGGATCGGGTTTTGCTAATTTCAAGATTTTTGCTATTTTTCAATTGTTTCCAATTGGGTATTGCCATTTGCATGGTATTACGTATTCTTTGTCGTTTTGGTAAGATTTGACGCGCGAGGAGGTCGATTTGAGAGGCAAGGGCATAGCGAGCTAGGATTTTGGCCGGCTTGAGGTAAATAATAGATGGAAGATGTTCTGAGGGTTTGAAACCCCAAATTTACACGTTGTAGTGCTATATTGAGGTGACTTGCACGCCGTATAACAAGCGTGGGGTAGAGCACCGTTGGGGATAGTGACTTGGTCTGTTCTGATAGATGAATATACTGCGTATTTAACTGAAATTCACTTATTATCATTATAATTTGAGCTGATTGCTATATTGGGGCTCTGTGCCAATTGACGGAATCCTTAAGGGATTGCTATGGTTTCTTACAATTTTCTTTTACATATTATTGAACTCATTCCTAGTATTTACTACTGCTTTGCAAACTCAACCACCTTTTCTCAAACTTGAAAACTTAATTAATATTTTTACTGAAGATTAGGCTAAATACTTCTATATTATTATGCCCGAGGGGTTTAAGTGATTTCAGAGTGAGTGTGGGATCATGTTGTGCGCTGCAACGATATTATAATGATATTGATATGAGGCCGAGGGCCTGGTTGATTCCACGAGATGGCTTATATTGAGCTTGGGCCGTAAGGGGCCCCACCCGGAGTCTTCACACCCTCAGTAAGCGCCGTCGACGATAAATAAATAGAGCGGGCTGCACGCCGCAGCGGGTACTAGAGAGTATCGGACTATATGTTGCATTTCATATTTGACAATCATTTACTTACTTATTTGTTGCAGTATTTCCTTAATTGTTTTTATTGGCTTACGGACTTTATACTACTTAGTTTACATTGCTAAATTTATAGAACTACTTTGTGCATGTTCAGGATTTCTTATTATTAGCCTTTATTTATGTTTATTACTCACTGGGTTGAAGTACTCACATTACTCCATGCATTTTGTGTACAGATCCAGGTGCATCTGAGACTAAGTGAGGACTTCTTTGCCGAGCAGCTTATCCGGGAGTTTGAAGGTAGATGCATGACGCCCGCATCACTGGTTTTCCCTTCTATCTTATTGATTCATTTTCGCATTTCTTTAGAATGATATGTAGTAGGTTGATACTCATGTATTAGAGGCTCAGACTTGTGACACCAGATTCTTCGGGCTGTGTAGTAGTATTGGTATTTAGGATTTCCGCATGTTTTAATTCCATTTTAATACTTCAATATGATGACCTAGTAATTTATCTGTGTTAATTAATTCATGAACTGTATAAAAAATGTTTAGGTTATTTAATTGGTCGCGCTTTCCTGGAAGTCTGTCGGGCGCGATCACGATAGAGGTTGGGGTCGTGACAAGTTGGAATCAGAGCCTGTGTTACTTGGTCTCGTGAGTCATGAGCCGGTTTAGTAGAGTCTCGTGGATCGGTACATAGACGTTTGTACTTATCATGGGGAGTCTGCAGAACCTTTAGGAAAACTTCACATTCTTGAAATTCTTGTCCTGCGGCTTTGTTGAACTAAGAAATAAACTTCTATTATTCTATTATCTCATAGATGGTGAAGATACGAGCTATCAGACGTGGCCGACGACCACCAGTACCACCTATTGAGGCTACCAGAGTCCGTGGATGCGATCGTGGTCGTGGCAGAGGTAGAGGAGCCGGGGCAATGCCTCCTGATCCACCAGTTGCCCCAGCTCAGGATCAGGCTCCAACTACAGACATACCAACAGCACCTGTTTAGGCAACAGTTGTGCCCATCGTGATCCGGGTCTTCAGGAGGCCTTGGCTCAGATATTATCAGTTTGCACTGGCCTGGCTCATGGCCTTTCAGCCACCACAACAGCAACAACAGCTACTTCGCAGGTTGGGAAAGGCAATCAGACCCCCACTGCTCGCATACCTGAGCAGGTGGTGCAGGGACTACAGACACTAGAGGCACCTCTAGCTCAGCAGGTTACACCAGCTCAGGGCTTCGTGGTTCTAGCTACACCAGATGATGAGCAGCATCATCTCGAGAGATTCAGTAGGCTCCAACCTCCGACATTCAGTGGTGCTAAGGGTGAGGTTGCCCAGGGTTTTCTTGATAGGTGTGAGTGTATGCTCCGTACGGAAGGGATCCTTAAGTTGAGTGGAGTGGCATTTACCACCTTTCAGTTTACTAGGGATACTCTTACTTGGTGGGAGGACTTTCAGAGGCGTAGGCCTGTTTGTGCAGCACCCGTTTTATGGCAGTAGTTCTTCACTTTTTTCCTGGAGAAGTATGTATCTCAGTCCCGTAGAGAGGAGCTGCATAGGCAGTTTGAGTGGTTGACGCAGGGGGATATGACAGTGACTCAGTACAAGATAAGGTTTTCACAATTGGCCCTTCATGCTATTTGGATGCTTCCGTCAGATCGTAATAGGAACAAGAGATTTGTGGATGGCCTTAACTACCATCTCCGTATTTTGATGACTAGAGAGAGTATTGGGTGCTACGTTTGAAGAGGTGGTTGATATCGCTCGTGAGATCGAGTCAGTTCGCCGTAGAGAGCGAGAGGAGAAAGAGGCCAAGAGGCCTCATGGATTGGACAGTTACAGTGTGCTCCTTCGAGGGACCAGTTCCAGCATGGTAGAGGTTGTTATTTCAAGCATGCTCAGTCGTCCCGTCCAGAGTATCGTGGTGGATTTTTAGGCCGTGGTCATCATGGGTCCCAACAGGGCCAGTCTTCACTCAACACCCTCCCAGCTTAGAGTTCATCTGATGCCCCATCAGCTCAGGGTTCTTCTGTACCGAGTGCATCTGCTAGTCACTTCGGTGCGAGGGGTTCCCTTCAGTCCCCATTCCAGCACCAGGAAGCTGCTATGAGTGTGGAGAGTTTAGTTATTTGAGAAGGCAGTGCTCTCGGCTTCGTGGCAGACAACATCAACAGAGGGGTCAACCCTAGAATTCTACTCCAGTTACATCATCACCCGCTCAACCAGCTAGGGGTGGAGATCAGGAAGCCAGGGGTCGCCCCAGAGGTGGAGACCTATCAAGCGGTGGTCGGGCATATTTCTATGCTATGTTGGGCAAGACAGATGCCATTGTTTTAGATGCTGTCATTACAGGTATTGTTTCAGTCTACCATAGAGACACCTTAGTATTATTTGATCCCGCTTCCATCTATTCATATATGTCTTCATATTTTGCTCGTAATTTACGTATGCCCCCGGAGCCTCTATCTTTACCTGTTCATATGTCTACCCCTGTGGGCGATACTGTTATTGTAGACTGTGTGTACCGATCATGTGTTGTGATTATTGGAGGTCTGGAGACCCGAGTTGATTTATTGCTATTGAGATGGTGGATTTTGACGTTATCTTGGGCATGGATTGATTATCTACGTGTCATGCTATTCAAGACTGTCATGCTAAGACAGTCACTTTGGCTATTATGGGTGTACCGCGGATCGAGTGTTGTGGTGTGACTGATTATGTTCCAAGTAGAGTTATTTCTTTCTTGAAGGCCCAGAGTATGGTTGGGAAGGGTTGCCTTTACGATTTTGCATTCGTGAGGGATGTTGGAGCTAAGACTCCTAACATTGATTATGTTCCAATTGTGAGGGGTTATCCCGATGTATTTCTTGTAGACCGGTCGGGCATGCCACTAGGCTGGGATATTTATTTTGGTATTGACCAAGTGCTGGGCACTCAGCCCATCTCTATTCCGCCATATCGTATGGCACCAGCGGAGTTGAAAGAATTGAAGGAGCAGCTTCAGGAGCTCCTAGAGAAGGGGTTCATTCGGCCGAGTGTGTCACCTTGGTGTGCGCGAGTTCTATTTGTGAAGAAGAAGGATGGCACAATGAGAATGTGCATCGATTATAGGCAATTGAACAAAGTAAAAATGAAGAAAAAGTATCCCCTGCCTCAGGGAGCGAGGGTGTTCTCAAAGATTGATCTCCTTTCGGGTTATCACAAGTTGAAGATCAGGGATTCAGATATTCATAAGACTACTTTCAAGAAATTGGTCACTATGAGTTTCTTGTCATGTCTTTCGAGCTGACAAATTCCCAGCACCATTCATACATTTGATGAACAATGTATTTCGTCCTTATTTGGATTTGTTTGTCATCGTATTGATTGATGATGTTCTGGTGTACTCACGTAGTCAGGAGGACCACGTGCAACATTTGTGGGTTATATTGCAGATATTGAGGGAGGAGAGGCTTTATGCAAAGTTCTCCAAGTGTGAGTTTTGGCTCAGTTCACTGGCTTTCCTGGGGCACGTGGTGTCTAGCAAGGGTATTCAGGTTGACCCGAAGAAGATAGAGGTGGTGCAGAGTTGGCTTAGACCGTCCTCAGCCACGGAGATCCATAGTTTCCTTAGGGTGGCAGGCTATTATCGCCGGTTTGTTTTGGGTTTTTCCTCTATTTCATCGCCCTTGACCAAGTTGAATCAAAAGGGTGCTTCATTTGTATGGTCGGGCAAGTGTGATGAGAGCTTCTAGAATCTCAAGACAGCTTTGACCACAACTCCAGTATTTGTTTTGCCGTCTGCTTCAGGCTCTTATAGGGTATATTGCGATGCTTCACGGGTTGGGATTGGTTGTGTATTGATGTAGGAGGGTAGAGTTATCGCTTATGCTTCCCGTTAGTTGAAGCCCCATGAGCAAAACTACCTCATTCATGATTTGGAGCTAGCCGCTATAGTTCATGCATTGAATATTTAGAGGCATTTCTCGTATGGCATATCTTGTGAGGTATTCACTGATCATCGCAGTCTTCAACACTTGTTCAAGCAAAATGATCATAATTTGGGGTGGCTAGAGTTACTTAAGGATTATGACATCGCCATTCTATATTACTCGGCGAAGGCCAATGTCGTGGCCGATGCTTTGAGCCAAAAATGGTGAGTATGGGGAGCTTGGCGTACATTCCAGTTAACGAGAGGACATTTTTAGTTGATGTTCAGGCTTTGGCCAATCGATTTGTGAGACTAGATATTTCAGAGCCCAGTCGGGTGTTGGCTTGTGTGGTTTCTCGGTCTTCCTTGTATGACCGCATCAGAGAGTGTCAGTATGAGGATCCGCATTTGCTTGTCCTTAAGGACAAAGTTTAGCATGATGATGACAGGGATGTGACCATTGGAGATGATAGTGTGTTGAGGATGCAAGGCCAGATTTTCGTGCCCAACGTGGATGAGCTTTGGGAGTTGTTATTTGAGGATGCCCATAGCTCGCGATATTCCATCCATCCCGGTGCCGCAAAGATGTATCAGGATCTTAGACAACACTATGGGTAGCAGAGGATGAAGAGAGATATTATGGAGTATGTAGCCCGGTGTCGTAATAGTCAGCATGTGAAATATGTGCATTAGAGACAGGGTGGCTTGCATCAGCAGATGGTTGTTTCCGAGTGGGAGTGGGAGAGGATCACTATGGATTTTGTTACCGGACTCCCAAGGACTTTGAATAAATTTGATGCTATTTGGGTGATTGTAGATAGGCTGACCAAGTCCACACACTTCATTCCGGTTTGTACTACTTATTCTTCAGAGCGGGTGGCAGAGTTATTTATTCGGGAGATTGTTCGGTTGCATGGTGTCTCAGTTTCCATCATATCATATCGGGGCACTCAGTTTACCTCTAAGTTTTGGTAGGCTATTTAGCGAGGGTTGGGTACTCAGGTAGAATTAAGCACAACCTTTCACCCTCAGATGGATAGATAGTCCAAGCGCACCATTCAGATATTGGAGGATATGTTACGCGCCTGTGTTATTGATTTCAGAGGGTAATGGGATCGGTTCCTACCTCTTGCATAGTTTTCCTACGAAAACTGCTATCAGTCTAGCATTCAAATGGCACCGTATGAGGCATTGTATGGGAGACAATGTAGATCTCCAGTTGGTTGGTTCGAGCACGGTGAGGCTAGATTGTTGGGGATAGATTTGGTTCAAAATGCATTAGAGAAGGTGAAGACGATTCAGGAGAGACTCCGTACAATGTAGTCGAGGCAAAAGAGTTATGCGGACCGGAAGGTCCGAGATGTATCCTATATGATTAGTGAGAAGGTTTTGCTGAAGGGTTCACCCACAAAGGGTGTTATGAGATTTGGAAAGAAAGGGAAATTGAGTTCACAGTTCATTGGGCCTTTTGAGGTACTTAGGAGGATTGGGGAGATGGCTTATGAGCTTGCCTTGCCACCCATCTTGTCGAGCGTGCATCAAGTTTTCCATGTTTCTATGCTCTGGAAGTATATTGGGGACCTGTCCCATGTTCTGGATTTCAGCACAGTTCAGTTGGAGGGTGATTTGACTTATGATATAGGGCCAGCAGCCATTCTGGATCGTTAGGTTCGGAAGTTGAGGTCAAAGGATGTTGCCTCAGTGAAGGTGCAGTGGAGAGGTCGGCCCGTGGAGGAGGTTACTTGGGAGACCGAGCAGGAAATGCGGAGGAGATATCCCATATGTTTGAGGCTTCAGGTATGTTTCTTGACTCGCTCGAGGACAAGAGTTTGTTTAAGTTCGGGAGGATGTGATGACCCGACCTGTTGTCACGTGAGTTGCCGCCCCATTTCCCATATTTTCTGCTTCTTTATGCTTCATTATCAGTGTCGTATGTGATCGAGTTGGTTTGGATAGATTTTTGAAGGAAATGAGACACTTAGTCTCTTTAAGGAAAGCTTAGTTTGGAAAAGTCAACTGGATGTTGACTAATGAGTTAGAGGGCTCGGATGAGAATTTCGATGATTCAGTTAGCTTCAGGGGATGATTTGTGACTTAGGAGTGTGATTGGAAGTGATTTTGGAGGTCCGGAGTAGAATTAGGATTGAATCGGCAAAGTTGGTATTTTGGCGAATTTCGGTTGATAGGTGATATTTTGCTCCGAGGGTCGGAAGGGAATTTCGAGAGTTGCTGTAGCGTCATTAGATGATTTGGGATGTGTCTACAACATTTCAGATTATTCGGAGATGTTTTGGTTGGGTTTTTGATCGAATGCGTATTTCGGAAGTTTAAGAAGAACTTAGGGTTGAATTCGATGTGAAATGATGGTTTTAGTGTTGTTTGAGGTGTTTTATTGAATGTAATAAGTTTGAATGATTTTATAAGGGGTGTTGGCATTTTTGGTTGAGGTCCCAGGGGTCCTCGGGGTGATGTCGGATGGTTAACGGGAAGTTTTGGCTTTGGAACTCTAAGAAATTGCAGTTGCTTCTGGTATTTTTGCTTCTACTGAATTGGGACCGCAGAAGCGAGGGAAAGGCCATTGAAGCGAGTTTTGCCCTTGGCTCCTATTTTCGGAGAAATGGAATATTTCCGCAAAAGCGGGAGTCGTAGAATCGACATTTTGACTGCAGAAGCGGTCCTGGACATTAAGCATAGCTCCGTAGAAGTGGAAGATTTCTGCAGAAGCGGTCCTCAATGTATGTACTAGGATCTCTTGGTATCCTGAGGATCTCTTGGTATTCTCAATATATACACTAGAGATCTCTTGGTATCCTTAATATATACACTAGAGATCTCTTGGTATCCCAAGGATCTCTTGGTATGCTCAATATATGTTAGGGATCTCTTGGTATCCCGAGGATCTCTTGGTATCCTCAATATATGCCAGGGATCTCTTGGTATCCCGCACCTCAATCCAAATCATAATTTCGTGCAAGGGATCTCCCAGGATGCTGTCCCGTAGCCCCAAATTTAAAACACACAGTAGCAACATAGGAATATTAAATTAAATATCAACTTTGTACAAGAAAACAGTTAAATCTAGCCTAACATGCTTCACAAAATGCAATTAAGGCAGCTTAAGCAAATAGGCAATTAAGTCAACTAGGCATCCTCTTCTAACTAACAACATGCTAAGTTTGCTAGTAGAGTAAAACATGAAGGAAAGGAACTCAGCTTAAATACTTAAAGTAAAATCGGGTTTTCAACAATTAGCTCAAGTATGCACCCGTCACCTCACGTACAACCTCCCTTTATAGGAGAGGAGGCTCATGGGATAGATTTTATTTTAGCCAAAAATCTGTCCAAAATGACCGGTCCCAAAACTAGGGTCCGTGTTTAGTTTGCTTTACCAAATGTGGGAAAATTTTGGAGTATTGTACTCCAAAATAGTCCGCAACAATGGTAGCAACTAAACACGGACCCTACACTCAATTACTTTTCCATTCTTTTCATTCCTCTCAATCTCTCAAACCAGATTCTATGTTCAAACAAAACACATGACTCATATTACTCAAATCTTACTAAAATACACTTATATCTATTGACGTGATAATGTGATAAGAATTTCAACATAGACTATCATCAAGCATTCAACTATAGATTATCAACTCATTATAACAAACGAGACTTTGACAGATTAATAACTCAACTAAATGAACTAACCATATATAAAAATAAATCAAGATCACTGATGATTCTGAACGATTCAATTAGCACAAATAAACAAACTAAATGTACTTCATTATCCTATATCGGTCAGTTAGAAGAAGAACTAACAAGCAAAACTAGAAGCTAATCATTCAAACTGTCAAACTGTCACGACCCAAACCAAATGGCCACGACGGGCACCCGGTGCCTTACTCGACAGAGTACCAAGGTAATATACCTTTCTTATCATACTATCATGAGTAGATGAGCCAGAAAATCCATCATGAGATAACAAGAATAAAATATAAGGAAATACTCAACATTTGAAGACCCAACATGATATAGACAAACTTATATATGTGACATACGGGCCTATAAAACCAACATGATCATTTATAAACTCAAAATATAGGCCGATAAGTCCATACAAGTATCCATACACCTAAAATGTATCTACAAGCCTCTAAGAGTACATAGAATTATAAAGGTCGGGACAAGGCCCCGCCATACCAATCAATACATATCCAAAGAATGCTGACCAAATAGACAACTCCGGAGCAAGTGGAGTGCACCAACACCTTTGCTGAGCTGATAACCTACTAGGAGGAATGTCAACTTGTCTATCGGACGTCAGTACGAATAAAGTACCGAGTATGTAAGACAGGAAAGCATAAATAAGAACTGTAATGTAAAGAGAGATAGAGGAAATACAACCTATAACATCTGAGTGCCTCTGGGGGCTACTGACATGAAATGCATAATACATATATATACATAAACTTTTAAAAACATAAGCCTCTATGGGCATCATCATCATCATCATATCGTACCCGGCCTCAAAAAGGACTCGGTAAAAATGTACTCGGCGATCTTAAGCTCGGTAGAGTCGTACCCCGCCACGTGGAGCAGTGGGTTCACAATAGGTTTCATTCCTGGCCAACTATAGCGCGGCTTGATAGAGTAAAGTAGATACATATATATAATGCATGTTCGACTCATGAAGACACGTTGTAGACCTTTCAGAGTGACATAAGATCGGTATCCTCTGTACACGTTATTAGGACTAATTCTTCAGCATGAACCTTATAAGAATCAGGAAGTACCAACAACATTGATAACATAAGAATAAGAGAGAATCAGGAAGTACCAACAACATTGATAACATAAGAATAAGAGAAGCAACATCACATCAATCATTCCATAAGAGGGGAAACAATATATATAATGCTAGCTTCTAGGAGTAGAGTATATTTGGAAGCTCGTTAATTACATTATGTACAATCGAAGTCATGCAAAAGAAGGAAAGGGATAGCCTGACATACCTTGTATATTCTTCCCAACCTCAAGCTATACAATTTCACGGTGAAAATAGTCTACAATAAGAGAAATGATACTATCGTTATTGTTTAGGCGTCGTAACTATACTGTATCGAACACAACCTATTTCACGAGGAAACGGATAGCCTTCCACTATATATATTACTTCACACAAGTGAAAAGAATCACCAAACAGCCCAAACAACATCAATAATAATCATATTGAGCCTCCCAAAACAGTCCACACAACCTAATCACTTTCCACCTTAGTAGTGTCAAACGATCCGGAAATATTACAACGAATGACCAGCAAACCACCCTTCCATTATGTGGCATTTCTCCACACCATTTCTCTTCTCAACTCCATAAAAACAATAGCAAAAGGTACTATCCAATAGCAACACGAAACGGCCCACAAAATAGCCCACAACAAGTCGAATAATTCGAACAGCTTTAGATCACCGTCCCATGAGTTCTAGCTATTAAAAGCTTAAATACAGAAGTAAGTCATTTTCCTAACTATTAAATACCTTCCAAAATTCAAAACAACAAAGAAAACGAGAGGCAATATGTGATACTTACGTCATAGCGATCGTTTTAATATTATCGCTACTTGATTTCGTGCTATGGATGATAATCTTGTTGGAAACCCTTGTGGAAAGCTTGAAGGGAAGGTTAGGGGTCTTATTTGGTTGAGCTATCTGAAAGTATGAAGAAAGAGACGACATAGGAAGATAAATATCCATTTTGGTTGAAAAGTCAAACGGTGCTACTTGGCACCCTACCATTGGTTCATCTTCCAACGCTTATAACGTATTATCCGGGTATCATATGAGTGACTGGTTAAGAGCGTTGGAAACTAGATTCAAAGACCTTTAATTTGATATATATTATGTCCCAAAAAGACCTCATATAACACACTAAATGTATTTCTCAAAGAGCTTTAGTGGCATACCTTCTTTCCAACTATGCAGTCTTGTGAAACTGCACATATCTCTCTACTTCGATATGGTATTGACAAACCGTTTAATGCATAAGAAATTAGACCCATAGATATTAAATTTGATATGTGGATCATCCTGTAATTCCAAGTATATAGTGAGAAAAGTGTCACGACCTAAACTGGAGGGCCATGACTAGCACCCGGCCATACTTGTCGTGCACCAACGTACATTTTACCTAACTTTCTTTATTATATCCTAGGGCCAACGAGATCAATATAAATGGTGTCCATGGATAACAGACAACCAAACATAAAAGATGATGGCATAAACATACATAACATGGGGTGGCCAAGCAATCAAGAAACTATATATAAGGTACGAGCTACCACGATACCATGAAAGACTATACAACAAAAACCAACCGACAAGGTATACCAAACTATACATGAGTAGACACATGTCTATGAGCCTCTAAAGGAACATAAGTTCTGTAACATAGCCAGAACAGGGCCCCAACATACCCATAATGTTTACAACAAAATGCATACCAAGACCACGGCAAGTCTGGAGAAGGGATCTCGCAATCACTGCTGAACTGGACAGCCTACTATGGTGGGGGAGCTGAACCTACCTGTCTATTAGGACATGCAGCACGAGATACAGCGTCCACAAACAAAAGGACGTCAGTACAAATAAAGTACTGAGTACGTAAGGCAGGGAACCATAAATACGAACAATAATGTAAGCAGGATTAGAGAAAATACAACCTGTAATATCTGAGTACCTATGAGGGCTACTGACATGAAATGCATGATACATATGTATAAATACATAACTGTTAAAACATACGCCTCTGTGGGCATCATCATCAGCATCATCATATCATACCCGACCATAATAGGCTCGGTAAAAAAAATGTACCCGGCCATCATAAGGCTCAGTAGAATCGTACCCGTCCACGTAGAGCTCGGTAAAACCCAACTGATCAGTGGTTACACAATAGGTGTCGTACCTAGCCGACTATAGCGTGGCCCGATAGAGTAAAATAGATACATATATATAATGCATGCTCGACTCATGGAAACACGTTCTAGACCTTTCGGAGTGACGTAAGATCGGTATCCTCTATTCACGTCATTAGGATTAACTCTTCACTATTAACCTTATAAGAATCAGGAAGTTCCAACAACATTGATAACATAAGAATACGAGAAGCAACATCACATCAATCGTTCCATAACAAGGGAAACAATGTAAGTACTGCTACCTTCTAAGAGTAGAGTATCTTTAGAAGCTCGTTCGTTACACTATGTACGACCGGAGTCGTGCAAAAGAAGGAAAGGGATAGCCTCAACTACCTTGTATATAGTGCCCCAATCTCAAGCTATGCCATTTTCATAACTCCTTAGTCTACAATAAGAGAAACGATACTATCGTTATATTTAAGAGTCATAACTATTATGTATCGATCACAACCTATTATACGATGAGATGGACAACACCTCCCCAATATATATGACTGCAAACCATTGAAAAGAATCACTAAACAGCCCAAAACATCAATAATAAACATATTGAGCCTCCCAAAACAGTCCACGCACATTCTAATTACTTTATACATACCACGACTACCGTAGTCATGTTAAACAATCCGGAAATGTTACGAATAACTATCAGCCCAAAACCCTACATATATATGGTGTTTTCCCACACCCTTCCACCTCCAAAACTCCAAAAAACAGCAGTAAAATACGCAGCCCAACAGAAACACAACACAGTCCGCAAAACAGTCCGCTACAAGTGAATAACTCGAACTCGCGGCTTCCGATCACCATCCCATGAGTTCTTACATGTATAGAACGAATTACCATGAGTTCACGGCAGAAAAAATGTATGAAATAGTGCAGTAGACGTACCTTACTCGTTGGATAACTCAGCCCTTCCCTTGGTTATTGAAACTCTTGATTTTACCCTCAATTAGAACATGAAAGAGAAAGAAAATCGATTAGGGTTTGCGTGGGATTTTTGGGAGGAGGTTTGCAGGTGTTTAGGTCTGATTATTTGTGAGATATATTGAGGATTATATTTCAGGAGATAACCCTTTAAATGGTCTGATATCCGACCCGAAATTTCCCTTTTTTGGGCTATCATTTTACCAAGTAGGTTGTCACCTAGCAGCTTGTGAAGTCTCACGAAAATGCCTATATCTCTCTCTATTCCGATGTCGTATTGATAAATGGTTTAATTCGTTGGAAACTAGAATTATAGATATTCAATTTGGTGGGTAGATAACCCCGTAATTTAAAGTATATTGGGAGAAAAGCTTAATGACATTTGACCTAAAGTTTAAGTAAAACCAAGAACCTAAGTTGCGACAACTTTTGTCGACTTCGTTTCATAACTTGTTTGACTTCAAGACTATGAAACGGATATTATATGATTCAAATATCTTAAAAAATGACCTCTTGAGTGTATTAAGCACCTATAGGTTTACCCGAAAATACGAGTTACGACATCATAAACCTTAAATAACTTGTAACATAACCTCCTTATCACGTTAAGAACCCTAGAGTCACCCCAAAGTGCATGTTATAACATTCCAAACTTTTCGACTTTCGACGAAACTTATTTCCTTCAATTTTCATAGCTTCTAAGCCTTTCCAACCATCTCGGTACTTGTTATTCATGACCTTAAATATTTGTAACCTCTAAGGTAACATGATTAACTTACTACATTTGATTCCAGTAGAATCTTATTTCTAAGCTTACATCAATTGACTTACGACGTACCCTCACGTACGAAAAAATGGGGTGTAACACAAACGATGGTCATGAAACAACCAAACTACCAATTGCTAGTCCCAAGAAAAATACAATTTAATCTAGCAAATATTATCTAGTTAAACACGAAAATATAAAAACAAGGTAAACTTACAGAACTGACCATGCTTCTCGATATATGCCAATCAAAACAGATAACACAACTAATACAAACAAGACTAAATGAATGTATATTCACCAAAACAGTTAAACTTTGAACCAAATGCATAATTCAAACTAATATACATGAGTCGAAACCAAAACTTAAAACTACCTATAAATGATGTAGACGACAATGAAGCAACACTGAAACTAATCGAAAACTACTACCCAATTAAGTGAGATTAAATGAGACAGAAACTAAAATATGATCCTAGTCATAATAACAGAACCAAAAATCAAACAAATGAAGAAAAAGGAGTAGGTTCATGCCAAACGAGGGAAGTCGATGCCAAATCGAACAAGGAGATGCCAAAGACAACGAGTCATGACTGTCTGACACCGAAGCGCACGTTTCCTTTTAGCACGCACCAAAACAAACAAGTTTTGGCATTGTGCTAGAAGGAAATGAATGCTTTCAAGTCGAGATGAAGCTAGAGTGGAGAAGCACATGTGGTCTCGGGTGGTCATGGCAGTGGGATGGTGGACGGCGGCACCAGGTAACATGAGTCATTAGTTCTTCAAGAGTTGTGTCCAAATATATATGTATTATAAGAAGGGGATGGATAGAAGTTGACCAATCTCAAAAGAAATTAGGTTAGGGTTTCGGAGAAAATAGGATTCGTGAGAATGGAGAGAGATTTAGGAAATTTGAGTGTTGGATTCGTAAAGAGGAGGTTGAGAGGAGTAGGGGTGAAATCTTGGTGGTTTTTGGAGCACCACCGCTGGCAGTGTACTGTGGTGGCAGTGGATAAGGGCGGCAGTGGCAGCATTAGAAAGGGGAGAGATGGGTCTCTAGGGTTTGTTTTTTTCCGAGAAATGGCAAAAAATCTGATTTAAAAGGTTTTTATACCTCAAAGGGGAACAAAGGATGGACATTGGATCAATGATCATGGAAGGCTAAGATTTGATCTTGAATACATAATCAAAACGACATAGTTTCGATATAAAAGCACATCGTTTCGACCCTCCAATGGCAGCCCCCACGTGGATCGGATCTGGGATCTATGGGTTTTTTAATTTTAGGCCAATTTTGTCTCAATTTTAATTAAAATATACTATCCAAATCCCTTAACTCACAACTGTCTTATTTAGTCCTAAAAATATATAAGTAGAAAGAATTTTTTTTTGATATATATAATTTAAATATGCAAACTAAAATATACAAATAACAGGTAAAAATTCTATTTTTCATATTTTTAAATAAAGGAATGCAAACAAAAATGCACAAATAACTAAAAATCATCCAATTATTAGTATTCGTAGAAGAATTAGAAGCGAGCAAAAATTAGGTGATCATAGATGCCCCTCTTTGTGCGAGAACATAAAGAGTTTTCGTGCAAAAAACATTGGCTAATTATTTGCCCACACATCACTAAAATGAAAGCATTTATTGTGAAAAACGTGATCGAGCCTTGATTCCGAGGTTGCCTATATATCCTTGGCTATAAAGAAATCAGGTCAGTGTAGTTTTAAAAATTTTTGGTAGCTGGGACTACCAGACAATAGAGTTAAGCCTGATGTTGTTGTTGCTGTTATTATTGTTATTGTTACTTGCTTCTTACATCAAATGAAAAAGTAGTACTTGTGTCTGCAAACTAAGAGTCTGAAATTCCTATATATGTGTCTTCTAGAATCAAATCTTGATTCTTGACCTCTCGTTTATGTTGACTTAGATTGGATCTTGATGCCTTTTTGAAGAAAAGATTATTACTTACTCTCGATTGCTTGATTTCCTTCTTCGAACTTGAGACGCCGAGTTGCTGACACCTTATCGAAACTAACTCCAACTATCTTTTGATCAGCAATCTTTTTTCTTCTGATGAGAACTGAAATTCCAAGCTTTAATCTCTATAATATGTTCTTTACAGTAGGGTCCCGCAAAGCCATCAAAGACAAACAAAACTAACAAAATTTTTCTGCCCCACTCTGGCACTAGGAAATTTGTGAGTTATTAGAGAAAGTTGTAAATTATCTAATTTCCTGAAAGGAAGACAAAAACAGTAGTATAAACTAGCTAAAAGAGATAAAATTTGTAATGAATGATTGTGTAACCGGGGTCGGTACCCTGTACTACTGAAAAAAAGTGTAACCAGGGGTTAGTACCTTGTCTTACTAGAAAGAAATGTAACCAAGGGTTGGTACCTTGTCTTACTAGAAGGAAACAGAATCACGAGTTAGCACCATGTATTATTGACAAAATGTTGAATCCCTCTAGGTGAAAAATGTACCACTAGAGTTAAACTACGTAAAACAACTCGAGCGAAGAGTACTACTGCCAAGAAATATGAGCTGAATCCCCCTAGGCAAAAATATTCTAACTAAGTTAAGCTTGTAAAATAACTTGAGTGAAGAGTAGTTCTACCCAGCACTATGAGTTGGATCCCCTAGGTGAAAAGATTCTACCTGAGATAAGTTACATAAAACAACTTGAGCGAAGAGTGCTTCTACCCGAAACTATGTGCTAGTTTTCCCTAGGTGAAATGGTTCTACCTGAGTTAAACTACGTAAAACACCCTGAGCGAAGAGTACTTCTACCCGAAACTATGAGCTGGATCCGTCAAGGTGAAATGGTTCTACTTTAGTTAAGCTACGTAAAACAACCTTAGCGAAGAGTACTTCTACCTAGAAATATGAGTTAAATCCCTCTAGGAAAAAAGATTCTACTGGAGTTAAGCTATATAATACAACCTGAGTGAAGAGTACTTCTACCTAGTACTATGAGATGGGTCCCCATAAGCGAAAGGATTTTACCTAAGTTAAGCTACGTAAAACATCATGAGGAATAGTACTGAGCTAGATCCCTGCAGGCGAAATAGTTCTACCTGAGTTAAGTTATATTAAAAAACATGAGCGAAAAGTATCTCTACCTGAAACTATGAGCTGGATCCCCTTAGACGAAATGGTTCTACCTGAGCTAAGCTATGTAAAATACCCTGAGCGAAAAGTACTTCTTCCCTAAACTATGAGTTGGATCCCCCTAGGTGAGAAGGGCTTTACCTGAGTTAAGCTACATAAAACAACCTGAGCGAACAGTAATTCTACCCAGTACTATGAGTTGGATCATCCTAGGCGAAAGGATTTTATCTAAGTTAAGCTATATTAAACAAACTGAGCGAAAAGTACTTCTGCCCGGAACTATGAGCCGGATATCCCTAGGCAAAAGGGTTATACTTGAGTTAAGCTACGTAAAAAAACCTGAGCAAAGTGTACTTCTACCCCGAATTATCAGCTGGATTCCACTAGGCGAAATGGTTCTACTTGAGTTAAGCTATATTAAATAGCATGAGCGAAGATTACTTCTACTCGGAACTAAGAGCCAGATCCCCCTAGGAAAAAAAAATTCTACCTAAGTTAAGCTACGTAAAACAACCTGAGTGAAGTATACTTCCACTTGGAACTATGAGCTGGATCCCCCTAGGTGAAATTGTTATACCTGAGTTAAGCTACGTAAAACACCCTGAGCGAAGAGTACTTCTGCAAGAACTATGAGCTGGATCCCCCTAGGCAAAAGGATTCTACCTGTGTTGAGCTACAAAAATAGGAGGTATGAACAATAGTGATGCATGCTAGAAAAAATGGAGATTTTAAGGAGCGTACTTTTGGTGACATTTGTTCTTTTAGGATCACCATTATGCACTGCTTTGTTCCTGCTTCAAACAAAGAAAAATTTATGAATTTTCAAAGTGGTGGTTGGTTCTTGGCCTTGATGCCCTGAGTAGCTTGATTCACGGCAACATCTGTCAAAGAACTGATTCTGTCTACGTGGTACCGAGATGCTCTACCCCTTTGTATCATTTTCTGGAGACATTGGCTTTCCAATGTTGCCCTCAACTATTCCATACCAAGATTTCCATGATACCGCTACCCTTGTCTCGAAGGCAATGTATTTTTTCTTTAAAATCAAACTCGGTTGTCTTGCACCCAGTATCAGTTTGTGTCTGCGGTTCTTATCAACATTTCTCTTAGAGTAGGTCTTACTCATGCGACTTTTCAATTTCTTTGAAACACTTTGTTTGTCTTATCAAATGAGATCTCATATGGATTTTTGCAGCCATTTATTTGTTTCACTTTTGATGCAGGATTAGACCGAAAGGGACTCAAAGAAAAATTATCGGTAAAAACAGAATAATAATTAGAAGTGAAAAAGAATTGTGCTTAAACAAAAGGTTTCCCTTTTGGGGAAAGGAATAGGGAGACTTATCTGGAGATATGTGCCAACTTCTATTACTAATGAAATGCATTTTTGGACTGGACGCTTGATCTGTCTAAGCTGTCTAATTCTCAAAATCCGCCGCAAATGTTCATCTTGAAATTGCCTTGGTTGTGCTCATGCCGAAGAATCGAAGACCCTTATTAGGCTAGTAATTCCCTTTGTAGTTTTTCACTAACTAACCTCTCTCCTTTCTCTACTAATCGTTGCCTTATGGTGCTAATTTGGGTTTTCACCAATAAGACTCTCTCATTTCTTTGCTCACTATTGCCTTATAATGCCCATACGGGTTTTCACTGATAAGACTCTCTCATTTCTTTTTTATGACTAAGATAAGGGAGGTTTCCCAACTCCCTTGGCATGCGAACTTCAAACATTCTCAAAAAAAAAAAGATCAGAAGTTCTTGAAAGGTAAAAAGGCGAAATGAACCTTGAATTGAATTACAACTTTTGGAATCGTTTTTACAGAAAAATCATAAAATAAAATAAACTTATTACCCTGTTTTGGAGTATTGGGAAAATGGATTTTTGTTGTGATGGGACCGAACCAAGGTAAGGCTGCCTACATATCCTTTCGGAATCAGGTCGGATCTAGTTCAATGACTCCGAAGCTTTGTTGTTCGACTTTTTTCCCCTTTATTTCTCTTTTTTTTTTACAAGTACACAGGTTCTAGAAGGTGCAAATACGGCTTAAAAGGGTTAATAATAGAGTGACACCTATTTGGAATAACGAGCAAATTATAGCCTTCGTCATCTCGATCTAATAAAATCAATGCGTGAAATTTCTACAGTGGCCATATATCAGACATAATAACTTTTGACTACATCTGCATTAATAGTCATGTCTGGTACCCGTCCTTCTTCATCTACTACATACAAGGCCCCTTTTGATAACACTTCATTGATGATGTGTGGTCCATGCCAGTTCAATGCGAACTTTCCTCTAGCTTCAACCTGGTGCGGAAGGATGCATTTCAAAACTAGCTAGCTTACCCCAAACTGCCTTGGGCGCATGCGAACTGTCCTTTAGCTTCAACTTGGTGCGGAAGGATGCCTTTTCAGAACTACCTGGCCTACCTCAAACTGCTTTGGGCGCACTTTTTTATAGTAAGAGTGTGCTAATCATTGCTGGTATAACTGGCCAAAACACACTATTGTTAGTCATTTTTATTGATCAACATCAATTGTTCTAATCGGGTCTTAGCCCACTCAATGTCTTCAATATCTGATTCCATAATAATTCGGAGAAAGGGAATTTTGACTTCAGCTGGTATTACAGCTTCAGCTCCATATAGAAGCAGAAACAGAGTTGCACCAATAGATGTGCGAATGATCGTGTAGTATCCCAATAGAGAAAGAGGAAACTTTTCATGCCATTGCATTAAACCTTGGATCATCTTCCTAAGAATCTTTTTGATGTTCTTATTCGTCGCTTCAACGAGTCTATTAGCTTTTGGCCGCTAAAGGGTAGAATGGCGATGCATGATTTTAAATTGTTCGCATACCTCTTTCATCAAATGGCTATTTAGATTGGCTGCATTATCAGTGATAATGGTCTGTAGGATACCAATGTGACATATGATGTTAGAATGAAAAAAGTCTACCATTGCTTTCTTGGTGACTGCTTTGAAAGTGACGGCCTCCACCCACTTGGTGAAGTACGCAATTCCAACCAAAATGAATCTATGCCTATTTGAAGCCTTTGACTCGATTAGCCCAATAACATCCATTCACCAAGCAACAAAAGGCCAAGGAGAGGACATGGGATGCAACTCAGAAGGACGCTAGTGAATCAGGTCACCATGAATCTAGCTTTGGTGATACTTGCGAACAAAACTGAAGCAATCTCGCTCCATAGTTAGCGAATAATACCCTGCCCGCAGAATCTTCTTTTCCAAAACATATCCATTCATGTGAGGTCCGCATATCGCCAAACGCACTTCGCTCATGATCCATGCCGCTTTTGTGGCATCTATGCATCTCAACAAGTTTAAATCTGGGGTCCTATTGTACAGAATTCCCATTCAAGAAGAAACCACTGGCAAGCCGCCTTATAGTTCTTTTTTTTTTATCTCATTTGGCATGCTCTAGATATTCTCTTATTTTAAGGAATCGTTTTATATCATGATACCATAGTTCACCATTTGGTTTTGTCTCAATTGTATTGCAGTAACCATGTTGATTTCGAACTTTGGTTTCTAGTGGATCAATATGAGTGTTGCCTGGATAAAGGGAGCATCGAGGCTAAATTAGCTAAGGAATCAGCTAGCTTGTTGTGAAACCTAGGAATGTACCTGAACTCGTTGGATTTGAATATTTGGCTCAAGTCTTGCACACATTGTCTATATGGAATAAGCTTGATTTCTCGAGTCTCCCATTCACCCTGGGCTTGCCGGATAAGCAACTCGAAATCTCCCATAACCAATAGTTCATGCACATCCAGATCAATGCCCATTTTCAGACCCATGATACAAGATTCATAATCTATCGTATTATTGTTACCGAATAACCAAAGTTGAACCGTTGCAGGGTATTGATGTCCAATAGGTGAGATGAGGATTGCCCCGATCCCAACTCCTTTGATATTGATAGCTCCATCAAAATACATTTTCCATACAAGGTTATTATCAGGAACTACTTCCTCTATTTAGTTTACCTCTTTGACTGGGAAGTATGTGCTAAGTGGCATGTACTCATCATCAACTGGATTCTCTGCAAAATGATCTTCCAAAGCATGTGCTGTCATCGCGGTGCGAGTGACATAGACGATGTTGAACTCTGTGAGCAGGATATGCCATTTTGCGAGCATGCCAGTGGGTATTGGCTTTTGGAAGATGTACTTCAAAGGATTCATTTTGGATATGAGGTAAATAGTGTAGGCACAAAGATAATGTCTCGGCTTCTGAGCGACCCAAGTCAAGGCACAACATGTCCTTTCTTAAAGAGTGTACTTAACCTCATAATTGGTGAACTTCTTGCTCAAATAATAGATTGCATGTTCCTTTTTTCATGTTGCATCATGTTGCCCCAGAAAGCATCTAAAGGAATTATCCATCACCGATATATATAAAAACAAAGGCCTACAATGTTCATGTGGGACCAATACATGGGGTTTTGACACATAATCTTTGATCCTGTCAAAAGATTTTTGGAAATCATCCATCCACTTGATAGCAACATAATTTTTCAACAACTTAAAGATGGGCTCGCATGTGGTTGTGAGATGAGCAATGAACCTACTAATGAAGTTTAACCTCCAGAGCAAACTCATGACTTCCTTTTTGTTCTTTGGGGGTGGAAGACCTCGAATGGACTTTATCTTAGATGGATCCACTACGATTCCTCTCCGACTTGTTAGAATATACGCTTAACGCTAGAGGGGGGGGGGGGGGGGAGTGAATAGCGTAATAATAAAAAACAGCGTAAACTTTCGGAATTTAAAAATTGCAGGAATGAAATAAGTGCGATAAGTAAATAATAAAGAACGAACGCACCGATGTTATCCTGGTTCACCACAACCCGTGGCTAGTCCAGTCCCCGAGAGACTCTCTCGAGATTTCCACTAACTTCGTTAAGCTTACGGGTGCTTAACAAACCGTTACAAACTGAGAACTTGAGTCACACAAGCCTCAACAACCTTTGCTCGAAGATACAACACTTCAAGACTTCAACCAAAGGAATCACAACATTCCTTCTTACAATACAAGGGATTAACACTTCCCTTCAAGTGTATAAAAACACTTTGCACTCGAAACAAGACTCTCCTTAAGAGTAGATATGAGTAAAATAAATACGCTCAAGAACGCAACAACTTTCGTCAAGAATTTGGCTCTCAAAAACTTATGTAATGAATAGAAAATGATGAATAAGAGAGTATGCAAGCTTTAGCAATAATATGATCAGTTGTTGTGTTTAGAAGACTGATTTGAAGATGTATTTATAGTGTCAAAAACATGCATAACCGTTGCCTAATTGCCAATTAAGAATTGCTGATTTTGTGCTACGACAATCGATTGTCTAATTGGCACAATCAATTGTTTTCCAATCGTTCCAAAAATCATTCCCAGATTTTACGCAGCATAATCGGTTATCTAAGACGTATAATCAATTACCGGCAATGTTCAAAAAATCATTTTCAGATTTTACTTAAAACAATCGATTATCAGAAATATACAATCGATTACTTGGCAACGTTCAAAAAATCTTTTTCAGATTTTACTTCAAACAATCGATTATAAAAATCCTATAATCGATTATCTGACGGAGTTTGAAAATATTTTGGCAACGGTCATTTACATAATCGATTATGCTATATGGACAATCGACTATTTTTCAGTCTTGAAAAATCTAATAGACACTGCCTCAACACAATCGATTGTCGTAAGGTTCACAATCGATTATTTTGTATCTTTGAAAAATCTGATAGACACTGCCTCAACACAATCGATAGTCATAAGGTTCACAATCGATTATTTTGTAGCTTTGAAAAATCTGATGGACACTGTCTCAACACAATCGATTGTCATAAGGTACACAATCGATTGTCATGCAGATTTCAAAAATCTGATGGACACTGCCTTAACATAATCGATTATCATAAGTACATAATCGATTATCTTTTTCCAGATTTTAGAGGCATGTTTAAAAATTATTTTGCTAAAATAAATATGCACGATTTAAAATCATTTTGCTCTAAATTAAATATGCATGATTTGATAAAAATGTTTTTACGAGAGAAGCCAAGTCTTGAGTTAAATTGTCGGATCAAGATCACAATTAAAGAGCGACTCATGTATAACTTTGTTTAATCTTGATCTTTGTTTGTCTTGTGCTTGAACTTCGTTACGTGACATTTGCGTGCTTGTGCTTGGACCTCGTCATATGTCAATTGCGCATCGTTTGTCATTTATCAAAACCTACAAATATGAACACACGTTTAGTTTAGTGCCTTGAGAACGTGTTTCAACAATTTCCCCCTTTTTGATAATGGCAAATCTTAATCGGGATATGCATATTAGGTAATTCATAATGACGATCCAAGACAAGTATATATATATGCAATTAGTTCCCCCTCAACATATGAATTCCCCCTCAATTTGCACCAATAAGTATTAGGTGCATAGCCCTTATTCTTCCCCCTTTTGACATTAGCAAAAAAATTGGTAAATAACTTGTTTATTGATTAATCAAAAATTTCAACTTCATAAAAGGGATAATAAAGCAAATAATGTCAACATAATCGATTATTGATACTTGATAATCGATTATATACTAAAGAGAAATCGATTATTCTAAAGAGGAATCGATTATTCTGCACCAGTCTTTATAATTCCCCCTGCTTTTAGGGCGATACCTGCAAAAATACGTTAGACGCCTCCGACGTTCAAGTTAGTAATCATGTGAAAGGGAAAATGCAATGCATGACTTAGATCAATGTGGAGTCAAGAATCCCGAGTTCACTACGAATTCGGAAGAATGACTCTTTCTCTAAAGGTTTTGTGAAGATGTCGGCCAATTGATCTTTGGTTTCAACAAATTCAATTTCGACATCACCTTTGAGAACGTGATCTCTTATAAAATGATGCCTAATTTCAATGTGTTTTGTTCTTGAATGAAGAACGGGGTTCTTCGTCAAGCATATGGCGCTAGTATTATCACATCTAAGAGGGATATGATCGATACTTAGGCCATAGTCCAAGAGTTGCTGTTTCACCCAAAAGATTTGAGCGCAACAACTCCCCGCGGCTACATATTCAGCCTCGGTTGTGGACAACGCAACACTTACTTGTTTCTTGCTAAACCAAGAAACTAGAGAGCTACCGAGCAAATGGCAAGTGCCACTAGTGCTCTTGCGGTCCAATTTGCATCCAGCGAAATCGGAATCGGAATAGCCAACAAGTTGGCATGAAGAACCTTTGGGGTACCATAGACCCACATTTACAGTACCAACAAGATACTTCAATATCCATTTCACCACAGTTAGGTGAGACTCCTTAGGACATGATTGATAACGAGCGCATAAGCACACGCTAAACATGATGTCCGGTCTACTAGCAGTAAGATAAAGGAGAGATCCAATCATACCTCGATACTTCTTGGTGTCGACTTCCTTACCTTTCTCATCTTTGTCTAGATGGTCGGATGTGCTCATGGGAGTGGCCATTGCTTTTGCGTTGCTCATTTCAAATCGTTTTAGCAATTCTTTGCAATATTTAGCTTGACAAATGAAGGTTCCTTCTTTCATTTGCTTTACTTGCAGCCCCAAAAAGAAGGTTAGCTCACCCATCATAGACATTTCAAATTCGCTTGTCATTAAATCAGAAAATTCCTTGCACAAAGCATTGTTAGTAGCACCAAAAATAATATCATCCACATAGATGTGAACTAATAAAATATCATTGTTTTTATGCTTAACAAATAGAGTGGTGTAAACTTTCCCCCTAATGAATTCATTTTCCAAAAGAAATTTGCTCAATCGTTCATACCAAGCTCGGGGAGCTTGTTTGAGACCATAAAGCGCCTTTTTAAGTTTGAAAACATGATTGGGAGATTTAAAATCTTCAAAGCCCGGGGGTTGTTCTACATAAACTTCTTCTTGAATAACACCATTTAGAAAAGCACTTTTTACATCCATTTGATATAAATTGAAATTCATAGAAGAGGCAAAAGCAAGCAATAAACGAATAGCTTCTAACCTTGCTACGGGTGCATATGTTTCTTCATAGTCAATTCCCTCTTCTTGATTATAGCCTTTTGCTACAACCTAGCTTTGTTTCTAGTGATTACGCCATTTTCATCTAGTTTGTTTCGAAAAACCCATTTCGTACAAATTATGGTATGATTTTCGGGTCTTGGCACCAAATCCCAAACATCATTTCGTTTGAATTGGTTAAGCTCCTCTTGCATTGCCAAGGTCCAAAATTCATCCCCAATTGCTTCGGAGATGGTTGAAGGTTCAATTTGAGAAACGAAAGCAGTATGTCCTAAGGTGTTCTTAAGAGTGTTTCGAGTACTTACCTGTTGTTCAATGTCGCCAATTACCTGTTCGAGAGGATGGTCTTTGATTGTCCTCCACGCGTTAGGCAGTTTCGTTTCTTTTTCCAGTTGTGGCGCTTCCTCCGATAATTGTTCCAAGATTTCATCTTGAATTTCCTTAGGAGTTTCCTCTTGTACTTTGTCTTGAGGACTCCTTGAGTTTAAACTACCTGCAAGTTCAAAACCAGAATCCTTTCTCGCCAAGCGAGCATTATTTTCGGAAAACACAATATGAGGGGATTCCTCCACGGTTTCGGTTCTATTATTGAATACTCTATATGCTTTGCTACGTGAAGAATAACCAATAAAGATTCCTTCATCGGATTTGGCATCAAACTTTCCCAAATTATCTTTACCATTGTTATGAATAAAACATTTACAATCGATTACTCTAAGATGGGAGATATTTGGTTTCCTTCCCTTGTAGAGTTCATAGGGAGTTTTCATGAGTATTGGCCTTATGACTACTCTGTTTAAAACGTAGCATGCGGTACTCACGGTATCCGCCCAAAAATGTTTGGGAATCTTAGCCTCATCGAGCATGGTTCTAGCCATCTCTTCGAGACACCTATTTTTCCTTTCCACCACTCCATTTTGTTGTGGTGTGCATGGAGCAGAGAAGGTGTGCTCGATACCGAGTTCGTCACAAAAATACGCGAAGAGATTGTGATCGAACTCTCCCCCATGATCACTTCTTATTAAAGTGACGGTTGTGTCTTTTTCATTTTGAACACGTTTAAGAAAACATTTAAAATTATGAAAAGCTTCACTTTTATGAGCAAGAAATAGTGTCCATGTAAATCTAGAATAATCATCAACAATAACAAAAGCATAACGATTTCTACCAAGACTTTCAATGGGAGATGGTCCAAAAAGGTCCATGTGAAGAAGTTGCAATGGTCTAGTAGTTGAAAAAATATTTTTCGATTTAAAAGATGCTTTTGTTTGCTTCCCTTTTTGACAAAAATCGCAAATGGAGTCTTTTTCAAATTTCAAATTTGGAAGACCAATAACTAAATTTTGTGAAACCAATTTGTTTAAAAGATGCATGTTGATGTGAGCTACTCTACGATGCCATAACCACATATCATCTTCTTTGCTCATAAGACAATTCACATACTCAGATGAAGAATTTTTGAGATCAACCATATAGATGTTATCCATTCTAAAACCACGAAGGATAATTTTAAAATCGCTACGGCGAAAAACTAAGCATTCATCCGAATCAAATAAAACAAGATTTCCCTTGTCACATAATTGACTTATGCTCAAGAGATTATGTTTTAGACCTTTAACTAGCAATATATGCTTAATGGAAGAAGGTTCATCCTTACCGACCGATCCAATGCCGATAATTTTTCCCTTGTTGTTATCTCCAAAAATAAAGCTTCCTCCTTCCTTGTGTTCCAGTTGAAGGAACTTGGATTCGTCTCCGGTCATGTGTTTGGAGAATCCACTATCAAGGTACCAAAGTACACTTGATCCCTTCAAACATACCTACAAGACAAATTAATGAGTCTTTGGTACCCAAGCTGTTTTGGGTCCTTGAGAGTTAGGTGTAACATCCTGTTGTGCTTGACATGCAGTTAAGTGTCTATGTCTAGTGAAGCAAGAAGGAGCAATATGTCCAATTCGATTGCAATAATGACAAATGACATTAGGATTATGCATTCGTCTAGGTTGATAGTAGTTGGACGGACGAAATTTGTTTACTCTATTTTCGACAATATGACTATTCCGCATTTCATGAAAATCATTTCTCCTACTATTTGTTCTAGGATATGCAGCATTTCTAGAATAGTTATTTCTAGGTTGAAAGCCATTTCTAGGTGTCCTAAAATGTTCAACGTTTCTTCTAGTGTTTGGTCTAGGATATGCATCATTTCTGGAATAGTTATTTCTAGGTTGAAGGCCATTTCTAGGTGTCCTAAAATGTTCAAAGTTTCTTCTAGTGTTTGGTCTAGCATGCATGTTGATTCTACGATTGTTATCTCTAGGATGAACATTTGTTTTATTTGTCCTAGGTTGAGCCTTAGGTGGTTGGAGTTTGGCTTCAACTTTTTCTTTAGGCTCGTTTTTAAAACCTATCCCATGTTTGGTCGATTTCAAATTAACAAGAACTTCACAAATTTTTACGAGAAGAATTGAACTTATCTAAGGTGTCCTTAAGTCTTTCTACCTCATCTTTTAGATGCATGCAAGAAGTACAATTTTTACTAGAACTCTCGGGTTTGTCGGCGCTTCTTTTGCTGAAAAAATTGTTTTCTTCTTTCAACTTCTCATTTTCGAAAATCAGTTTTTCCAAATCCTTTTCTTTCCAAGAGAGTTGTTTTTCAAAATCTTTTTCTTTCAAAGAAGCATTTTCCTTAATGTTTTTAACAGTTTTGGAAGCTTTAATGAATTCACTATACAACTCATCAAAGGCATTTTGCATTTCCTCAAGAGAATAGAAGTTTTTGGAAGAAATTTGACATACCTCTTCTTGATTGTTTTCGTGAGCCATGAGACAGAGATTTGCGGTTTCGTCTTCTTCTTCCTCACTCGACTCGTCTCCGGAGTCGCCTCCCCAAGATATGTATGCTCGTTGTTTCTTGAAGGGTTTCTTCTCCTTTTTGACATTTGGGCAATTTGATTTAATGTGCCCTATTTCTCCGAACCCATAGCACTTTACTTGATCTCCTTGTTGTTTGCCTTTTCGTTCATACTCTTTTCGCATGAACTTTTGAAATCTCTTAATAACGAGTCCGAACTCGTTATCTCCGTCCTCGTTATTTTGAGGTTGGCTTGTGCTTGCCTTGAGGGCGATTCTTTGTTTCCTTTGATCATTAACAAGAGGGTTAAGTATAGTAGATTCATAAGTTTTAAGGTTACCTCTTGATCCGTCGATGGTGACATTTGAAATGCCAATAGACTCTTGAATCGAGTCGGCCTTGGAGCGCCATTCCGGAGTGAGACTTCGGAGAATTTTTTGGACAAGTTCCTTATCCGTGAAGGTCTTCTTAAGAGCATGTAAGTCATTAACAATTTTTGAAAATCGTTCGAACATGTCATCGACCCTTTCGCCTTCCTTCATGTGAAACAGTTCATATGCATGGGTTAGAAAATCAACTTTAGCCTCTCTTACCTGGTCCGTACCTTCGTACGTGATTTCCAGCTTATCCCACATTTGCTTCGCCGTTGTGCAACATGATATTTTTCTGTAATCATCACCGTTTACAGCACAATATAGTAAGTTGGCTTTAGCGTTGTTCTGCACTTTTCGGATATCATCCGCATCGTATTCATCTTCGGATTTTGGAACCCATTCATTTTCAACCTTTTTGGTTGGAATTTGTTCTCCCTTCATTATAACCTTCCACAGATGAAAACTATTCGATTGAATGAATATTCTCATCCTTCCCTTCCAGTACGTATAGTTGGTGCCATCGAATACTGGTGGTCGGGTGGAGCATTGTCCTTCACCTATTCCTGCAAAAGAATCACGAGTAGAAGCCATGGATTGTTTCTCTCAAATGGTTAAGTTTTTCAGAGAGTTGGGCTCTGATACCAATTGTTAGAATATACGCTTAACGCTAGAGGGGGGGGGGGGTGAATAGCGTTATAAAAAAACAGCGTAAACTTGCGGAATTTAAAAATTGCAGGAATGAAATAAGTGCGATAAGTAAATAATAAAGAACGAACGCACCGATGTTATCCTGGTTCACCACAACCCGTGGCTAGTCCAGTCCCCGAGAGACTCTCTCGAGATTTCCACTAACTTCGTTGAGCTTACGGGTGCTTAACAAACCGTTACAAACTGAGAACTTGAGTCACACAAGCCTCAACAACCTTTGCTCGAAGATACAACACTTCAAGACTTCAACCAAAGGAATCACAACGTTCCTTCTTACAATACAAGGATTAACACTTCCCTTCAAGTGAATAAAAACACTTTGCACTCAAAACAAGACTCTCCTTAAGAGTAGATATGAGTAAAATAAATACGCTCAAGAACGCAACAACTTTCGTCAAGAATTTGGCTCTCAAAAACTTATGTAATGAATAGAAAATGATGAATAAGAGAGTATGAAAGCTTTTGCAATAATATGATCAGTTGTTGTGTTTAGAAGGCTGATTTGAAGATGTATTTATAGTGTCAAAAACATGCATAGCCATTGCCTAATTGCCAATTAAGAATTGCTGATTTTGTGCTACGACAATCGATTGTCTAATTGGCACAATCGATTTTTTTCCAATCGTTCCAAAAATCATTCCCAGATTTTACGCAGCATAATCGATTATCTAAGACGTATAATCGATTATTGGCAACGTTCAAAAAATCATTTCCAGATTTTACTTAAAACAATCGATTATCAGAAATATACAATCGATTACTTGGCAACGTTCAAAAAATCTTTTTCAGATTTTACTTCAAACAATCGATTATTAAATCCTATAATCGATTATCTGACGGAGTTTGAAAATATTTTGGCAACGGTCATTTACATAATCGATTATGCTATATGGACAATCGATTATTTTTCAGTCTTGAAAAATCTAATAGACACTGCCTCAACACAATCGATTGTCGTAAGGTTCACAATCGATTATTTTGTATCTTTGAAAAATCTGATAGACACTGCCTCAACACAATCGATAGTCATAAGGTTCACAATCGATTATTTTGTAGCTTTGAAAAATCTAATGGACACTGTCTCAACACAATCGATTGTCATAAGGTACCAATCGATTGTCATGCAGATTTCAAAAATCTGATGGACACTGCCTTAACATAATCGATTATCTTTTTCCAGATTTTAGAGGCATGTTTAAAAATTATTTTGCTAAAATAAATTTGCATGATTTAAAATCATTTTGCTCTAAGTTAAATATGCATGACTTCATAAAAATGTTTTTATGAGAGAAGCCAAGTCTTGAGTTAAATTGTCGGATCAAGATCACAATTAAAGAGCGACTCATGTATAACTTTGTTTAATCTTGATCTTTGTTTGTCTTGTGCTTGAACTTCGTTACGTGATATTTGCGTGCTTGTGCTTGGACCTCGTCATATGTCAATTGCGCATCGTTTGTCATTTATCAAAACCTACAAATATGAACACACGTTTAGTTTAGTGCCTTGAGAACGTGTTTCAACACGGCTGACTATAAACCGGAGGAGTTTCCCATATGGAACCCTAAATCCACACTTGGCTGGATTAAGGTTAAGGTCATACAGTCGAAGCCGTTCGAAGAACTTTTTCAAGTCGCACACGTGATCAGCTTGTGTCTTAAATATTATGATGACATCGTCGACATATACTTCAAAAAAGGAAAATTATCCTTTAGACTTTCTTTGTTCAGGTCTATATAGTCAACAAAGACTATGGTTTTTCCATCCTTCTTTCGAAAAGGAACAACATTTGCCACCCAGGTGGTGTATCAGATAGCTCTGACCACATTGGAACTCAGTTGCTTCATTATTTCCTCTTTGATTTTGTCACTCATTTCTGTTTTAATTTTTGTTGCTTTTGTTGGACTAGTGGAAAATCAAGATACTTAGGAAGCTTATGAACCACTAGATCAACACTTAAACCCGGCATATCATCATAAGACCAATAAAATGGTCACACCTCTTTTTGGCTACTATAACCCTGGCGAAGGGCATATATAAATGGAGTTTTTCCAATTAAAGGACAATCGAAACGGGATTCAATTATTTAAAATTATATCAGAGCTGCCACTTCAGAGATTTATAGTGTCCCAAGTCATCGTTTAGAATCCCGAATCGAGGAAAGAATGACTCTGTTTAATAGCCCGCGAACCAGAAATCCCGGTAAGGAATTCTGTTAACCCGGAAGAAGGTGTTAGGCACTCGCGAGTTTCGTGGTTCTAGCACGGTCACTCAACTGTTATATTTGTCTTAAATTATCTGATTTTTACAATTATGAACCTATGTGCATTTTTAATTTTCTAACCACTTTTATTATTATTTTTTAAGAGAATTGCAACATCATTAAAACATGTCTCGAACCACGTCACATAAATGCACCCGTGGTTTTTGACACATTTCAACTTCGTTGAGATTTAGGTTTGGGTCACATAAATGTGCACTCGAATTTAGAAAAGGTAGATTATTAAATTAACACGCCTAATGGAATTATACGTTTGCAACTTTGCGAGTGTCATGGAATTTACTAAATGGCACGCCTCAGAATCTAAGGATTAATTCAATATTAAATAAAGTGAGGGTCGTGCAAATGTTTTTTTGTTTGGCGCATCGTACCTCAATTTATTTTTAAAAACGTCGTCCTAAAGACAAACTATTATTATCTATTAAGACCCGTCTCTATTCTAAATTAATTAATTAACATCATGGTATTCAAGGACATGTGGGCCCCACGGTCAAGTCCAAAATCGAACAAAGACGATCTCTGTTACTAAAAAAGATCCTTAGTTCGAGTCCACTACCTAACTTGAAGGGCCCAAAGCATACCAATTAATTGTTCAGACCAATTAATATTCTAATCATGGGCCCAAAATCAACCCATCAGCTCACTAAATTCTTTAAATTCACATCAGATCTAGGTGTAAGATTGAGAGTCCGTTTATTACAAGGCAAATAGCTGACTGCGGGAATGAACTAAAATAATGAAAATCCCTGTTAAGAAAAATGTAGGTGCACAACTACAACCTAATCAAAGTTTAACAACTAGAAATCAAAAAGGGAAGGAGATTCAAAGCTATTAGTCGTTTTGTATTCCAGAATCAAGACTTCATGTAACACTTGGATGATATCCATAGGGACCAAAATATTCCTGGAAAATGGAAAGAAAACAAAGGCGATTGATCAGCAAATATAGAGGAAAATATCAGCAGCGACAGCAACCCAAAACGATCTCAAATCCCAGCAGTCAAATAATAAACATCAGGATGATTTTGAAATCAAAGAAATGAGGTAAAAGGGGCCCAGAAAATGACTTCAAATCAACGACTAAACTCAACCAATTTCAGCAATCAAAGCCACTACAACCCAGTCCCAAGTCAATGTAGCAGTAAACTTCAACAAAACTGCGAAAGTAAACCAGAATTGTTTTGGGGAAGAAACCTAACAACTAGAATTAAAATGTAATGGAATAGTGATTTTCTGAAGCTTTTCTCAGTCGCCTATGCTTTTTTTTGGCTCCCCCTCTTTTGAAAGGCAAGAATGATATCTTATATAGGCTTAGCAATATGGCAAAACTTCATATTTCATTTTTCACCCTTTTTCCCCCTTTAATTCTTGTTTTGGCCTAGGGGTCCCTGGATTCTTAACTTGTTCCCCAAGTTCCATTTCTTAAAAGTCTTAAATTCAAATCCCACCCACCCTAGAAGCTTCTCAGTTGTGAAAGATTTCCTAACCCTCAGATACCTAAACTACCCTCCCAGACCCTAATATTTACCCTCAGCTGACTACACTCGAATAGGTCAATCCAAACCAAAACTAGAGCTCTAAAGTTGTTGCTGGGATGGGTTAAATCAATCAAAGGCCCAACATCTTATCCCATTCCAAAAACTACCAAAATTATCCCCCAAACTCTTTTGCACAAAAGCCCAATCGAGCAACCAATAATGAAAACCATACTGACGAACCAACCCAAGTAAAACGATCTGGGTTAATTTAAAATCGATATAGTATAATGAAATTTAAATCCAGCAAAGCTCAAATCAACACACAAGGTTCAGAGAAATCTAAATACTAGAATTAACAGAGATATTATAAAAATGATAATCCTACATCGATACTAATTGTTACATTAACCGACTAGATCCTAATGATACTTTCAGAAAAATAAAAGAAAGACAGGCAAGCAAAAAAAAGACAAGAGAGGGAAAGGAGGGGGCAGTGATGTAATACAACGCAAGAAACGGAGAAGAACGAGGAAGGAATGTAAGTAGAACCAGAAAAAGAACGAGGAAAAATACCTAAAAGAGAAAACAAACGGCTGGCCTGAACGAACTCCGGCGTCCTCGATTCGACTCGAAATTGATATTTACCTGTTCTCCTTGAGAACAATCGAAAAATATTGATATCAGGCCTAATCGTTCTTAAAAGGTTGAGGACTTCGAGAGATTTCCTTCTCCTTGGATTTCATATTAGAGACAAGTCTAACTTGACGAGGATTTTGGATAAAGGTGACGGATTAGGATGTAGGGTGGGGTGATAGTTGCGCGACTGGATTTTGGGTGGTGCTCGAGCTTTGCTGCAGGCCAGAGATGATGGAGAAACAGAGATGGCAGTAGGGTTAGGTGTATCTATTTTTGGGAGAGATAAGATACAAAGAGAAGTTTTGACTTAGTTAAACTGAAATGTTCGGACATATAAATGAGAGGAGAAGGGGGCTTCTGGCACGTTGGATGGAAAGGGAATCAAGGGCTGGGATTTCATTATCCCAAATGTGGTCGTTTGCGTTAGTGGAGGAGACCAGGTCAGGGGATCTGGGTTGGGCTTGGGCGGATTTGATTTTAAAATGGGAAAAATTTTGGGCCTGTGTGAAAGAAATACCTCCAGCCCCAAATCTGATCTTCTTTTTTTTTTCAATTCCTTTCTTATTTCTTTTAATTCGCTTATTTCCAAATTAAAATAAAGCCTTAAATTAATTCTAAAAACTAAATTAAAACAAAAAATCAAATTAATTAACTCTAACAATTACCCCAAACTGATCAAATGTCAAATTAAATGAAAACTAGCAAAATTCATAGCTGCAAATTAAACAATGCCAAGATAAACTATTTCTGCGATTTTTGTATTTTTTTAAAACTCCTAATTACTAATTAACTTCAAAATATATAATATTAAACCCTAAATGCAATGCATATATTTGTATTTTTTTATGAATTACGATGCACGGACAAAATGCAAGCAATTAACATAAAATGCCACAAAAATCCATAAAATTTCAAGAAATAAAAGAACCCTTTGTTTGACTTTATGGGAGTAATTCATGTAGGGCAAAAATAACGTGCTCACACAAACACATCTTTGTATTCAAGTAGAAGTTGAATCAAGGGATATCTATTTTTTTGTGTGAATGATTATCTTCGTTTCCCTAACTTCTTTATGACTTTCGATATTAATCGGCTCAATCTCATTGAGTTAGGGCTTAGGCATGTTTTCAAATTGTTCCAACTCTTTTTTTATTTCCTCAACAACCTCATGTTCATCATATTCAACCTCTTGATGCATTATTACAATATTAGACAGCTTTTTAAGATCTGGGTGTGAATTTTGCATGCATCTCATGTTATTAAAGTCGGCATTAACAAAACTGAAATGGAAATAAAATGATAAGAATTAGGAAAAAGAAAAGATACAAAAATTAATAGGAAATTGAACTGCATTTCATTGAATTCAAAAGGATAAAATGGTTGACATCAAAATAAAAAAATCATATTGAGATGTTTAGGTTACAACCTTGAAAGTAACACAAATTACCGAAATAAGTTGCAAAGCAAACTACCAAGACTCCTTCCTTGTAGGGAGAGAAATTACTTCTCAATTGTTGAGCATGGTGTCTGGTTCAATTAGCTACATATCGGTATGACTAGTTCCTTCACTAGCCTGGATCACACTTCAGAAAACATCTGGCTGAGGCCATGACAAATTTCATCAATGTTTGCATGCGTCGAGGAATTTTGACCGCTCAGAGTTGTGACTTGACAAAAGTGTAGGAAATTTAAGGGATAGGGTGTTGCAAGACCTATCCATGAATTTTGTGGTGTTTGGCTTTATTTTTGTCTGCTTATGTTGGCCTGAAGCCTAAGCCAAAAGTACCCCCGTTACCGAATAGAAAATAGGCACCAAAATTCCTTGAAATGATGCCCGCAATCCTTTTCCTGGCTCATAACCTTGTCTCAGCATAACTGTAGCCACCATTACAGATGTGGCGGAAAGATGAGGATGCAGAATGGGCTTTCCTTCCTCAACATGGTTTACAGCAACCACTTCAAAAGCCTGATAGACAATGGACTGACAACCTTCCTTAGCCTCAATACTGGGGATTAACGGGTCTTTATTGTTAGAATATACGCTTAACGCTAGGGGGGGGGGGTGAATAGCGTTATTATAAAAAACAATGTAAATTTGCGGAATTAAAATTACAGGAATAATGTAAGTGCAGTAATTGAAAGGGTAAGGAGAGAACACACCGAATTTTATCCTGGTTCACCACAACGTGTGGTTAGTCCAGTCCCCGAGAGACTCTCTCGTGTTTTACACTAACTTCGTTAAGCTTACGGGTGCCTAACAAACCGTTACACTTGCTCGTAGATATACACTCTACAAGACTTCAACCTGCTCGAGGATACCGCACCTCAAGACTTCAAACCAAGGAACTACTTTTCCTTCTTACAACAAGGGATTGGAATATCCCTTCAAGTGTGTACAAACACTTAGCACTCAAGACAAGACTCTCTTTATAGAGTAGATATGAGTAAAAACAATGCGCTCAAGAACACAACAACTTAGTCAAGAGTTTGGCTCTCAAAAAGCTATGAAATGAATATAAAATGATTGCAAAGAGAGTATGTAAGCTTTAGCAAGAATGTAATCAGTTGTTGTGCTTAGAAGAGTGAATTTGAGTTGTATTTATAGTGCTCAAAACACCCAAAACCGTTGCTTAATTGCCAATCACAAATTGCTGATTTTGTGCTAGGATAATCGATTATCTGATTCTGCATAATCGATTATCTGCCAATCGTTTAAAAATCATTCCCAGATTTTAAGCAGAATAATCGATTATCCAAATCGTATAATCGATTACCTGACAACGTTCAAAAATCAATCCCCGATTTTATGCTTAACATAATCGATTGTCTGATTGTACATAATCGATTATCTTTCAGTGTTTGAAAATACTTTAGCAACGGTCTTTAATATAATCGATTACCAGAAAAGCCATAATCGATTATTTTGCTACTTTGTAAAATCTGATGCTCACTGTCTCAACATAATCGATTAGTCCAACGCACATAATCGATTATCTTGTAGCTTTGAAAAATCTGGTGAACACTGCCTTAACATAATCGATTATCATAAGGTACATAATCGATTATCTTGCAGCTTTGTAAAATCTGGTGTACACTCCCTTAACATAATCGATTATCATAAGGTACATAATCGATTATCTTGTAGCTTTGTAAAATCTGGTGTACACTGCCTTAACATAATCGATTATCATAAGGTACATAATCGATTATCTTACAGCTTTGTAAAATCTGGTGTACACTGCCTTAACATAATCGATTATCATAAGGTATATAATCGATTTTGTTTGTCCAGATTTGAAAGACATGTTTAGAATTCATTTTGGTTAAAATGAAACGTTTGAAAATCATTTTTCTTTAAATTGAAGATGCATGGTTTGATAAAAATGATTTTACGAGAGAAGCCAAGTCTTGAATCAATTGTCGGATCAAGATCACAGTTATAGAATGACTCATGGATAACTTGTTGCTTTACTTAATCTTGATCTTTGTTTCTCTTGTGCTTGGACTTCGGCATATGTCAATGTTCCATTCACATCGGTTTGTCATTTATCAAAACCTACAAATATGAACACACGTTTAGTTTAGCGACTTGAGAACGTGTTTCAACAATTTCCCCCTTTTTGATAATGGCAAACCAATATCGGGATATGAATATTAATTAATTCATAATGACAATCCAAGACAAGTTTATAGATATGCATTCTAATTGGATTAGATTAATATCAATGGCAACGAGTTCCCCCTCAACTTATGAATTCCCCCTCAATTTATGCCAATATGTATTAGTGTGCATAGCCCATATCTTCCCCCTTTTGACATTAGCAAAAGAATAACTAGCTCTTTATTGATTAAACAATATTGCAAATACATAAAAATAAAAGACAGAATATTATGCAAACTAGAAAAACAAAGAGACAAGACATTATTCATTATCATCATTGACTTCCGTCTCGACATCCGGTACATCTTCCCGAAGGACAATTTGGGCATATGGATAATGAACGTGATCAAAATATCCATGGAGCTCGTGAGTCAATCGATTGACATTCATATCAATACGATTTATGGATGTGGACAAGGAGGCAAGTTGCTCGGAAATAGATTGGAGGGATGCATTGGACGGGGCCGGATGACGACGTCTTTGAGGTGGAGGAGGAGGCGGATGCTCACCGATATTGGGAAATGAAGAATCTTGGATTTCCCAATGTTTTGTCGCCTTTTTGTGAGGACCGGCGGAGGTGTCGATACCGGAAGCAACAAGAATGGTCATAACGACAAAAGCATAGGGGAGTGGCTTATCTTCCCCAATTGCATCATATAAGTGAGTCATGACGAACTTGCACCAATTGATGCGAGCCCCGGTGATAATGGCATGCATGAGTTTTGAATCCTCATGAGAGATAGTTGTGTGATTGAATTTTCGCGGCTTTAGAATGCGGGTGATGAAATAAAAAATAAGACGATATTCCGGGAGCATGTTTGTAATGGTTGGACGACGATGGTCCGGAGTTGCAATAAATTCACCGATGCCAATTTGGGTGAAGAGAAGTTGTTCATCAAATAACGCGCCTTCTTCCCTAGTATAGAGAGAAATGTCTTCCCCATTGCGCGGGAGTTTAGTGAGGGCTTGAATATTTGCCTCAGATAGAAGAATTGAAATTCCATTGACGTTCGAGACAATTTCACCATCTTCGTCCTTCTCGAGATTTGAATAGAAGGCCCGAATTAGAGGAGGGTAAATGTAAGGAGTGTGAAGATATTGGAATTCAAGGAGTTGGCTTTGCATAAGCATATTTGCTGTGGATGGAGGGGCGCTGTGATTAAGGAAACAATCCGTGGAAAATCGAGGAGGAAGGATTTCTCGACTTTCAAATTTTTTAATGAAGCACATAAGTTCGGCTTCACTATTGAATCCTAAATAAGAACCATCTTTATAACAATGAACTAGTGGACGAGTGACGGAAGAGGAGGCAACATTTTTGCCGGAACGAGCACGTTTGGAAGTTTTGACCGTCATTTTGAATAAATAGTAACAGCCTTTGAAGAGTTTTGAGAGATTTTTGAGAATTTGGGAGCTAAGATTGATGTTTGAGTGAAGACATTGAAGATGTAATGCACCTATTTATAATGTGAAGAATGAAATTGTATTAAAGTTAAGAAATCTGCAAAAATTTAAGGAGCAAACGGTCAGAAACGGTAACTATTTTGAAATACTGACTGAGAATAATTGATTATGGAACTATGGTAATCGATTATTCTGACACAGTGTGCCCAGTGATTTTCTGACTCGGGGAATAATCGATTGTGCTTTTGAGATAATCGATTATTTCAGGAAATGTAGTAACGGACATCCGAGACGGTAATAGGAAAATCGATTACACTGTTTTGAATAATCGATTATTGTCACACAGTGACTTAACACCTGAAAATAAATGTCAACATAATCGATTAGGAATATGTGATAATCGATTTTTATATTTAACAGCTAAAATCCTGCAAAGCCAAAACTGTTAGATAATCGATTGTAGTGTTGTATAATCGATTATGTCAATTTTCTAGCATAATAAACATAAAACGTAAATGGGGAATAATCGATTATTGACTTTAGAGAAATCGATTATTCTGCACCGGTGTCTGATAATTCCCCCTGTCTTTGGGGCGATACCTGCAAAAAAGAATTAGGCGCCTCCGACGCTCAAGTTAGTAATTATTTAAAACAAATGCAATGCATGAATTAGATCATCGTGGAGTCAAGAATTCCGAGTTCACTACGAATGCGGAAAAAGGACTTTTTCTCTAAAGGCTTTGTGAAGATGTCGGCCAATTGATTTTTGGTTTCAACAAATTCAATTTTGACATCGCCCTTGAGAACGTGATCTCTTATAAAGTGATGTCTAATTTCTATGTGTTTCTTTCTTGAGTGAAGAACAGGGTTCTTCGTCAAGCTAATGGCGCTAGTATTATCACATCGAAGAGGGATATGATCGATACTAAGGCCATAGTTCAAGAGTTGTTATTTCATCCAAAGGATTTGAGCGCAACAACTCCCCGCGGCTACATATTCAGCCTCGGTTGTGGATAACGCAACACTAACTTGCTTCTTGCTAAACCAAGAAACTAAGGAGCTACCGAGCAAATGGCAAGTGCCACTAGTGCTCTTGCGGTCCAATTTGCAACCTGCAAAATCGGAATAGCCAACAAGTTGGCAAGAAGAACCTTTGGGATACCAAAGTCCCACATTTATAGTTCCAATAAGATACTTCATTATCCGTTTTACCGCAGTTAGGTGCGACTCCTTCGGACATGATTGATATCGAGTGCATAAACATACGCTAAACATGACGTCCGGTCTACTAGCAGTAAGATAGAGAAGAGATCCGATCATACCTCCTTTCTCATCTTTGTCAAGATGGTCGGATGTACTCATTGGGGTGGCCATTGCTTTGGCGTTGCTCATTTCAAAGCGATTTAGGAACTCCTTGCAATATTTGGATTGGCAAATGAAAGTTCCCTCTTTCATTTGTTTTACTTGCAGCCCCCAGAAGAAGTTTAGCTCACCCATCATTAACATTTCGAATTCGCTAGTCATTAACTTAGAGAATTCCTCGCATAGAAAATCATTAGTAGCACCAAAAATAATATCATCGACATAAATTTGAACTAACAGAATGTCATTGTTTTTATTTTTGATAAAAAGTGTGGTGTCAACTTTCCCCCTTTCAAACTCATTGTCTAAGAGAAATTTACTTAGACGTTCATACCAAGCTCGAGGAGCTTGTTTAAGACCATATAAAGCTTTCTTAAGCTTGAAGACATGGTCGTGAGATGTAAAATCTTCAAAGACCGGGGGTTGTTCAACATACACTTCCTCTTAAATAAACCCAATGAGGAAGGCACATTTGACATCCATTTGAAATAATTTGAAATTCATAGATGATGAAAAAGCAAGTAATAAACGAATGGCTTCTAGGCGTGCAACAGGTGCATAGGTTTCTTCATAATCAAAGCCTTCTTCTTGATTATATCCCTTAGCAACTAGCCTAGCTTTGTTTCTAGTGTTTATACCATGTTCATCTAATTTATTCCGAAAAACCCATTTCGTACCAATTATGGTATGATTATCGGGTCTTGGCACCAATTCCCAAACATCATTACGTTTGAATTGGTTAAGCTCCTCTTGCATTGCCAAGGTCCAATGCTCATCCCCAATTGCTTCAGAAATGGTTTTAGGGGTCTATTTGTGAAACAAAAGCCATATGTCCTACAGTGTCTTTAAGAAGGTTTCGTGTACTTACCCCTTTCTCGATGTTGCCAATTACCTTGTCAAGAGGATGGTCTTTAGACGTCCTCCAAGCCTTAGGCATCATCGATTCTTCTTCTTGTGGCTGTACTTCTTCCGAAGGTTGTTCCATGACTTCATCTTGAACTTCCTTTGGATCCTCCTTTTGTACCTCGTCTTGAAGATTGATTTTCTTTAAAGCATCTGCAAGATCAACACAAGAATCCTTTCTCGCCAAGCGAGCATCATTTTCACAAAATACTACATGAGGAGATTCCTCAACAGTTTTGGTTCGATTATTAAAAACTCTATATGCTTTGCTACGCGATGAGTAACCAAGAAAAATTCCTTCATCAGATTTCGCGTCAAATTTTCCCAAGTTATCTTTTCCGTTGTTGTAAATAAAACATTTACAACTGAAGACTCTAAGATGGGAAAGATTTGGTTTCCTTCCCTTATAGAGTTCATTGGGAGTTTTCATGAGTATCGGTCTAATGATAGCTCTGTTTAAACCATAGCTTGCGGTACTCACGGCATCCGCCCAAAAATATTTGGGAATATCGGCCTCATCGAGCATGGTTCTAGCCATCTCTTCGAGACATCAATTTTTACGTTCTACCACTCCATTTTGTTGTGGTGTACGTGGAGCCGAAAAGGTATGTTCAATACCGAGTTCGTCACAAAAATCCGCGAAGATATTGTGATCGAACTCTCCCCCATGATCACTTCTTATGGAAGTGACGGTTGTGTTCTTTTCATTTTGAACACGTTTAAGAAAACTTTTAAAAGCTTGAAAGGCATTACTTTTATGAGCAAGAAATAACGTCCATGTAAATCTAGAATAGTCATCAACAATAACAAAAGTATAAAGATTACCACCATGACTTTTAATTCTAGAAGGTCCGAAAAGGTCCATGTGTAGAAATTGTAAAGGTCTAGTGGTTGAAACAACATTTTTGGATTTAAAAGAAGCCTTTGTTTGTTTCCCTTTTTGGCATGAATCACAAATAGAATCTTTTTCAAAGTTCATGTTTGGAAGACCAATTACTAAACCTTGTGAAACTAGTTTGTTTAAAAGATTCATATTTACATGAGCTACTCTACGATGCCATAACCACATGTCGTCTTCTTTACTCATAAGGAAATTTACAAAACTTGATGAAGATTATCCATTCTAATACCACGAAGAATAATTTTGAAATCACTACGACAGATAACTAAGCATTCTTCGGAGTCAAACAATACAAGATTTCCCTTGTCACATAATTGACTTATGCTCAAGAGATTATGTTTAAGACCTTTAACTAGCAAAATATGCTTAATGGCGGAGGATTCGTCCTTACCGACCAATCCAATGCCAATAATCTTTCCTTTGTTATTGTCTCCAAAAACAACATTTCCTCCTTCCGTGGGTTTTAGTTGAAGGAATTTTGATGCATCCCCGGTCATATGTTTGGAGCATCCACTATCAAGGTACCAAAGTACACTTGATCCCTTCAAACACACCTACAAAACAAATTAATGAGATTTTGGTACCCAAGCCATTTTGGGTCCTTGTGCGTTAGGTGCAACATATTGGTGTGATTGTCCTGCAGTGAAATGTCTATGTCTAGTGAAGCATGCGGGAGCAATATGTCCAATTTTATTGCAATAATGACAAATGACATTCGGATTGTGCATTCTTCTAGGATGATAATAATTTAGAGGTCTAAATTTATTCACTCTATTTTTAGGAATATAGTTTTGATGTAGTTTTCGAAAATCTTGTCTAGGTGGTCTATACATGCCAATATTTCTTCTAGTATTTACTCTATTGTTAGGAATATAGTTTTGATGTGGTTTTCGAAAATCTTGTCTAGGTGGTCTATACATGCCACTATTTCTTCTAGCATTTGTTCTAGGATGAGTTGCAATTCTAGGATTAAAATTTCTAGGTTGAGTGTTGACATTTATATTATTTTGCCTAAGTTGAGTCTTAGGTGGTTTAGGAATGGACTCAACTTGTTCTTTTGGCTCGTGTTTAAAGCCTATACCGTGCTTAGTGGATTTCAAATTTACAAGCACTTCATTGAGATTTTTGTGTGAAGAATTGAATTTGTGCAAAGTGCTTCTAAGACTTTCTACTTCTTCCTTTAGAGATTTTCAAGAAGTACAATCCTTATTTGAGCTTTCGGGTTTATCGGCGCTTCTTTTGCCATAAAACTTGTTTTCCTCTTTTAATTTCTCATTCTCAAGAGTAAGTTTTTTAAAATCCTTTTCTTTTGAAGAAAATTGTTTTCTTAAATCTTTTATAGATTTAGAAGCGCTAATAAACTCTTTATACAACTTATCAAATGCATCTTGCATTTCTTCTAAAGTGAAGTAGTTCTTAGAAGAAGTACATACCTCATTTTGAGTTTCTTCGTGTGCCATAAGACACAAGTTTGCGGTCTCGTTTCCTTCTCCATCACTTGATTCGTCTCCGGAGTCGCCTCCCCAAGAGATGTATGCTCTTTATTTCTTGACGGGTTTCTTCTCCTTTTTGGTATTTGGACAATTTGATTTTATTTGCCCGATTTCTCCGCATCCATAGTACTTTAATTGGTCTCCTTGTCGCTTACCTTTTCGTTCAAACTCCTTTTGCATGAACTTGTGAAATTTCCTAATAACGAGTCCGAACTCGTTATCTTCGCCGCTTGAATCCTCATCATTTTGAGGTTGAGTCGTGCTTGCCTTGAGGGCGATTCTTCGCTTCCTTTGATCATCCAAAGGAGGGTTAAGAATAGTAGATTCATAAGTTTTGAGATTACCTCTAAGCCCGTCGATTGTGACATTTGTGATGCCGATTGACTCTTGAATAGCGTCGGCTTTGGAGCGCCATTCCGGAGTGAGACTTCGAAGAATTTTACGGACAAGCTCCCTATCCGTGAAAGTCTTCTTGAGAGCATGAAGATCATTAACGATTTTTGAAAATCGTTCGAACATATCGCCTATCTTCTCGCTTTCCTCATATGAAAAAGTTCATATTCGTGGGTTAGAAAATCTATTTTAGCTTCTTTTACCTGGTCCGTACCTTCGTAGGTGATCTCCAATTTATCCCACATTTGCTTAGCCGTGGTGCAACATGAAATTTTCCGATAGTCATCGGGATTTACAGCACAAAACAGCATGTTGATGGCCTTTGCATTATATTCCACCTTTCTGATATCGTCCATATCGTATTCGTCTTCCGACTTCGAGACGAGTTCATCTCCAACCTTTTTAGTTGGAAGTTGTTCTGCATTCTTTATGATTTTCCACAATTGGAAATTGTTTGATTGAATAAAAATCCTCATCCTCTCCTTCTAGTAGGTATAATTTGTGCCATCAAACAGTGGTGGCCTTGTGAAGCATTGTCCTTCACCTAGTCCTGCATTAATGTTACGAGTAGAAGCCATGGATTGTTTCTCTCAAACTGTTAAGTCTTTCAGAGAGTTAGGCTCTGATACCAATTGTTAGAATATACGCTTAACGCTAGAGGGGGGGGGGGGGTGAATAGCGTTATAATAAAAAACAATGTAAATTTGCGGAATTAAAATTGCAGGAATAATGTAAGTGCAGTAATTGAAAGGGTAAGGAGAGAACACACCGAATTTTATCCTGGCCAGTCCCCGAGAGACTCTCTCGAGTTTTACACTAACTTCGTTAAGCTTACGGGTGCCTAACAAACCGTTACACTTGCTCGTAGATATACACTCTACAAGACTTCAACCTGCTCGAGGATACCGCACCTCAAGACTTCAAACCAAGGAACTACTTTTCCTTCTTACAACAAGGGATTGGAAATCCCTTCAAGTGTGTACAAACACTTAGCACTCAAGACAAGACTCTCTTTATAGAGTAGATATGAGTAAAAACAATGCGCTCAAGAACACAACAACTTAGTCAAGAGTTTGGCTCTCAAAAAGCTATGAAATGAATATAAAATGATTGCAAAGAGAGTATGTAAGCTTTAGCAAGAATGTAATCAGTTGTTGTGCTTAGAAGAGTGAATTTGAGTTGTATTTATAGTGCTCAAAACACCCAAAACCGTTGCTTAATTGCCAATCACAAATTGCTGATTTTGTGCTAGGATAATCGATTATCTGATTCTGCATAATCGATTATCTGCCAATCGTTTAAAAATCATTCCCAGATTTTAAGCAGAATAATGTATAACTTGTTGCTTTACTTAATATTGATCTTTGTTTCTCTTGTGCTTTACTTCGGTATATGTCAATGTTCCGTTCACGTCGGTTTGTCATTTATCAAAACCTACAAATATGAACACACGTTTAGTTTAGCGACTTGAGAACGTGTTTCAACATTTATTAATGGAAGACTCGTCTTCTTCGTGAACAATAATTACTTGCTTGTCATGTTTAAATGTGAGAATCTTATGCAAGGTGGATGGCACAGCTGGGGTCGTATGAATCCATGGCCTTCCAAGATGAAATTTATAAGAAGTGGCCATGTTCACTTCTTGGACGACAATATCAAAGTCAATCGGCCTACTCATCATGGTGAGGTTGTATCTCCTCAATGGTATCTCTTGCTAAGCCATCAAAAGATCGGATGCAACCATTGCTGGGTCAGATTCTATCTGTATTGATATTCATGCTTTGAAAGGTAGAGAGAGGACACACATTTACACTTGAGCCTCCATCAACCATGAATAACTTTACATAATGCCTCTCACAATTGACCATCAATTGCAAAGCTCTATTGTGCCCGGCTCCCTCATCGGGAAGTTCATCATCAATAAAGGAGATTCTATTCACCTAAAAAAATCTAATATCCATCTTCTCGAACTAATTCATTCTGGTCTCCCCTAATATATCAGCCTCGTTCAGGACCTTGATTAGTACACGGGCATGCTCTTTAGAATGAATGAGCACAGATAATAGAGAGATTTGGGCAAGAGTCTTTCTTAGCTGGTCAATGAATGAGTAATCCTAAACTTTCATCTTTTTCAAAAACTCTTCTGCCTCTGCTTTAGTGACTGGTTTCTTTGTTGGAAATTGGCCTTCTCTAATTTGCTTGGTCTTCCTCAACTCTTCTAGAGAGTAACATCTCCCTGATCGAGTCAAACCTCTAGGTTCCCCCTCTTTCTCTATGATTTCCTTGCCTTTGTAGGTGATCACAGTTTTATTGTAGTTCCAAGGAGTGGTTTTTGTGTTTGTCACGAGGGGTTACACGGCAGGTTAGTTTATGGTCGGCTCTATTATACCTTTCATACCTCCCTGCTTCTGCCTTGTGATGGGGTGGCCTCCAAGTACATATAACCTTGGGCTTGATCATTGGAATGAACTTCCAACCTCGATATTTTCGGAACAAATAAATTTGCCTTCTTTGAGCTCCAGGCCTTTCACAATCAATGGCACTCTCTACTGGGACTTACTTCCAGACATGTTCCTTCTTGAATTTCACCCACTGTCATTTCTGCTCGACCGACCAACTTGTATTCTTGATCTCGACCAATGATTCCCACAAAATGAACATCAGTGTGCTGGCAACGAGTTGTTTGTCACATTATCTATGGCTCTTTTCAGAGTTCAACAGTAATCAATTCTATGCCCCGAGGCACCTAAATGATATTCACATCTAGAATTTTCTTGAAATCCATTTGAATAAATATGTATATGATTGGGAAAAATGGGTCCAATCACGCCCATTTGCTTCAGCTTCTGAAATAGACTAGAGTATGATTCGGCAATGGAGTGAATTTTTCTTCGGCCTCTACTCTCGACCATAATCTGCCTGGGAGGAGCAATGTAGGATGCCCAAAAGTTTTGATGCTGAGGTCGGGAGGCCCTTGGAGCTGGTGCCTGCACCTGCTGACTAGGAAGCCGAGCATATAATTGAGCATTGAGCACTGTATATTATGGTGGTCCCACAGAGTATTGAGAAATTTGTGGGGGATAATAATGTTGAGGGTAGCTGGATTGCCCCTGCTGAAATTGCACATAAGGATGTGACCCTTCTTTGAACTTCCCTGGATCACGAATCCATCATGGACTCTTCATCTATCTTCTTTATATTTACAAAAATCCCGACCTGTTACGTCCCAAAATCCACGGAGCACGACCGGCACTCAACTGAGTAAACCCGACTGAGCAAGCTTGACAGGTTTCATACATACTACCCAATCTTTGAATAAAGAGGAAATATACATCATTAATCAAATTCTATAAACAAGTCTTTAACGATTTCCATTTCAATTTCATTAGCAACTTCGTTCATAATTTCGAAGATATACAAGTTTCATACATCTTTTCCAAACATCATTATTTCTATTTAATTCCAATACCTGACATTACCCACGACCTGTCTACGGAGCCTCTAAATACAACTGAAGAGTAATGTAATATGGAAATGCCAATAACAAGGCTCCGGCTATAACTCAAATACAAAGTACATGATAAACAGATGAAATAAGACCCCAAAACGAATTGGGGCTCACCATGTTAGCTGGAAGGATGATGCAGCACTAGTTGCGACCAACATTGCCTAATATAGAAATACCTACATCCATTTAAACACGTAATGCCCCCGGCAAAAGGGACGTTAGTGCCATCGAATAGCACTAGTATGTATAACTAAACACCATCTCAATACAAAGAACTATCATAAAAGAACAAAGAAATCTTAAACACCATTTTACTAGAAAGAACTATCAACCAAGAACAAGGAAATCACAAGAGTAAATCAAAGATTTTAACCGGACACCTCATCATCAATTAAACGAACCATATAATCTTTCACATAATTTCCATGACTTAGTTTGGGGCATTTTTTTCATATGTTCATCGTTGTTCTCAATACCATCGCTATCTTGAGCGGAGTCCGATCACGACCCGATCGTCCAAGTTGCCTCATTTGGGACATATACCTCAATCATCATTTCATTTTCCTTTTTTTGGAATTCAATGTTAGCACATTACCACAATGTGTGGAGTACGGTGTCTGATCACGGCCCGATCTGCTAGGCCGCATTACCAAAGTGTTGTTCCTTTCTCATTAATTATCTCATTTGAATCTGTATTTCCCATAGATCATATCAATTCATTGGCACTTAAGGCCACAATTATCACATCATACTTGGCACTAGGCCATATTTCACAACTCACATTCCACATTACTTTCACTTTCAACAACAAACTTAGAATTTAAGGTAATGGGCATACACAAGAGAAATTCAAGTTACAAGCATAGAGAGGAATTCCCATGATTTGGCACAATAATTACAATTGAAACTTGACTTGAAATCTAGGCAATTTAACATGTACTTCACATTCTTCAATCTCAATTTATTGTCTAACCATTTCAATACATGATTCACATTCCTTGCACCTTTTCAAGTTATCAAGAATATCATATTGATCATATTGAGACACATCTTTCATGCATATAAGGTTGCAACACCAATTCATGTGGAATAACAATCAATACAAGAACCCAAACATTAATCTTACCAAATTTACACAAATACCAAGTAGCTCAATTTCTAAAAAGATAGGGTTTTAGCCATACATACCTTGTTTAAGCTTTCGTTAAGTTACTACGACATTCCGGAAATTCTAGCAATCCCATTCTACTTTGAGACACAACAAATTGAATCACCAATTAAGAAGTTATTCATGGTTTTAACTTATTTGAGCATTTTATCAAATACTAGATGATCATCTTAATTTCAAATCTCTTTTCAATGTTTCCTTCATTCCCCAACCCAATCTTTACTTATTTATGTTCAACAATCGTTCCACAAACCTAATTTACACATGCATGTATACATAATGATATTACACCCAAGAACAATCCCATATTATACCCAAAACTCGAAATTAAGGTCTAATGTATAGAATCTTACCTCTTAGATGAAGAACTTGTGATTGGGTTCTTTGAAAATGATTCTTAAAGATTGATGAAAGATTGGATGATTTGAATGTTGGGTTCCTCCTTATCTCTATAAAATGCTCTCACCTCTCTCTAGAATTCTCATAAAATCACCCCAAAATGAACCCCAAAGCCTATAAAATGAAATGGGGTCGGGTCATGAAAATAGGAAGATTAACCCTCTGAATTCAGGTCTGCGGTCGCATAATGGACCGCAAAATGGGTATGCTGGCTGCAAACACATCGCAAAACTTGGTGCCCAAAATTGGGTTACACTGGTCCAATTTGCGACCAGATTTGCAATCGAAGATCGGTTATCCGGACCGCATAATGGTTTTGCGATTGCATATCTGACATAGGATCGCGTTTTTCTAGCCTTTGGTAATTTGATCATAACTTTGTGTATGAATGTCCAAATGACGAACGATTTGAAGAGCTGAAAATTAGACTCAATGATCTTTCATTTGATAGGTTTCTCATCACATAAAACCATATATACATATAGATGTGGTCGTCCAAATTGTAGACTTCTGTGAACTCATTCTGAATTTTAGCCTACTATTAAATTTTCCAATTTGACTTGGACTTAGGCCCCCCATTAGACCACACATTATACATTATAAGGCTTATACACCTATGTAAAAAATCCAATTGATCCCCGCCATGTTAATAACATATAAAATATTTACATGGCAACACAAAATCCTAGATTACTTAGGCAAAATTTTTCGAGGCCTTACACGACCAATTTTGGATAGCTTGGGTGGTGGTTTTGAGAGCAGTTTGACTTACAATTCTGTCAGTATTGAGGTCATATTCGACCATCTCCCTTATTTTGATTGCTTCTGCAAAAGGTCTACCTATTGTGGACATCATGTTCTGAAAGTAATCAGGCTTTTGAGCCTATAGAAAAATAGTAATTAACTAGTGGCTATCCATGTGTGACTTAAATCTAGCTTCTTGCTCCCTCCACTTGATGCTTATCATAGGAGGTGGTGGTGGGACTGTATATTCTAGTGCGCCAGACACGACAAGAGGGGGAGTTCCTGACCGCTGTGACTGGAGCTCGCATATTAGAGGTACTGGGGGCAGCATGGAGGTTGTAGTTTGGAACATACCCTGGTGATAGAATGTTATCGCTCGCTGCATGGAGCGGTGGTTGAGTAGCCTAGGTATGGTGGAAGCTCCCTCTAAGGGACCTTGGGGTGGAGGTCAACCGGAAACCCAAGCTTGATATACATCTGACAGTTGTTATCTTAATTTGCTTATTTCCTTTTAATCTTGCTCAACTGACTGGCCCTGCAAATTGTCATTGACCACCCCAATTTCATCACTATTATCCATTACCACCACTCCCTTAGATCATGTGAAGTAATGATGTGTTGCCAGATTCACCACAAACCAACCACCTTAAGCTTACTAGATAAGAGGCAACAAATGTGTAAGGGTTAAGCATTTTACAAATAGGAATCACACGTAGATATGCTATCCTCCTAAAATATCACCATCTCTAACATGCTTTTGGAAGGCATCATGTTTGATTCCGGCTTATCAGCTTGTTGCTTATTGACACTATTTTTTCCTTCTCTCTCTTTTTTTTCATTTTTCCTTTCACTCGCCTTTTATTGATACCTCACTTTAGAGTCATTGAAAAATATTTGATCGAACCTTTTGTGGGTTGCCTACGTATCATGTCGGTGCATGAATCAGATCATTACGTAGTTCAGGTACATGGCCAATAAGTTTTGGTAATATTTTCATAAATGAATCAGATCATTTTCGAATATATATGTTTTTGGTACAAGACATAAAAATCAAGAATTACATAAAGATAAACAAGACTAGACCAGACTCAAACAGACTTTTTAGGATAAAAGCAAAATGACAAGACTCAAAATACCAAAAGATTTTTATATACTCAAAAACAACAAAAGAATAATGAAAGGGACTGATAACTAAAAGAAAACATTGATCTATACAGTAGAATCCACCAGCGTCACTGTAATCAAGGCACTTGTTCCTGCGGCTGACCCCCAACATTGTGGTATATCCTCTCCAAGTCTGTAGATAAACGATGAGCAAAGTTCAACGATACTTCTACAAACCGCTCAGGCGTCATTCCCTGGAAACTCTTGCATGCTCTTGAGGTATATATGGCTAGCTCGAGCATCTTTCCCTTAATGTATTCCTAATCCAAATGCAACTCTTGGTTTTGCTGACCATGAGTCTCAGCTAGATACAACGCATCACGCTCGCAATCTTAGGCTATATATCTCTGGCGCCGATTTTCTAGTAACTCCCCCTCCAACCAATTGATCATACTTTGATAGTGATGTCTTTCTACTTCAAACTCCACGATATGGATCTCTTTGCTTGATTCAACTCCCCATATATGCTCCCTTAGACCTTGGATTAATGGAGCAAAACCTCTACTCTCATGATCACGGACCACCTTGAACTGGACTTCTTTTTCTTCTTCTTGTTTAGTGGTAGTGATCACTTTTTCCTACCTAATTTGAGCTTTGAGTGCTCGCCTCTCTTGTGCCCACTAAGCCTTTTCCCACTCAAAATCAGCCTATTGTATGTCCATGGCTTTCTCTAGAATGCGCTTATCTTCTTGTAAAATGTCAATACGAGATTGTAACTCTTGTGCCACTTCCCTTCTGGTTTTTCTAACTCTAGCCTCGATCTCCTCCTCCCAATCAACTACATGCCGATGGATATTTCTGGCCTTTTCTCGGGGATAGCCTGGCTATGAAACCACTAAAGGTATGCGAGGCTTACCTCCCACCACTCACGATTAGCTACCATCTCATCCAAATCAAAGATCGACTACCAAACCAAACCTTTTCTGCATATGACTCCCTCGGAGGTTCCTCTCCCTTAAATTCCCACAAGAAGGAACGCGTGTCCTCAATTGGGGGCCTCTTTTTGCTCTTTCCTTAGCTGCGCATGATGCGTAGAGGCGCAAAGGGTTGGAAAACTCTAAAACCATGAGTATAAAGAACGGGCGATACGTTGACATATGCATGACCCTAGCCGAAGGGAACCAATAATAGTTCCAAGTGATTCTATCAGCACTCAATGAACCAAGTAATGTCCGCCAAGCCCTCACCCCTTATGGAAGATTACAACTCGTATCTTTATCTGGGTGACATCCAATGTAATTCAGCCAATTATCATTGGAAGTTACTACTATTGGATGTTGTAAAGGTGCTCTATGAACCACATCTGCAGCAGGATATTGCATCCCTCAAAGTAATCTTCACCTTCTTGGTAATGGGTCAAAGCTCAAAATATATCTACTAAAATCATGGGAAGAATGGTATGATCCTCGCTACTTTGCAAATACGAGACTAACACAACCAATCAAACTCTGATGCACCCGCCATGCTCGAGAAAGACCATGATCCCTACAAATGATATTATGAACTCGGAGATTCTCAACTCCCTCCAAGCATCGTAACTCAACTGGTTGATGAATTCTATGACCGAGAATCTTTCAAACCCTTTCTCATCCCCCAAATTTGTTGTAAAGATATTCCAACATAACCCAACCTTTGTTTAAGCAAACCATTGGAATTTACGAAGGCATAACTTATTTAAAAAGTTGTTCACACTAGCTTTTCTCGGACCTGCAGGATTTTTCCCATGAAGGTCTCTCCCAATCCAGTGAATGCGCCTAATTCTTCCAATGTAGGCGTCATTTCACAATCTTTGAACCTGAAGACATTGTTCACAGGGTCCCAAAACCCCATTAGAGCCTCGATTAAATCTCTGTTAGGCTTAATTCTCATGATGTTTGTGAGGAACTTAAGGTGCTTAAATATTTGATTCCGTTCCTATGTAGCAAAACTAGCTCACCAATTATAGAGACTACTCGGGGTCTTATCTCCGATCAAGAACATAGGAGGTGTCTCGTCCCTTACTCTTTTCTGACTGCTTCTTTATGGAGAACTCATGATGAACCTAAGAATAAGATAAAATGGGTCAGAACTTACCTAAACTATTTGCACGTTCTCATCTTTCTTTTTTTTCTTCTTTTTCCTCTTTTTTGTTACCTATTTAGGACTCATCTATTTTTTATTACTATTATAATATGTATACATTTTTTGAAATTATTGGACACAAATATTGAGATGACAAAATCATGAAAAATGGCTATTATGACGAAAATGGCTCTTTAATACTTCCACAAAAGGCATAAAGGATGTCACGACAAAAATAACAAACATAAGAAAATATGATAAAAAGTAGACAAAATACATAAATAAAAATTATTTTTATGAAAAAGGCCCTTCGCTACTCCCGAGAGGGGTCCAAAGGTTTTTTGAGAAAATATAACCATACGAAACTAGAAACAAATGGCTAATTTTGCGAAAATAACCTTTTAGTACTTCCGGAAAGGTTTAAAGTTGCCTTGACTAAAAATGGCCAGAGATAAAGGCAAAATGGTAAAAGGTGAATAAATATAAATAAGGTAGCTATTTTTACAAAAACGGCCCTTCAACACTTCCCAGGAGGATTTTAAGGTTATCTTGGCTAAACTGCAGGGACACGAGGGCAAAATAGTAAAAAGGTGATCTAAATAGTTTTTATAAAAAAAGTTTATGCACATGCAGAATTTTATGCTCATTTTTTTGAAAAGTGTGGGCTGAACTCATAGAGGTTGCATACATATCTCATATCTGGGGTGAGAATGAACAGCAGGATCAGCAAGAATACCAGCAAAAATAGCAATAAAGACAGCAGCACCTCAGTGTTAATACAGCCCAGAAAACCAACAAAGATGCTTGAAACTAGTAGCTAAACAATTTTACAACTTGCCTAAGGGATCTTTTTATTTTTATCAAAGGTTTATTCTAAGAAACTCAGAAAGCTCTGAAATTTCAGCTTGCTATATGTATTAAGCTACTGATATTTCTCACAGATATATGTCTTTTTTAGAGTGTAAAAGTTGATCTCTCAATGTAAGATAGAGTGTCCAGGATGTTTGGACCACCCCTAGATGATATGGAAAGACCTCCCTTTATAGGAGAGAAGGACTCTTGGGAAGGATTTTATTTTAGCTAAAATTTGTCCAAAATGATAGATTTTTAACCAAAAATCTGTCCAAAACCATAAATCTATCCGATGAACAGTTTTCTTTACAAACAGTGGACAGAATTTTGGAGTATTGTACTCCAAAACAGTCTGCAACAGTGATAAAAACCAAATACGGACCCTACACTCAAGTACTATCCCTTTCTTTTCTTTCCTCTCAATCTCTCAAATCAGATTCTATGTTCAAATCAAACACAAAACTCATATTACTCAAATTTTACTAAAATACACTTATAACTGTTGATGTGATAATATGCAAAGCATTTAAGTAGACTATCATCAAGCATTTATCCTATAGATTATCAACTCCTTAGAACAAATGAACTCATGAGTTTAATAGATCAATAACTCAACTAAACGAACTAACCATATTTCAAAATAAATCAAGATCACTGACGATTTTAAATGATGATCAATTAACACAAATAAAAAAACTAAATGTACTTCATTATCCTATATCGATAAGTTAATAGAAAAACTAACAAACAAAACTAGAAGCTAATGTTTCTAACTGTCAAACGATGGTAATGAAACAACAAAACTACCAACTGCTAGTCCCAAGCAAAACATGATTTAAATCTACCAACTATCATCTAGTTAAACATGAAATATAAAAAAAGGGTAAACTAACAGAACTGATCACGTTTCTCAATATATGCCAATCAAAACAGATAACATGAATAATACAAACAAGACTAAATGAGTGAATATTAACCAAAAGACTTAAACTTTGAAACAAATGCATAATTCAAACTACCCAAAACCAACATTTAAAACTACCTATAAACGATGTAAACGACAATGAAGCAAAACTGAAACTAATTGAAAATACTACCCAATTAAGTGAGATTAAACGAGAAGGAAACAAAATATGATCCTAGTCGTAATAATAGAACCAAAAATCAGAAAAATAAAGAAAAAGGAGTAGGCTTATATCAAACGAGGGAAGTCAGTGTCAAATCGAACAAAGAGATACCAAAGACAATGAGTCGTAAGTGTCTGACACTGAAGCACACCTTTCCTTTAGCAGGCACCAAAATAAACAAGTTTTGGCGTCGTGTTAGAAGGAAATAATTGCTTTTAAGTCGAGATGAAGCTATAGTGGAGAAGCACGGGTGATCTTGGGTGGTTGTGGCAATAGGGTGGTGGACGACGGTGTCGGGTCGTAGTATTGGCTCAAAACTAACATGAGTTGGTAGTTCTTCAAAAGTTGTGTCCAAATATGCGTGTATTATGAGAAAGGGATGGCTAAAAGTTGACTAATCTCAAAAGAAATTGGTCTAGGAATTCAGCAAAAATGGGATTCATGAGGATGGAGAGAGATTTAGGAAATTTGACTGTTGAATTCGAAAAGAGGAGGTTGAGATGAGTAGGGGTGAAATTTTGGTGGTGTTTGGAGCACCACTGGTAGCGGCGCATGGTGGTGGCAGTGTAGGAGGGCTGCGGTGGCTTGAAAAAGGGGAGAGAGTTGTCTCTAGGGTTTGGATTTTTTAGAGAAATGGCAAAAAATCAGATTTTAAAATTTTTTTATACCTCAAAGGGGAATAAAGGAGAGCCATTGGATCAAAGATCATGGAAGGCTGAGATTTGATCTTGAATACTTTATTAAAACGACATAGTTTTGATGTAAAACTACGTCGTTTCAACCCTCATATGGTAGCTCCCACTTGAACCGGATCTAGGCTCTTTGGGCTGATTTTGGGCCAATTATGGCTCAATTTTAATTAAAATATACTCGCCCAATCCCTTAACCTCCAACTATCTTATTTGGTCCTAAAGAAAATATACAAGTATAAAGAAAATCTTTTGATATATATAATTTAAATATGCAAACTAAAATATACAAATAAAAGGTAAAAATATTTTTTGTTTGTATTTTTAAATAAAGGAACGCAAATAAAATGCAGAAATAACTAAAAATCATCCAATTATTAGTATTTGTAGGAGAATTAAAAGCGAGCAAAAATTAAGTATTCACAACCATAATCCCCAGCCGATGACAATAATGACACTTGAAATCATATATAAACATATGGCCTGTAACATTAAACGCATCTTGAAATGTAACTTAATTTTTTGTTTAGCCTAGTCATCTGACGCATCTTTCTCTTATTATAATAAAGATACTTATATTGATGCTATATATAGCTAACCAATAGCCTGTGTGGCGAACTGCAAAAATTAATTTATTTTGTTAAGTTTTCTTAAAAGTATTTTAGTGAGAATTTATTTGTGTTTGACTAATTAATTTGAAAAACACTTTTGAGGAGCAATTAGTGTTTGCTCAAATTTTTAAAATTTCTTTCTAAGTGTATTTTTCTCAAAGTACTTTTCAAAAAAGTATTTTGGAAAGAAGCTACTTTTTTCTACTCTATAAAACTGCTTCTCATTTTACTCAAGTATACTTTTTTCCTTTTAAAAGTTTTACCAAATACTTCAACTTTGAAAAAAGATTCTTTTTTTTTTAAAAAAACGATTTTAACTTTGGAAAAGATTAGCCAAACAAACTATAATTTTCTGAGTGATTTTATTTTGTTTCTCACACAATTTATACTAGTTGTGTGATACCTCTTTTTATCTCATATACTTGTGGACTTATATCTTACATATTTGAATTTAATGTTAATTGTATGAAGCACAAAATAATTTTTTTTTAACTTTGATAGGGCTGCAGTGTTCTCGTATTTTTGTCATAGCATTGACCTGGAATCATCAACCAAAGGAGAATATTGATTTTTTTTTTCTCAACGAGGATTTTATCTCGTTGCACGGACCCACTTACACCATATTTTTGAAAAGTTCTCAAATGTGGCATATTTTTATGTTTTCAATAGTGGCAGTAGAAGAAGGATGGTAGAATAATACAGAAATAAGAAGAAGGATTTTTATATGGTGTTTATTGATCTAGAAAAAGCATACGATAGAATTTCTAGGGAAGTCTTTATCGAGCTGCTTAAGAGGTTAAAGGGACCCCGAATGCTTACATTAGGGTGATTAAAGACATGTATAATGGAGTTAAGACTCGGGTTAGGACAGTAGGAGGCGACTCCAAAAATTTTCCGATTGTTATGGGGTTGCACCAAGGGTCTGCGTTCAGCCCTTTCCTATTTGTCCTGGTGATGGATGCCATAACGCGCATATTCAAGGGGAAGTGTCATATGGTGTATGCTATTTGCTGATGACATAGTCCTAATTAATGAGACACGACGCGACGACAATGAGAGGATAGAGGTTTAGAGACACGCCCTTGAGTCTAAAGGTTTTAGGTTGAGCAGGACGAAGACAGAATACCTCGAGTACAAATTTGGGGCCGAGCCGATAAAAGTAGGAGTGAAAATGAGGCTTGACTCTCAAGTCATCCCTAAGAAGGGTAGTTTCAAGTACCTTGGGTCAGTTATTTAGGGGAGTCGGGAGATCTATGAGGATGTCACCCACCGTATAGGGGTGGGGTAAATGAAGTGGAGGTTAGCGACGGGAGTCCTATGTGACAAGAAAGTGCCACCGTTACTAAAAGGTAAGTTTTATAGAGTAGTGGTTAGGCCTTCCATGTTGTATGAGACCGAGTGCTGGGCGGCTAAAAACTCACACATCCAGAAGATGAAAGTAGTAGAGATGAGGATGTTGAGGTGGATGCGCGGGCATACAATGATGGATAAGATTAGGAATGAAGATATTCGAGAGAAGGTGGGCATAGCACCCATGGAGGACAAGATGAGGGAAACAAGACTCAGATGATTCGGGCACATTCAGAAGAGGAGCACTGACGCACCGGTGAGAATGCGTGAGCGACTGGCTCTGGTGGGCACAAAGGGAAGGTAAGGGAGACCAAAGAAGTATTGGGGAGAGGTGATCAAACAGGACATGGCGCGACTTAGGATTACTGGGGACATGGCCCTTGATAGGGAATCGTGGAGGTCGAGAATATAGTTGGGCGCACGTCATTCAACAGCACTGTCTTTTTGCTCATTGAATAGTATTTCGTTACTATTCATCCGGCATATCGCCGGAATCTGGTGGTGGACTATCACAATTTTGGTGCCTCGTTAAACTCCTTCTTGTTGCGAACACTTTCCATCTGATTTTATTTCAAAATCTTAACTCAAACGCAACAGATCTTACATTTTCTAAAATTTCACTGTTCATTCGAATTGTCCATGTGCAATTTCGATCGCAGAGCAAGTATGCTTCTGTTTGAATTTTGATTGATCTTAATGGATGTGATACCCTCTCCCCAGCCTTGTGCTGTGGGAGAGGCTGCTAAAATCCAGTCAGAAAAACAAAATGGACATGGACCCAATCAGTCATATGCATCGATGCTTAACGGACAGCAATCTGTCGAGAACAAATCTCATATGGAGCTTTGTCCAATCTCAATTGATCAAGGTATGCCAATTGTGGAGTTCATAGTGGATGAAGTTAACTCATTCACAAAGGAGGAAGGTCTTCAACAAGCTGTGATAATTAAATTTTCATATGGAAAGCCGGAACTTCAAGAGTTGAGGCAGATCCTGCCGAAACAACTTGCTGTCAAAGGCTGTAACATCGGACAGCTAGGATATCGTCACATTCTTGTAAGATTTGATTCGATTTTAGGTTATGCTCAGGTGGTGTGAAGAACAAATGGCTATGTAAGGGCTAAAGGAGAAGATTTCTTCTTTAGGACATTCCCGTGGACAATGGGATTTAATCCGCGAGAGGAAACGTCAAAAGCTATGGTATGGATTTCTTTTCCCGATCTGCCTGCAAATCTGTTTGCCAAAAAATCTATTCTGTCCATCGCGTCAGCAGTAGGAAAGCCTATCGCAGTAGATAAAGCTACTAAAGATCGAACGCGACCAAGTACAGCTAGAGTTAAAGTATTGGTCAATCTGCTCGACAAGCATCCAACAAAAATAAAGATCAAGATAGTAGACTCCAAGACTGGAAAGGTGTCAGATTTCGACCAGAGGATAGTACTTGATAATGTTCCTGCAAACTGCACGCATTGTTACCATCAAGGACATAATGTTAAATCGTGTCGACGGATCTCAGAAAATGAAACAGAAGTTTATACTACTTTTTCAGATGATAGGTGCAATCTGTCTAAATTGGAAGGTGATGCAAGGGACTATTTGAATGCGAACAAGGCAGATCGTCGACCAGATATTCATGATGTAGGACAGTTGAAGGCTTCAGGCTCTGCTGTCCAAACTGGTCCAGTTATTCCAATTCCAAATGGTCATGGGATGCAAGTGAACGAAAGGCAAAAATCAGCAACTTTACATACTCCTCTGAGTGGAGTAACTGAAAACCAATCTGGAAATTCAACTGTCAATCTTACAGTTACTACTGCAGTAGCTCACACAGAAAATAGCTCTATACAGAATTTGATAGACATTTGCAAGCAAGGTAAAAACATCGAGCAGCAGTTATTTGTCAACACTGATAATAGGCACAGCTACCCTCTGGCCGACAAGGCAAATGATACTACCAAAAAAAACTGTCTGACTTTAAATGTTAGTACTGTTCCATCTGGCATTTCCTCTGAAAATTGTACACAGGATAATACCATTGAGCAGCAGCTAGTGATCAATGTCGATAACAATTGCAAGAGTACTATGTCTATCAAAGGAAATGGTACTAACGGAGGAGAGTCACTGGCTTTCAGTGAAGTTTCTACTCCAAAAGATGCTCCAGCTGAGTCGATGGATAATGTAACAGATCTAAGTTGCTGTGACACTTCCAAAATTGCTGAAGTACAACAATGTAGTCAATGGACTTATCCACCAGCTATGCCCACTGTAAACATGGCCAATGTGAATGAGTTTAATGTGCTAAGAACTGAACAGTTAGCTGCAATTGACCATAATGTAGGAAGGAATGGATCTGGTTCTGCAGAAAGGGCAATACAGTTAATAACACACCACAAATCTACTTCTGCACAAAATGAGCATTTGGCTGCTCTTGAAAGACCACTTAGAAGATGCAACAGGCTGATGGTAGGAGGTCAAACAACTGATTCTGATCCTGCACAAACCATTACTAGTCCAAAACGGGAGCGAGCACAATGTAAAAATGACAATGCAAAAGAAAGACAACTGAGTCAGATCGACCAGCACCACACAGATCACAGCACACTGGTCGAACCACTGGATGCACCCTCAATTTCGTTATATCTGGAAAATCATCTGCAAGTTTCAGCCGATCGAGCTAAATCTGCGAACACTAATGTTGAGGCTGAAAAACAAATAACAAGCATTTCAAAAGAAGAGGCTGCTCAGAACTCGTCAACATACCTCTATAGTTCCAGCAGATTCACTCTCTTTTGAACTGTTAAAATCATAATGAATTGCAATCACAGATTGAAGAGGTATCTCAACAAACTCTTCAAGCCGGTCAACATACAACAAATACATGCCATCCATATCCAAAACCAATCCAAATTCACAACTCCGTAACACAATGCGTACCACTGAAAACTCTCCAGCTAAACTTTCAAATGCTGGCAAGGTTACTGTCAGAATCTAATCTGTCCAGTGACTTGTCTGGGCAGAAGCTGGCAATGAGTAAATGTTCTGGAGATCCATCATCGTCCTCTGCAATTAACAAACAAAATCCTATGAGGGACATGGTCGTTAATTCTAAATTGTGGAAAGACCAACGAGAGTATGACGACGACGAGAGTTGGGGAGAAGGTTTTGCTGCTTTTTCCTCTCTTCAGATGATGATCAAGATTGTGAAGGCGACAATTCTGGAGAAGAGTATGAGGATCAATACAAAACACGAAGGAAGATAACTTCAATCCAGTACTCTGCCAATTTGCCAACATGTGCAAACAGAAGGACCACACTGAACCATAATGCACCGATATATTTTCCAAAAAACATTTCAAAACCTGGTGCAACTATAGATGCTAATCGAAGTGCAACTTCATCGCCTATTGTTGCTCTTAATCAGATTACTCCATCTAAACCAGTCACACCCATGGAGAAGGGACAACAACAGATTGTGGTAAATACGTCACAATTCAATATTCAGAATAGCCAATTTCTGAAGGAGGAGATAGGAAGACATATTTATGAAGAAGGGGAGGAAGAAGAAATTTTATCGCATTGCCGAGCAGAAGCAGCGAGAAATGGAGACTTATCTCCAATGCATTACAAAGCAAATAAGAAATATCGGGAAAGAGATAAAAGCTGTGACAACAGTTTGTGCGTAGATGCTAACATTCGAAAGCCCCCGATGAGAATCGCAAAGCAAAAAAAAAATCGTCCAACCATCTGTTTCAAAGCTTCATCGGTCAAGGAACAAGCGGGATTTTTAAAGGCAATTTGAGGTAGCTGTTCACCAATATGGAGAGCAGAAAGAAATATATCTTCTTTCTGTACCATCACATTAATGTCTCTCTTATTTATTTTCGTTTTACTTCTGGAGGCCTTTTATGGCCTCGATAGGTATTATAAGATAAGGTTTCCGCCAGTTATTGTTATGTGGGAGACAATACTGGTGACTCCCCCCTTATTATACAAACCAATCTTTTATGTAATATTATCCTAATAGGTTGAATACGGTAATTTTAGACCGGTTGTGTTATATGCGCAACAACTCTGGCAAATTGACTCCCTTATCCCTAATTCACCTTTTTGGGGAATTTTTAATTTTCTTCTATTAATAAAATCTAACCCTAGGCATTGCCTAGTGGACCAAAAAAATAAAAAATAAAAAGTCAACTGTTGCTTTAACGTTTATAGTGGAAACTTTAAAGAGCAATAACTTTCACAAAATGTACTACTACTATTAATAGAAAAGTAATTTTAAAAACAAAAAACAAGGAGCTTCCCCGAAAACTGAAGAAGTAGATATCTTAAGAACCACGTCGGTTCGCTGTAATGAAGGAAAGGTGAAAAACGAAAAAAGAAAAAAGAACAACTGGCTTAATTAACTCGCTGAGATGAGCACTACAGTAGTACTCCAAATTTGTTAGAGAGAGATATTTTCCATTTCCAGCGCCAGTGAAATGCGAAAATTGTCCAAGGTTTCCAAGCTTCCCCTTCTTCAGGTAATTGAAAAATCTCCTCTTTGATTTCTTTTTCCTTTTCCTGATGGGACGCTGTATCTAATTGCATATTAACTATTTGATGAAAGGAGTCACAGAATTTACTATTTAGTCTGACAACAGTGTAACCAGAAATGAAACGACGAGGTGATCCAATCAAATTTGTATGCGTTCTAGTGTCTACTGTTTTTGCTTTCGTTCTGTGTCTTTCGGTACTTAAACTTGACGAAATACCAGTAGGAACTAGTAATGCAATTAATTCATCAGGAGTTAAGAAACTGAAAGTCAATCCAACAGCAGCAGGAGAAATAGGGAAGTTGGGCGAAGTGGTAATTGGAATGCTGCCTCAAGATTTGGGATTCACTTTATTTTTGCCATCTGAAAAAGCATTCGAGCGAGACCTGGGTTTGGGCCCCAATGATTTGGTGGGCGAGAATGGGAACGATACATATGCAATACTAACTCGAGTAATGGGGTTTTCAGTTGTGCCGAGAGCGATTAACTCGGATGATGTACAGTTGGGGAAGGAGATTGATTATGATTCTATATCGGGATATATACTCTATATATTGAAAGTTTCAGATGGGTCATTGTTAGTGAATCGAGTTGCTTCTGAAATGGTGGATCTGAGAAGAGGGAAGATAGTTGTGCATGTTATGGATGGGGTGATAATGGATTCAGAATTTGAGCAGTCTGTACGACCTGGTTCCGAGGAGGACAATTGAGCTCAGTTTCGTGAATTAATCATTTGCTTGATTACCCCATTTTCACTTGGGGAAAAAGTTGTGAAGCTTTTACTGAGTAACGATTGAAACATCGGGATGGCGCAGGTGGATCTATAAAGAGGAAAACTTTGTCAAATTTGCTGTCTCTGACTTTATTAAACAATATTGGGCTCTCTGAAGTTTTTTTGTTGATTTTGGACCTTTTCAAGCTGATGTTTTGCTGCTGCTTGTTTGTTACAGTAATTTAGCCTGTTAATATTGTTACAACAACAACAACAACTACCCAGTATATTCCCACAAAGATTGTTACACTATAATATTATTGTAAAAATAGAAAAGAAAAAAGTTATAGCTGTTACACTGTACTTTATTTATCGTCTTATAGGAAAAAAAATAATTTATGACTCTACGAAAGTTCGCCCACCATTTAAGCCAATCAAACATAAAAAATTAAAAAATATTTTTCGAAATAATATTTTCTTCGTACGAAATATACTATGTCAAAATAAAATCAATAACCACTCTAGTTAAGTCAACTGTTGCATCTAGCATTTCGATCGGATACGAGATTGAGATGAGATCATCTTAAAAAGCTTGTATTGTAAATAACAGAATATAGTTGGGCGCACGTCATTCAACAGCACTCTCTTTCTGCTCATTGAATAGTATTTCATTACTATTCATCCGGCATATCATCGGAATCCGGTGGTGGACTATCACAATTTTGGTGCCTCGTTAAACTCCTTCTTGTTGCGAACACTTTCCATCTGATTTTATTTCAAAATCTTAACTCAAACGCAACAGATCTTACATTTTCTAAAATTTCACTGTTCATTCGAATTGTCCATGTGCAATTTCGATCGCAGAGCAAGTATGCTTCTGTTTGAATTTTGATTGATCTTAATGGATGTGATACCCTCTCCCCAGCCTTGTGCTGTGGGGGAGGCTGCTAAAATCCAGTCAGAAAAACAAAATGGACATGGACCCAATCAGTCATATGCATCGATGCTTAACGGACAGCAATCTGTCGAGAACAAATCTCATATGGAGCTTTGTCCAATCTCAATTGATCAAGGTATGCCAATTGTGGAGTTCACAGTGGATGAAGTTAACTCATTCACAAAGGAGGAAGGTCTTCAACAAGCTGTGATAATTAAATTTTCATATGGAAAGCCGGAACTTCAAGAGTTGAGGCAGATCCTGCCGAAACAACTTGCTGTCAAAGGCTGTAACATCGGACAGCTAGAATATCGTCACATTCTTGTAAGATTTGATTCGTTTTTAGATTATGCTCAGGTGGTGTCAAGAACAAATGGCTATGTAAGGGCTAAAGGAGAAGATTTCTTCTTTAGGACATTCCCGTGGACAATGGGATTTAATCCGCGAGAGGAAACGTCAAAAGCTGTGGTATGGATTTCTTTTCCCGATCTGCCTGCAAATCTGTTTGCCAAAAAATCTATTCTGTCCATCGCGTCAGCAGTAGGAAAGCCTATCGCAGTAGATAAAGCTACTAAAGATCGAACGCGACCAAGTACAGCTAGAGTTGAAGTATTGGTCAATCTGCTCGACAAGCATCCAACAAAAATAAAGATCAAGATAGTAGACTCCAAGACTGGAAAGGTGTCAGATTTCGACCAGAGGATAGTACTTGATAATGTTCCTGCATACTGCACGCATTGTTACCATCAAGGACATAATGTTAAATCCTGTCGACAGATCTCAGAAAATGAAACAGAAGTTTATACTACTGTTTCAGATGATAGGTGCAATCTGTCCAAATTGGAAGGTGATGCAAGGGACTATTTGAATGCGAACAAGGCAGATCGTCGACCAGATATTCATGATGTAGGACAGTTGAAGGCTTCAGGCTCTGCTGTCCAAACTGGTCCAGTTATTCCAATTCCAAATGGTCATGGGATGCAAGTGAACGAAAGGCAAAAATCAGCAACTTTATATACTCCTCTGAGAGGAGTAACTGAAAACCAATCTGGAAATTCAACTGTCAATCTTACAGTTACTACTGCAGTAGCTCACACAGAAAATAGCTCTATACAGAATTTGATAGACATTTGCAAGCAAGGTAAAAACATCGAGCAGCAGTTATTTGTCAACACTGATAATAGGCACAGCTACCCTCTGGCCGACAAGGCAAATGATACTACCAAAAAAAACTGTCTGACTTTAAATGTTAGTACTGTTCCATCTGGCATTTCCTCTGAAAATTGCACGCAGGATAATACCATTGAGCAGCAGCTAGTGATCAAAGTCGATAACAATTGCAAGAGTACTATGTCTATCAAAGGAAATGGTACTAACAGAGGAGAGTCAGTGGCTTTCAGTGAAGTTTCTACTCCAAAAGATGCTCCAGCTGAGTCGATGGATAATGTAACAGATCTAAGTTGCTGTGACACTTCCAAAATTGCTGAACTACAACAATGTAGTCAATGGACTAATCCACCAGCTATGCCCACTGTAAACATGGCCAATGTGAATGAGTTTAATGTGCTAAGAACTGACAGTTAGCTGCAATTGACCATAATGTAGGAAGGAATGGATCTGGTTCTGCAGAAAGTGCAATACAGTTAATAACACACCACAAATCTACTTCTGCACAAAATGAGCATTTGGCTGCTCTTGAAAGACCACTTAGCAGATGCAACAGGCTGATGGTAGGAGGTCAAACAACTGATTCTGATCCTGCACAAACCATTACTAGTCCAAAAGGGGAGCCAGCACAATGTATAAATGACAATGCAAAAGAAAGTCAACTGAGTCAGATCGACCAGCACCACACAGATCACAGCACACTGGTCGAACCACTGGATGCACCCTCAATTTCGTTACATTTGGAAAATCATCTGCAAGTTTCAGCTGATCGAGCTAAATCTGCGAACACAAATGTTGAGGCTGAAAAACAAATAACAAGCATTTCAAAAGAAGAGGCTGCTCAGAATCGTCAACATACCTCTATAGTTCCAGCAGATTCACTGTCTTTTGAACTGTTAAATCATAATGAATTGCAATCACAGATTGAAGAGGTATCTCAACAAACTCTTCAAGTCGGTCAACATACAACAAATACATGCCCATCTATATCCAAAACCAATCCAAATTCACAACTCCATAACACAATGCATACCACTGAAAACTCTCCAGCTAAACTTTCAATTGCTGGCAAGGTTACTGTCATATCTAATCTGTCCAGTGACTTCTCTGGACAGAAGCTGACAATGAGTAAATGTTCTGGAGATCCATCATCGTCCTCTGCAATTAACAAACAAAATCCTATGAGGGACATGGTCGTTAATTCTAAATTGTGGAAAGACCAACGAGAGTATGACGACGACGAGAGTTGGGGAGAAGGTTTCTGCTTTTTCCTCTTCAGATGATGATCAAGATTGTGAAGGCGACAATTCTGGAGAAGAGTATGAGGATCAATACAAACACGAAGGAAGATAACTTCAATCCAGTACTCTGCCAATTTGCCAACATGTGCAAACAGAAGGACCACACTGAACCATAATGCAGCGATATTTTTTCCAAAAAATATTTCAAAACCTGGTGCAACTATAGATGCTAATCGAAGTGCAACTTCATCGCCTATAGTTGCTCTTAATCAGATTACTCCATCTAAACCAGTCACACCCATGGAGAAGGGACAACAACAGATTCTGGTAAATACGTCACAATTCAATATTCAGAATAGCCAATTTCTGAAGGAGGAGATAGGAAGACATATTTATGAAGAAGGGGAGGAAGAAGAAATTTTATCGCATTGCCGAGCAGAAGCAGCGAGAAATGGAGATTTATCTCCAATGCATTGCAAAGCAAATAAGAAATATCGGGAAAGAGATAAAAGCTGTGACAACAGTTTGTGCGTAGATGCTAACATTCGAAAGCCCCCGATGAGAATCGCAAAACAAAAAAAAAATCGTCCAACCATCTGTTTCAAAGCTTCATCGGTCAAGGAACAAGCGGGATTTTTAAAGGCAATTTGAGGTAGCTGTTCACCAATATGGAGAGCAGAAAGAAATATATCTTCTTTCTGTACCATCACATTAATGTCTCTCTTATTTATTTTCGTTTTATTTCTGGAGGCCTTTTATGGCCTTGATAGGTATTATAATATAAGGTTTCCGCCGGTTATTGTTATATGGGAGGCAATACTGGTGACTCCCCCCTTATCATACAAACCTATCTTTATGTAATATTATCCTAATAGGTTGAATACGGTAAGGTTAGACCGGTTGTGTTATATGGGCAACAACTCCGGCGAATAGACTCCCTTATCCGTAATTCACCTATTTGGGGTATTTTTAATTTTCTTCTATTAATAAAATGTAACCCTAGGCATTGCCTAGTGGACAAAAAAAAAAAAAGTCAACTGTTGCTTTAACGTTTATAGTGGAAACTTTAAAGAGCAATAACTTTCAGAGAATGTACTACTACTATTAATAGAAAAGTAATTTTAAAAACAAAAAACAAGGAGCTTCCCCGAAAAATGAAGAAGTAGATTTCTTAAGAACCACGTAGTTTCGCTGTAATGAAGGAAAGGTGAAAAACGAAAAAAGAAAAAAGAACAACTGGCTTAATTATCTCGCTGAGATGAGCACTACAGTAGTACTCCAAATTTGTTAGAGAGAGATATTTTCCATTTCCAGCGCCAGTGAAATGCGAAAATTGTCCAAGGTTTCCAAGCTTCCCCTTCTTCAGGTAATTGAAAAATCTCCTCTTTGATTTCTTTTTCCTTTTCCTGATGGGACGCTGTATCTAATTGCATATTAACTATTTGATGAAAGGAGTCACAAAATTTACTATTTAGTCCGACAACAGTGTAAAATGAAACGACGAGGTGATCCAATCAAATTTGTATGCGTTCTAGTGTCTACTGTTTTTGCTTTCGTTCTGTGTCTTTCTGTACTTAAACTTGACAAATTACAAGTAGGAACTAGCAATGTCATTAATTCATCAGGAGTTAAGAAACTGAAAGTCAATCCAACAGCAGCAGGAGGAATAGGGAAGTTGGGCGAAGTGGTAATCGGAATGCTGCCTCAACATTTGGGATTCACTTTATTTTTGCCATCTGAAAAAGCATTCGAGCGAGACCTGGCTTTGGGCCCCAATGATTTGGTGGGCGAGAATTGGAACGATACATATGCAATACTAACTCGAGTAATGGGGTTTTCAGTTGTGCCGAGAGCGATTAACTCGGATGATGTACAGTTGGGGAAGGAGATTGATTATGATTCTATATCGAGATATATACTCTATATATCGAAAGATTCAGATGGGTCATTGTTAGTGAATCGAGTTGCTTCTGAAACGGTGGATCTGAAAAAAGGGAAGATAGTTGTACATGTTATGGATGGGGTGATAATGGATTCAGAATTTGAGCAGTCTGTACGACCTGGTTCCGAGGAGGATAATTTAGCTCAGTTTCGTGAATTAATCATTTGCTTGATTACCCCATTTTCACTTGGGGAAAAAGTTGTGAAGCTTTTACTGAGTAACGATTGAAACATCGGGATGGCGCAGGTGGATCTATAAAGAGGAAAACTTTGTCAAATTTGATGTCTCTGACTTTATTAAACAATATTGGGCTCTCTGAAGTTTTTTTTGTTGATTTTGGACCTTTTCAAGCTGATGTTTTGTTGCTGCTTGTTTGTTACAGTAATTTAGCCTGTTAATATTGTTACACTATAATATTATTGTAAAAATGGAAAAGAAAAAAGTTATATCTGTTATACTTTATTTATAGTCTTATAGGAAAAATAATATGTTATGACTCTACGAAAGTCCGCCCACCATTTAAGCCAATCAAACATAAAAAATTAAAAAATATATTTCGAAATAATATTTTCTTCGTACCAAATATACTATGTCAAAATAAAATCAATAACCACTCAAGTTAAGTCAACTGTTGCTTTAACATTTATAGTGGAAACTTTAAAGAGCAATAACTTTCACAAAATGTACTACTACTATTAATATAAAAGTATTTTAAAAACAAAAAACAAGGAGCTTCCCCGAAAATTGAAGAAGTAGATATCTTAAGAACCACGTCGTTTCGCTGTAACGAAGGAGAGGTGAAAAACGAAAAAAGAAAAAAGAACAACTGGCTTAATTAACTCGCTGAGATGAGCACTACAGTAGTACTCCAAATTTGTTAGAGAGAGATATTTTCCATTTCCAGCGCCAGTGAAATGCGAAAATTGTCCAAGGTTTCCAAGCTTCCCCTTCTTCAGGTAATTGAAAAACCTCCTCTTTGATTTCTTTTTCCTTTTCCTGATGGGACGTTTTATCTAATTGGATATTAACTATTTGATGAAAGGAGTCACTGGAATTTACTATTTAGTCTGACAACAGTGTAACCAGAAATGAAACGACGAGGTGATCCAATCAAATTTGTATGCGTTCTAGTGTCTACTGTTTTTGCTTTCGTTCTGTGTCTTTCGATACTTAATCTTGACGAAATACCAGTAGGAACTAGTAATGCAATTAATTCATCACGAGTTAAGAAACTCAAAGTCAATCCAACAGCAGTAGGAGGAATAGGGAAGTTGGGCGAAGTGGTAATTGGAATGCTGCCTCAAGATTTGGGATTCAGTTTATTTTTGCCATCTGAAAAAGCATTCGAGCGAGACCTGGGTTTGGGCCCCAATGATTTGGTGGGCGAGAATGGGAACAAAACATATGCAATACTATCTCGAGTAATGGGGTTTTCAGTTGTGCCGAGAGCGATTAACTCGGATGATGTACAGTTGGGGAAGGAGATTTATTATGATTCTATATCGGGATATATACTCTATATATTGAAAGTTTCAGATGGGTCATTGTTAGTGAATCGAGTTGCTTCTGAAATGGTGGATCTGAGAAGAGGGAAGATAGTTGTACATGTTATGGATGGGGTGATAATGGATTCAAAATTTGAGGAGTCTGTACGACCTGGTTCCGAGGAGGACAATTGAGCTGACTTTCATGAATTAATCATTTGCTTGATTACCCCATTTTCACTTGGGGAAAAAGTTGTGAAGCTTTTACTGAGTAACGATTGAAACATCGGGATGGCGCAGGTGGATCTATAAAGAGGAAAACTTTGTCAAATTTGCTGTCTTTGATTTTATTAAACAATATTGGGCTCTCTTAAGTTTTTTTTGTTGATTTTGGACCTTTTTGAGCTGATGTTTTGCTGCTGCTTGTTTGTTACAGTAATTTAACCTGTTAATATTGTTACACTATAATATTATTGTAAAAATAGAAAAGAATAAAGTTATAGCTGTTACACTGTACTTTATTTATCGTCTTATAGGAAAAAAAATATGTTATGACTCTACGTAAGTCCGCCAACCATTTAAACCAATCAAACATAAAAAATTAAAAAATATGTTTTTAAATAATATTTTCTTTGTACCAAATATACTATGTCAAAATAAAATCAATAACAACTCTAGTTAAGTCAACTGTTGCTTTAACGTTTATAGTGGAAACTTTAAAGAGCAATAACTTTCACAAAATGTACTACTACTATTAATAGAAAAGTAATTTTAAAAACAAAAAACAAGGAGCTTCCCCGAAAAATGAAGAAGTAGATATCTTAAGAACCATGTCGTTTCACTGTAATGAAGGAAAGGTGAAAAAGGAAAAAAGAAAAATGAACAGCTGGCTCAATTAACTCGCTGAGATGAGCACTACAGTAGTACTCCAAATTTGTTAGAGAGAAATATTTTCCATTTCCAGCGCCAGTGAAATGCAAAAATTGTCCAAGGTTTCCAAGCTTCCCCTTCTTCAGGTAATTGAAAAATCTCATCTTTGATTTCTTTTTCCTTTTCCTGATGGGACGCTGTATCTAATTGCATATTAACTATTTGATGGAAGGAGTCACAGAATTTACTATTTAGTCTGACAACAGTGTAACCAGAAATGAAACGACGAGGTGATCCAATCAAATTTGTATACGTTCTAGTGTCTATTGTTTTTGGTTTCGTTCTGTATCTTTCGGTACTTAAACTTGACGAAATACCAGTAGGAACTAGTAATGCAATTAATTCATCAGGAGTTAAGAAACTGAAAGTCAATCCAACAGCAGCAGGAGGAATAGGGAAGTTGGGCGAAGTGGTAATCGGAATGCTTCCTCAAGATTTGGGATTCACTTTATTTTTGCCATCTGAAAAAGCATTCGAGCGAGACCTGGGTTTGGACCCCAATGACTTGGTGGGCGAGAATGGGAACGATACATATGCAATACTAACTCGAGTAATGGGGTTTTCAGTTGTGCCGAGAGCGATTAACTCGGATGATGTACAGTTGGGGAAGGAGATTGATTATGATTCTATATCGGGATATATACTCTATATATCGAAAGATTCAGATGGGTCATTGTTAGTGAATCGAGTTGCTTTTGAAATGGTGGATCTGAGAAGAGGGAAGATAGTTGTACATGTTATGGATGGGGTGATAATGGATTCAGAATTTGAGCAGTCTGTACGACCTGGTTCCGAGGAGGACAATTGAGCTCAGTCTCGTGAATTAATCATTTGCTTGATTGCCCCATTTTCACTTGGGGAAAAAGTTGTGAAGCTTTTACTGAGTAACGATTGAAACATCGGGATGGCGCATGTGGATCTATAAAGAGGAAAACTTCGTCAAATTTGTTGTCTCTGACTTTATTAAACAATATTGGGCTCTCTGAATTTTTTTTTGTTGATTTTGGACCTTTTCAAGCTGATGTTTTGCTGCTGCTTGTTTGTTACAGTAATTTAGCCTGTTAATATTGTTACATTATAATATTATTGTAAAAATAGAAAAGAAAAAAGTTATAGCTATTACACCGTACTTTATTTATCGTCTTATAGGGAAAAAAATATGTTATGACTCTACGAAAGTCCTCCCACCATTAGCAGCATGAATAACAACTATTCAGTAAAATCTAAGAAAGTTAAGTCTGGGAAGGATAGTGTCTACGCAAGCCTTATCCTTATCCCGATGGGGCAGAGAAGTTGTTCTGATATACCCTCAACTTAGAAAGACAGAAATACAACAAGAAGAGACAATTCATCATTATCGTCAACAGAAACTATATAAATAATAACAACATCATAAAAATCATAAATTGATGATATGCAATAATAATAACCAGCAATTAAGTCCCGGAGCTATGGAAAACAGTAAGGATAGTGTGGACTCTATATTAACCACAAGCCATCTAAGATCAACCTTATCTAAACTGCCTCACCAGGTATGAAGTAAAAAAAGCTCGATTGCTCCTAGCCTACAATCATAATGCTCGATCTCTTTACCTTCCTATCAAGGAACATGTCCTCTGAAATCTGCAATTGTTCCACTACCTGCCTGATCACATCTCCCCAATACTTCTTAGGTCGTCCTTTATATCTTTTCGTACCCACCAAAGCCAACTGCTCACACCTCCTCACTAGAGCATGAAGGCTTCTCCTCCGCACGTGCCTAAACTATCTAACATTCACTTCCCGCATCTTGTCATCCACAGGGGTCATGCCCACCTTCTCCCCAAAATATCTCCATTCTTAATCTTATCAATACTAGTGTGCCTACACATCCAACTCAACAATATTATCTCTGCTACATTTATCTTCTGGATATGAGTGTTCTTAATCGGTTAATACTCTCCCCTATACAACATGGCTGGTCTAACCACCGCTCTATAAAACTTACCTTTGAGTATCAATGGCACTTTCTTGTCACATAAGACTCCAGATACTAGCCTCCATTTCATCCACCCCACCCTATACAACGAGTGGTATCCTCGTCAATTCCCCCCCCCCCCCCTTGTATAACCGATCCAAGGTACTAGAAACTACCTCTCCTGGGGATGACCTTTGATTCAAGCCTCACGTCCATGCCTATTTCCCTTAAATCAGTGTTGAACTTGCACTCTAGGTACTTTTTCTTAGTCCTGCTCAGCTTGAAATCCTTAGACTTGAGGGCTCGTCTCCAAACCTCTAACCTCTTGTTAACACCATCCCGCGTCTCATCATTCAGAACTATGTCATCAAAGAATAACATACACCATGGCACGTTTCCTTGGATATGGTGTGTCAGCGCATCCATCATCAAGGCAAATAAGAACGGGCTAAGTGCAGATCGTTTGTGTAACCCCATAACAATCGAAAATTGCTCTGAGTCGCCTCCTATTGTACTAACCCTATTCTTAGCTCCATCATACATGTCCTTAATCACTCTAATGTAAGTTACCGACACTCCCTTTGCCTCCAGACATCTTCATAGCACATCCCTAGTGACCTTGTCATATGCTTTCTCTAAGTCTATAACACTATGTGCAGATCCTTCTTCCGATCCATGTACTGTTCCACCAACCTCCTAATAAGGTGGATAGCTTCTGTAGTCGAGCGACCTGGAATGAACCAAAACTTGTTTTCGGATATAGACACTGTCTTCTGATCTCCCTCACACTCTCCCAAACTTTGATGTGGTATGACTTAGTAACTTGATACTCCTATAGTTGTTACAACACTAAATATCACATTTGTTCGTGTTCAACGTTACCACTGTACTCCACCTCCTCTCATCCGGCATCCTCTTTATCATGAAAATAACATTAAATAGCCCAGTCAGCCACTCCAAGCTTGCTCTACCCACACACTTTCAAAACTCAACTGGAATTTCGTTTGGCCCAATCGCTCTGCCCCTACTCATCTTACGCAAGGCCCACACGACCTCATCCACCTTAATGAGCCTAAAATACTTAAATTCTTGGAGACTCTCCGAATGCCCCTGATCCCCTAACACTATATCCAGGTCCCCATATTCATTCAGAAAACCGTGAAATTACGTCTGTCGTCTCTGCTTAATCTGGGACTCCCCCATCAATACTCTCTCGTCCTCGTTATTGATGTACCTCACTTGGTCTAGATCCCGAGCCTTCCTCTCCCTTTCCTTAGCCAGTTGAAACAACTTCTTATCCCCACATTTTTCCCCAATTACTCGTATAGACGCTCAAACGCTGCATTCTTAGTCTCTATGACCGCCAGCTTTGCCTCATTCCTCGCTACCTTGTACCTCTCTCTATTCGCTATCCTCATTTCTTCTCTTGGGCTCCCTGCCAACTTCATATACGCTACCTTCTCCGTCTCGACTTCGCCTTGGACTAAGTCATTCCACCACCAGTCGCCTTGGTGGCTACCAAAGTAACCCTTCAAAATCCCTAGCACTTCTCTCGCTGCCTCCCTAACACATTTCGCCATCGTTGACCATATAGCACTCGCATCCTCGCTATTCTTCCAGGCTCCCATAGCCGATAAATTTGCCCTCCAACTCTTATGCATTATCCTTTATTAAGGCTCCCCACCTAATCCTCAGTCGACCATGAGAATACCTCTTCTTCCTCCTTATCGTAACACCAACGTCCATTACTAAGAGTCTATGCTGAGTCGAGAGGGTCTCACCCTGGATAACCTTGCAATCCTTGCACAAACCTCTAATACAACTTCTGAGGACGAGGTAACCAAGTTGAGTCTTCACCACCGAACTTTGGAAAGTTACCAGATGCTCATCCCTCTTCGGAAAACATGAGTTTGCAATCACCGGCTCGAAAGCCTTAGCGAGATCTAACAGCGAAGAATCTCCTTCGTTCCTATCCCCAAGGTCGAAGCCACCATGCATATTGCCATAGCGATCAGCAGTCGACCCAATATGTCCATTGAAATTTCCTCTTATAAATAACCTCTCAGCAAGTGGAATACTACGCATAATATCATCCAAACCCTCCCCAAAATGCCTTTTAACCTCCTCATCCAAGCCCGCTAGCAGCACGTAAACGCTAACGACATGAAGCATGTACTCACCAATCACCAACTTAATAAACATTAGTCTATTATTAACCCGCCTAACCTCTACCACATATTCTCTAAGATCCATATCCACCAAGATACTCACTCTATTCTTACCCTTCACGACTCCAGACTACCTCAGCTTATAACTGTTCGCATTCCTCGCCTTCGACCCTACCCACCTAGTCTCCTGGACACAAGCTATATTTACCTTCCTCTTCTGGAGGCTATGACCCGATCCTCAACCTACAAGCTCTATTTCCCCCCTTACCCTCCTTGCCTCCCGTACCACCCTCTAACCCCTTCCCCCACCCATGAACCCTTGAGGATATGACCTTACTGTACTACCCCAGACCACAATCACTATCCCATGATAGACTATGGAAAATACTAACACAAAATAGTACCCAACTAGAAGATAACAACGTTGCTGATATATAATCTGGTTTAACAGCTTCGTGGATGTTTACCTTTAAAATTGGAAAACAATTAAACTTATAAGTCAATCTACTGTGGTGAAGCAGAATGTCGATCCAAAAAAAAGTCAATCTACTGTGACTGACACTACACAGAATGCAGAAGCAGTGAGTACACAAAACCATTCAGTGTTGAATGAGAATTCTGGTATGTGTGATACAAATGTACTGCATGATACTGGGAAAGATGCAATGAAACAGAATGAGGGTCAAAGTGTTAATGATTCTGCTTTTCAACATGCTAATGCTGTGGTGAAGCAGAATGTCGATCAAAAAAAAAATCCAATCTTCTGTGATTGACACTGCACAGAATGCTGAAGCAGTGAATGTTGATATTGTCCAGCCAAGGCTAATGGACTCTACTGTTCCATTGACTCAAAATGTGAATGCTTTAACAGATATGGCTAGGACTGTTGTGCAATCGAAAAATGATGTTTTTTCTGCTACAAACATTCTAAATGCAGAAGTACTCGCAGGACAGAATGTTGATACTGCCCAGCCAAGGTTAATGGTTTATACTGTTTCATCGTCACCAAATGTGAATGCTGTAAATGATATGGCTAGGACTGTTGTGCATCCGAAAAATGATGTTGTTTCTGATACAAAAATTCTAACTGCAGAAATACCTGCAGGACAGAATGTTTTGGTTCCAATTGCTTCCAGTGCAGAAGTTAATGCAATGCAGAACGATGTTATTGAACAACAGCGTAAAAACTCAGATTTTGCTTTGAAAGTTCAAAATGAACAGATGCAGTCAAATTTGTCTGGGGCATAAGATTACTGATGCAGGACAGAATTTGAGTAAAACCTCAGTAACTGTTCCATTCAATTTGACTGCTCCAACTGAACAGAGGCTGTGTAAATTGAAAGGTGCATCTGCTGAGGCTGCACATCATAAGCCAAGCAGAAATGAACAATTGGAGGGTGAACAGCATCAGGTTTTACATATGTGTAGCGATATGAATCTGTTAAGTAAAGGAAATGGTACTAATTTAGAGGTTCTTGATCCAGTCAAAGCTTCTGCAAATAATACTGCTTCCCATGAGCAAATAGGAGAGAATTTGACAGTGCCAACTTATATTGAATCTGTCCCAATGCACACTGAGGATAATGCACAGTTATGTAAAAAACCAGACAAGGTTCACAGTGAACATTTGGGGTCAAATTTGGCTGGGAATCTTCATATTATAACTGGTGATGCAGGCAAAGATGTTTTTCCAGTTATTCTAGCTGCGGAGGATCACTCAATGTCAAATGTTGATATAGAGCAGCTATGTCAGAATACACCTACTGTTCCATCCAGTGTCACAAGTGAACAAATGTTATCAAATGAGACTGTTGCATCAGCAGATGCTGCACAAAGAAATGATACAAATTTGGAAGCTCTACATCCTACCAAAGCGGTTACAAACACTGCTGATTCCTAGGTTCAACTAGAGGAGAACTTGACTGTGCAAAAGTTGATTGCTGCTTCAACATCTCAGATTAACACTCTTGAAGCAGTGAATAAAACTCATATTACTGGTACAAATATGCAAATACAGTCAAAACTTCGAATTTCTCCAATCATAGATACTCCTTCTGTGCCAAAGAGGGCAAAGGCCATAAAATCAAAAACGTGGAAAGACCAAAGAGACTACGATGATGAGGAGAGCTGGGGAGAAGGAATCGCTAGTTTTTCATGGGAAGAAGAAAACCAAGAGGGTGATCAAGACAGTAATGAAGAAGATAGTGAGGATTCAGTCGATCAAAAGTGTCAGAGAAAAAATGCAAAAAAGAACTGTCGCGCAATTGTGAAACAAACAGCAAATCCAAAAAGCAGTTTAAATCACAATGCTCCACTTTTTGTTCCAAGAAAAAATGCAAAAGCAGCTAACTCTTATTCTGCTGATATCAACACAGTAGCAAGGTCTCAGGCGGGCAGCTCGTCACAATTGCTTCAGTAATCTCGTCCGGGGAAAGGCAACTTTTGGAAGCAATGGTAAACACAGAAACGAACCAATTTCTGAATGAGGATATAGGAAGACATATTTTTGAAGAAAGGGAAGAAGTAGAAATGTTATCACATTGCTGAGCAGAAGCGGCAAGAAATGGTGATTTATCACCAATGCATAGTAAAGCAAATAAGAAAGCTTGTGAAAGAGAAAAAGTTTGCGACAACAGGATGGGCGTAGACGCCAACATCCAAAGGCCCCTGATGAGAGTCGCAAAGCAAAAAGAAGCCGTGCAACCATCCGTCTTAAAATCTACTCGGGCGAGGAAAAAACGTGAAGTTTAAAAACGTCTGGAGCTAACAGTCCACAAATATGAAGAGAAAAAAGCAATTTCACTTTCTTTACCATCACATTAATGTTCAACTTTTTATTGCTTTTATTTCTTGAGGTTTTTTAGGGCCTCGATAGGTTTTATAAGGTAAGGTTGCTGCTGGTATTGTTATATGGGTGACAATATTGGTGTTCCCCTCCTTATCGTATTAACCTATCTTCTTGTAATTTTATTTTGCTTTTTTGTAATATTATCATAATAGGTTGAATACGGTAAGGTTAGACCGATTGGGTTATATGGGTAACAACTCCGGCGATTTGACTCCATTACTCGTAATTCACCTATTTATGGTAACTTTATTTTCTTTATTAATAAAATCCAAAATTTGCCAAAAAAAAAAGAAGTGGTTTTAAGGGTACGTGATTTCACTTGGCACAAACTGATAAATATGAGAATTAATGCTAGAAATTGACAATAATAAGGCAAACCAATATGATGAACAACTATGGCCCTCGAGATAGATCGCCCTCGAACAACATAATATGCTAAAAAGAAATAAACTGAACATTTGATTTTTAAGAGATCTTAAGAGAAAAATATAGTGCATTGCTTGTTTATGCGTGAGTATGGCCATTACAACATGATTAACACCCCCTTTATATCGTAGAGGAATTTTATTTATGGTATAATTCTAATTACATAAGAAAATCTTATAATTGGAAAATTCTGGTCTTGACTCGGTACGTGCCGAGATTCTCGCCATGATCCTTGCCTGATCATAGATATCTCGGCTCTATGTTATTTGATCTAGCATGCTTCCTTTAATTTCGCTCGATCTCTTTCTCGCTTCAGTCTAGATCGTGTCTGGTCTCGATCTCAGTCGGCCATTGATCTACGAGCAATCCATCGTTGTACAATGGTCCGATATAATCGACGCGAAGTCTTGATCTGCCACCCTGATTTCGTTTAGTCATACAAAAGTAGGCAAGCACGATTTTGATCGTAAACAAATAGTCACCTCATTTTTTGGAGTGCAATGACACGAAACAAATTAAGTCTTCGATCTTTCCCTCGGTTTATCATGATGTAAGCATCGTGCCGTAATTGAAAACTAGGTACTGAAATGTCCCATCGATTCGGATGTCGAGGCATTAAATGCCAGTTAGGTTTTGTCGGCCACTACCGGTTCTAAACTATCGTCTTCTATCTATAAATATATCTTCCTCCTTTTGCCCTAACTTTACTTTTAATCTCTTTCATTCTTATCTTCATAGTTCCTTACATTCTTCATATCTTTGAATTTCTTTGCTTGTTCCTTCCAAAATACAGAAATTTTAAATCTCTATTCTTTCTCGCTATAATGGCCAAAACACCTAAAACTTTTCCACGAAAGGAGACTGATGCATTGTCACGATCAGCTGGCGAGGAACCGGCGGCGGAGCCATGCCCTGAAGAGTTTTTCCATGAGGGTGTGTTCTCGACTCTGATTTTAAAGAAAAGACCTCCTCGGCACCGAGTCGATGCGAGTCAGTATCGAGATAAATATGCTCGATCATCGAAAAACTTCTTTCCCAAGTTAAAAACTATTGCAACTGGGATAATAAAGACGTAGTTGTGCCTACACCAGACGACGCAATCACCACTCATGTGGAAGGGTTCTTAAGTGTTTGCACTTACCTTTTGATGTTGTGTCCCCCAGATCTGATCGCCATAGACTTTTGTAAGAAGTACGGGGTGACCCTTGGTTAGATTCATCCCTCTTTTGGGGGGATAGTGATATTACTTCATTTCTTCTCAAGCAAATTCGATGGGCTTCCTTTCACCCTCGACCACCTCATATGCCTATATAGACCTCGATTCTATCGAGAGAGACTAATAAATCTTTAATGAAGAGCCACCCGGGCACTCTTTTCAAGCATAGATGATGACAATGATCAAAGATGGATAGGCCGATTAGTTCAAGTAAAGACCTCGGACTTGATCACAGCCAAAAGCATGCCATTTCCTGAGAAATGGAATATGAAATGTAATTATGATTCCGCTCCTAATTATTGTTTATGGTTCCTGTTCTTTCAACCTTCCTTATAAGTGTTTTGCTGGATGCAGTTGTTGCCTGGATGCCGGGTGAGGTTCCCCAGCTCGAGGACTGGGTCAGGAGCCTGATATCTCAATCGACCCATGTTAAACGCACATGGCATGATTTGGCGAAGGGTCGATGGGAGGATAATACCCATGGTACGTTTTTCTTCTTGACTTAGTGATTTGACCACAGTTAGATTGTTTTTCCGAACTTATTTATTTCTCTTCTTTTGTAGGTCTTGGGAGGAGGTGATGACAAGGCCTCCGTCCGGTGATGAAGAAATTTCTTCCTCATTATCTGCTTTGAAGCTAGTAAAGGAGAAGAATAGGAAGAGGGCCTCGACTTCTGTGAACTCTGAGAGGCAGAAGGCCAAAAAGAAAACAACCCGAAAACCCAAGGGAGGCGTTGCCCATTTAACAATGTACTTAGTCCGTCGACTATTGGAAAATCCCGAAAAAGACGGAGAAGAATAGAATGAAGATGATTTTGGGCCTATGGCCTGTGCTCGAGCTAGCACTGAGTTTCAGAGAACCTCAGAACCGGTGGGAGTCGATATTGCTCCGCCTAGGCTTAATGAGGCCGAGGAGGAGACTTTGGCCCAAGCCCCCGAGCCAAGAGGGAGCAAAGATGCTTTACCTCGGGGCAAAGATATCATTGAAGAGGCGGTGGAGATTGGTGCTGAAATCGGGCTTGAGGCTCCCCAAAATGGAGGTAGTGCCTCAAATGACCCGCTTAGGGCAATAGATATCAAGGGTTCCCCCTCATTTTCTCCAATTTCTGATTCGATGATACGTGACGCTCAAGATGTAAAGTCTTGTCACGAGGAAGGAGCCCATAGGGAGGAAGATTTTTTCCGTGGCTATTTTGCGGAGGTAGAAAATGTCACTGGTCTGTGTGACTTGGATGTTCTGAAGAAGATATAGGGTGAGGCTTCCTCGAGTCTTAGATTGACCAATCAGTTTTCAGCCCCTAGTGTCGACCTTGGGCACAAACGGTCGATCGTCATCTCAGCCCCGGAGGATACTACGGTCACCTTCGATGATTGGTGACCGAAGAGGATCAGGCCGAGATGAATCCATTAGAAATACCCTGCATGTTTAACAAATCCCAACATGCTCTAAATCGAGTAATCACATATTCCAATCTTAATTTCTTGATTCAATACTTCTCCAATCTTACACATATTCTCTTTTTGTGTTTGTAGGCTTCGATGTTACATCATGAGGCCTTCATCCGTTTCCATGGGGAGAAAAGTTGGTACGAGGCCTAAATCAGGGGCCTCACCGAGAAGAAGGACGCCTTCAAACTTCTTTGTGAGCAAAAAGAGAAAGAAGTTTAAGACCTTCGAGCTGAGTTGAAAATGGCTCAGAAAGAACTCGCCGACCTAACCGAGCTTGTAAAAAGAATTTTTGAAGTTCATGTTGGTGGATCGGGAATGGTGACTGATAATCCAAATCCGCATGTTCAACAAAAACTCAATGTGATTAGCCAGCTCCGTGAAGAAGTAGGTGAAATAAAAGCAGAGGCCGAAAGGATGGAAAAAGAGCATGGATCGCCTGGCCTCAGAAAAGGAGACTGCCCGGACAGTGGCAGATTCAAGATTTTGGGTTCGTGGGTGCTTAATTTTTCTTGACGTGCAGTTGCTACCAATCACATAGTTTAAGTGCATAACTATTTGAACATAATAGTAAAAAAAGTTAATAAAAACTCGTATTAATATTATAGACGCATGTAACGAAAAATGCAACTGCATAAAATTGTAATTTTTTGATGGATTTTACCACTCTAAAGGAACTATTTATTTTTAGAAAGGTCAAATAGTGGAGTTTCTTTCTTTCTTTGTTATAGAGAATTACTAAGTAAAATATAAAAGGAATTTTTTTTAAAAAAAAAAGGAAAGGTGAAATAGAATTCAAGGACTACGTCCGAAAAGAAACTAAATAAAGTATAGTAATATTGAATAAAAAATGTACCTATTGATAATTTTTTTTAAAAGTGACGAAAGATAGTAAAATTGAGCCTACTATCAATAGATTCGAACTCCCACCCTCTCGCACTACTAAAATAGCAACTATCCTTACTTGACCAAAGCACCTATCAACCTTTTTATGTCTGAGTGGTTCTTGGTTTAATATATCAAATGCCTCGAATTTTCTACGAAGCTATATAGAAAATGTGGTAAAGTTAATGGGTGCTAAATGCATTCAAATTCAATACATAGATCTGCCCATGTGCCCGGACCCAGCTGGCCTTGGCCGAAGTCCAGCTCCAAAGTGTGAAAGAGAAGAGTTTGGCGCAAGCCAAGAAAATCGAGGAGCTCCTGGCCGAATTGGGTTCCGCAGATTTTGTTCAGGTAAAACTGGTCATTGAGCTTAAAGCGGCCAAATCGAAGGCCAAGAAAACCAAAGCAGATGCTGATGTTGTGGTGGTTATCTATTGAAAAGTTAGAACTAATATTAAAAAAGATATCTACTTACTGACTTTGATAATTTTGGTTGAGTTGATAGGATTTTTGCATTATAACTGAAAATTTTACTCATTAATTTCATTAAGGAAAATTAAGAAATTTATTTCAATCACTTCTAATACCTTTGAATCCTAACGAATCAGCAGGTACTTTGTTCGATGTTCTAGGAATTATGTGTGATTTCAAATAAGGAAGGAAATATAACTAAAATTTAGTTGACTTTAAAGTCTTAAATAATAAAATATTAAAAGTTCTTACATACTTCAAATAAGGAAAAAATATTTTAGTTGATTTCAAAATCCAAAAAAATTGAAATATTATTTAATTATGATTTTGTCCAATCCTTATTGTTTTAACTTTGCATTTTTACCAATTTGACTTATATTATATAATAACGATATTTACACTATTTTTTTACTTCACCACAATGCTTTTTCTTATTGAAACAAATTAATGTACCCTAAAAGTTTTTTCAAGTTTAATTTTTTTTACCTTATATGATAAATTTGAAAAAATCATATTATATTCATTGCTAATAGCTAACTCAAAATTTTAATTATTTGTATTAACACTGAAAAGATATTTTCTTTTGCTCATCAAATTAATAATATTAGTTCATCCTCATTTTTAAATATTTATTATAATTATAATTTTATCCACTATTTTTTTTATAGGATAAAAAATTAATTTTATATTTCACATCTAAATATGTAAGTTTGCAGAACCATTACAGTTTGAATCTGAAAATAATGCTTCTCGTCATCTCAATTTTATTCTCATTAACCCACATTTGATTTCTGCCTAGAGGAAAATAACCTTGAATACTCCTAAGTGTAACTGGAGTTAATACTTGAAAGAACGAAACTTTCCCAGTTTTAATTGAAATCCTCGAAATTCTAGAATTAAAAAGAATAAAAGAAGTCAAAGTTGTTAAAAATTGTAGTTCAAAGTAACAATATAAAACAAGAATATAAGTAGAATAACAGAAGAAGAAATAATTTTCTTATTTAATCAAGTGTTCAAGTGTATCTCATATCATATTTTATGTCTCTATTTATACTACTACATAGAAGGTTACAAAATGATTGTCTTAAATATAACATTAACAATTGAGATCATGAGGGAAGATCATGGGGAGAGGTTATGGAAGTCGGGAGTTATATTCATAATAGAGATGAGTTATGGGAGGTTAGTGGACATCCACATTTACTAAAGATTTTATAACACTCCCCTTGGATGTCTACAAATAGATAATATGCATCGTTAAAACCTTACTAAGAAAAAAACTGTGGGAAAAAAAAATCTTAATGAAGGAAAAAAAGTACATATATTTATAATACGCTTTATTTCTTGCCTCGTTAAAAACTACACCAGAAAAATCCAGTGGGACAAAGCCTAGGCTAAGGGAAAAAGAGTACAAAGCGCATCTTACTTTTCCTCATGAAATCATCATTTTATTTCTCGAAGACGCTGCATTCCAATCTTCTGTTTCAACTTCTCGAATGTTGATGTTGGTAATGCCTCAGTGAACAGATCAGCAAAATTTTCATATGAATGAATACGTTGAACATTAATTTAACCATTTCGTTGAAGATCATGCGTGAATTTTTTTTTATTAAATGTGCTTTGTTCTGTCTCCTTTGATGTATCCTCCTTTCGGTTGAGCGATACAAGCAGTATTGTCTTCATGTAATATAGTTGGATTATCTTTTTTCATAAGAAAATCATACATTTTCTGAATATGCTGAGTCATTGATCTCAGCTAAATACATTCCCAACTAACTTCATGAATGGTTATTATCTCAGCATGATTTGAAGATGTGGCAGCTATTATTTATTTTATTGAATGCCATGATATAGATGTACTTCCATATGTAAACAAACAGCGTGTTTGAGATCAGGCTTTATGTGGATCAGATAAATAACCTGCATCGGCATAGCCAATCATTTCTAACTTGAATTCATTAGAATAGAAAATCTCATATCTACAGTTCCTCGAAGATATCTAAATATATGCTTAACACCATTCCAATGGCTTCTTGTGGAGAGGAGCTGAATCTTGCTAATAAGCTTATTGCAAAAGCAATATCTGGTGTGGTATTTTTGGCAAGATACATCAGTGCCCCAATTGCACTAAGAATGAAGTTTCATCATCGACGAGCTCTTCATCATTTTCTTGAGGCGGAAATGGATCTTTATTTATATCAAGCGATCTTACAACCATTTGGGTACTCAATGGATGTGCAGTATCCATGTAGAATTTCTTTAAAATCTTTTCAATGTGTGTTGATTGATGGATAAAAAATCCATTTGGTACATGCTCAATTTGTAGGCCAAGAAAAAAATTTTGTTTTACCATAATCTTTCATTTCAAATTCATTCTTCAAACACACTATATCCTTTGGAAGCTCTTTAGAAGTGCCAATGATATTCAAGTCTTCAACATACACAGCTATGATGACAATTCAGATCCAAACCTCTTAATAAAGACACAAGGGCAAATAGGGTCATTTTTTGTACCCTTTCTTTAGTAAATACTCGCTAAGATGATTGTATCACATCCTTCCTGATTGCTTCAATCCATATAAGGATTTCTGAAGCTTTATTAAACAAGTTTCTCTTGGAATTTTATTGTGCTTTAGGAACTTTAAATCCTTCAGGAATTTTCATAAAAATTCCATTGTCTAGTAAATAATATAAGTAGGCTGTGACAACATCCATCAGTCACATATCAAGCTTTTTATGAACTCCCAGATTTATTAAATACTTGAAGGTAATTGCATATACTACAGGAGAACATGTCTCCATATAATCAATGTCAGGCCTTTGCAAAAATCCTTGTGCCACAAGTCGTGCTTTATATCTTATGACTTCACCTTTTTCATTTTTTTTTAGCACAAAAACGCATTTGTACCCCACTGGCTTGACACCTTCAGGAATTCAGACTATTGGTCCGAAAACTTTACATTTTTCGAGTAAAGCCAATTCCGCTTGAATTACATTTTTCCATTTTAGCCAGTCATTTCTCTGTATATATTCATCAACAGATTTTGGCTCAAGATCCTCATCTTGTTGCATTATTTCAACTACAATATTATATGCAAAACTTTGTTAACAACAAAGCTATTTGGGTTCGAGCTTTTTCCATAGAGACATAACTTATTAAGATCTCTTAATTTTCATCATTTTCAGGTACTAAAACCTCCTTTGAGGTCTTATCAATTACTATGTTTTTATGCTCCTTTTGAGCAATTTCCTCCATGTTATGATCAACTTGATCATTTGCTCATGTCCTTTTTCGGGGATTCTTATCCTTAGAACTGATTGGTCTACCACGTTTAAGGAATGGCCTAGATTCATTTGCATTATCATACTATCCAGCCGGGACATCAACTCGAATTAGAGCATTTACAGCTAGAATATGTGATTTAGTAGCCCGTGGAAGGTTAGTAAATGCATTTGGCAATTGATTTGCAATATTTTGTATATAGATAATCTTTTGAACTTCTTGTTCACATTGATTTGTACAAGGATCCAAATAAGATAGAGATACATTCCAATCTATCACTTTTTTAATCGGTTTATTTTATCCCCCAAATGTTGGAAAAATTGATTCATCAAAATGACAATAAGCAAATCTGGTTGTAAACGAATCTCCTATCATAGGCTTTAAATATTTAATAACAGAAGGAGATTCATGACAAATATATACTCTCAACTTTTTTTGGGGACCCATCTTTGTGCGTTGTGGTGGAGCAATTGGAACATATACCGCACATCCAAAAATTGTTAGATGAGAAATATTTGGCTCCTTACCAAAAGCCATTATAATGGAAAAATTTCATGATAACTGGTTGGCCTTATGTACACAAGTGCTGCTACATGCAAAATAGCATGTCTCCATACTGAAAGGGGAATTTTTGTCCTAATTAGCAATGGTCTAGCTATTAATTGGAGGAGTTTAATCAATGATCCTGCCAGACTATTTTGAGTATGAACATGAGCAACATGATGCTCAACTTTTATTCCAGTGGCCATACAATAATCAATAAAGGCATGAGATGTAAATTTACCATAATTAACAATACAAATTTTCTTAATTACATAATTTAGAAATTGTGCTCTTAACCTTATTATTTAGGCCAACAATCTCGTAAATGTCGTACTACGAGTTGACAATAAGCACACATGTGACCATCTTTTATATGCATCTATCAAGACCATAAAATACTTGAATAATCAACATGGAGGGTGTATAGGCCCACATATATCACCTTGTATACGTTCCAGAAATGCAGGGGATTCAATCCAAACTTTAGATAATGATGGTTTAATAACAAATTTTCCTTGAGAACAAGCAGCACAAGAGAATTCCTTAAATTGATGAATCTTCTTATTCTTCAATGTGTGTCCATTTGAATTCTCTATTATTCTGCGCATCATGTTAGAATTGGGATGACCCAGTTGGTCATTCGAAATAATAAAATAATTAGAATTAGTAAACCTTTTGTGTACTATGGCATGTAATTCAACCACACCAATGTCTGTGTGGTACAACCCAGAAGAAAATGCGGGTAATTTTTCGTGCACATATTTTTTTCTCGCTTTTATTATAGTAATATAAAGGTATTCAACCTTTTCTTCGTTTGATGTCTCAACATGGTAGCCACTTTGAAACTCGAAAAGTTTCTTTGAGACTTACTATAGTATGATGCATTATCAATAGTTAATATCGTTCTTCCAGCAAGTAATAAGGCCACTCTTCCAGAGCCTTTAATCGACTTTGTACTACCAGATATTGTATTAGCGTAGGCCTTTTTCATAATCAAATAAAAAACATTCTTTTCTCTTAATATTGTGTGAGTTGTAGCACTATCCAAAAGACATAAATCTTTATTATTCATGCTAGATCCAATTGAAGACAAGAAAATTTTAATTTCTTCATAAGAAAATAAAAGTACATCATGAGAAATACGAAAAAACTAACATCACCAGCGAAAACATAAGACAACTTAAGTATTATTTGAAAATAAAATAACTTTAGACGAGACAAAAATACTGAAAATAAAAATAACAACATAATTGCATTCCCCAGTAAAATGATCAAACTTTAGTTTTGATCTCCAAAGAAATCTTCAACTTCCAAATGAGTAAGATCATCGAGACCTTAAATCTATCATTCAAAGCAAGATTTGCCTCGGTATTGTCATTATTTTTGTTTGAAGACCCTGTCTCAAAATCCTTTTTAAAGTTCATGTGAGACTCTACTGGGACAATAGCAGAAGATCCTCCAACATTATTTTTCTTTCTTTTCATAGAGTTTTGATAAATCCTGACAAAATTCTCATTTGCACGGCATTCAATTTTCCAATGGACTTGGATACCACAACAGCAGCAGTTGCCTTTTTTGCCTCTTGAATGATTGTTTTGAGAATCCATATTGTTCTCTCGTTTTCCGTGACCACCCCGGCGAGGACTATTATATCGTCTCTTACCATTGCCATGCCCACGTACATTTTTATGACCATGATTATTATTCTGTCTTTTTTCAGACTTATCACATCTAACTGCCATATTTGCTTCAGGAAGTGGAGCTGGCCCTGTGGGACGGGCTTCATGATTTTTCAGGAAAAGGGTATTATGTTTCTCAGCTACCAGAAGGCATAAGATCAATTCATAATACTATTTAAAATCACTTTCACGATATTGCTATTGCAATACCATATTTGAGGCATGAAAAGTCGTAAAAGTCTTTTCCAACAAATCCTCATCATTCATAACATCCCCACATAATTTCAATTGGGAAGTTATTCGAAATACAACAAAGTTATGTTCACTTACGGTCTTAAAATCTTGCAACCGTAGTGATTCCACTCAGATCGAGCCCTTGGTATACTGTAGCTTAAGGTGATCATACCTTTCCTTCAGTCCAGTCCAAAATTGAAGTGGATCCTTCACTGTCAAATATTCATCCTTCAAACCTTTATCAAAATGATGACGAAGAAAAATCATGGCATTCTCTTTGTCTTGGATTGATTCCTCATTACCATGTGTAATGGTGTGACCATGGCCTTTAGCGGCTAAGTGAATCTCAACATCGAGAACCATGATAGATAATTCGTTCAGAAATGTCAGGTGACACAAACTCAAGCATTGCCAAATTCGACATAGTGAAAGCTATCAAAGATGATAAATAATTAGAAATTATTAGGATAATAATGTAAAGAATCTTAAAAATTGACATAATATCAAAAATGTGATCTATATACACTAAAGTAATAATTCCATAGAAAAGAATACTATTTGTTTCTTCAAATATTAGTATATCTTTGATGAACTAGAACAAAAATTGTAATGACTCGATCTGTCGTTTTGAGATTTAGCACTGTTAGTAAATACGCTTAACGCTAGAGGGGGGGGGGGGTGAATAGCGTTATAATAAAAATTAGCGTAAACTTGCGGAATTTAATAATTGCAGGAAATAAATAAGTGCGATAAGTAAATAAATAAGAACGAACGTACCGATGTATCCTGGTTCACCACAACCCGTGGCTAGTCCAGTCCCCGAGAGACTCTCTCGAGATTTCCACTAACTTCGTTAAGCTTACGGGTGCTCAACAAACCGTTACACTTGCTCAAGGATACCGCACCTTAAGACTTCACTTGCTCGAGGATACCTCACCCCAAGACTTCACTGTTAAGCTTACGGGTGCCTAACAAACCGTTACAACTTGAGAGCTTGAGTCACACAAGTCTCAAACAACCTTGCTCGAAGATACAACACTCCAAGACTTCACACGAAGGAATAAAATATTCCTTCTTACAACAAGGGATTATAAACTTCCCTTCAAGTGTATAAAAACACTTAACACTCACTTAAACAAGACTCTCTTAATAGAGTAGATATGAGTAAACAAGTACGATCAAGAACACAACAATAAGTTCAAAGAATTGGCTCTCAAAATGTGATAAAGATGATCAAAAATGATATTGAAAGTATTTGAAAGCTTATGAATGTTTAGATCAGAAGTTGTGTCTTTAATGAGTGATTTTGGGGTGGCTCCAAAATCACTCCTAGCCGTTGCAAAAGTCATAAAGTCAGATTCTGAAAATCTGTTAGATAGTCGACTATCTTGAGGATATTCGACTATCTAGGCAACGGTCATCAGGATAGTCGACTATCTGATATGGATATTCGACTATCTTGGCAACGGTCATCAGGATAGTCGACTATCCAATATTAGATATTCGACTATCTTGCCTTGCGGAAATGGTCCGTTTTTAAAACAACTAACTTATTGAAAATAAGTTATAAAATGTTTTTCAAAGCTTTGTTTGAAGATATTAAATATTATAAATATCTTAAATATGAAAAACAATTGTAATGACCATTCCGGATCAATAAAAACATTTAAAATCATTTTGCTTTAAATGTATTGAAACTATTTATTATATAACATTTAAAACCAATTTGTTTTAAATGCAATAAAAATATTTATGATATGTATATTGTAAAACCATTTGTGATATGCATATATTGTAAAACCATTTGTGATATGCATATATTGTAAAAATGATTATGATATGCCTATATAGTAAAATCATTTATGATATGCATATATTGTAAAATCATTTTATGATATGCATTGTAAAATCATTTTATAAGAGAAGCCAAGACTCAAACTTGAAGTCGGATCAAGATCACAATAAAGACAATATAAATAAGACTCAACAAAAGGTCTTCATTTATTTTCATTGCTTCATATCTTCTCTTGATCTTGTCTTGAACTTCTTGGACTCCAATTCTTGTCCACTTAAAATAATGTCGCATATCCTTTTCTTCCTCTATGCGCATTGTAAATTTGCATATCAATTCTTTATCCTCCCCCTTGTATGCTTTTGCATATCTACAAAATAAATAACTTTAGTTAAATATCAATTAAAGTGTATTCAATAATAACTCACATTTATTTGGCATATATTATTTTCCATTTAAATCGGTTTGTCAATTATCAAAACATATAAATATGAACATATACATATGTTCCAACAATTTCCCCCTTTTTGATAATAGTAAACCTTCATGGGAATATGCATATACCCTTTATAAAAACTATGCCAAATATAAGACAAGTTATTATTGAGTTCCCCCTCAATTTATGCAATAAATATTTAAAACAAATAAATATGCATATAAATAAATAAGTATGCATATACCCTTATCTTCCCCAATGCATGGAAAATAAATATACCCTTTATCTTCCCAAAAGCATGAAAAAAAGGATAAATATGCATATACCCTTAATCTTTCCCCTTTTGACATTAACAAAAAGGATAATTTCATTAATGAAGAAGGAAAATTACAATAAGAGTAATTGAAAATACATTACAATAAATGAAAATACGTTTCAAATAATGAAAATACAATTCAAATAATGAAACTACAAATCAAGAACTTTCATCGTCGTCGAAATCATCGTCATCACTAGAAGTACTTGCGGAATAGACGTGAGAATACGAATAATTGACATGGTCAAAATATCCGTGGATTTCGTCACTAAGCCTACGCACATTGCGAGACACATTACTATCGATTCGATTAATTGAAGTCGATAGAGAGGCAAGTTGATCCAAGATGGCTTGAGACATATCCGGTTGAGCACGAGGACGACGAGCTTGAAATGGAGGAGGAGGATTTTGAATTTGATCATGTGATTTATTATGGCCATGAAAAGAGGTCTCTTGAATTTCCCAATATTTGGTACGAGTTTTCTTGATACCAACATTGGCGTTGACTTGAGACGCTTCAAGAAGATGCATTATAAGTAATGCATAAGGAAGAGGTTTGTCACTTCCTATTGAATCAAACATATGTGTAAGAACAAATTTACACCAATTTATGCGTGCTTTGGAAATAATAGCATGCATGATTTTTGCATCTTCACGGCCAATTGTCGTGTGATTGCTTTTTCTCGGTTTAAGAATCCGAGTGACAACATAAAGAATCAAACGAAATTCCGGAAAAATTCCTTTAATAGGAGCTCTTTTTTGCTCTTGAGTAAATTCAAATTGTCCAATTCCAATAAGGTTGAAGAGGACATTTTCATCATAGAGTATTCCTTCGACACCGGTAAATTGTTCGATGTCTTGGCCATCACGAGGAAGATTTGTGATAGCTTGAATATTTTCTTCACTTAGAAGAATAGGAATACCATTAACTTTGGTAGAGAGAACTCCATCTTCATCTTTCTTAAGATTCGAATAGAAGGCTTGAATCAAAAGAGGATGAATGAAATCATACTTCAAATAAACAAAGTCAATGATTGAACTTTGTAGAAGTATATTGGAATGATTAGAATCCGCTAGATATCTTGCGGTTGTGAATCGAGGTGGAAGAATATCTCGATTTTCAAAGTTTCTAATAAAACGTTGAAGCTCATTTTCTTGTTCAAACCAAAGAACGGATCCATCATCATAACAATGTAGAGATGGAGGAGGATTTGAAGAAGAAGGGATATTCTTTTCGGCACGAGAACGTTTAGAACTTCTATTTGCCATTGAGATTTGTAGGCAAGAAGAACTTTTGGAAGAAATTTGGGATAGAATTTTTGAAGAGAATTCTTGAACAAGAATGATTTTGGTGTGAAACAAAGAGTACACACTATTCCTATTTATAGAGTTCAAGAAAACATAGCATTGAATGACAAAAATCAGATTTTTGGACTGATTGAAACGGCTATAAAACGGTCAGATTTTTGAATTTGACCGAGGATAGTCGAATATCTTATTAGATAGTCGACTATCTGGGAACTATATTCGAATATCTTCTGGGATAGTCGAATATCTGGAAATAGATATACTCGAATAACTTCTGGTTAGTCGAATATCTGGAGAAATAGCTTGATTTTCTGGATAATCAGGTTATTCGAATAACTTCTAGTTAGTCGATTAAGTTCGACGATTTTGAAAAATCGTTTAAGCAGAAAATATTGGAAAAATAATTTTCATTTTATGGAATTCGTTTATTTAAAAATAAACTATATTTTTGGTAAGAATATATATCATAATTTTATGAACATAATTTTATCAAAACAAATATGCCATTTCCAAATTCACAAGCCAAGCAAAAAATAATATTGACTTGAATTAAAACTTTATCTTGGTTCCCCCTGTCTTTAGGGCGATACCTGCAAAAGAAGATACGCGTCTTCGGCGCTCAAGTCAGTAATATTCAAAATATAAGTGCAACCTAAGATGTATGCATTTAGATCAACGTTTAACCGCATTAGATACTTCATTGGACATGATTTATATCTAGCATATCAATAAACGCTAAATACTATATCAAGTCTACTAGCAATAAGGTAAAGTAAGGAACGATCATACCTTTGTGATTCTTGGTATTGCTCTCCTTACCTTTCACATTTCTGTCAAGACGGTCATATGAATTCATTGAAGTGGCCATTGCTTTGGTGTTGCTTATTTCAAATAGATTGAGCAGCTCATTGCAATATTGAGTTTGACAAATGACAGTTCCCTCTTTCATTTGTTTCACTTGCAACCTCAAGTTGAAATTTAGCTCGTCCATCATTGACATCTCAAATTTTGCTAGTCATGAATTTTAAAACTCCTTGCATTCAAATTTATTAGTTGCTCCAAACATAATATCATCAATAAAAATTATTAAGACATACCAACAAAACATGGATATACCAATTGTTATAAAACAATGATAAAACCATTTGTTGGAAAACATAACAATTGTATCAAATGTTATTTTATTAACAGTGATACTAATTTGTTATTTTTAGTAAAACAAATTACCAAAAAAAATGTCAACTATTAATATATAACAAATCAAAAACCATAAATCAAATTTTGAAAAATATATCAACCATTATTCAGACCAAAAGATATATTCTTCAAGAGTTGATTTTTAACAGAAATACTTTTATCAATGAATCATTTATTTCAGGAATATATCAATTATTTTTCAGACCAAAAAAAACATTCATCAAAAACATGAGTGAAAACTTTTTTTGAAAAAAAAAAGACATGCTAACCGTTAATACATATCAATTGTTGCACAAACATTTTAAAGGTTATTTTTATCAAAAAGATACTAATTATTAACACTTATCAACAATTAGATTCTTAAAAAAAATAACTTACAAGGATCAATTTCTAATTGATACCAATTGTTATTTTAGAAGATTATCAAAACATGAATCAAAAATAATTATCAAAACATCGATCAATCATTTTATAATTGATACCAATTGTTGTTTAACAACAAATTTTCAACATATGAATCAACGAAGATAATTGATATTAATTGTTAACAAGGATATATCAACTATTACGATTAAGCACATCAAACATTTCAACAATATAAGAACCAAATTAACAACAAATATGTTAATATCGGTTGCTTGCACATATCAACAATTCGGTTTTTATCAAAAAGGATAACTAACCGAAATTCCCCCTTGATGCAATGAGGTTTCGTGCTTGGTGCATCTACTACAATATTGTAGTCTTCAAGCACACCTGCAAAAGTACCTAAAAATAGGTTTTTGGTACCCAAACACTTTTGGGTCCTTGGGGGTTATGCAAATAATAATCATAGCCAAAAGATAAATCCCTATGTTTTGCAAAACATGTGGGTGCTATGTGTCCTACCCGGTTGCAGTAGTGACATACAACATTCGGGTTGTGCATATGCCTAGGTTGTGCCAAATACGTCCTAGGTGATCTAAAGTCATCATTCCTAGGAGCGTTGAAATTCCTAGAGTTATTTCTAGGTGGTCTAGAATAATTATTTCTAGATTCATTTGCACAATTCCTAGAATCGTTTCTAGGTGGTCTAAAGTTATTAATTTTAGACTCATTGACAGAAACCCTAGAATCGTTATGGTCTAAAGAGATTATTTTTAGACTCATTAAAAAACCTAGTATCGTTTCTAGGTGGTCTAAAATGGTTAATTCTAGACTCATTCCTAGAATTATTTCCAGGTTGCCTTAGATGATTATTTCTAGGCTCACTTGAACAAATCCTAGAATTATTTCTAGGTGGTGCATCATACTTTCTAACAGGATTCTTATTCTTTTTACTCCTTTTATTTTTCTTAGGCATTTTCTTCTTAATCTCTTCAACTATTTTCGGAGCATTTATACTACGTTTTTCTAGAGTGTTCCTAAGTTCCAAATTCTCTAATTTCAAGGAATCACAAGATAAGCAAATAGAACATTTATCAATTGAAGAAGCTTCATTCAATTCCTTGATCTTATTTTTAAAAACAACAATGTCATTTTCCAAAAATTTATTTTCTTTTTCTAAAACTTCAATTTTATTTTTAAGAACACCATTTTCATTAGTCAATTTTTCAAAATCTATTTCTTGTAAAGAAAGTGTTTCTCTGCAAAGAAAGTGTTTTCTTCAAATCTTTTATCATTTTGGAAGCATTAACAAATTCACCATACAATTCATCATAGGCATTTTGTAATTCTTCAAACGAGTGAGAGTTAGATGTACATACCTCTTCTTCGTTTGCCACGAGACACAATGCGGCGGTAGGTTCATCACATGAGCTGTCCGCTTCTTGAGGCGTACTTTCATAAGTGTCCTCAAGCTTATCCCACATTTCTTTAGCAGTTTTGTAGTGGGAAATTTTCCGATAGTCCTCGTGATTCAAAGCGCTATACAACATATTGATTGCCTTGGTATTGTATTTACTTACCATGGCTTCCCCAACTTTAGTCGTCATTTGCTCACCATACTCGATGATTTGCCATAGACGAAAGTTGCTTGATTTGATGAAGATTTTCATCCGATCTTTCCAATATGTGTAATTGCTTCCATCAAATATTGGAGGCAAAAAGTTAGAGTGACCTTCACCTATTCCTGCAAAAGCACTACTAGTAGAAGCCATAGAAAGATTCTCTCAAACTGTTAAGTCTTTCAGAGAGTTAGGCTCTGATACCAATTGTTAGTAAATACGCTTAACGCTAGAGGGGGGGTGAATAGCGTTACAATAAAATTTGCGTAAACTTGCGGAATTTAAAAATTGCAGGAAATAAATAAGTGCGACAAGTAAATAAATAAGAACGAACGCACCGATGCATCCTGGTTCACCACAACCCGTGGCTAGTCCAGTCCCCGAGAGACTCTCTCGAGATTTCCACTAACTTCGTTAAGCTTACGGGTGCTCAACAAACCGTTACACTTGCTCAAGGATACCGCACCTTAAGACTTCACTTGCTCGAGGATACCTCACCCCAAGACTTCACTGTTAAGCTTACGGGTGCCTAACAAACCGTTACAACTTGAGAGCTTGAGTCACACAAGTCTCAAACAACCTTGCTCGAAGATACAACACTCCAAGACTTCACACGAAGGAATAAAATATTCCTTCTTACAACAAGGGATTATAAACTTCCCTTCAAGTGTATAAAAACACTTAACACTCACTTAAACAAGACTCTCTTAATAGAGTAGATATGAGTAAACAAGTACGCTCAAGAACACAACAATAAGTTCAAAGAATTGGCTCTCAAAATGTGATAAAGATGATCAAAAATGATATTGAAAGTATTTGAAAGCTTATGAATGTTTAGATCAGAAGTTGTGTCTTTAATGAGTGATTTTGGGGTGGCTCCAAAATCACTCCTAGCCGTTGCAAAAGTCATAAAGTCAGATTCTGAAAATCTGTTAGATAGTCGACTATCTTGAGGATATTTGACTATCTAGGCAACGGTCATCAGGATAGTCGACTATCTGATATGGATATTCGACTATCTTGGCAACGGTCATCAGGATAGTCGACTATCCAATATTAGATATTCGACTATCTTGCCTTGCGGAAATGGTCCGTTTTTAAAACAACTAACTTATTGAAAATAAGTTATAAAATATTTTTCAAATCTTTGTTTGAAGATATTAAATATTATAAATATCTTAAACATGAAAAACAATTGTAATGACCATTCTGGATCAATAAAAACATTTAAAATCATTTTGTTTTAAATGTATTGAAACTATTTATTATATAACATTTAAAACCAATTTGTTTTAAATGCAATAAAAATATTTATGATATGCATTATATTGTAAAACCATTTGTGATATGCATATATTGTAAAACCATTTGTGATATGCATATATTGTAAAAATGATTATGATATGCCTATATAGTAAAATCATTTATGATATGCATATATTGTAAAATCATTTTATGATATGCATTGTAAAATCATTTTATAAGAGAAGCCAAGACTCAAACTTGAAGTCGGATCAAGATCACAATAAAGAAAATATAAATAAGACTCAACAAAAGGTCTTCATTTATTTTCATTGCTTCATATCTTCTCTTGATCTTGTCTTGAACTTCTTGGACTCCAATTCTTGTCCACTTAAAATAATGTCGCATATCCTTTTCTTCCTCTATGCGCATTGTAAATTTGCATACCAATTCTTTATCTTCCCCCTTGTATGCTTTTGCATATTTACAAAGTAAATACACTTTAGTTAAATATCAATTAAAGTGTATTCAATAATAACTCACATTTATTTGGCATATATTATTTTCCATTTAAATCGGTTTGTCAATTATCAAAACATATAAATATGAACATATACATATGTTCCAACAAGCACGTCGTACAACAATCTGAGGTCATGAGGAGCTTCATTTCAGGTATTATGGCTTGTACGCATTGTCGGAATTGAGTTTCGGGAAGTTTAGAGTTGAATTGGAAAGAGAATTCTCACTTCGGAAGCTTAAAGTTGAAAGAATTAACTAAGATTGGATTTTTAAGTAAATGAACTCGGTATCAGGACCTGAAGTTTCCAACAGGTTCGTATGATGATTTTAGAATTGGGCATAAGCCCGGATCAAGATTTGGATAACACGGGAGTGTTTTGGTGCATATTGTGGAAGTTAGCATATTGGAGGGATTTTCATAAGTTTGTCTTGAAGTGTATTTCAGATTCATCGATACCCGTTCGGGATTCCGAGTCTGTGAATAGCTGCATATGGTGCTATTGGAGGTGAGAGCGCGATCACATGTGAATTCAGATGTCGGTAGGTCATTTTGGAGTCATTTGGCTAAAGATAGTAATTTGAAGGCTTTTGAGAAGTTTGATCGGAACTGGACCTTTTGATATCGGGGTCAGAATCCAATTCCGAATGTTGGAGTAGGTCTGTAATGTGGAATATAACTTGCGTGCAAAATATGAAGTCAATCAGATGTGATTTGATAGGTTTTAACATCGAAAATAAAAATTTGAAAATTTAAAGTTCATTAAGCTTAGATTGGAGGTCGATTCGTAATTTTTGTATTGTTTGATGTAATTTAAGGCCTCAAGCAAGTCCATAATGTGTTATGGGATTGGTTGGTAGGTTTGGTTAAGGTCTCGGAGGCCTCGGGTGTGTTTCGGGATGGTTTCGGATCAAATTGGATAAAAAGTTGTTGCTGGTATCTGGTTTCCTTCTTCGCGAACGCGACGCAAGTATCGCAAACGTGAAGAAGAAAATGGGAGGCTGCTGGTTTGGGCCTTCAGAACGTGAGGTTGAAGTCGCAAACGCGAAGGGGTGGATTGAGCTGCTACATGAATACATGAGAGAGATCGCAAACGCGTAGAAGGAAAAGCAGGCCTCAGGTCGTTGGCCTACATGAACACGAGGCAGGGTACGTGAACGCGTAGGTTCTGAGAAGATGAACTTCGCAAACGCAATCACCAAGCCACGAATGCGATGAGGAAATTTGGGGCGGAAGTAGATTCTGCTTCTTGAACGCGAGGGAATTTCTGCGTTCACGTAGAAGGGTCGCCTAGGCAGTGTTCTTTCAAAAGGGTTTTGGCTCATTTTTCACTCCATTTCTTCCATGGGAGACGATTTTGGAGCAACTTTGGAGTGTTATTTTCATCACCAGGCATGAGATAAGTTATTTCTACTAGTTTTTAGTTAAATACAAGGTTTATATATGGATTTAGACATGAAAATTCGTAGAAAACTTGGGGTTTGAGGAAAACCTATAAAATTAGTATTCTTGGATTTTGATAATGATTTTGGGTATGGAATTAAGAGAAAAAAAATTATATATTTGAGTTCGTGCGGCTATGAATGAACTTATTCTTCAAAAACTTTTGGATATCTGAGAACGTAGGCCCTAGGGCATTTTCATCAACATTTCGATCGAGGTTAAGAATTGCTATAAATTAGATTGTAATGAATAATTGAGCATATATTAATGCATTTGCATAATCATTGGCTAGGCTTGGAGCGTTGTGCATCAGTTAGAGTCTTCAAAAGGGCGTGAAATGCTGGTTATGGATCTTCGGAGCGAGGAGAGTCTCCTTTCTAACCTTGTAAGAGGGAATTGTCCCCATAGGTGAAATAATTGGTTATGTGCTCCTACTTGTGGGGGCTATGTATGCACGGGATGACGAGAGTTCGTGCGTAGCTACTATTATGCTGTTGTCCGGGTACTTACGACCCAAAAGCATGCTATACTTGGATTAATTGTAAACTTATTGACAGTTTGAATTGCGTAAATCACATCAAATTAGTAAATGATTTCTAAAAGGATTTACTCTTCATTTTCTTAATTTATTAAATGCGAATTGGCTTTTCTTCAAAAAATTATTTCATGTTGACTTCTTGATTGACTGCTTGTGTGTGTTTATTTTTGGAGCGAGCCAAATGCCTGGACAGATTAAATAGATGCATCTATGTTTCGCGTTGTTCGACCCTCGACGTGCATAGTTTATTTTCTATTGGAGCGGGCCGTCAACCTCGGCATGATTTGCGCATGCTTGTATTGCTGCCTTGAACTTATTAAAGTAGTTATTGCCTCTTCATTGCTTGATAGTATTTGGATAATAATGAAAAGAAAATTTCTTATAAACGGATTAATTGTTTACTTGTTTTTTTTCTATTAGATTAAAATCATATTTATAAAATCCATGATATAATGTATTATTGATATCAAATTATTGTACCCTTAGTAAGTGTCCAAGTCAACCTCTCGTCTCTACTTCTTCAAGGTTAGACGGGATACTCATTGGGTACACGTTGTTTTCGTACTCATACTACACTTCTGTGCATTTTTGTTGCGCAGGTTCATGTGTTATTAGTGGCCTGTTAGGCGTAGCAGCACAGATGATTCTGGGACTAGGTGAGTTGCATTGTTTAAGGTGGCATGCAACCTTTCCAGCATAATATTTTTGCTTTCTGTCCACTATATTCAGAACGAATGTTGTATTTTATTTCTATCTTAGTAAATGCTCATGCACTTGTGACACCGGGTTCTGGGATGATTTTGAAATATTTTGTATTAATTACCTATTATTAATTCAATTGAAGCGCTTATCTTTCTATTTATTTATAAATTGAAGGAAAAGCTTAATTTTCAAGATTGTTAAAAAGAGAACTTCCACAAGTAATTTGGTTAGCTTTCCTGACAACGGTGTCCGGCGCCACCACGACCCTTAATGGATTTTGGGTCGTGACGACATGGTATCAACGCATTAGGTTCCTAGGGTTTCACATGTCATGAATAAGTCTAGTAGAGTTTCGCAGATTGGTACAGAGACATATGTACTTATCCTCGGGAGGCTGCAGGACTGTTAGGAGTACTTCCCTTCTTGATTCCTTATTGTGTGATTTGATCCCTCGAGGCTTATGCCTTTGTTTCTTTCCTACTCAATATTATGTGATGCAAATCGCTTGTTATAAATCACGAATTGAAGAATCGTAATGGCATTACAGATGTGGTGCGGGATGTTTCTCCAAATGTAGTTGATCGGATTATTATCGTCGCTTTGTGGAAGGATATTCTATCGTTTCAGCTCAGTAGCGGTACCTCTGAGGGCTCAAAGGCTAGGCACAAGTTGCCATGATGCTTATGGACGATTGTTCCGCAGTATTGATTTAATAGTGGGATGTTTGCCTACGTGTAGAGGTAGTGAATGAATTGAAGGGAGGTTTACTCAGTGCATGGTCGAGAGATTCAGTAATTATTCCAGACAACAGCAAAGCAATTGGCCTATGAATGTCCATATTTGGGATGATTGAGTAGTGAGGCTTGGTGTTGCAAGCGTGGTGGAATTTTCTCCTATGATGAGGTATAGTTGTCCCTATTGAATTTACTAAGCTAGTCAGTGTTATAATTTCTACAATTCGCCTTGGGAGCAGAAAATGGTGAGATAGTATTGAAGAAGCGACCGTCAGAGATCGCATAATGCGGTATATCAATGATAAATCAGTGTTTCTAATGTCGACAGTACGGGAAAGATGATCTTCTGAAAGGTGTAAAGTTAGCAACAATCGCGAGTTCAAGCGCCTTGAAGATAGATTTTATTTAAGGCAATTGTACAGCAAAGGATGAGTAAGGCCACGTGGAAAGCATCATTCGGGGTTCAAAAATTCTAAAAGGCCAGGTATATGAAGCGAAGGTCGAGTAGTTGATTAAGAAAGCATTTGCCCAAAGTGCGAGAGTGGCAGAGTTGCATATGGGCTTTGTAGTAGGATGACCGTGTACCTTAAGGAGAGTTTGGAGTGATTTGAGAATATTAGTGATTGGTATTGGGGTCTACAGATTTAATCTAAAGCATGTGCTATTATGCAGCAGGAGACTTGGTATAGTGGAAATGAGCTGCTTGAAATGAAAAAGGATAAAACATAACTTGAATGGGAAGGATATTGTCGCGTATTTAATTAATGTCCATGGGGGTGAAAGGAATTATGCAGCTAGAGGATTAGCTCAGACTCGGGATAGATTATTGATGTCATGGTGATTGTATTCTGTGCAACAACATTGGAAGATGTCGAAAAGTAATTTCCGTAGGTGGGTTATTCCCTGTGAGTAGATTAGTGGTCGCATGGTTGGCGAAGCTTCCGTGAATAATTCAATAGGCTATTCAGTAAGGAGATCGATTGTGCAAATGTGTTAGATGATTCAGAATATAAAAAAGTGGTTTTACATAAACATTTCAAGGATTTTGGCGGTTGAATGCGCATGGTTGTGTCAATAAGAGATTAAGAATCCTGGTGAATTCCAGAGTTGTGTGATAAATGGCTTCAAGCCAAGTGGAAGAGTCCCACCGCTTACGATTGAGTTGTATGGTTATCTTCTTGTGAGGTTTCAGGTTATCAATGTATTGGTATTTGTTTTAACAACGGAATAGGAGCATAAGTGGTAATTTGAGCAAATGAATTATTAAAGGTAGGCTATGGTTGGCCTTCTTGGCTCATGTTCAGACTTGGGGAGTAATTCTGTCGGGCATTCCTTCGAGAGGGTATGCTTATGCTAGAAGAATCATGGAGTTGATTATAGTTGGACCAAGTTAGAGCGGGTGGCTCTCAACAACGGTCCTACAGAATTCAAAGATAAGGTGTGATGCCTAACGATTTTGACCCTATAGGTACAGATAAAAATCAAGCTCTTGTAGCAGCTTATGAGAAGAGGCCTAGAATGTCCTTTGATGTTTTGACCACAGTGTAGTGACTTGGAGGTACAAAATGGTTCGTGGGATTTGAGACAATATGGTCTCATGATTCAAGGTCACTCGAGATGAGTACGGATAGAGGGTGTTATGTGTTGAATGGAGTTATTATTATTTCTAAGGTAATCAAGGATAAATTGGAAGGAGATAGATTAGGTAGCCATTGTTGAATTAGCATATTGGTGGTAGTGACCAGTTCCTTCAGCATGATCAAGTTATGCAAGTGATTTGTGACGATGTGTGTGAGGCTTGTCAGCCACCGCGATTAGCGTTAATCAAAAAGTATTCTACTGTTGTGGCCTGTTATGTGAAGGCGGGTCCCGGAAGGGCTATGGTGGCTTAGACCACTACTTAGAGGTTTGCGTGTTCTACAAGTATGAGAATTCACCTATGTGTTGCTATGGTTATCCTAAAGTGAGTTAAGTGGAAAGTTTTATGTGATGAAGTGTTAGCCTAATAGTGGTTCCGAAGCTATGATGAAAACCGTGTTCTATCGTATGTTGGCATATTAGGTGCAATAAGTGGCACGGAATTTGAAGTAAAGATCAAGGTAATAGCACGGTGTGGACAAGGATTCCACGAGCTCGGATGAGCAGGAAAGGAGTTTTGATGTTTAAGTTAAGTTGGTATTGTCTTCAGCGTCACCTGAGATCGGTGTTTTATAGAGAAGGCTTTGTATCCTGGTTAATGATTCTTGATCGCTTTTCAGTGTTAGTATGGCCGGTGGTTTGGAGGTGCAACCCAGTTATTTGTTGTGGTAGGTTGTGGGAGTGTGTCTCAGGAAGATTGTATAAGTGTGGCAGGTAGTCACTTGATTGATTAAAGACTTAAACCAAGTATGAAGGTTGTGATAAGATCATTGATTTGAGAATATATGCCTGGAGGGCACTTAGTCTATTGAGTGGTGGACTGCGTATGATTTCTCCAACTATGATAGATGTTCTTATGTGTTATGAGCGGAAGAGGAGTTATTATGGACTTTGAAAGGTAATTAGCCTAGTTCAGAGCAATCAAAATCAGCTTGAGGTCGGTGGATGGATCCAAATGTGAATATGGGCTCTATATCAGGCCGAACATGTTCATTTTAGTAATGCACTCCTCGTGGAGGAGTAGTCAGGGTGTTATTTCATTGTCAGATGTTTTATGTCGTGATACAATGCATCGTGTGAGTTGTGAAATGGCTTGAGAAATTGCTTATGTATTGAGGGTCCGCGTAGAAATGATATCACCCGAGCAAATGGATCTTGAGATTCATATCGTTATTTCACCCTAGTTGTGCTTGAGCTTTGTAGCTTATGGTACTATATATTCCCCTAAGGACGATATTATGCACTTAGCGTGCTTGTTATCGATATTCGGTATTTTGTTGTAATAAGCGATCTAGCTCGGTGTGTATCTCCTTATGTGAGTTATATGTGTGGATCGGGTGGCATGCCACCATGGGTATGTCATTTGGATCGGGTGGCGCACTGTCATGGGTATGTTATTTGGATCGGGTGGCACGCCACCATGGGTATGTTAGTTGGATCGGGTTGCATGCCGCAACAGTGTGATGTTCAATATAGTTCCCTATATTTGATTTATGTGTTCGGTTTCCTATTTTGTAAGGATAGCTTATATTAGCTGTGCGCCCGCTTCGCGTGTATGATTCGCGAGCGGGGTGTTTGTTAAATTATATTGACCATCGCATGTGTGATTCGCGAGTAGTGTAATTGAATTTCCTTCTCAAAATTTGCTTTCCCTGGTATCGCGTTCGATATGGTAGCCTATTGGCACATTGTAGCATCATATGAGACTTTTGTTCATGTCGCGGTGGCTTAATGCCTAAGCGGTTCGTACTGGGTGAGACGAGATCATTGAATTTGAGATTAGTGCAATCTGAGTATATGAAGTTTATCAAGGAGCTAAGGCTATTATTTGGTTTAGAATGGGGCGATAGTTCTTGTCAGGAGTATAGACCCAATGATTTATTGATTCAGCAGTTGGCTATGAATTTCTACATACCTCATCAGTCGTATCAATAGTGTAAGAGTTAGATCTATGTATATCATGAGGGGAAATGAGAGCATTAGATTCATGGATTTTCGACTAGTTGGGACAGAGAATGTTATTGTGGTCTTGTGAGTAAAGTAGTGAAAGGTGTGAATGCAACAATGGTATGTAGTCATGTTATGGTGCATCGAGTGGTGATTGATATGGTATCCGTATGTTGGAAACAGACCTGGCAAAGAATTTCGGATGTTGGAACTGCGCTCTAAGGCTTATTTGCTTGAATAAAAGGGGATATCTTCAGAATTGATTGAGCTAATGTACTCAACTGAGTTGTGGTAGCACGGGAAGGTGCATGAGGTGTTAAATAATGATTTCAGACTACTTCAGTGTAGTTCTCAGCATGTTTGAGGATGAACATATGTTTAAGTGGGAGAGAATGTAACAACCTGACTGATTGTTTTGATCTCTAGCGCGTCGTTCAGCGGTCTGAGGCCATGAGCAGCTTCATATCGGGTATTATGACTGGTACGCATGGTCGAAATTGAATTTCAGGAAAGTTAAGAGCTGATTTGGAAAAAAAACTCTCATTTTGGAAGCTCAAAGTTGAAAGAATTTACTAAGATTAGATTTTTCTGGGATTGGTTGGTAGGTTTGGTCAAGGTCCCTGGGGCCTCGGGTGTGTTTTTGGGATGGTTTCGGATCGGATTTGGATAAAAAGTTGTTGCTAGTTGTTGGTATCTGGTTTCCTTCTTCGCGAACGCGACGCAAGTCTTGCGAACACGAAGAGGAAAATGGGAGGTTCTGTTTTGGCCTTCGCGAACGCGAGGTTGAATTCGCGAACATGAAGGGGTAGATTAAGCTGCTATGCAAATGCGGGGGAGAGATCGCGAACACATAGAAGGAAAAGTGGGCCTGAGGTCGTTGGCCTATGCAAACGCGAGGCTGGGTACGCGAACCCGTAGGTTCTGAGAAGCTGACCTTTGTGAACCCAAGCATAAAGTTGTGAATGCGATGAGGAAATTTGGGGCGGAAGGAGATTGTGCTTCGCAAATGCTAGGGAATTTCAGTGGTCGCATAGAAGGGTTGCCTGGGCAGTGTTCTTTTAGAATCAGTTTGGCTCATTTTTCACTTCATTTCTTCCATGTGAGCCGATTTTGGTGCAACTTTGGAGTGTTATTTTCATCACCAGGCATGAAGTAAGTGATTTCTACTAGTTTTGAGTTAAATACAAGGTTTATATATGGATTTAGACATGAAAATTTGTAGAAAACTTGGGGTTTGAGGAATACCTAGAAAATTAGTATTCTTGGATTTTGATCATGATTTTGGGTATGGAATTAAGAGAAAATTATATATTTATGTTCGTGCGGCTATGGATGAACTTATTCTACAAAAACTTTGGATATCCGAGCACGTAGGCCCAAGGGCGTTTTCGTCAAATTTTTGATCGGGGTTAAGAATTTCTATAAATTAGATTGTAATGAATAATTGAGCATATATTAATGGATCTGCGTAATCATTGGCTAGCTTTGAATTGTTGTGCATCTATTAGAATCTTCGGAAGGGCGTGCAATGTCATTTATTGATCTTCGGAGCGAGGTGAGTCTCCTTTCTAACCTTGTAAGTGGGAATTGTCCCCATATGTGAAATAATTGGTTATGTGCTCTTAATTGTGGGGGCTATGTAAGCACGAGATGACGAGAGTTCGTGCGTAGCTACTATTATGTTATTGTTCGTGTGGTTAGGACCCAAAAGCATGTTATACTTGGATTAATTGTAAAATTATTGATTGCTTGAATTGCGTAAATCACATCAAATTAGGTAATGAATTTCTAAAAGGATTTAAACTTCATTTTGTTAATTTATTAAATGAGAATTGGCTTTTCTTCAAAAACAATTTTCATGCTGACTTCTTGATTGACTGCCTTTGTGTGTTTATTTTGGAGCGGGGCCGAATGCCTCGGCAGATTAAATAGATGCATCTATGGTTCGCGTCATTCGACCTTCGGCAATGCACAGTTTATTTTCTGTTGGAGCGGGCCGTCGACCTCGTCATGATTTGCGCATGCTTATATTGCTTCCTTGAACTTATTAAAGTTGTTATTGCCTCGTCACGGCTTGAGAAATTTGGATAATAATGAAAAGAAATTTTGAAAATTTCCTATAAATGGATTAATTTTTTACTTATTTTCTTTTATTGGATTAAAATCATATTTATTTTAAACCACGATTTAATGTATTATTGACATCACATTATTGGACCCTTAGTAAGTGTCGAAGTCGACCTCTAGTCTCTACTTCTTGGAGATTAGATGGGATACTCATTGGATAAACATTATTTTCGTACTCATACTATACTTTTGTGCATTTTTGTTGCGCGAGTTCATGTGTTATTAGCGGCCTATTGGGTGTAGCATCACAGATGATTTTGGGACTAGGTGAGTTGCATTGTTTGAGGCAGCCCGCAGCTAGTATAGTCCCTTTCCAGCATAATATATTTGCTTTCTGTCCACTGTATTCCGGACGAATTTTGCATTTTATTTCAGTCTTATTAAATGTTCATGCACTTGTGACACCGGATTCTGGGATGATTTTGAAATATTTTGTATTAATTGCCTATTATTTAATTTGAATTGAAGCGGTCATCTTTCTTTTCATTTATAAATTGAAGGAAAAGCTTAATTTTCAAGATTGTTAAAAAAATAACTTTAACAAGTAATTTGGTTGGCTTTCCTGACAGCGGTGTCCAGCGCCACCACGACCCTTAGTGAATTTTGGGTCATGACAAAAATATCTTCTAACTTTAACACAATTTCAAATGTCCAACAACATAAAGTAAGTATTATTCTCTCAAGTAATTCTATTAGCATGAAAATTAGCAACTTTCACATGACAATCATACAAATAACTTAAAATAAAGAAATATAGAATTCTGAATAACGAAAAGAGCTCAACTTTGTGCTGATAACGTGTTAAAAAATGTAGCTCAAAGTAACAATATAAAACAAGAAGATAAGTAGAATAACAGAAGAAGAGATAACTTTTTAATTTCATCAAGTGTTCAAATGTATCTCATATCACATTTCATGCCTATATTTAGATTATTATATAGATGGTTACAAAATGATTGTCTTAAACATGACATTAACAATTGAGATCATGGGGGAAGATCATGGGGAGGGGTTATGGAGATGTGAGAGCTACAATCATAATAGTGATGAGTAATGGGAGATTATTTACATCATAGGTGAAAGTAGTGGACATCCACATTAACTAAAATTTTATACTAACAAAAGTTTTAATTTTGGACAATTATTAAATAATTATTCCTAAATAGTAGGAAATTAATTACATGACTTTACTAAATAGTAGGGATATAATTAAATAACTATTCCTAAAAATATAATTAAATATCTATTTTATCCAATGTGAAGTCTATTTTAAAAGGGTAAAAAGACGAACGATATTTACTAAAAATATTTATACTATTAATATAATATTAGTTTCTATATTTGTGCAATGCACGTAATATTTGGGTCAAATATTGTTTAACACATATAAAAAGTAAAGTTTAGAAGTTGAAGATAATTTGTGGATCAAGTTGTAGGAGATCGCTTAGAATGATGGCAATATAAGACATGGAAAAATATTTAAAACGTTTAACCGCTGGTGATGATGACTGTAATTTTAAATATAAAAACAATATACCCTTGTTTAACATCCATGAAAAAAACCCAATATAAACACTAAGACCTTATTTGTTTTTTAAGATTAAAATATCTTGATTTTAATATACATTTAAATATCAAGATATATATTAAGATCAAGATATCTCACTCTGAATATATATTTGAATATATTAAAATGTATATTAAGATTTAAATAGAAATAATTAAGACTATTTGATTTTTAATATCTAAATGTATATAATATTATCTTTATTTGAAAATTAGTAAACATAAAATTCAAATGAAATACTAACTAATATAATATTCTATAAATAAAACATATGGTTTTTATAATATGCTAGTTGTTGGTGGTGATGGCTAACGGGTGAATGCCGACTAGAGGTGGTGGTTGGTGGCAGTTTTGATTGATGATGGTGGTTTATGCTAGTAGCTGGTAGTGATTGGTAGTGGTGATTTTTATAATTGAGGATGGTGGATGATAGGTGGTGATAGTTAATAATGGCGGGTGGTGGTAGTAGTTGTGACTAAGAAAGGTGGTGGATGAGTGGTGGTAGGTTATAATGATGGATAGTGCCAGCTGTGATTGTTGATGGTGATGGGGTGGTCAGTTGTGGTAGTTGATGTGGATGAGTGTTAATTATGGGTGAGAATAATATATGGTGGTTGGAGTGGTAAGGATAGTGGGTGGTGATGGTCGATAATGTGGCGGCTATGATTGAGGATAATGGGTGAATGGCGGTGGTGGTAGTGGCATGTGGTAGTTGATAATGAAAGGTGGTGACGGCAGTTAATAATGAATATGTGATAACATCTTAATGAAATTAAGTCTCTGTTATCGATCTTAATCGTACAGACATATTAAGTGATTGTGAAGTAAAAAAAACAAACACACTTAATAATTAAAATTCAAACTTCAAAAATAAATACACTTAATATCTAAGATCTAAATAATTTAGATTCAAATCTCTATTAAGTACAAGTAAATAAGGCCTAATATATGCATATTTCTTTCACCATCCGAAAGAAGAAAAAAAAATAACACATAGAGATTTAACTATACGGACAATCTTTAAGGAACACGTATTAGTAACTTAAAAGGTAAAAATACTGCATTACTTGCTCTCAGTCGATGTATTTTCATCTTTTTCTACTAAATGAGGAAAGGTTCGTATATGGGTTCAATATCATAATTTTATTAAAATTATTATTTATTGATGTTTAGTTAATTAACTTTTGAGGGTTAATAAATTATATTTTTTAAAATTACTTTTTAATATAAAATATTTAGTTTGAAATCGTCTTCAAATAATATGGATAGAGAAAAATTATTTAATTTTTATTTTCAAACTGTTTAAGATATTATGGGCAAATATGAAAATCTTGTAAATATTGATATTTTTTTGTTATTGTATTATTTAAAAGTTAATTTTATTTTCTCTATGGAAACTCCTATTTGAATAATCCAAAACTAATAATTTTAAAATGAGTAAAAGATTAGAAATGAGCATTGAGCACATGCATAGTGCATTTAAATGAGAGTCGTGGCTAGAGGATTGTGGGATTCACATATATTTTGCATTTAAGAAATACAAAATGACGTATATGCCTTTGGTCAACCATCTTTCCTTTTATATATAATTAATTATATTATTATTATTATTATTATTATTATTATTATTATTATATATTTCTATATAATAGAAAATCTACCTTCAGCCGATTTCTGCAACCAAAACTCAGGGGCTTATGAAGCCTTATAATATCGGGTTCAATTGAATTAATAATTTTTAGTTTAAAATAAAAATTTATATATAAAAATTTATTAAATCGTAATAAATTATATATATAAACCCATAATTTTAAAAATATAATAAGTTAAGTAATACCAACCTTAAAATTTGAATTGATAGAGTTTAAATTATGAATCCGCTTCCGCCAAAACTTTTCCCATGTGATAGAATTTTCAACCTGAAATTTTAAACTTACCAAAAATAGATTCCATAAGTATTCATATACCTTTTCTTATAACTGGCTCTATATATCGATTGGTGTCGACAACGTCGATTACTAGCATGAGACTTTGGGTTCATAGTTTTTCTCGCCTATCTTCAACGATTTAACAGATTTGTTTAGAATCTTGTCGGAAACATTAATTGATCACATCTAGATTTCAATCCATTTGAACTTGATTTTCCTCATGTCTCAACACTGGAATCTTCATTCCATTTGGGCGTTATCTCCAACACAACAACAACCCAGTATAATTCCATTTAGTGGGGTCTGGGGAGGGTAGTGTGTACGCAGACCTTACCCTTACCCTTGGATAGAGAGGCTGTTCCAAATAGACCCTCGGCATCTTCCCTCCAAGAACATCCCACCTTGCTCTTGGGGAGACTCGAACTCACAACCTCTCGATTGAAAGTGGGGGTTGCTTATCATCAGAGCAACCCCTCTTGTCTTGGGCGTTATCTCCATGGTTGAATTAGTTCAACTTCATTATGGTCTACTGGTCAGGTAGTCTATACGATAATCCCCTCCTTGAAGCAACGTCTAATATGTTCTTTAAAAAAAATATTCGGCTTTTGCTGTTGAAAGAAAATTAAACAAACTAACATCTCAATTTCGAAGAGAACCATTGATGATGCGAAGCAACAAGCATTGAAGCGGATGAATTTAATTTTGTTACAGCACAACCTGAATCAGATGACTTTAGTTTTGTAAGATTCAAAAGAATATGAATCGTCTTGAGAATTAATATTAGATTAGGACTACGCTTAATGCCTAGGTAGGAGATTAGAGTTATAGTTAAACTGAAATATGTAAATACAAATAACAAACCACACGATGTTTCCGGTGTTGTTGTCCAAGTGGGGATCTTACTGTAGGGGCACTATGAATATGATTGTTTTTGTCACGACCCTAATTTTATCTCCATGAACTATTGTGATAGTGCCTAATCTATGCGACTAGATAAATCTAACATTTGCGAATAAAGAAATAAAAAAATAAAAGTTATCAACTAATAAGTAAATTTAAACAAGGAATGAAATATCGCTCGCAGTATACAATAATCACTTCCGAACAGTACATAAACTCTCCCAAAATTCGAAATGTCATAAGTCACAGACTAAAGAAGAAAATAGTGCTTCTAAACTCCAGAATCTAATAAAGAAGGAAAGTACAAGAAGTGTTTAACCTGAGGAAAAGTAGATAGGGACTCTGAGGATCATGGACGCGGCAGATATATCTTGAAGTCTCTACAACTGGCTCGCCTCAATGGTAATGCAACTGATGTGAGGTACATGGATCTGCACACAAAAAATATGTGCAGAAAAGGGCATGAGTACACCCAAGGTTGTTTAACGGGTGGGCTGGTCCGGACTGGGTTGCACAGTAACGGGTTCGTAGCGGGCCGGGTTAGTTTGGGTAAAAATTGAACCATAATGGTTACGAGTTGAGGGGGCCGGGTCGGGTTCAGTATATTTTCACTTTTTTATTGGAATTATGTATAGTATAACTATTGTAAGTTATATTAATACTTTGTAATAATTGAATGAATACAAGTAAGATGGAAAAAAATTACATTTATTGCAAGTGTTACTTTATTTCTTTATTTCAAATTGAAATAGTAGAAAATGAAATGTATACGTTTTTTCTAACAAGTAAACTAGTAAAGTAGTAATTTCAAATGTTTTACATCGCCCTAGCAAGTTCATCATAATCAATATGAACCAGTTGACCTTCTTATGGCGTATTAAATTCAGATGGGTTTCCATGTGTTAATATATCTCCAAGTTCCTCGTCTTCTGGGCTATCAACATCTTCCTTTCCTTGATTTCTTCGTTCCGATCTAATCCAATCTCTGAAACATACTAAAACTTCCAAAGCATTATTTCCCAATGAGTAGCGGGTGTCTCCAAGTTGTTGTCTTGCTTGGCTAAATGCACTCTCCGATGCAACAATAGAAATTGGCACATTCAGCACGTCCCGAGCTATAGCGAAAAGAACAGGAAATTGCTTTCCATTTTCATGTCACCATCCCAATGGCGAAAATTCCTTTGTGCGAGGCTCCTTTTGCTTATGCAAGTACAGTTCATCAATATTCCTGATACTGGTTTGAATGTTAGAAAATGTAGAAAAAATATTAAAACTATCAAGGCCTTCTTCATCATCCACAGTAGCAGAACTGCTAAATATCATAGCGGGATTAACATTGCCAGAAGTACGAGTGACATTATCACATTCAATTGCATAATAATTATATAGTTGTTGTAAATATTCATTTAGCTTGTTCATAGAAACATATAAATTTTGGGTTTCAGTTTCTCCAATCTCCATATAAGTATATAAAGCATTCATTAATTGGAGACAATTAGACATTTTAATAGAAGGATTTAAAACTGCACCAATTAAGTAAATCGGATGAATTGGAAAGAAATATTCTTTGAATTTTGCTTGCATTCAACAACATCCTTATATTTTTCTTTTTTCTTAAATTCAGATAGTAGAAAAGAAATTTCAGTGTTGTAATATGCGCCAGAAAACACAACAGTAGCAGTATAAAATTTATGTAAAAATTTAACAACATCATTAATGACCTCTCAAGTATCACTTGTTAACATACGCCTAAGATCAGTACAATGTGCATTAGCAATTTCAGTTATTGGAAATATATATTTGTAGCAACATTTTCAAAATATATATGTATAATTCCATCTAGTAACAATTTCGTCTGGCATGAATCTACGTTTAAGGTTATACTGGATACACTTAGTCTTAAATTCTTTTATTCTAGATTGTCTATTATTTCCTTGAATAACACCAACTGCTCTTCTAACATGAGTAATCTCAACTGAAAATGAATCAAGGCCACTTTTAACAATTAAATTATAAACATGACATGCACACCTAACATGAAAAATATCATCAAGAGGTGGTTGCAAATGCAATTTTAAAATTGAAATTGCGACATTATTGTTTGAAGCATTATCAAAAGACATACACAAATCTTTTTGGTTTAGATTATAAAATTCAACAAATTCAAGTACTTCTAGGGATACCTTTAAATAAAGGATTGTAAATCCTTTGAATATACATAATAAGATACGATGAAGAAGCAAAAGAAAAAGGTAGGTGGTATCTCATCTTCTATTCCAATTTCATTATCTTCTATTCCAAAATCTTCTTGTAATTGTTCATAATCTATCTCTACATTATCATTAGGCGATGATTCAGAAACATGTGTTATTGATTCATTACTATTACTACCGGAAGCTCCAGGACTACCTCTTTTTTAATTTCCACCCCTACCAGTAACTTTTCTACACCCTATTTTAACAGTACTAAACATATTGTAAAAATTAAAGTATAAGCTAAAATTAAATACGGAATTAAAATATTAAATAAGAGAAAGAGTTGGAGGGAGTGCACCGAATTCGACAATAAATTGAGCACTTGATTACGCAATTTTGGTGTTACCACGAACAAACGTCAAGCAAGTATTTCAATTTTGAACTTCAAGCTTCAAATTCCGAATGACAAATTCCGATAAATTAAATTCAAGAAAAGAGAGCCAAATAAAATTATAAGATGAATTGAAATTATTGAATAATTCAAGTCTTGAAAGTTGGAGAATAAGAGAATGAGATTATGAGAGAAATTGAGATAGATAAATGAGATTTGAGTGAGAAATGAAATAGAGAAGGGGGAATTTATAGTTTTTTTGGAAGGTTATATTTGTAAAAGAAAAAATGGTTGAAATAATTTTAAAAAATGGGAAATTGGAGCAAAGAGCCATTGCCCAATGGATTTGCTGAAAAAGTGAACGTTGGCAACGGTCCACTGTGGTCCCCACGCGTCAGATTTTCAAAAACATTAAAAAAAATTCCCGTTAAGTCGGTCCGGGTTAACCGGTATGGGGCACTATTCATCCGGACCGGGCCGCTCCGGTCCGGTTACATAATTAAAAAAACGGACACAACCCCTATCCCACACGAAACCAGCCTACCCATCCCCAGAGTAACCGGGCCGGTCCGGTCCCGGTTTAAACCGGTCCGGAACCGGTCCAACCCAGCCCCTTAGACACCCTTAAGTACACCATAATGGTACCTAGTAAGTGTCAAGCCTAACCACGGTCGAGTAGTGACGATATCAAGTCAGGGCCCTACTGTATCTATATAATAAAATAATATAGAATGAAATATCCAATAAATATAAATACTAAAATTTAACGAGAATGAATCACAGAAAAATAATAGCTCAGTATATAGACATAACAACAGAGGATCTTCTAAGATACCGTCCCGTAGTCCCAAACTTAAAGGTGCAGGGGAGTCTACCAGAATACCTTTCCGTAGTCCCAAATGTAAATGTGTAGGAGAATCTACCAGAATACCGTTCCGTAGTTCCAAAGTAAATATGCAGGGGGATCTACCGAAATAGTGTTCCGTAGTCCCAAAGTAAATATGCAGCTCAACCAACAGAAATAACGACTACAACAAGAAAACCCACAATTTAGGCTAAGTCCGAGACAAGAAAGAACAGGAAATTTCACTAAACATGCTACACAGAATTCAGATAGGCAGTTAAGGCACGTAGTCATGCTTTTTCAAACTAAAAAGGCTAATTACATAGATAGTGGCTCAATTTAAGGAAAATATATATTTTACTTAATGAATAGGAATTTATCAACAAACTCACTCGCCACCAACGTATACGACGCTCATATATCAAACTGTACTAAATCATAAGGGGAGTTCCCCCCTCCCCCCCACAAGGTTAGGTAAGCCATTTACCTCGAACCAAGTTCAAATCAATCCGAAATCATGCTATTTCCACGAATATCCGGCTTCGGATGGCCCAAATCTAGCCAAATCAATTACAGAACGTAAATATAGCTACAAATAACTAATTTAGCTAATGAAATCAAAGATAAGGCAAGAAAATAGAAAAAATGCCCAAAAATCCTCCATGGGCCCACGTCTCGAAATTGGGAAAAAGTCACAAATTATGAACACCCATTCACTCACGAGTTCGCTCGTACGAAAATCATCCAAATCCGACGCCCATCCACTCACATCTCAGATTTTTGGCTGGGGAGCTCTTCCCCCAACTTCCCAATTTACTCACCCAAATTCATTAATTTAATAAAGAAAAAACTATACAACTACAACAAAAAACAATAATTTATTAATAAAATATTATCTAAATAGTATTAGGAATCGTTAACCAATGATTTCCTCTGAAAATTTCTTGAAAAATCGATTTCCTACGAGCTCTAAATCGAACTTTGTGAAATCAATTTTAAATCCTCAAATCTGACCTTTTTTGCCCATCGATTATTGTACTTGCGTGCCAAGGATCATATCTGCGGTCCTGCATCTGCTGAATGTCCATCGCAGGTGCAGCTTTTCGCTTAAAGCACCTCGTCCGCATCTGTGATCAAAAGGTCGCACCTGCATGTTCGCACATGTAAAAAATGTCAATTTCCATGTGACATGTTCAAATGTTTGGTAATCTGCATTGTGCAGCGCCATCAAATCAGGCACTTATTGGGAGGCAACCGATGTGTCTTATTCTTTATCTTTTTCTTCTTCTTTAGATAGGTTTTGTTTTATGCTAACTAGTTTTGAAGTGTATACAAGAATGGATGTGCTTTGTAGGGACTGTGCCCAGAAAAATTGGCTAAGTCTTGAAAAAATGTGAACAACACATTTATTGTGCGGACCACAATGTTGAATTCCACACCAGAAAGGAATCCGCGATCGCAGAATTTATTGTACGACTACACAACTGGAGACCTAAAAATGGAAACTCTTTGCAGTTTGTCTATCAGAGAAATGGACAATCTGTGGCTGCACCTAGAATTGTACGGTCCGCATAATATCTGCGGCCACACCCAATTTTGTATGAACCACAGAATTTCACAGAAGGGAATCGGCTCCAGGTAAAGAGTGCGGACCGCATACCAAAATTGTGCAACCGCACTCAGCTTTAAAATTTGCCTAATTTGGTCAACCTATAAATAGAAGACCTCTTTCTCCTGTTCAAACTTTACACTCTCTAAATATTCACAAAAGGCTAGCATATTACTTTCACCTCCATCAAGCTTCTAACTCTCGTTTCATCATCTTAACCTCTTCCTTGCATCACTATATCACTAGTATGTTAAATTCATCCTTAGAGTATTTTTTTTCAATTTTCTTAATTTTTGTTCATAGTTAGCTGGTTATTTTGAGCCATAATCGTATAATTAAATATCACGTGGGCTTAATTTCATTTGGGTAAATTCATGCTTGCTAAATGGGGGATGTGTGGACTAGTTATCATGTTTAATTAGCCTTGCATTGTCCAATTTGTATGTAGAAGTTAAAAAACCAGAGTAACTGCTGTAAATTTTTAAATTGTGTGGTCTACAAATTCATCGTGTAGGCAGTTGAAGTGAGTTGAATGTGCGGACCGCACTCAAAATTGAATGATCCATAGAAATGGGACTGCAGTCGCAAAAAATTATGTGCAGATGCAAATCGACCCATTCTATGATATCAGAGAGTTGCTACTTTTAGACTGAAATTGTGCGGTCGCACAAGAAATTGTGTGGACCACAAAATTAGGTTTGCGTCCACACTTAAAAAATATGCGGTCCGCACTTATGTTTGTGCAGTCACACTCAGCATTGTCGGACCGCAATTCTTTCTGGTTTTCCTACAACTATCTGCAATTAGTTTACATTCTAATATGGACTTATCTGAATCATGTTTCTATGAATTGCAGATAATAGTGTGATCTTGTGGTGGAGGAGATATATCAAAAAGGAGGGGTGAGCCCTCCCGAGGCCGAGGAAAGAGCAACCTACCACTTTCTATCAAAGAAGAAACAAACTAGAAGGAAACTTCCAACAGAGTCCTAGAACTGTGATAATCCAGTGAACATCTCCCTATAAGGAAGCATTAGAGGGAAACTCTTTGCAAGAACAACTTATGCTCAATCCCAACAAAAACAACTTCCAGGTAGACTACAACTGAGCGATGAACCCTCCTACTCTGAAAGCTCTTCTGAGGTTCTGAAGATGATAGCAAAGATTCTAAGCCTTCTTCCTCATATTCCCATGGAGCACCTATTCCAGTTGATGATGATGATGATATACTTGCTAATATACATTATGACGGTTGAGGGGGTGATAGTCTAGTTGCCGACCTAGAGAGGTCAAAAAAGAAGGAAATTTGGGAAGAAGTATTTGTGAGCTTGAATGCTTTGAATAGGTTTTGAGAATGGTGGACCCAAAGTTGCTCACTCTTGAGCGTAAATTTCAATTGAAGGATTTGGAAGATATAACCCGAATGTGGCAAGATAATTTTGGGAGATAAAAAAGTGGACATGGTTCACACAAAGCATGGTGGACGCAAAGGAGCACTTAGTCTGATAATTCTATTCCTATGTGGAACACGTCAAAAAGGGACTAAGGTCACAAATGTGAGAAATTTGAAAGTGAGATTTGATCAAGCATCACTCAACACTTACTTGTAGCTCGAGGATATAGAGCCAGTACAATACCTGGAAAAGTTTCAATGGGTGATGTGATTTGTCCTTGGATAGCTGAGATTTTAGCAGCTCCAGGACCACCATCGCTATGTATCACCAGCAGGGGTTCCCATTCAACGGAACACCTTCAATTTAGAATCCAATGGTTGGCAAACATTTATATGCAACCGGATAGATCCAAGTAGAAATGAAAACATTCTTCCAATCCTCGGGCATTCTTAGTTGCATCCATAATGGCTGGGTATCCTATCAATGTGGGTGACATTATGTCAGCCAACATGTCTATGATAGATAGACAGGGTGAGAACTGCTATCCGTATCCCAATACTATCACATAATATCTCATTGATGCGGGAGTTGAGTCAAGGAATTGTGATACAAAGGTTCGGGCAAAGTAGCCCTTCCCATGGTACTCTCTCAAGGACCCAAGAAACCCAAAGAATAAGAAAAAGGATCAACCAACGACTACTATGGGCTAGTCTGAAGAGTCTTAAGTTGTAGCTACAACTTCAGCGGTCGTACCTTCAGCGGACATGCCTGCAACTTCAACCGGTCCATCTAGCAGTATGGCTGCCATACCTCCACCTTCATCATCTGGGCTGCCAACAGCTCCAGTGCCTTCATCTTCCACTTATTCACTTATAGCGCTGAGAGTCTCCCAGACTCTTGAAATTATACACAACTGGATGCAAACAGCTACTACAAAGATGATTGAATTATATAGTGTTGTTGCAGTAGAGTCTTTCACCCCAACACCCCAGATTTCTCCCACAGTATAGGAGACCTTTAAGAAGATTCTAGATAACCAGTAGACTAATATGGAGACGCTAGTGGCACACGGGGGAGTCATATAGGAGTTAGGAAAACAGGTGAAGAAGATGAAGAAATCACAGGCATCCACGAAAACACTTGACAAGATGACCAAAGAGGTGGCCAAGATAGCATCAGCTGGGGATATTTGACTTGATTTGTTGATGGAGTCAGCACCATTAATACCATAGGTATCAAAGGCATCAGATGGCCAGTCTGAGGAGCTAGACATTGTTTCCTGCATTGTTAAGGCAGTATTACAGATCTTCACCAACCCAGTTACTCCCCGAGCGAAGGACGATGAGATGCAGTTGGAGGAGCCTGAGGAGGGTGATATTCTATGGACATTAAGGCACCATAGGGAGTTGTCTCTACTCTTTTCCTTCCTTGAGTTGTATTTTATTAAGAACTGGGGACAATGCTTCTTATTTTGGGGGGTGGAGCATATTTTCATTTGATGACAGTTGGCTTGTAATAATTTGATAAAATTCTCTGTTCCTTTTTATTTATGTACATATTCTTTTTTTCTCTCTATTGATGTATATATTCTCTCTCTCCTCTCTCATATTGTATAATCTTTTTATTTATGCTTTCAGTAGTTTATGTCATAGCTTCGTTAGTTTTTTTTCTTAGTAGTCAATCTTTATCTTAATAGCTTCTAAATTACGTTAATAGATTCTTTATGACTTGATAGCTTCTTTTTATGATCAATCAACTAGTTTTCTTAAGGCCGCACTTCTTTCCAATGGTGGTTGATGTGTGAACCGGGTGACTCTTTCCAATGATGGTTGGCGTTACAACCTTCTTAAGGGATTGAGTTTGTTCTTAATGTTTAGGAAAAACTAATAGTAATGAATAAAAGGTTCATATTCGGCCTCATTATTTGTCATTTTCGAAGTTTTAATAGATTGTATGATTGTATTCCCTGTGGGTATCTTCAAAACGATGCCTAGCCCGCACCCCTTTGCATTTGAAGCACCATCTGTGAAAAGGATCCACATCCTCGAGGATGTATCCGACCTTAGCAATAATTCCTTCTCGATCTCGGGTATAAAGGTTGGTGTGAAGTCGGCCACGAAGTCCGCCAAGATTTGAGACTTGATGGTTGTTAGGGGTTGATATTCTGTATCATACCTGCTAATCTCGACGGCCCATTTGGCTAGCAGGCCCAAGAATTCGGGCTTGTGCAGATTGTTTAATAAGGGGTTGGTGGTTACAACACATATAGGGTGACATTGAAAATAAAGTTTTGATTTTCTAGAGGTGCTTATTAGGGAAAGTGCTAATTTTTCTAACTGTGGGTACCGGATTTTGGCCTCACCTAAAGTGCGGCTAACATAGTAAACATGAAATTGCGTACCTTGCTCTTTTTGACTAGGACACCACTTATTGCGACCTCCTAGACTTCAAAATATAAGTAGAGTTGTTCGTTCGCTTTTAGAGTAAGAAGAAATGGGGGACTCAAAAGATATCATTTTAACTCTTCCAAAGCCTATTGGCATTCCGAGGCCCAAGTGAAATTGTTCTTCTTTTGGAGCAGTGAGAAGAACTTCTGACTTTGATCCAATTACCTTGAGATGAACGGCCTAAAGCGGTTGTCCGTCATGTTAACCTTTGTACAGCCTTAACATTGTACCCGACTGTGATATCTTCGATTGCCTTGATTTTATCGGGGTTTATCTCAATTCCCTGATTTGAAACCATAAATTCAAGGAACTTGCCTAATACGACCCTGAATGTACAGTTCTTGGGGTTGAGCTTCATGTTATACTTTTTTAATATGTCAAAGTTTTCTTGCAAATGCATCAAATGGTCCTCTGCGTGCAGGGACATAACTAGTATATTATCAATATAAACCTCTACTGATTTACCTATCTGTCCTTTGAACATTCGGTTTACTAGGTATTGATAAGTAGCACCAACATTTTTTATCCCAAATGACATTACATTATAGCAATAGGTATCGTACCTAGTGATAAATAAAGTCTTTTCCTGGTCCTCTGGGTTTATTTGTATTTGTTTGTACTCGGAGTAGACATAGAGGTTACTGGGGGTATCGTGGCCGGCTGTGGCATCGATCATGCGATCGATATTCAAAAAAGGAAAATCTTTAGGGTATGCTTTGTTTAAGTCTTTATAATCTACGCACATTCTGAGTTTATTTCCTTTATTAGGGCTACGGCTACGTTTGCTATCCATTCGGGATATTTTACTTCCCGAATAGACCCTATTTTGAAAGTTTGGTTACCTCATCCTTTATGAGTGCATGCTAAACCTAGGACTATGGTCTTCTCTTTTGCTTTACCGGCTTAAATTTCGGGTCCAGGCTCAATCGATGAGTGGTAATCTCTGATGAGATCCCTATTATGTCAGGGTAGGACCAAGCAAAACAATCCATATTTTTAATAAGGAATTTAATGAGTTTTCGCTGAGCACCAGAGTTAACCCTGTGTCCAGGTATACCTTTCGGTTGGGCATGTGCTTTCTTCAACCATTGACTTCATGTCATCAGAATCATCATGGGTGATGAAGGTTTGAGATATCATATAGTAATCATCCTCAATGGTTTCTTGTTGTTCCAATCTTGCCAAGGCCAATGAATGTGGTTCCTATTTGACTCTCTGCTTTTCCTTCGATCTTTTTCCCTTCGTTGATTTTAGAGTCGATAATGGTATCACCTTACTAGTTGCAAACATCTCTTTGGTTGATGCTTGTTTGCTGTACATCGTTTTAGTTCCTTCTGGTGTTGGTAATTTCAAGACTTGATGAAGCATTGAAGGTACCGCCCTCATACTATGGATCCAAGGTCTCCTGAGCAGCACGTTGTATCTCATATCACCTTTGATTACATGAAATTTCATTTCCTGGATAGTTCCGGCCACGTTTTATAGAAACATGATTTCCCTTTTGGTAGTTTCACTTGCCATGTTGAAACCATTGAGCACTCGATATACATGCACGATTTTATCTTGAAGTCCGAGCTGCTCTACGACCTTCGATTGAATCATGTTTGCTGAGCTACCTAGATTAACCAACACATGTTTAACTTGAATTTTATTCATAAGGATAGATATTTTCAGTGTGTCACTATAAGGTTCGATTCCTTCTGGATCCTCATCATTGAAAGATAATGTATCTTTGGGTAAGTAATCCCAAGTACGTTTCTCCCTTATGAACATCTCTTTGGTACGTTTGAATATCGGGCTTTGAGGAACATCGACCCCACCGACGATCATATGAATCCTATGATGCAGTTCTTCCTATTTATTTTTCTTGTTTGGGTCCCTATACTTGAAATGATTTTTAGCTCAGTCACTCAAGAAGTCTCGAAGATGACCCTCATTGAATAAACAAGCTATCTCTTCCCTTAACTGTCTGCAGTCTTCGATTCTGTGACCATGGGTTCCATGGTACTTTCACATTTGATTTGGATTCCTTTGAGCATGATCAGTTAGTAGAGGTCTGGGCTACCTAGTATCATTGATTCCACCAATGGCTGGCAAAATACTTGAAGCATCGATGCTAAAGTTATATTCTGCTAACCGTGACGCTTCTTTAGGTTCGACATGTTTATCGAAGCCACTCTTAATCATGAGCCCTCGGGGGTTCTTACCTCTATCATTTCAAATGGGATTAAGTCCTAGTCCGTTATTTCTACGATCTGCGTTATATGGTTGGTACCGATCCCTGTTCAATTAGGGCTCTCTATCAATGTCTCTTTGGATTATGCCTTCAGATCTATTTGGTAAACGGAACCAGACAGGTCTCCCAACTAATCATCCTCGACTTTGATCTTTGACTAACACCTATTAAGAATATTGGTCCAGGTCACTGCTAGATACTCAATCAAATTCTGCTTTAATTGTCATGATACTACCGAACTTTGCTCGTTCAAAGCTGAGTAAAGGCTTGGACAGCCCAATCATTATTACCGGGGATAGGTCCATGCGTTCCATCTTAAATCGATATACGAATTCCCTTAGCATTTCATTTTCCTTGTGCCTCACTTTGAAAAGGACCGACTTCCTAGTTGCGACCTATATTGCTCTGGCATGTACCTTTACGAATGAATCGGCAAGCATGGCAAAAGAATCAGTGTAACTGGGCGGAATATTATGGTACCATATAATTTCCCCCTTCGACAAAATCTCTCCAAAATTTTTTTACAAAACGGATTCAATATTATTATCTTCCAAGTCATTTCTCTTTATTTTGCATGTGTACAAAGTGATGTATTCAATAGAATAGGTGGTTCTGTTGTACTTGGGGATGTCCGCCATACGGAACTTCATAAGAATAGGCTTTAGAGCCGCACTTTGAAGAAAAGGCTTCTGTACAAACTTCTTTGAATAGGGGTGCCTCAGTAGTTGTTCAACTTGTGAGTTGTACATTTATACCTTTTTGTCATTAGCCTTGATTTTCTTTTCACCTAATTTTATTCATTTAGTGAGCTCCTGGAGCATCTTCATGATGGCGGGGTCAGTTCCTGATTCATTATCATTCAATTTCTCATGTACATGTTCGATCCTTTAAATAACTTCCTGTGATGTATCGAGTTTGATTCTGCTTGGTGCTCAATTTTTGAGTTGCGCTATTGCAACATGTTGAGCTTGTAACATTTAAAAATCATTTGAAGGCTAATCTTGCCTTCTTCACCACTTTATGCATTCATATTAGCTTCCCGAGCGTCTCTGCGGATTCCATTTTCGGGGTCGACGCCCGAATTTCCATGTATCGCAATACGAGAATTGACATTAATTGGATTTATGGCTAATGGTCCATTTACGCTCTATCGTCCATCGGGGTTAATTGGAAGGGCTCTGTTTTCAGGGGCGACTACGTGCTCGTTCTCATAATGAAGACTAAGGCCGGTGTCTTTTTGATTGGGCCACTCTTGAGAATTTGACATATTGATTACTGGAATCAAAGGCACTTACGAGAACAAATGTATAAACAGTATGTGTTATGAGGACTAGTACTAGGCAATCACTAGTATCCTTCGCCTCACGGTTGGCACCAAACTATTTACCCTAAAAATTGAGTAACAATTAAACTTTTAATGTGGTTTTACGAATACGTGATTTCACCTAATACCAATTGATTAACTTAAAGATAAGTGATAGGAATTGACAAGAATGTAAAACAAACCAATGCAAGGATGGTGCCCTCGGGCTGATGTAGCCTCAAGCTTAGTAAAACAAGAACAATCAGAGGGCAGCAAGTTGATAAACAAAAGAACGTGAGTTAAAGAGAGAATATTATAATGCTTTGATCTGTATGAATGTAAGGTGTCTACACATGATGGGGACTCCCTTTTTTATGCTAGACGTATCCTAATTATGGTACAATTCTATTATGGAACTAAATTCCATGGTTGGTACAAATAACCGTACTGTTTTGATCTGTTCCGATTCTGTCGTTATCTCCGACCAGATAAGGTTATCTCACTTTTCCGTTATTACACTTAGTTCGAAGTCAGTCATACTTAGTCTCGATTAATGATGGCCTCGGTCTCGACGGACATTTCAATTCTTGAATTCGACACCTCGTCTTTGTGTTATAGCCCGATTCACTGTGAGGCTGACCCTCGATGTAGTCTCCTGGTCTCGATTAAATAGCAAAATCGAGCAAGTTCGATTTTAACCATATACAAACTTAAGGGGGTTATTTATGTATATATATATATATATATATATATATATATATATATATATATATATATATATATATATATATATAATCGTAAATAATCAATACATAATTTATCTATATTGATTAGGAAAATCAAGAGGGAATACGGGTGGGTAAAAATTCCATGAAAACTAGCCGTTAATATCTGGCAGACACTAGTCATAAAATGCCAGACAACCTATGATTGAGTGTTGTGTCTTGCCGTCTAAATAGTGCTCTTGATTTGAGGTGTCCCCAAAATGGGATGTGCTTACAACTTCCATTCACTGAGAGCCCCTCACAAGCTTAGTGGCGACAAGTAAGATAAAGACGGAAATTAGGGAGGCCTTGATTTCACGGCTGCCTTTTCATTAACAGAAAGTAAGGCGCCTAAATTTAATGAATTTTCTCACATAATAGTGAAACGGTCAACTAGCTTTGCCTGCTTTTCTGCATTTCCCAACAATGTTCTATCGTATCTTTAACTTGAACGCACTCTCCTATATATTAATCAACAACACCTGTCGATATACGTTTTAAATCCTAGGAAATCCATTTCCTTTTTATCATCTGCTATTGAAATTTATTGTCTCATTTTATTTTGGATTCACCACATCAGATATATGTCTAAAGAGATAGAATGCTCGCTACCGAAAGGTTCTGCATCGCCCGTGTTAAAATAGGAAATTGTCACTTTTTTTACTCAAACAAAGACTTTAATCGGAATTTATCACTTTGATTTGCCTTTTGAAGTGCAATTATAACCACCGTCGTCACATTTTACAAACAGGGTCCAGCTGTGTATTTAGGATTGACGACTTATTATAAGCTTAGTGGAACCAAATTAGAGGTTTTCCATTTATATTGCAATTTTTGTGGATTTGACACAAAATTATTTAGAATATTCAACACTTGTGCATGGGTTAAGTATTGAAATTTTGATGATTAACAAAGTTTATGATTAAATGTTTAAAAATTCAGATTCTCAGCATAGCTGCTTAACTATTCAGAAGAACCAACTCTTCAGGATAAAGAATTAGCTCTTCACAATTGATACTTGTATGTTGTACAAGACAGTAACTTTATCTCAAAGTTGCCCAGGTCCGAATTTGGTGGAAGATGGTTGCTATAAGTCATAAGGGTCGTTGCTCAAGGAGATACGGATAATTCAGTCAGAGACAAAAGTCTCAAAGCTTGTGGAATCCTTAGAACATTAGGAATCCTATCAAAGAGTAAGCCGACTATGAATAGGACTCCAAAAAAATCTCAACTGTTGTTTTAAATAGGATCGACTTTGAACTTCTGAACTATCCTTTTACGCATCAACTAAAGAGTCATAAGTTGTTTACTTGTATCGAGTGCTTGTCTTATATTCTTCCTAAATAAGTCTGATGAATGTGTTTCAAGAAAATGAGTTATATTTAAGAGTCATAAACAATTAGTAAGCTGGAGTGAGTATTTTGCTTTAAAGTTAGAATAACTTGTGAATCAAATAAGAGTAGTAGGAGTACTGGAGAGTAATTATTATAGCCCTGTAATTGATATATTTTAGCTTATTGTTCTAGTGGAGTTGGAGTTGAAAATCGTACGTAATATATATCGTGGTTTTTGCACCTTTTGAGCAGGGCAATTTTTCACGTAAAATCAATGTGTTCATTTTATTGCTTGTTTATTTTACGCTTAAATAACACGAAAAAGAACCAAGTTCTTTAGTAATCCATACGGGCCTCAAACTAGCAATTAGTACCATAGCATATTCTCTCATTTACACGGCTAACACCTAGAGAGATCTTGGAAGCAAGATGAGCGAAATAAATGAAGGACAATAAACTACTAGGCCGCCCCTGTTCAATGGACAATATTACAGTTGGTGGAAAGCAAGAATGGAAGAGTTCCTGACAGCTGAATACTATGAACTATGGACCATAGTGAACCAAGTCCTTTGATTCCTATTAAACAAAATGGACAAATTGAAACAGTTCCTTATGACCCCTCCGAATTTGTGGAAGCAGATTTTGGAATGATGAAGAACAATGCAAAAGCTAAGAAAATCCTTATATGTGGACTTGGTCCTGATGAGTACAATAAAATTTATGTGTGCTCTAATCTGAATCAGATATGGGATGCACTCCAATAAGAGAAGAGGAATAAGACGAGGAAGATCGTCAACTAGTTTAGAAAAATTCTAAAGCAAAGGACTTGCTCTACAGATGTCTGTCTAGAAACACTATCCCCATAGTGTTCTCTTGCATCCCTGCTCATGATAAATGGAGACCTTAGAAACTGGTTTTTGAAATGAAAACATCGAAGTGGAGATGGAGATTGAATAATCCAAAATAGAGGAAGAAGTGATAGGAATGATGGCCATGAGTGTTTCAGAAATTGAAGATATGCAAACCGAGTAAGTATATCTGGCTTGAAAGACAATGTTAATGATATGTCTAAAAACAACTAAGGGCTGTGACCTTAATGAATGAATAGATAAAATGAGTGCTGAAATGATTAGCTAATAGGAAACATTTCTTGTGTCAAATTTGATGTCAAAGAGCTTGAATCTGACAAAGTTAGTTTAGAGAAACTGGTCAAGGACCTCAAGAACTAGGTTCTTGAGCTTACTTGTGAGAATGAGAAGTCTCCTAATATACATGGCAAAGGAAAAATGAGTTATCTGCAGGATAAGTTTGAAAAGAACTTAAATATTGCTAATGACAATCTTTCTAATGTTGATGTAGAAATACAGTCATGCATGAAAACCTAGAAAAATCTAATTTTGAACTCTCTAGACTAAGAAAATGACATAGATTTTCTAATGCCTTGAATTGGCTAGATGAAAACAATAGCTCTAACAAATCAGGAGTTGGCTACATAAAACATATCCCTAAGTTTGACCCAAAATATGTAAGAATTTCTGGTAATAACATGTGCACTCATTGTGAAAGAGTAGCACACTTGGGAGACACTTGTCTTGCCTTAGTTCATGCTCATTTTAGAAACACCTTTGTTATTGCTAAAAATTTGAAGAATGAAGAGAGACAAAGATTAATCCTCATGTCCATACTAAGTGGATTAAGGTTAACAAGAAAATAGCTTCTAATCCCCTCCCTTTCTGAACAAAAGGGGATCCGATTCATCTTTTGTCCAACTAAAAAGGACCCAAACTTGTCTAGTTTCCAAAACTAACTTATGAATTTTGTGCAGGCTAAGGTGAGAGGAAACAAGCAGCTTGGTATCTTTATAGTGGATGCTCAAGACATATGAATAGAGAAAAGAAAGTCTTCCTCTCACTCACAACCTTCTAAGGAGGGAATGTGTCATTTTGAAGTGGGATAAGGGGTCAAATAATAGGTATTTTCAATATTGGCAAGTCACTCTCTGATACTATAGAAGAAGTGTATTATATGGTAAGTATTAAACACAACCTTCTTAGGATCTCTCAAATATGCGACAAAGGAAATGAGGTAAAATTCAATTCTAAAATTTGCACTGCCACTAAGCTTGATACTAATGAAATCGTGTTAAATGGTAAGAGACATAATAATGTCTACAAGATATCGATTATGTCACTTCGCTAGAGGTATCACACATGCTAAGTGTAGTGGAAGATGATCCGTTTCTATAGCATAGAAGACTAAGACATGATAGTCTCTCTCAACTCAACAAGCTGGCAACAGATCCTTGGGCTACCTAAAGTTGAGTTCACCTCTGACAAGGTATGTGATGCATGTGTTAGAGAAAAACATGTTAGGTCATCCTTTATATCTAATACATTTGTAAGTACTTCTAAGCCTCTAGAACTCCCTCACATGGTCCTATGTGGACCAATAAGAATAAGAAGCATAGGAGGTATGAGGTATGTTTTTGTGATTGTCGATGACTTATCCATGTATACTTCGACTTTGTTTTTGGGATCCAAAGATGAAACCTTTGATTGTTTCTAGGTATTTGTCAGAATAATTCAACGAAAGCTTGGATGTAATGTTATAAGTATAAGAACTGACCATGGAACTGAATTTGATAATTCAAGATTCCTTGAGTTTTGTGGCTCACATGCCATTCATCATAATGTTATGCACCTATAACTCCACAAGAAAATAAAATTGTAGAAAGAAAGAATAGTCATTAGAAGACATGGGAAGGACCATGTTGATTTCCAATGGACTTTCTAAGATGTTCTGGGCTGAGACAATTAATATTGCTTGCTACCTACTAATGCATGGTCAAACCCATATTCTTAACAGAACTCCCTATGAGTTACTTTGAGGAAGAGAACCCAACATCACTCACCTGAGAGCCTTTGAGTACAGATGTTTTGTGCATAATAATGGGGAAAGAATCTCTATGCAAATTTGATGACAGAAGTGATGAGGGATTTTTCTTGGGTTAATCTAAACATAGTAAGGCCTATAAGGTTTTTAATAAAAAGAACTATGTGTGAGGAAGAAAGGATTCATGCTATTTTTGATGAATCTAACAATTTGGCTGAGAAAGATCTACAGATGACATAGGATTCGCTGGTGATAGAGATACAAAGGAATCTGATTAAGATGTATCTGAAAACCACTAGGAAATTGATAGTGATCATGAGGAACAAGAACAAGAAATAACTATTTTACCTGCTGACCAAACTAATGAAACCACACCTAGTGAACCTACTCCTTTGGGTAACTCCTAGAGTCAATCAACTATTGGTATATAGATCAGACCATGGAAACATCAAATCTCACATCCTCTTGAGAATATCATCTATGATCCGAATGCAGAGGTGCAAACCAGGTCTTCTTTAAGAAATCTGTGTGCACTCACAGCGTTCCTCTCATAGGTTCAACCTATGACCATCAAAGAAGCTCTAAAGGATCTAGACTGCATCATAGCCATGGAAGAGGAGTTAAATTATTCTGAGAGAGAAAAGGTCTGGCACCCAGTATAGAAACCCAAGAATAGAACTGTCATATGTACTAAATAGGTGTTAAGAAACAAGTTGGATGAACAAGGAAATATCAGGAAAAAGGCCAGACTGGTGGCTCAGGGATACAATCAAGATGAGAGCATTGACTATGATGAGACATTTGCACCTGTAGCTAGAATGGAGGCTATAAGTATGTTGATATCCTTTTCGCCCACACAAAGTTCTCTTTGTACCAGGTGGATGTAAAGAGTGTCTTTTTGAGTGGTTACCTGAAGGAGGAAGTGTTTGTCAAACAGTCTCCTGAATTTGAAAGTGAAGAATTTTCTTACTATGTTTCAAACTAGATAAAGCTCGTTATGGACTGGAACAGGCTCCATGAGCTTGGTATGAAAGGATCTCAAAATTTCTCTTAGCGAATAACTTTGTAAGAGGAAAGTTGGATAACACTCTATTTCTAAGGAATAAAGGGAAGAATATTTTTATTGTGCAAGTGTATGTGGATGACATTATCTTTAGGGCTACCAATGAAGCAATGTGCGAGGGATTTGCTGAAATGATAGGAAATGAGTTTGAAATGAGCATGATGGGTGAATTGAACTTCTTTCTAAGGCTGCAAATGAAGCAAACACCTATTGGAATCATGATACATTAGTAGAAATATATCAAAGAACTATTGAAGAAGTTCAACACGGACTCCTCTAAGTCCATTGACATACCCATTATGACTACAACAAAGCTGGATCTTGATGAAGACGGGAAAAAAATGGAACATAAAGTATATAGAGGAATGATTGTGTCATTGTTGTACCTCATAACAAGCAAGCCTGATATAGTGTTTAGTATGAGATTACGTGTAAGATTTCAGGTAAATCCAAAGGAATCTCACCAAAAGGCTGTCAAAAGCATACTAAGATATCCCAAGGGAACCCCTGACCTCTGTCTATGGTATCCTAGAGGGTATAGCTTTGATCTAGTTGGTTGTGCTGATGGTGACTGTGCAAGTTTTCATGTTGATAGGAAAAACACTTCAAGAACAACACATATTCTAGGTTTTTGTTTGGTGTCTTGAGAAATTACGAAGCAAAACTAAGTGGCCTTATCAACAGTTACGATTTAATATATGGCAGCAGAATCCTGCCATGCTCAGTTGATATGGATGAGACAACTGCTAAGGGAGTATGATACATTTATTGAATGTATTCCCATTTTGTGATGACACCACTGCCATAAACATTGCTAAAAATCCATACCAGCACAAGAGGACTAAGGACATTAACATTAGACATCACTTTCTCAAAGACAATATTGAAATGTGGAATATCTCAATTAACTTTTATAAAACTGAAGATCAAATTATTGATATCTTTACTAAAGCTCTAAGTAGGGATCCATTTGAAAGGAATGGACTAGAACTATGTCTAATCAACTCTTCCCACTAAGTTGAATTCCACTGATTGCCTAGAAAAAGCATAATAATATATAGATAATTAATTATAATGTGTTTGATTTAGCTTTGTTCTTGTATTAAGCTCACACACTTGCTTGCAAAATTTGGCTGATAATCTTGTTGGATGATACTAATATAAAGTGCTAACGCTTTATTGCAGACACAAATAAAGAGTTTCTAAGGAGTTGGTTCTTTGACTCAAGTACATGTCATTCTGTCTTATGTTACTAGGACATTATTTTCTAAAATTATGACTATGCTCAGACATCTAATCCCGTTAGCATCACTTCCAATCGTCTTCTCAAAGAGTAAGGGTGAATCCTAGTGCAATTAGAGATCAATTGCTCCTAAAATCCTAACAGTCAAAGAAACAGTTATAAGCGTTCCGTTAGAACTCAAGTTCGATCTCCTTCTCTCTTCCGGTCAAACTAGGAGTAACACCTTCAAGAGGCTCTTATAATCATCTTTTGGGACATCACTGTTCCTCACAAACCCTAATCAAGAATGAAAAGAAATTATCAAGAACTAATTCTCTTTCTCTTCTTCGAGTCTCTCATCTGATCATCATGCCTAAAGCCATTCAAACACACTCTAAAGATAAATCATCACCAAGGTGAAGAAAAATTCAAAATTATAAAGCCCAAAATCAAAGAAAAATGCCAAGACATCAAGAAAAACCACACCTATATTTGTTCCTTCTCCTTTGATATCCTCATCTATACCTATATAATTATCCCATGTTCCTATTATTCATATTGTTCATATCATTCCCACATCCATTGTATCCCCTCTTCCAAAAACAACTACCCATGCAGTTGAGCTTTTTGTGAAAAATATCTCTTAGTCAACATAGGTCAAATACACTCTAAGAAAATATGTCAAGAAAGTGCCTGATGTTGCTATGAAGGGTGACACTATTGCCAAGAAATTTGTGGTTCAAGGGAATCTGTGCTAGTCACTACTAATAAGGTACAACATCCTCCGTCCAAAATAGATGTTTTGGTGTCTGCTATAGATGTTGCACCCCTAGATACTCTCCCACCTACGAGTGTGAAACTACTAACAGAGAAATTCACTATATAAAAGGGTGCAGAGGATCTAGGGAATGAGGTAGATACAATAGTTGTGGAGCTTGTGATTGGGGGAGGAGGAAGTAAAGAACCTGTGCAAAATGAGGCTTTTGATGTCCTTTCTTTTAGTTGGACTGGAGATGATGAGGATGATAGGGTGAAAAAGAAAGAGAAATTGTGACCAGTCATGAGGAACATGATGCTCAAAACATAGAAAATGAAGAAGAAGAAAAGAGTGAGAATGAGGGAGCATGTAGAGATGCGAAGGAGAGTGATACAGAGGATAAGACAGGTGAACATGATAATGCTTCTGCAGAAAAAGAAAATCTTAGTGAAGAAGAGGAGGTTTCTAAAAGTGAGGGTGAGGATCAATTAAAAGTAAGTGGGAGTGAAGGAGGCGATGAAGAGAGTGGGGAAGAAGAGGGGAATGTGAGTGAGGAATCTGAAGGTTCCATGACAATTAGAAAGACTGCAATAGACCCTTTAGAAGAAACTGGTGAAGAGACAAGGGCTCAAGAACTTGGGTCTCTGTTAACCCCTTTCACTGGAGATGAAGACTTTAGAAGTGATAAAGATGACGTGCCACTAGAACATTATGTGCCACTATCTGAGGTAGGGAGGAAATTGAGGAAAACCCCTTTAAAAGATACAAAGTTAGTAGTCTATACAAGGAAAATAGTAGTTCCTCCTTCCATAAATCCTCTCACAAGGAGTAAAATAAAGTTTGTTGACGCACAAATCATTAAGGAGTCTAGAAGTGCAAAGAAGCCAAGGAAAAAGGTTTCAATTGTGGAACCTATTGTTGAGGTGAATGGATAAGATGATTCTAACTCTGCCTTGCCAACAAAGTCTACTACACCAAAGAAAAAGTGTGTGACAGTCACCAAACCTACTACCTCTTTCGCAAAGGCTAGTTGGGGTAAGACAAGAAAGAATGTGCCAGCTGCAGTTTATCGATCATAGAGTACAGGAATAGAAAAGTGCTCAATGGAAAGATTCTTGCAAACACTAATATTGATGAGAAGGGGATGGCTCAATTGGTTGAAAAACTTGAACTATAGGGGTGGAATCACATGTTTGTCAAAGCTTTCCCCCCACTATGTTCTTCTGTTGTGGTGGAGTTCTATGAAATTTTCATATTTTATGGGAAGGTAGTCAAGAGTAAGGTATGAGGCTTTGGAATAGAGTTCGATGTTGAGGAGCTAGGGATGATTTTGAGTATATCTTCCATGGGATTTGAAAATTACTTGAATAAGAAGTGGCCATCCATAGAAAATGATGTTGATACTAGCATTATGGTCACTAGGAAGTTCTCCCAAAAATTTGAACTGGATGTTTCCCAGAAAGTGTACGAGATTGATATGACTCCCTTCCGTAAATTATTGTTTCATTTTGTCAATTCCTGCACTCTTAAGAGGTCTGAGAGAAGGCATGAAGCTACTCTACTGGATATGGTCGTTATGGACCATCTTGACACTAGTAGACTTATCAATGTTCTTATCCTGATGATTCAGCACGTGGCAAGAGCTGCAGATACTTCCAAACCCAAGTATGCTATAGGATATGGTTTCATGTTGATGGAGTTGTTTGACAAGCTCAACATTGCCTTACCTGAGCCTATGTTTGGAAACCACAATGACATTTTGGATGTTGTTACCCTCAAGCAACATGGGTATGAGAGATCAATGATAGAGGACCCACACGATCTGCTATTTTACCTGGGAGCAAAAGGGTTGCAGAGCTCAGAAAAGAGGTTGGAGTTGGTTGTTGAAGAGAATGCCAAAATTCGTGAAGACAATGATAAGATGAGAATTTAAACAAAGCAACTCAGGGAAGAGCTCAGAAGAGATAGGGAGGCTCATGCTCAACAAATTTCCACCCTTGTGAAAGCTTTGATCCTCTCTGCTTCTCACCCATGAACTTGTTCCTTCCCAGTGTCCTTAGTTCTTTTGTTATTCCGGTGATGCTTTATCTTTTGTTCCTTTTGTCTTAGTATGAGTAGTTTGGAATATACTTAGTTTATTTTTGCACTAACGTAGAAGACAAGGGCACGTTCTTCTTTTTGCACTACTTAATGCTTTTTATTGCTCTACTTTACTGCTTTGTACTATAGTGGATCATCGGCTTAGTCTATTTGCCTTTTTTTAAGCTTGTTTTGTAGCTTGTTTGGCTATGAAACTTACATTATTTGTGTTTAATGTCTAACATTTTTTGTGTGTTACTATGATGCCAAAGGAGGAAGATAAGGATAGAAGGTGGGTTGCGAACATACATGTCTATCAATAATACTTGTTGTGGATATCTGGTTCTTTGATGTGATTACTTGGTTCTGTTGTATACAAAGTTTGTCATCATTAAAAGGGGGAATTCGTTGAGTATTGAAGTTTTAATGGTTAATAAAGTATGACTAAATATTCAACGAACCAGGTCCTCAGCGTAGCTAAGTCTAATGAAGCCATTATAAAGCAAATCTTGCAATTGCTCCTTCCACTCTTTCATGTATTGCGGGGCAATGCGATATGGTAGAATAGAAATAGGTTGAGCGCCAGGAGACAAATCAATACAGAAGTCGATATCTCGATCGGGTGGCATCCTCGACAAGTCTACAGAAAACACCTCTAGAAACTCACGAACAATTAGTACTGAATCAATGGAAGAACCTCCGTAATAGAATTGCGGACATAAGCCAAATAAGATAGACACCCTTCTCGACCATATGTCGAGACTTAACATAAGAGACAACCCTACTAGTAGAATGGCTAGGAGTCTCTCTCTGCTCGAATCGAGGAAAACCCGGCAAGGCTAAGGTCACCGTCTTGGCGTGGCAATCCAATATAACGTGATAAGGTGACATCGAACCATACCCAAAATGACATTAAAATTAACCACATCAAGAAGTATAATATCTACACAAGTCTCAAGACTCCTAGTTGTAACCATAAACGAATGATAAACGTAATCTGTAATAATAGCATCAACCACGGGTGTGGACACATACACATGAGCACTCAAAGAATCACGAGACACAACCAAATATAAAACAAAATAGAATGACACGTAGGAATAAGTAGAACCCAGATCAAAGAGAACTGAGGCATATCTATTGAAAATTGAAACCGTACCTATGATAAAAGTGTCAGATGACTCAGCCTCAGGCCTGGCTCGAAAGGCATAGCATTGGGGCTGGTCCCTACCACTCTGAACTACATCTCGAGGATCGGCCCTTGCTGGATAGCCTCTACCTCTAGTGGCCTGACCTCCACCTCTAATGGCCTGATCTCCACCTCTTGCTGCCTGACCACTACCCCTAGCTAGATGAGTGGGCAGTAAAGCACCTGGTGCCAGAACCATGTCACGAGAACCCTAATGCTGAGAACATCTCGATGCTTGAGGGCAAAATCTAGCAGTGTGCCTTAGATCACCACAAGTATAACAAGACCTCAGCAGTTATGACTGCTGACCCTGAAACTGACTATGTCAGCCTGAATAACCACCCTAAAACCTTTAGAGTGGAGGTGCAATAATAGTAGCTGGTGGTGTACAATAGGCTAGCTGGTCAGAATAATGCATATAAGGGCCACGACCACCCGAAGCACTGTTGGAATGCTAAATAAAACAGCATGGGAGGATAGCCTCTACCAAATGTACCCCTACCTCCAGATGAGGCACCACTAAATCCACCAGAATGATGAGGCCTTTTGTCATACCCCCGACCTCCTCCATGTGCAAAAACCATCTCTACTCGTTTGGCGACATTGGCAATCATCTGAAAAGAAATCTCACTCCTAGTCTCCTCGGTGATCTGCAACTTGATAGGCTAAGCAAGTCCCTCAATAAACCTGCTCACCTCTCTCTCTCTCTCTCTCTTTATCTATCTCTCTCTCTCTCTCTCTCTCTCTCTCTCTCTCTCTCTCTCTCTCTCTCTCTCGGTAGGAAACATAAGAATAGCATAATGATCCAGATCCATAAAACGGGTCTCATACCTCTCTCAATATGACAGGAAGGAACTTCTCAAGAAATATTTGAGATCACAGTACCTATGTAAAAGCAGGCAATCCAGCTAGTCTAGTTAACACATAATCCCTCCACCATTTCTTGGCAGAATCCGACATCTGAAATGCAGCAAAATCGACCTCATTAGTATCCATTATACCCATGTTCTATAGCACCTCATGTCAGTCAAGATAATCCTGGGGGTCCTCTGAAGATGCACCACTGAAGTAAACTGGAAAGAGCTTAATAAATCTATCCAATCTTCATTAAGCCTCTAAAGACATGGCTATTCCATCACGAGCCTATGACACAACAACCGGCTGAACTACCCAAACTGGCTAGGCTACTGGAATCTGAAACAAGGGAGTCATCTGCTCCAGAGAGTGAATAGCGGGAGTTTGTGCTCCTCCCCCATCCTGAGAGACAATTGGTTCCATAAGGAGTGTGACGGCATGTGCCACACTCTTTATAAGGACCGTTAAACGGACCAAGGCATCTTGAAGCACTAGGGTGGTAATAAACCCCTCCGAAACCTGAGTTGGTCCGGTAGGAACTGTCTAGGTTGGAACCTCTTTGTCAAACTGTAGATGAGGCTCCACTGTTGTTGCTTCTCGAGCTCTGGGCTAAGCCCTAACCTTGCCTCAGCTAAAGATGCGGTACGTGTTCTCTCCATCTGCGAGAGAACAATATAATAAGAGTTCAATTAGCAATGAGAGAAAAAAATTACATGACACAGAAGAATAGAAGTGAAATTTGTTCCTAAACTTTAAAGCCTCTGGAAGATAAGTACAGACATTCTATGAAGCCTGCTCGTGAATTATGAGACCTAGGCAACCTAATTCTCTGATACTAACTTGTCACAACCCCAAATTCCACTGTCGGGACAGTTATGGCGCCTAAGATTTCACTTGCTAGGGAAGCCAATATTAGAGGATTCTTAGTGACAGCTTTAGCCGATTTCAATGATAAGAAAAATTAAGCTAAACAGAATCCAAAATTAATTTATGGGAATAACATAAACCCATAACATCTAATACATTTAGGATCTGGATTTAGAACTCACAAGCTACAATGATTTACAACAAATAGAGTCTAAAAGCAAATATGCTCATCTGAAAGAAAAAGAAACAATAAATTAGTAAGACTAGGAAGAGACTCTAGGGTCTGTAGATGCTAGCAGATATACCTTGGATTTTCTTATGAGCAAGTCTAGTTGCTAGCCTCACAATCAGCTAAGGCCGGTACTAAAATCTACACAATAAGTGCAGAGTGTAGTATGAGTATAATCGATCTCATGTACTCATAAGTGTCGAGCCTAACCTCAACGAAGAAGTGACGAGGCTATGACAAGACAACTACCTAATAAACCTGTACAGATACTAGTATATTTATAAATAACAGAAAATAAAAGCTATACAAGTAATATTGGAAGGGGTACATGCTGAGGGGAATACAAGATGAGAGATTCATAGCAGCTATGTACCTAGAATAGCCAATATGCCTTGAACCAATGAGAACAATTAAACATTGTAAGGAAAAGTGCACGACATCACCCTTCTTGCTTCTACTCTCAACTTCACCATATAAATCAACAGAAATCAATATTCTCAACTTCACCATATAAATCAATATGGCACGGCATCACCCTTTGTGAATCAACACTCTCCTTACCATAAACCAATGAACAAATAACAATAGGAAGATAAAAATATCAAGAACAAGCCTTACTTAAAAATTTGGTCGACAATACCAACCTCAACTTTAATATCAATACTCAATTATCACCAAACATTTGTACACATGATAAGAACAATCAATTTAACACTAGTAGTCTAAACATGGATAAGATGATCAAAGAAAATAATAATTACGAGAAACCAAGTCCCACCGGCATGTTTTTACTTGAAAACAACGGATTAGTACTTGTCATCTCACATATATGTTGTATCCTAGTTGAGGAAAAATAAGCCCTAATTCCTCAAGTCAAGGTTAATCACGACATTTACCTCAATCTAAAGACCAAACTCAAAGCTCAACCACAACTTTGCCTTTCAAACAAGCCTCCGAACCAATAGAATTAGCAATTTACCAACCAAACGATCAAATTAAGCCTTAGAAACTACCCACAATTGCAAATAACTCAGTTATGTCATTATTGAAAAAGTCAACAAAAGTCAACATCCAGAACCACTTGGTCCAAACCCAAAATTCAGACCAAAAACCTATTATCCATTCACCCCCAAGCCCCGTTATGGAATTTGTTTTGGAATCCTACCTCAATTGAGGTCCAAATCCCTATTTTCCAAAAATCCCTAATTCTACAAAAAAAACCCAATTTCTACCATGAAAACTCTAGATTTTAGGTTCAAATCTTAGTAAAAGTATTGAAATATTGAAATAAACTAGTAAAAGTTCTTCTAAAAATTGCCCCTAGGGTTCTTGAGTTTTAAATTTTAAAGAATGAACCAAAAATCTTGTCTAAGTTATATTTGATTAGTTGCATATATCACATTTGTAACATGGGATTCGCTAATGCGAAACCTGAAAATGCGAAGAATCTATTACTATTGGAGTGCATACTTCTGCTATCCTTGCAAATGTGGACTATGATCTCCACAAATGCGACTATTTAATCGTATTTGCGATAACTGCCTCCCCTTGTTCCACTTTGCAAATGCGAACTATGGACTTCCCATATACTCTTTGAAAATACAATGAGTAGCTCGCAAATAAGAACCCATCAATGGTCGCAAATGCGATAATCGTTCTTTCAATCGTGTGGTCTGATGCCTGCAATAAAACTGAAGCACACTAGCAATGTTCTAAGTCCAATTTTCACTCTGTAGCAGTGTAGCCTATCCAAAACTCACCCGAGCCCTCGGAACTCCAAACAAAACATGCACATAAGTCTAAAAATGTCATACAAACTTGCTCACGCGATCAATGTCCCAAAATAACACCAAGAACTATGAATTGGACACCAAATAAAATGAAAATTTTCAAGAAAGCTTTAAATCTTCTATTTTCACAATCAGACATCCGAACCACGTTAAACCAACTCTGTTTCTCACCAAATTTTACATACAAGTTATAAATATGGTAATGGATCTATACCGAATTCCGGAACCAAAATACGGACCCGATATCCAAAAAGTCAAATATTGGTCAAGCATTTCAAATTCATTAAGCCATTAACTTTCAAATTTCAAAAAATTCCAATAACGCTTGCTAGGGACTTATGATTTTGATTTCAGGCCTACGCCCAAGCCTAAATCACGATACGGACCCACCGAGACCATCAAAACATGAATCTAGATCTATTTGCTCAAAATATTGATCAAAGTCAACTGAAATGATTTCTAAACCAAAAATTTCATATTTGTCATAGTTTTTAGTATAAAACTTTTCTAGAAATATGCCTGGACTGTGCATGCAAAATAAGGAGGATTAAAATGAGGTTTTCAAATCTTCGAAGCACAAAATTAGGTTTCATAGCATAAGATGACCTATCGGGTCGTCATATTTTAAATTATGTTTTAAAGCAGAAATTACTTATTTTTCGAGACCCCGTTATAAATTCTATCCATATATGTTATGATCTAATAAGATAGTTAGAAATCCTTTATTTTTCAACCTAATTGCTCTTTTGACTTCGGAAAAAAATCAAACTTTTTTTATTCGTTGGTAGTTTCTAAAGCTTTTTTTGAATTATTTGAACTATATTTGACTAGATTCGGTTGGTTTGGAAGCTTGTTCTAAATGAATATCCATGGTTGATTGTTGATTGTGTTCCAAAAAGAGGTTAGTGCCTTCTTTAATCTTGATTTGAGGGAAATAAGTTAGAATCAAGTTTGTTTGCTATGCGCGTGTCGGGAATAGTGTATATGCAAGGTGATGAGTGTATATACGTTTTCCATAGGGTAAGAATATGGGTGGAATTAGCACTACGTGTACCATGTTTTTTTGTGTATTATGTCTTTCATGATTTAGATTGATTATCAATTCTTTGATTACTCACTTTCATGTTATTCCTTATATTGAGATTATTTTGATATTGGTATTGAAATCGTGGAACTTGTTGATTAGTTGTTGGCACAAATTGTTGAAAGATTCTTATGTGATGAGTTACGTTCATATGCCATATTGAAGTTAAATTTGCTTCCCACCTTACTTGGTATTGTGTTTTTGTGATTGCTTGGTGAGGAAGAGTGAAAAACACGAAGAGTGATTCGCTGCCTTATTTGCATATTGATATAATGCTTGATTGAAAGTTATGATAAAGCACGAAGAGTAATGTCGTGCGTATGATTTATTATTATTATTATTATTATTATTATTATTATTATTATTATTATTATTATTATTATTATTATTATTATTATTATTATTATTATTATTATTATTATTATTATTATTATTATTATTATTATTATTGGATGGGAGTAAAAGAATGAAGGATGATCTCGTGAACTTGGTTGGTTATTTTATTATGTGAGAATAAGAGTAAAAGCATGAAGGTAAATGTCGTACATATTTGTTGATTTCATTGCGATTTATCTTGATACTTGAAATTTGAACTTTACTTGGTGGTTTTGTTATTTACTTTGGAAAGAGATTTCACTTGGTGATCCTTTACGTATTGTTTCCATTTATTCTTCCTTTTACATATCCCTTTCATGTTTGTTGGTACTTTATCTGTTAGTTTCTACTTTTTGATATATAACTACACAGTTTTTAGTAGGTATCTTGTCTTATCCTCGCTACTAACCCGTCGAGGTTACGCTCAACACTTACTAAGATCATTAGGTCGGTTGTACCCATACTACATTTCTACACTTTTGCACTTCTTGTGAAAATTCTGACATTGGTACTATCAGAGTCCTTAGAGGTACTTAGCGATGCCATATGGTAATTCAAGGTAGAGCTACACTTCATTTGCTGGATATAGAGTTACTTTCCTACTTCCCATGTATTGTTTCCATTTTTCTTCGAACAGTGTTGTATTTCCTTTCAAAAAATTATACTCCCTCCGTTTCAATTTATGAACCTATTTTTTTAGTATGTACCAAAAATAATGACCCCTTTCTCTATTTGAAAACAATTACCTCTATGCAATAATTTATAGCCACGTCTAATATATGTGCCTCATTTTATGCCACAAGTCCAAAAGTCTTCTCTATTTTCTTAATTTTGTGCCAAGTCAAATGGGTTCACATAAATTGAAACGAGGGGAGTATTGGGTATGATCTAGAAGCTCAGGTAATTGTGACTCTACATCTTGAGATATTCGCTTTAGGTGTTTTTTTTATTGAGTTTATATCATAATTACATTTACGCTATATTATTACTTTATTGTAATTTTTTTATAGCAGTTCTTCCTACTTATCAGTTGTGTATTGGATCAAGTAAGCATTATTAGGTGTCATCACGACCCTGATTGATTGACATTTTGGGTCATGACAAGTTAGTATAAGAGCCTTAGGTTTCCTAGGTATCACGAGTCATGAGCAAGCTTAGTATAGTTGTGTGGATCTTTTTTCTAATACGGCATGTACTTATCTTCTAGAGGCTACAAGGCTTTAGGAAATTTCTCTTCCTTTCTTTTTCTATCGTACGACTTTTTTCTATCATTAAGTTTAATTTATTCTTCTCTTATTCTCTCACAATGGTAAGGACATATATGACATCAACAACTGATTTGGATTTGGAGCCCCAAGTTTCAACAACTACTAGAGGTAGGGGTTAGGGATGAGGAAAAGCCAAAGGTAGAAGTGGAACTCAGCATAGAGCACACGTAATGACACCCGCTATTGAACCTCATATAGAGTAGGATGATAAGATGATAAAGCTATCTCAATGCTTTACGCTTCATAGCCTGTTTGGTCAAGCTTTTGATTGGTTCAAAAGTGCTTTTTTGGCCAAAAGTGCTTTTGGCAAAAAATTAAGGTATTGGCCAAGCTTTTAAAAGGAAAAAAAGTGCTTTTGAGAGAAGTATGAGTAGTTTTTGAAAAATAGAAAAAGTAGCTTCTCTCCAAAAGCACTTTTCTAAGAAGTACTTTTGAGAAAAATAAACTTAGAAAAAGTTTTCAAAAGCTTGGTCAAACACTAATTACTGCTCAAAAGTACTATTTAAATTAATTCGACAAACACAAATTGCTTCTCAGTAAAAGTACTTTTTTGAAAAGTGATTTTGAGAAAAACACGTCTCAAAATAAGTCGATTTTTAAAGCTTGGCCAACCAGACTATTAGTTCACATGGTTGGCCTTATGGAGACTATGGTTACGCCGCATGTGTGCTTCCTATGGCAGCAACCGTTTCTCAGGCAGATGGAGGAGCCCTGACTCCCACTCCTCATACTCTAGAGCATACACCTCATGGATATCTAACCGTAGCAGTTCTACTAGTTAGGTCAGTTCAGCATGTTATTGCTACACAGCCTAGGAAATGACTTGTGATGTCAACTGAGGGGCTAAATAGGTTGGACAAGTTCAACAATTTGTTTCCCCCTCATTTTAGTGGTGTACCTTCTTAAGACCCCTAGGATTTCTTGGATTATTGCCATGAGATACTATGTAATATGGGTATAGAGAAGTCCAATGGAGTTGACTTTATAGTGTTTTAGATGCATAGTTCTTAGAAGAGATGGTGGCAGGTGTATGTACAGGGAACGCAAACAGGTTCACCTCCTCTCACTTGGTATCAGTTCTCATAGTTGTTCTTGGAGAAGTTCATTACCTTCACTCAGAGAGAGGAGTTCTGCAATCAGTTTGAGCGCCTTCACCATGGTAGAATTATTGTTACTTAATATAAGACTAGATTTGTGAATTTACCAAGCCATGCAACTATTTTGATCCCTACTGAGAGGGAGAAGATGCGGAGGTTTATAAATTATCTTACATATGGTATCAGGCTACAGACGGACAGAGAGACTAATAATGATATTTCTTTCAGTCGAGTAGTAGAGATCGCCAGGAGGATCGAGCACATCATAAGGTAAGCTAGGGAGACGACCTCTGACAAGAGTCCCCATCATTTTTGAAGATTCAGTGGTGCCTCATCTTGATCCAGGGGTTCTTTTGGTAGAGGCCATCCTATTATGCTAATTTAGCCAGCTCTATAGGATACCCATGGTGCTTCGCGTAGTGCATATGCATCGCGTCCATAGCATCTAGCATACAATTCACCTTCAGCTTCAGTTGGTGCACTTCCAATTCAAAGTTATTAGAGTAGTTATTCAAGTCGAAAAGGACAGTTCCTGGCTCATTAGTCATGTCATTCGAGGGCTTGTTACACTTGTAGGGATTTGAGGCACGTCACAAATTTTTTCCCTAAGTCATGGAGAACCATGCCACAGAAGGGTACTCCTGCCATAATTCTGGCACCAATGGCTCCACCACCCCCACAGCCAGCTAGAGGCAGGGGTCTGGTAGCCTAAGGTGGTGGTCAGATAGTTAGAGGTAGACTCCATTCAGTGAGAGGTTATCTAAGAGGTGGAGTTCAGGTTGGTGGGGCTCATATCCATTGTTATACATTTCCAACCAGACATGAGGTAGAGTCATCTGACATAGTTATTACAGGTATTATCTCGGTCTACCATTGATATTTTTTTGTGTTGTTTGATTCGGGTTCTACATATTTATATGTGTCTCTATATTTTTCTTTGAATTTGAATATGCCTCATGATTCTCTAGATGCTCACGTTTTCGTGTCTACACCGGTTGGTAATTCTATAGTAGTTGATCCGATATATAACTCTTGTTTTGTTACTATTAATGGTTTTGATACTGTAGTTGATCTTTTGTTGTAAAATATGGTGGATTTTGAGGTTATTCCGGTTGTGGATGGGTTGTCCCTATATCACGCTATTTTGGATTGTCATGCCAAAACTATGACTTTAGCCATGCCGGGGTTTACTAGATTACAGTGGCAAGGGGCCCTTGTTCACTCCACTAGTAGGGTAGATTAATATTTGAAGGCCCAACATATAATCAAGAAGGGGTATTTGGAATATTTTGCTTATATACACGATTCTAGTCTGAATGGTCCTTCTACGGATTTTGTACCAGTTGTGAGTGAATTTCCTGAGGTATTTCCTACATATTTGACTATTATGCCACCTGAAGGGATATTGACTTTTGCATTGATTTAGTTAAGGAACTTAACCTATTTTTATCCCACCGTACTGTATGGCTCCAACTGAGTTGAAATAATTTGATGGATCAGTTGTAAGATTTTTTTTTAAAAGGGATTCGTTAGACTCAGTATTCCTTGGTGTGCATCAGTATTGTTTATTAAGAAAAAGGAATATTCAATGAGGATAAGCATAAAATATTGGTAGTTGAAAGGTCAATATCAATAAAAAGTATTTGTTTCCCTGATTGATGATTTATTTGACCAGCTTCAGGGTGCCAAGGAACTTTCCGATAATGATTTGAGATCTGGTTACTATTAGGTGATGATTAGGGCATCATATGCCCCTAAGACATCTTTTAAAATTGTTATAGTCATTAATAGTTCCTGGAGATGTCATTTGGCCTGACAAATTCCTCCACATCCTTCATGAATTTGATGAGCCCGATGTCCAAGCCTTATCTGAATTCCTTTGTGATTATGAGCATGTGGTTTTTGCCTTGTTAAGTCGACTCCTACAGGGCTTTCAGGTTTAGAATTTTCTTTTTAATATTTGTTTTAGGATTTAATTTTAGGATATAATTGCGTGTGCCAGTGTGACTTCATTAATGCATGCTTAAAATCATTTAGGATTTAATTTCATGTTTTTGCTAAAATAAATGTTAATAGGGTTATTTTTACAAATATAAATTCAAAAAATATATATAAGTAGTATTTCTGGCATTTTAATCATTTTCTTTTATTTTAATTTGTTGCATTTTATTGTATGTTCTACATAAATAGATAATTATTAGGTTAGTTAGGAATTTTAAAATATAATTAGGAATTCAATAAAACAGAAAGAGAAGAAAACAAAAACAAAAAAATATATATTATAACCACCCAGGCTGGCCACAATTGGGTCAGACCTGGGTGGCCCAAATACTTGTACCCTGTAAAAAATACCAGCACCCAGCCCAAAAGAGGGTCCCCGACCCAGTACACACACAAACGCCCCAAACGACACCGTTTTAGGGACAAGCCAACATAGCCATTGACCTCAGGCCATCCAACGGCCCTTGATCATTCCCAAAATAACATAAATATGTCCAAATGTCTCTATAGATTCAGAGACAACCCTCCTCCTTCCGCGTACAAACACACCGACTGTAACACTCCCCGTCTCAGCCCTATGACCACCCTTGACCACCCAGTAACCACCCTAACGCCGCCGCCGGAAATTGCCTCACGGCAGTGGCCAGTCACCAAACCACCCCAAATTTAAGCCATAGGACCACCAAGACCCCCTCTTCCCTGTCCTATGATCAGCTTCTTTCGAACAAGTCCCCGTCTCTTCTAATATTCACAAGAAGGATCGCTGGAACCACCGTCTCCGGCGACCCAACCCTGAACCAACTCACAATTACACCCCTGAACCGCATCACCTTCCCATTTCCAACCATCTAAGCCATATCCTTCAAATATCAACAGACCGTCTTAAATATCAAATCTAAACTAACCCTAGGTCCTAAAATTCACCGGAATCCGGCCAAATTGGCCTCAGGTGATCTCCTTCTATCCCTTTGCCCAGCCATACCATCCACAGCCCTCAAACCCTACTAACCACTCAAATCTGAAATCTTACTTGGTCTTAGAATCGAACCCCCCCAAACCCTTTGTCCTTCTTCAAATACTCAAGACCGAAGGCCTTAGAGGTTAAAAACCTCCCAAAAAGAGGTCAGAAGCTCATGGAACAGGAAAAATTCCAAAATTAGGGTTGCATGCACAAAAAGCTAAGTACCCTGTTTTCAATTTTGTATAGGTCTCTTCTTTAAATTGCTTGCTTTCTATGATCTCATTCTGAAATATGCTTGTTATATTATGTGGTTCCTTTGGGTGTCACTGGTGAATTCATTCATCTTCTATAATCTTCTGAGTTGTTTCACCTCTGAAATTTTATATGGCTTGTGGATATTTGCCTCTTGACTCTGAAATTTTACATAACTAGTTGATCTTTGCCTCTTGACTCCTAAGTTTTACATGACTAGTTGATTTTTGCCTCTTGACTCGGAAATTTTACATGACTAGTTGATCTTTGCCTCTTGACTCCGAAATTTTACATGGCTTGTTGATCTTTGCCTTTTGACTCTTCAGTAGTTTTATTTCTGAAATTTCTACATGGTTTGTTGATCCTCGTCTCTTGATTCTATATTTATTTCACCTCTGAGGTTCTGAATGGCTTTATTAGATGCTTATCTTTGTTATATCATGATTCTCAGTAGGTGTCTTCTTTTAAGAGCTTCATATCAGTCGTATTTCTTTCATAGTAATGGTGATCTTCAATATTTACACATGTTAGAATAAATTGCTTTTCTGAATAATGTAACTACTGATATTAGCTTTGTTTTAATTTCTTGGTTTTTATTTCTAAGTTTTTTACTAAGTGTTATAGTTTGGCCATTGTTCCTGCATTGTCGATTGGGTTTCTGATTGTTTTGTTCATCTTGAATGTTCATATAGTCCTAAGTTATGGTAGTTTTACTGAATAGTCCACATTAAGGCTGATTCTTAAACTCCTCAATTAAGCATGTAGCCCAGACCACGAATTTGGCCCATAACTTGAAAGCAATTGACTAGGGTCAGATTTGACCAAACCAAATGGAAACCATGGGTAAAAACCTTAGGTTAGTTAATTAGGAAAGGGGACAGGGGTATAGAGGGTATTTGAACCTAAATGAATCCTGTAACAACCCCTAGAACATTCTAGTTAGGGGTTTAAGCATAATTTCTGCCTCAAAACTTGAGGCACAAGTCAGAAAACTAAATACTATTTAGATAAAAATGAAAATTGGGTAAGGGACTAAAAGGAAAACAAGGAAATAGGTGTTGCCCTAAGGCTTCAACTATAAAAGGGGGCAATCTGAACATTTGAGGAGAACTTTTTTTTGGATTTTTTCTAGCAGAAATTTTCTTTAAAGCTTTGTAGTGAATTAGAATACACAAAATACATATTAGTTTCCTCTACATTCTTCAGAAAACCATTAGTGTTGTTCTATTCCTGTTGAATTTTGCTTGTCTCAAAAGTCTTCCTGAATTCTTGGTGTTTACGGGTCGATTGACCACTGTGTGCTTGCTAGTTGCTTCAGCTTTACTCATAGCCTTCTTTTTGGTGAACTCCGGGTACCAATTCTCACCCAAAACTCTGAGAAGTTGTAGCACTTATGTGCATTCGAGATAATGAGAAGATAGTACCTTATTTTGTTTGTTTCAATTCCCGCTGTAACTGCATTTATTCTCTTAGGATTTCTGGTATTTGTACTAAACATAAACATGTATTAATCACGGACTGTAATGGGACTGTACTTTCAATTTGCTTAAGTCCAGTAGATTTTACAATAGATTGATCCAAAATGTGCCTAGTGTTTACAATTTGAGTTGTATTAGAAATTTAACAACTAGACATATGTAATACTCTGAATGATGAGTATTCCTTATTATTTCTTAAAGGTTAAGATTAAAACCTAATACAAATTTATTTTCAGTGTTTTCTTTTTTCAAATATTGTTGGTATATTTTATAATGATCGTGTGTATGGTTCAAATAATTACGATATAATTAAAACAAAAGGCGTGTTGCTATTTTCTTATAAGGGACTCGCTAGTCCAATGTTTTTGGGCCCAACTGGATGGCCCAATACTTGTCATTTGTATAATAATATACATTCCCAGGCCGGCTAAATATGAAGCCCAAATCAGCCCCGAAAGAGGCTCAAAAAATGCATGTATTGATTTTCTTTTCAGAATATATTATCCATGTGTAAATGACTAGGATGTTTTAGGTGCAAGAATAATAGAAAACTTAATAAGCTTTAGGATGTCCTTATAAAATAAAGTGAGTCATGTTCATCTAATCAAACACCACGGGGCTCCTTAATTTAATAAAACATTTAGAAAATTGGAAGTGCCGTTTAGCGAATTTCACGGCTTCCCACAGATTCTTGAAGATGTAGCTGCTATAGGCGCGAATTTATTAATAAAATATATTCCTAATCTCGGGTGCACATTGAAGTGACCCAAATCCAAATCCCAATGGAGTTGAAATATATCTAAAATTATGTGCGCATTTATGTGACGTGATTCGCGATGTATTTCAATAACATTGCAAATCTCCTATGAAATCTATTAAAGCGGTTAGTAATTTAAAATTGTATCATAGGTTTGAACATGTACAACAAATCAAAATTTTGGCCATTTATAATAAGTTTAAGCGATCGTGCTAGAACCATGGGATCCGAGGGTTCCTAACACTTTCCCTCGGGTAACCAGAATTCCTTACTCAAGGATTTCTGGTTCGCAGACTCCAATTGGGCAGTCACAAAATTTCCTCGATTTGGGATTTTAAATAAACTAGTGACTTGGGACGCCAAAAGCCAAATTTATCCCATTTCGAATAATGTCACTTTAATTGGAGTTTTAAACTCCATTATACGTTTTATCCTTCGGGATAGCGCTGTAAGTAAAAAAAGGAGGTGTGACAGCTCTGGCGACTCTGCCGGGGATCTAGAACCCAGAATCTCTGATTCAGGGTTCAAGAATTCGAGCTTAGAATAACTGTTATATCTGGCTTCTTCTGATTTGATTACATGTTCTGTGCTAAATGCTTTTACCGCTTCAATATTATCTGAACTGTACATGTAAACTGCTACGAAACCCTTCACTTCTCACCTCCGGGGTTGTGCTTACTGGTTGAGACTCCCTATTTTGTTAGTGTCTTACCCTGAAACAAGAAAGAGGCTCGGACAAGTTATAAATTCGGACAATCTTGCGGGTCCCCAGTACGTAGCCCCCTCCTCGACTCGAGTTGTCCAATCAGGTGCATAGTCTAGACCCTATACCGAGGTTCTCAACTTAGTATAACAAAACCTCATGCCGGATTCATAGTAGGAACGTTTATCTGCATCATGCATTTTGACTTAGGGGACTCAACATAGGGGTTGGGTCCGTCTAGGACAGGTGTCTGAAATAAAAGACCATCCTGATGCATTTTTACGTGCTACTTGTGCATTTATATGCCTTGGATTCGCATGTTGACCGACCTATAAACAAAGAGAATAAATTGAGGAAAATACCAGTGCTAGGGTGATCACTTGTAAAACCAATGCTTAAAATAGCGCCGAAATGCTGCCAAATTTTAAAAAAAAACAACAACAAAGACAAAAAAATTTTAGGGTTTTTTGAATAATATTTGCGGGTTTTTGATAAATAATTTTGGCCAAGTCCAACCCCTTTTTCATAATGTAAAAAAAAAATGTCCGCGTTTATTCACTTGTTTTGAAATAAGTCGGGTGGTGCCATTACTGCCGATAATAGCCGAATGTTACCACAAGGGACACTAGAAGGCTGATCTTGCACAAATGGCCACCTCTGAATTTTATTCTAACCGGCAAGCAAGCACAGGCTGAAAAAAACAATCTCTCCGAAGTGTTGAAAGGCCGTATTCGCAAAGCCGGTCCTTGTTTTAAAATAAATTCCACAAATGTCTTTTTTTAATGTTTTGAGAATACTAATTCACCTAATAAATATGCAGAATGAGTACGATAATGAAAAAAAATCCCTTGGAGTTGCGACTATGGTGGAATGATCTCGGGAAGCAGGACAGAAAAGGGTCAACACACATCTGGGAGGCCTCACTGGTTTATGGAAAATTAACCCAAGGGGAGACATCATAAAGGCCTTAATCACCTTCTGTGACCCGACCCACAATGTCTTCCATTTCTCGGACTTTGAGCTAACCTCGACTTAGAAGAAATGACCGGATATATCGGGACCCATACAATCCATTTGAGACATCAATACTTGATTGCACCTAGAGCCCTCGCTGTGCACAAATTTCTTGATTCCTTGAAAATTAGTAGAAAACTTCACAACCCCGATTTATCGGCTAGCTTCTGCACCCTTCAATTTATATATCAGAGGTATGGCCACATTGCAGGATTCACAACCCTGAAAATCTTATTTGTAGCAAGGGTAATAGGCTCAAGTGGGAGGAGCATCGATGTTTCGCGTACATGGTGTCTTTCTTGGGTCTTTTAGTATTCCCGCGAAAGGACAGGAACATCGACATATGAATAGCGGGAGTCGTTAGCACTTTGATGAGCCATAAGAGTACTCTCGCTACAATGATCTTGTCCGACATCTTCCGTACTCTCATTGTCTGTAAAGCAGGAAGAGATTTCTTCGAGGGTTGTAACTTACTGCTGCAAATATGGATGATTCAGTATATATTTCACCAGCCTCGGTTCATGAATTACGGGTCGCCGACCAAAAGATGCATAGAAGAATTCGGCAACAGGGTTGACGGGTATAAATTACCAGAGGGTGTCGTAGAATGCGTGTCGCATCTCCGGACCATCATTGCAAATCAAATAGGATGGACATTCAGTTGGCTCTCAGTGGACGAAGTTGTGTATATGCCCGCAACATAACCACATTTTCTGTTGATGGGCCTTAGGAACATCCAGTCGTATGCCCCATATCGGGTCTTGAGACAACTCGGAAGATGCTGGATAGTGCCAAAAGACAAAAATCTCAGCATCTGGGTAGTCTAGATTGGGCCCGGTGGTCAGTTCCCTGAAGCAATGGTTCGCAAGATTTGGAATGAATGCCAATTAAACGCTGACACTTGCTTACAGGATCCTGCCAGAGGTGAATTGTCACCGGGATACCTCGCCTGGTATATGAGAGAAATTGAGTTCGAGAGAACACCCAAAAGGCCTCACCTCCAAGCGGTCATTAGAACATTGCTAAAGCAGTCGGATTGGTTAGCAAAAGAAAATGAATATCGGGTTACTATAGGAAGGGTTGAAAAGAAATTTCATGAATTGCAATTCGAGAACAGTTTGCAGTTGCAGTCAGTGAGGGAGAAAAGAAGGTGTTAAACAAAGAAAACGAAGCCTTACGAGCCCAGACCCAGAAAATGAAGGTAGCCACAGAAAATCCTCCAAGGAGTACAAAAGAAGAAAAGCTCATAGACAACCTACGACAGAAAGTAGCTGAATACGGGTTTGACCTGAATAGGGCGGAGGGTGAACTGTCTAGGGCTCGGAAGCAATTAATTAAAAGTGCAGAGGAACGAGCCTGCATACTGGAGAAGTTAATAGAGGGAGGTGGCAATGAGATCGTTAGTTTAAAACAGAGGGTTGTCATAGCTGAAAACAAAATGGCCAAACAAGCCAGAGATTTCAAAACCGAAATGGAGCATTGCTATGAGGTAATAGCAGGACTAGAAAAAGATTTACGGCAATTCCAAAAGCTAAATCAAGTAGCCGAATAAACTTCAGAAGCACGGGCTGAGCAAATAGGGCGTCTACTACAAGAAAAAGGGGTTATCAGGGAAAAGGTGCGGGCAATCGCGCAATTGATTACCACAAAGTGCAATCACTGTGAAGACATGACAAAATATATGTTCTTTGTTGCTCCCATGACATTTGTCCGTCAAGTGATGGAATATCTTAACTACCTCCAGGGAAGTTTGGCGCGCAAACATGCGGCAAGGCCGAACGATGCCCCGCAAGCTCCAAAAACATTTGAAGTATTACTGTACTCATAAATTTGTATTTTTCTTAAAAAGAGTTGTCTGTATGTTCTGATACTTACCTTTCGAGTCTGTAAGATTATTGAATCCCAGTTTGGTAGTTAGCCTTTGTAATCCAAGTTTATGCCTTTATCAAATTGGAAATCCAAAAAATATATATTCTGTTGCATACATAACATTTTTTTCCATGAACTACGCTCGGTCTGATTCATGCAATGTCATGATAGGCAATCTCTCTAGGATTCGATCTTATTCTTAAAAAGGGAAAGCTAACAAGGAATAAGAAGTATCCAACAAAAGGAAATTCGGAATAAATGCCGGGCAAACACATGCGACCATTGCAAACAAATAAGAATCTGTTAACTGCATAGGTGCATCAAATCCAACGTGTGATTTATGGTTTATTATCTGTCCCGACCTAACCGTTTGAATTCCAGTATTCCAGTCCAGGTGCTTTAAAGAACAGTGATTGGTTTGGTATACAGTAAGCTGGCTTCACACGGATACTTTACGAGATCAAAAGGAAGCACAAAGATGTCAACCTAAATGACTCTATCAGCAGTCCCTATCCCAGAGGACAACCCAATTACAGGAATCCCTGCCTCTGAATCTGCAGCGTCTGAAGAGAACAGGATCATGTGGCTTCGAGTTATTGAGATGTGGGATGCCTGGACGAATGTGAAAGAACCTCCAAGTGCTATCCCCGGGTTTCCCGAGCTTTTCCCAAGGTCAGGGGTACCTCCACCACCCCTATCAGTCACCCAAATATCCTCCTAGGGCAGCCCACCATATCAACCAACTTTGTCGGGGCGCCCTCTGAAACCTGCCCTCCGATGTTTACATCAGGTCCAGTCCCCAACATTTACGGCCCCTCCGTGCGCATCCACCGCGCAGCCTGCAGTACCGAGGCCCATGTTTGATCCCACAACTTTTACATTCCAAACTCCTGACTACCAAACCGAGCCTCCCCCATACCCCACATACAATTACCCTCAGCCAGCATACGAGCTCACCCCTGTGCAAGACAGAACCTCTAAAACACCCGAACAAGATGAAATCCAATGGAGAATGAAGAGTCTTGAACAAAGTCTGAGAAAAATGGAAGGATTAAGTGGGCAGAAGAGTGTATCTTACTCAGACCTATGCATGTTCCCACACGTACATCTTCCTTTGGGATTTAAAACGCCAAAGTTTGAAAAATACGATGGCCACGGCCACCCCATCGCTCACTTGAAAAGGTATTGCAATCAACTGCGTGGAGCACGAGGGAAGGAAGAACTCTTGATGGCGTACTTTGAGGAGAGCTTAGTGGGCATTGCATCTGAATGGTATATAGACCAGGATATTACCCAATGGCACATCTAGGATGACCTCGCCCGGGATTTTGCAAGGAAATTCCAGTATAACATTGATATTGCCCCAGACAGGAATTCCTTAGCCAACCTTGAAGAAGAAACCTTCAGAAAGCTTCAGAGAATATGCTGTAAGTGGCGCGAGCAAGCGTGGAGAGTAAAGCCACCCATGGACGAAACAGAGATGGTCACCATCTTCCTACAAGCGCAAGAGGCAGACTATTTTCAAAATATTATGTCTGCAATGGGCAAACCTTTTGCAGCGGCAATTAAGATTGGGGAGATCGTAGAGAATGGCCTCAAGACAGGGAGAATTCTGGGTCAATCCGCCATAAGAGAAACCTCCCAGGCCATACAAGGTGGGGCAGGAGTGATCCCAAGAAACAAGAAGAAAGAGAAAGCGTCCATGGCGGCCTTCGGGATGAGAAAACATCATGCTCACAGGCCTGCATTCTCTGAAAGGGCATCTCAACATTATTATACCTACCAAGACATGCACTATGCTCCTCCTCCTTATGCAATCCTGAACGCCTAGCCCTTTGCTCGTCCACAACAGAAGAAACAACATAAACCAAGCCCCAAGAAATCAGCCTCCTCAGAATCACTACAATCCCCGCCTTCCACAAAATAATTATCGTCCCAAGGAACCACCCAGGAGGCAGAACTTCACTCTAATAGGGGAATCGTATGCCAACCTATTCCCAACGTTGGTCCACATGGGTCTCCTGCAGCCCGTGCCTCCGAACAGATAAAACCCCGAATCACCTTACTATCAAAGCGTACGTTGTGCTTACCACTCCGGGGCAAAAGGATATGACACCGAAATTGCTGGATCCTAAAACGATCAGTGGAGGATTTGATAGACCAAAAAAAGATAATATTGAGAGATGAAGAGGTCCCAAACGTAACTAATAACCCGGTGCCGACTCACAACAACGGGCCGGTCATCGGAACGATCTGCAAGGACAAAGAATTTGATCCCGCTCTGAAAGCCATAATAGCCATAACCGAGGCAGATAGAAAACCAAAAGTTACCTCCAAGAAGATTGAAGAAAAGAAAATGAATAAAGCCAAGGGCCCATACGTAGAGAAGAAACCTGAAATCAAAACTGAGACGACCCCTACAAAGGAAACAATGCGTCATGAAAAGCAGCCCTTTTTGAGTCCCCCAAGAAGGTTCGAGCTGAACAAAACCATGTTTGTACCCACGAAAGCCTATATGGTACGGGGATCGATTAAACCACCGGTGCTGAATGAGCCCGTGGTAATCAGTCATGCACCGTAGAAGCCCATGACAAACCATTTCAGCAGTCCCTTGGAATTACCAAGAAACAATAGTCACATACAAGGGCAAAGAAGTCATCGGGGACACTCAAAAAGGCTATCCCACAAAGAAATACTCAGATATGGAAGAGGAGAACGCTGATACCAAATAGTGATTTCTACCTAAGAGGTTAGTGAATGCTGATAAAGCAGAAGCCTTCTTCCTAAAAATGAAAATTCCAGAGTATGAAGTTGTAGATCAACTCCGAAAATCTCCTGAGCAGGTATCTTTATTGTCACTATTGATGAAATCTCCTGAGCACCAACAGGTGTTGGTCAAAACCCTGAATGAAGCTTTCGTACCGGCTGCGACCTCTGTGGAGAAACTAGAGAAGATGGCGGAGAGATTCATTGCCATTAACCAGGTCACATTCAGCAAGAACGACTTACCTCGAGAGGGAGCCACCCACAACAAAGCCTTGCACCTCACTGTCAAATGCGAGGGCTATTACGTCAAGAGAGTGATGATAGACGGAGGCTTTGGAGTAGATATATGCCCAATGTCTACATTGCAGAGAATGGATATTGGGACAGAGAGGATCTGTCCTAATAATGTGTGTGTCCGAGCCTTCGATAGAAACAAGAGAGACACCATAGGCGAAATTGACTTGGTGCTAACCATTGGTCCGGTCGACTTCGAAGTAACATTTAAGATGTTGGACAAGGACACATCCTACAACTACCTCCTAGAAAGACCGTGGATTCATGCAGCTGGAGCGGTGCCCTCTACCCTGCACCAAATGCTGAAGTTCGAACATGAAAACCAGGAGATTGTAGTTCATGGAGAGGACGAACAGTCAATTTACCTAGACCCCTCTATCCCATGTCTCGAAGCCAAGGAAGGGAGTGAGCACATAGTCTACCAAGCGTTTGAAATCGTGGTTGCCGATCAACATGAAGAAGGCAAGCCACTCCTCCAGCCTTTCCTATCAAATACTTCAATCATGGTGGCAAGGGAAATGACGCGCCAAGGTTTTAAGCCTGGCAAGGGACTGCAAAGCTCCCTACAAGGCATAACCGAGCCGGTCGCCTTGCCTTCCGCAAAAAAGTTCTTTGGACTGGGCTTTCATCCAACATCAGAAGATATCACCTGGGCCAATCGCAGAAAGCGTCAGAGATGGGCGTTGCCACGACCCCTACCCCACTTGTACAAAACGTTTGTAAAATAAAAGTACAGTGAGGAAGAGGAAGAGGAAGAAGAAACCTTCATCACAGAAGAAATTGATGAGATCTGCGGAGCCATGAGGGAGTTGTTGTACTATGCCAAAATGGTCCAGCTGGGAGAAGGTTCAAGCACCGCTGAAGTTCTCTATATGGGGCCAGATGCCAAGATTCAAAATTGGAAGGCCACACCTTCCCAGTCAGGCGGGAGGCACGATAGTCCCGCCTTGCTACCTCTTCCTACATCACGAGGTATTTCATGGTGTAGCTCGATCTATTGTTTTTCTTTAGCACTTTGTCCTTTCAATTTCCAATTGTAAACCCTGTTATCTTACAAGTTCAAAAGAAGTGAAATCAATATTTCATCCTTTGCGCTTATTTGTCTTTCTCTGATTTTTATCTTTCTTTTATTTTTCATCTTCCTTTCAGTCCCAATAATGCGGCTTTAAATAAAACGACATGCTCGTGGACTTCATGCCACGACCCAAACATGCCACCCATCTGTGAAATAATGAACCAAGAACCGGAATACGATAAAGAAGAGGCTTTTAGGGAAATCAACCGAGAGTTGGAACACTTTGAAAACAAACAATAGCCAAACTTAAATGATACTGAACCGGTTAACTTGGCCAATCCCGATGAAATCAAAGAAACTAAAATAAGCATCAATGTGAATAACGAAATAAGAGATTCATTGGTTCAACTCCTTTTGGAATTCAAAAGATGTATTTGCTTGGTCTTACGACGACATGCCTGGTTTGAGTATAGATTTGGTGGTTCATAAGTTGCCTACATACCCTGAATGCCCTCCAGTCCAACAAAATCAAAGAAAGTTCAAGCCTGATATCAGCGATAAAATCAAAGAGGAGATTACAAAATAGCTTTAGGCGGGGGTAATCCGGGTGGTTCGGTACACCACATGGCTGGCCAATGTGGTCCCGATATCGAAGAAGGACTGAAAAACTCGAGTGTGTATGGGTTATAGAGTTTTAAACAAGGCGCATCCCAAGGACAACTTCCCACTACCCAACACCAACATCTTTGTCGATAACTGTGATAAAAATTAGATTCAATCCTTCGTAGACTGCTACGCAGGATATCACCAAGTGTTGAAGGATGAGCAAGATGCGGAGAAAACCGCCTTTACCATACCTTGGGTGTTATAGAGTTATGCCTTTTGGATTAAAAAACGCCGGGGCGACATACATGAGGGCCATGACCACCATCTTCCACGACATGATGCATCGAGAAATAGAGGTGTATATGGATGACGTGATTATCAAATCCAAGACTCGGGGTGATCATGTAAAGGACATGAGGAAGTTCTTCGAAATGCTTCGCAAATATGATTTAAAATTTAATCCAACCAAGTGCGCATTTGGAGTCCCGTCAGGAAAACTTCTGGGGTTCATCGTCAGCCGAAGAGGCATCGAATTGGATCCAACCAAGATAAAATCCATTCGAGAGCGGCCTTCGCAAAGGACCAAAAAAGATGTAATGAGTCTATTGGGAAGATTGAATTACATCAGCCGATTCATTGCCCAGTTGACTTCCACGTGTGAGCCCATATTCAAGCTATTGAAAAAGGATGTGGTAGTTAAATGGATTGTTGAGTGTCAGGAAGCTTTTGACAGAATCAAACAATACTTGTCCAATCCACCAGTTTTGGTTTCGCTAGAACCAGGAAGGCCACTATTTCTCTATATAACAGTCTTGGAAAGCTCTTTTGGCTGTAATCTCGGGCAGCATGATGCCACGGGAAAGAAAGAGCAGGGCATTTATTATCTAAGAAGAACGTTTACCGGTTACGAGGCCAAGTACACATTGTTAGAAAGAACTTGTTGCGCCTTTACGTGGGTGGCTCAGAAGTTAAGGCATTATCTGCAAGCTCATACCACGTACCTCATAACCAGGCTGGATCCACTAAGGTACATATTCCAAAAACCAATTCCCACAGGGCGACTGGCCAAATGGCAAATTTACTCACCGAGTTCGACATAGTTTATGTCACTCGTACGACAATGAAGGCTCAAGCATTGGTAGATCATCTGGTTGAGAACCCTGTTGATGACGAATATCAGCCTTTAAACACCTACTTCCCTGATGAAGAAGTGAATTCATTCGAAGCAGCAGCTGAAGACACCCCCATCTGGAAAATGTTCTTCAACGGAGAAGTAAACGCAAAAGGCGTAGGGATTGGGGCAATTTCGATCTCACCCACAGGTTAGCATTAACCACAGCCAGGCTCTGGTTCTTCTGCACCAAAAATACAGCTGAATATGAAGCTTGCATCATGGGCATGAACATGGCTATTAACCAAGATGTCGAAGAATTGCTAATCATGGGAGATTCAGGTCTGATCATCCGACATGCTCAAGGAGAATGGGAGACAAGAGACAATAAGATCCTCCCATGCAGGCGACACGTGGAAGACCACATCAAACGGTTCAGGTCGGTACAATTCAGGTACATTCCCCGTTGCCAAAATGAGTTAGCAGATGCAATCACAACCTTGGCCTCCATGTTACCATACCCTGGGAATGCTTATGTTGATCCTTTACAAATCCAAATAAAAGAAAGGCATGGGTATTTTAACGCGACCAAAGCACAGTCCAGGACACAACCCTAGTATTATGACATCAAGAGATTCATAAAATCACAGGAGTACCCTTAGCAAGCTACCGGAGAACAAAAGAAAATCATCCGACAACATGCAAGCAATTTATTTTTGAGCGGTGATACTTTGTATAAAAGGACTCCGGATCTTAATTTTTTAAGATGTGTGGTCACCGAGGAGGCCGGGAGAATTATGCACAAAGTACATGCATGAGTGTGTGGACCCCATATGAACGACACTATGTACTGGAAAAGAAGATACTCCAAGCTGGCTATTACTAGATGACCATGGAGAAGGATTGCTTCAGCTTCGTTCGAAAATGTCATCAATGTCAGGTGCATTGTATTTGATTCATGCACCACCAAATGAGTTGCATCCTATGTCAGCACCCTGGCCATTTGCCGCCTCGGGCATGGATGTCATTGGGCTGATTAAGCCAAAAGCATCAAATGGACAGAGATTCATATTGGTTGCCATTGATTACTTCACAAAATTGGTTGAGGCCATCATCCTTAAGTCTGTTACCAAGAAGGCCGTGGTGGATTTTGTGCATTCCAACATCATTTGTCATTTTAGGATTTCCGCTACCATTATTACAGACAACGCAGCTAATTTAAACAGTCGGCTGATGGGACAAATATGTGAACAATTCAAGATAACACATAGAAACTCCACTCCTTACCGACCCAGAGCTAATGGTGCCGTCGAAGCAACTAACAAGAACATCAAGAAGATCTTGAGGAAAATGATTCAAAGCTCGAGGCAATGGCACGAAAAATTTCCTTTCGCGCTGATGGGATATCGTACCACAGTACGTACATTAGTAAGAGCAACCCCCTATTTGCTGGTCTACAGGACTGAAGCTGTCATACCCGCCGAGGTAGAAATACCTTCGCTCTGAGTGATTGTCGAAGTAGAAATTGAAGATAGTGAATGGGCTAAAACTTGTTTGGAGCAGTTGGCATTAATTGACGAAAAACAAATGGCGGCGGTGTGCCACGGGCAGTTGTACCAACAAAGAAACCTGTGCTTACAACAAGAAAGTACGCCCCAGGAATTTCGAAGTCGGGCAGCTGGTATTGAGGTGGATACTTCCTCACCATCAGGAAGCCAAAGGTAAATTCGCTCCAAACTGGAAAGGTCCATACATTATCAGAAAGATATTGCCTAAAGGAGCACGAGCCCGAGGCAACAGTAAATGCAGATGTAGTAAAAAGCTATTATGTTTGAACGCCCTGCAGCAATGACCCCGGTTGATTGAAATGATGAAGGCTTTGCTTTCCCGCTACCATCACCCTCTTTGGAACCCGGAAATGCTGTTCAAAAAAAAGAGAAAGAAGAAAAAAAAGAAAAAAGAAGAGAAAAAAAAAGAAAGAAAAAAAGAATACAAACAAATTAGTTTAGAAAAAATTCCTGAACTACGTCTGACTTGATATACGTAGGCAGCCTCTCCCTGAGGTTCAGTCATATCAAAATAAAAACCACATTTACCAAAGAAAACCAAAACTGGGGCAGAAATGTATTGGTTCCATTACAAATCTGTCCGAATGGTTCAAAAGTTATAGATCCCCCGGAACGTGCCAAATACCTTTGTTGGGATTCGACACCAATCAAATTTTTGAGAGAAATAAAATAAGATAGTCTTATCGGTGAAAACCTACGGGCACCATATGGCGACGGCGATCAAAGAAAAACAAAATGAGAGAGTCCGTTTAGTGAAAACTTACAAAGAGCTCTATGGGGCGACGGGAGAAGAGAAATGAGAGAGGTCGACTGGCGAAAACCCGAAAGGGGCGCCATCGGCCGAAAAGAGGAAATGTTGCCACTCAAGTCTGAATAAGTTTCTTTGGTTTTGAAAGAGTTGAATTCAGAAAGCATAAATGGATCTGGGCCGGGTATTAAGTCCAAAAAGCATGTCGTTGCCATTTAAAGCTGGTTCATACTTCTAGATAAGTACCCTCTTTTACCTCCAAAAGGAACATACCTCTCTAAAATCCATGTTTCATTTGTTTCCACTTTAAATTTGATGTCTTGACCATTCCTTAACAAAGGTAGTAGGGCTGGCCTCATAGGTTCCTCCTAGAAAGAACTAAGGGAACGCCCGACATCGTCAAGCGCGCTTAACCAATCCCAGCTGATCGTGACGGTTAACATCTCAAAAGCAGGGAAATAAAGGAAGGGGAGTCAAAATTAAAGGTCCACGAAGGTAAAGCCAAAGCGGAAGGGGTTAAGCCGAACATGACGTTGGTTCTTATCAAAAGCCCTAAAAGCTAGCCCTGAATTCAAAGTTGGGACAAAACTCAAAACCCAAGGCCTGGAAAACAAAAACCAACCCAAAATGAGGACCCCATGGCCAATCAACGAAGCAAGGATTGGAAGTCAAGGGTTTGTCTTTGGACAGAAAGGAAGCTGAAATCAAGCGTGACAAGGCCGCAAAACCAATCATTGTTCAAACTAACAGTTTGTTATGTTTCTGAACTAAAATAGACGCTGGTGCAATCTAGAAAAATAGAAGGAACACGGGGCAAACACAACCAAAGAAATCGTTACCACCATAAGATGAATTGCGTTGGGATGCAATGTAATATGGTTATTGAAGCATAGTATTATCCCTAAGCTGAACAGGAAAAATCACTTCATGTGTTCCCCGAGGAGATGTGAGTGCTAGTGATAGTACATTATGTAAGAGGTTGCAAGTATCCGTGATAGATTATGGATCAATATTAAGTTGAATAAACAATAGATGGGTATAAGTTCCAAAATACAAGGTGAGATTTGTTTGTTATTCTTGAGATGAATAGTAATGAGGAAACACTAAAGGATTTAGATTAATACATATAAGATAAGCAGTGAGAGAGTAACCTAGATTTGGGTAGCAAACCTCTAATAATTAACCGAATTAAGTTTTATGGTATAGTATAACCTACCAAGATGTAGTAAATTCATAAGGATAGATACACAAGGCTATGAAACAAGAGATAGCAATAGTCTTAACTACAATAAAGTACCAAGCGAAAGACATCACTACACTTATAGATTCCTAGAGGGACAATTTGTCATAATTCTGTATATGTTCATAAAGTGAGACTTAGAGATTGGATAAAAGATGGAAGAAAAAGGGAAAAATAGTTTCTAAGCGCTCATACAAGGACACAATTGAACATACTGCATGGCATAAACTAACAAATGTTACGATATTGGAAGAATTCCAACTACATGTTATGGCATAAAAAATGAGGCCAAAAGGGGAGAACACCCAAACGTTTGGATTTATTACAAAAACAGTGCCTAGATGGCAAAGTAAGCATTAAAGTATTCGTAAGAGCTATAGTTTATGAAACTGATAAGCGCATCAGTCAACATTCGAGGACGAATGTTCCAAAGGGGGGAATGATGTTACATTCCATGTTTTGGTACGTGAGAGTACGTCGTAAGCCAATTAATATAAGATCAGAAATAAGATCATTTTTGAAAGTACATAACGTAAGTTTCATCTTTTTATCTTGGAGGTTACAAGTCTTTAAGATCATGCATAACAAGTACCAAAAGGTTTGGAAAGCTTAGACGCAAATCGAACAGAAGAAAATAAGTTTCATTGAAAGTCGATAAATTTGGAATGTTTTAACATGTACTTTGGGGTGAGACTAGGGTTCTAAAAATAATAAGGAGGTTATTCTATGAGATATTTTAGTCGTATGATATTCATTTTCTACATTTTGAAGGCAAGCAAGCTGTGGAACAAGAGTTGGCAAGGTCATCATAAGTTACATTCATAAATTTGTTGAAATTTAGGTCAAATGTAGGTGCACTTTTCTCCCAATATTCTTGGAATCAAGGAATGATATACATACCAAATTTAATATATACGAGTCTAGTTTCCAACACATTAAAACGTTCATCCATACGACATAGGAGTAGAGAGATATTCGTGTTTTTGCGAGACTGCGCTAAGCACCTCTCTATGGGGCCCACTTAACGCGGTTTAAGACATTTGGATTTATATAGGGAACCTCCAACCCGTTTTAAGTCGTTTTGTTTCACTATTTTCTCACCTTAGAACCCTAGGAACACCTTCTCAAGGTTCTCTCAAGATTCAAGACCCAAACAAAGGGCAAACAACACAAATCAAGTGTCAGGAATCTCGTGGCACTAGTAAGTCTCTTGTTCTTCTTGTTGTTGCTGATTTTTGGGTGGTTTCAGCTCGTATGGGAGGTTATTTGAAGTATTTTATATTCTGTAAACTACTCTCTCATGGTTGTTATATCAACCCTAGATTATTTCATGTCTTTCAAATGGATTACACCATATTTCAACATCAAAACCTAGTGCTAGTGAAGAACAACACCTCTTTGAGGTTGTGTTGTCATTGAGGATGGTTGTGGGCTGTATTTGGATGAAATTCCAAGTTTTTTCTGCTTTATAAGGTGATTATAACAGCCTACTAATTGTGCTTAAGCTTTCTTTTATGTTGGTTAAGTTGTTAGGATGATAAACTACAAGATAATACTTGGATAAGCTTAAGTCACTTCTATGATATTATATTTCCATTGAGGGTTATTGTAAGCTAAATATAACTTGGATTTAGACTTGAAGTTACTGTAGGAGTAAGGTATATTGTGTTCTTGCATGTGCCTTAGGTTATATTGATGTTGATTAAGTTAAATGGATGGAGTAGATATGAACTAGTGAATAAAGTGACTAATCGAAGGTAGTTAGAGTTGTGAGTTGTTTCCTTGTTATAAATATATGGAATAAGGATGGAATAATTGATGAATGAATTCATTATCATGTTAGTGATACTTTTAACTTAATGTAAGAAGCCTATAAGGAGTAGATGGGTTATACGGATTCCAATTGGAGCTTGCCGCCTCGTTGTGAAGTAGTTGTGACTTATTATTGTTATGTGGTGTCTTGTTATTGACATTTATACATTGATGGACTTCTTTGGTTGTTGTTTTTGGTATATGGTATTGGTGGAGGCCCTTGTTACAAAGGAGATGCTGCCCAAATTTAAGTAAATGAGCACTAGCTTAAGTTATAGACTTGGCATTTGCTCAACATTAATTTTGAATGTCCTTATGCTATGATAGATCGAGTTGACTTGTTTGAAGAGTCACTTGGAAGGAATTAAGGACTCAACATGTTTAAGGTATGTTAAGGCACTTACTTATTTCTTTTGGCATGATCTAGAGTGACATGAACATAAACGGTACGCCAATTCATAACGGATCTACTCCTAGAAAATAAGGTTGTCCATGTTGTTCTTTCCTTATAAAATTATTCTAAGAAAATGTGTATGATCCTTGACTCCTACTAAGTTTCATATTAAGGGTATAGATGTCCATAAGGTTCTTAAGACACTCCAAAAGGTTTTGAAGGTGATTCCATGAGTCGAGCACATTATATATATGTATCTATTTTACTCTACCGAGCCGTGCTATAGTCGGCCGGGTACGGCACCTACTGTGCAACCACCGATCAGTTGGGTTATACCGAGCTCCACTTTGTGGGGTAAGATTCTACCGAGCCTTATTATGGCCGGGTACGTTTTTACCTAGTCCTCTATGAGGCCGGGTACGATATGATGATGCCCACAGAGGCAAATGTTTTAAAAGTTTATGTACATATATGTATTTTTCATTTCATATCAGTAGCCCCCAGAGGCACTCAGATGTTGCAGGTTGTTTCTCATCGATCTCTCTTTACATTACTACTCTTTTTTATGCTTTCATGCCTAACATACTCAGTACTTTATTCGTACTGACTTCCTTTTTGCTTGGGGATGCTGCGTTCCATGCCGGCATGTCCCAATAGACAGGTTGGCATTGCTCCAAGTAGGCTATCAGCTCAGCAAAAGGTGTTGGTGCACTCAACTTTCTCCGGAGTTTCCTATTGATCAGTATGCTCTGGATATGTATTGATTGGTATGGCGGGGCCCTGTCCCGATCTTTATGATTTTATGTACTCTTAGAGGCTTGTAGACAGATGTCAGGTGTATGGATACACTTATGGCCTTGTTGGCCTACGTTTTGAGTTTACAAATGGTCATGTCGTCCTTGTAGGCCCGTATATCACTTGTATAAGTATGCACATCATGTTGGTCATCATATGTTAATCATTCCCTTATGTTTTATTCTTGTTATCTCATGATGGGTTTTCTGGCACACCTACCCGTTATAGTATGATAAGAAAGATATGTTACGATGGTACTCGACCGAGTAAGGCACCGGGTGCCCATCACGACCCTTCGATTTGGGTCGTGACAGGCAAAACCCAGAAATTTTCATTCATCCCGGCATAACCTGTGGATCTCCCCAGCATAACCTAGGAATTCTCTTTCATCCCGGCATAACCCGTGGATTCCCCTGGCATTACCCTGAAATTTCTTCATAACCCTTGACTATCTTTTCGGCCCCAACAAAGAACTTTTTCTTCCAATCCCAGTATACCTCGTGGATCTTTCCATACCCCCATCAGGGACTTTTTCAGTTCTATCCCGGCATAACCTGCGGATGCTCCTCTTATCCCTGGCAAGGACCCTTTCTCCTCCCCACCATAACCTAGCAATCTTTCAAGGAGATACACAATCCCGGTTTCTTTTGTTTTCAATAAAGAATAGCTTGTATTTGTGTTGAAAATAACTCACAAAATTTTCCCAGTGAAAATTAGGCCAGAAAATTTCGTTCGCTTGTTTGTGTTGGTGTCCGAGCAGGTTTCACCTTAAGGCACAAGATTCAAGATGACCGAAAGCACGAGTCTCAACCCATAATGAAGGAAAAGATCAAAAGAACAAAAAGAAGTGAATTCAAAATGATAAAGCAAAATAAACCAGCAATTGCAGCTAATGGGCATCAAGATTCAGATCAAGCTCTGCAGCAAAATCAGCTAAGATTCAAGATCGAGATCCTAGAGATTTATGTATAGGAATCTTGAATATCGTAGTTGACATGCCTAGCTAGTTTAGCTTTTGTGATTTCTTTTGTGTATTAAACAGTCGGTAAGCAATAACAGCAGCAACAGCAGTGAAATCACAGCCTATGGTAGTCCCAACTACCAAACCTTCCAGAACTACACTGACCTGATTCCTTTATGGCCAAGGAAATATAGGCAACCTTCGAAGCAACGTTCTGTCAGAAACTTTTCAAAATGCTTCACACGGAGTATTCAGACGGACGAAAATCGCTCATGTTTGCTCATTTGTCTTTGCACAAAAAGTCTTCGTATTCACGCTCAAAGAGGGGCATCTGTGAGCATGTGATTTTCCCCTGTTAAGTCGACTCGTACAAGGCTCTCAAGTTTAGGATTTTCCTTTTAATATTTGTTTTAGTATTTAATTTTGGGATTTAATTGCGTGTGCCAGTGTATTTTCATTAATGCATGCTTAAAATTATTTAGGATTTAATTTCATGTTTTTGCTAAAATAATTATTCTTTAGGGTTATTTTACCAATATAAAATTCAAAAAATATATAAGTAGTATTTATGGCATTTTCATCATTTTGTTTAATCTTAATTTGTTGCATTTTATTGTTTGTATTGTATAAATAGACAATTATTAGGTTAATTAGGAATTTTAAAATGTAATTAGGAATTAAATAAAACAAAAAGTGAAGAAAACAAAACAAAGAAATATATATGTATAACCACCCAGGTTGGCCACAATTGGGCCAAACCTGGGTAGCTCAAATACTTGTACTTTGTAAAAAACACCAGCACCCAGCCCAAAATAGGGTCCCCGACCCAGTCCACACATACTCCCCAAACGACACCGTTTCAGGGACAAGCCATCACAACCATTGATCTGAGGCCATCCAACGGCCCTGGATCATTTCCAAAATCAGATAAATATGTCCAAATGTTTCTATAGATCCAGAGACAACCCTCTTCCTTCCTCGTACAAACACAGCAACTGTAACACCTCCCAGTCTCCGCCCTATGACCATTCTTGACCACCCAGCAACCACCCTAACGCTGCCACCGGAAATCGCCTCACGGCGGCGGCGGATCACCAAACCGCCCCAAATTTACACCATAAGACCACCAAGGTCCCCTCTTCCTGTCCTGTGACTAGTTTCTTTCGAACAAGTCCCCGTCTGTTCGAATATTCGAAAGATGGATCGCCGGAACCACTGTCTCCGGCAACCCAACCCCAAACCAACTCAAAATTACACCCCTGAACCACCTCGCATTCCCCTTTCCAACCATCTAAGCCATATCCCTCAAATCCCAATAGAGCGGCTGAAATATCAAATCTAAACTAACCCTAGGTCCTGAAATTCACAGGAATCCGGCCAAATTGGCCTCGGGTGATCTCCTTATGTCCTTGTCCCCAGCCATACCACCCACAGCCCTCAAACCATACTAACCACAAAGAAAACTCAAATGTGAAACCTTACTTGGTCTCAGAATTGAACCCCCCTAAACCCTTTGTCCTTCTTCAAATACCCAAGGCAGAAAGCCTTAGAGGTTAAAAACCTCCCATGAAGAGGTTAGAAGCTCATGGAACTGGAAAAATTCAAAAATTAGGGTTGCATGCATAAAAAGCTAAGTACCCTGTTTTCAATTTTGTATAGGTCTCTTCTTTAAATTGCTTGTTTCTATGATATCATTCTGAAATATGCTTGTTATATTTTGTGGTTCCTTTGGGTGTCTCTGGTGAATTCTTTTATCTTCAATAATCTTCTAAGTTGTTTCACCTCTGAAATTAATATGGCTTGTGGATCTTTTGCTCTTGACTCTGAAATTTTACATGACTAGTTGATCTTTGCCTATTAACTCTGAAGTTTTACATGACTAGCTGATTTTTGCCTCTTGACTCGGAAATTTTACATGACTAGATCCTTGCCTCTTGACTCTGAAATTTTACATGGCTTGTTGATCTTTGCCTTTTGACTCTTCAGTAGTTTTATTTTTGAAATTTTTATATGGTTTGTTGATCCTTGTCTCTTGATTCTATATTTATTTCACCTCTGAGGTTCTGAATGGCTTTATTAGATGCTTATCTTTGTTATATCATGATTTTCAGTAGGTGTCTTCTTTTAAGAGTTTCATATCAGTCATATTTCTTTCCTAGTATTGGTGATCTTCAATATTTACACATGTTAGGGTAAATTGCTTTTCTGAATATTCTAACTACTGATAATAGCTTTGTTTTAATTTCTTGGTTTTTACTTCTATGTTTTTTACTAAGTGTAATAGTTTGGCCATTGTTCCTGCATAGTTGATTGGGTTTCTGATTGTTTTGTTCATCTTTAATGTTCATATAGTCCTGAAGTTATGGTAATTGTTACTGAATAGCCCACATTAAGATTGATTCTTAAACTCCTCATTAAGCCTGTAATACAGTCCATGAATTTGGCCCATAACTTGAAAGCAATTGGCCAGGGTCAGATTTGACCAACCCAAATAGAAACCAAGGGTAAAAACCTTAGGCTAGTTAATTAGGAAAAGGGACAGGGGAATAGAGGGTATTTGAACCTAAAAGAATACTGTAACAACCCCTAAAACATTCTAGTAAGGGGTTTAAGCATAATTTCTGCCTCAAAACTTGAGGCAAAAGTCAGAAAACTAAGGACTATTTAGGTAAAAATGAAAATTGGGTAAGGGACTAAAAGGAAAACAAGGAAATAGGTGTTGCCCTAAGGCTTCAACTATAAAAAGGGGCAATCTGAACATTTGAGGAGAACTTTTTTTTGGATTTTTTCTAGCAGAAATTTTCTTTAAAGCTTTGTAGTGAATTAGAATACAAAAAAGATTTAGTTTCCTCTACATTCTTCAGAAAACCATTAGTGTTGTTCTATTCCTGTTGAATTTTGCTTGTCTCAAAAGTCTTCCTGAATTCTGGGTGTTTACTGGTCGATTAACTGCTGTGTTCTTGCTAGTTTCTTCAGTTTTACTCATAGGCTTCTTTTTGCTAAACTCCGGGTACCAATTCTCACCCAAAACTCTAAGAAGTTGTAGCACTTCTGTGCATTCGAGATAATTAGAAGATAGTACCTTATGTTGTTTGTTTCAATTCCTGTTGTAACTGTATTTATTCTCTTAGGATTCCTGGTATTTGTACTAAACATAAACATGTATTAATCATGGACTATAATGGGATTGTACTTTCAATATGCTTAAGTCAAGTAGATTTTACAATAGACTGATCCAAAATGAGCCTAGTGTTTACAATTTGAGTTGTATTAGAAATTTAACAACTGGACATATGTAATACTCTGAATGATGAGTATTCCACTTTATTTCTTTAATGTTAATATTAGAACTTGATACGAAATTATTTTCAGTGTTTTCTTTTTTGAAATATTGTTGGTATATTATATAATGATCGTGTGTATGGTTCTAATGATTACGATGTAATTAAAACAAAAGGGCTGCTGTTATTTTCTAATAAGGGAATCGCTAGTCCAATGTCTTATGGCCCAACTGGATGGCCCAGTACTTGTCATTTGTATAATAATATACATTCCCGGGTTGGCTGAATATGAAGCCCATATCAGCCACGAAAGAGGCTAAAAAATGCAAGTATTAATTTTTTTTTCAGAATATATTATCCATGTGTAAATTACTAGGATGTTTTAGGTTAAAGAATAATAGAAAACTTAATACGATTTACGATGTCCTTATAAAATAAATTGAGCCACGTTCATCTAATCAAACACCACGAGGCTCCTTAATTTAATAAAATATTTAGAAAATTGGAAGTGCCGTTTAGCGAATTTCACGGCTTCCAACCGATTTTTGAAGACGTAGTTGCTATAGGCGCGAATTTATTAAAAAAATATCTTCCTAAACTCGGGTGCGCATTTATGTGACCCAAATCCAAATCCCAATGGAGTTGAAATATATCTAAAATTACATGCGTATTTGTGTGACGTGATTCGCGATGTATTTTAATAACATTGCGAATCTCCTAAAAAATCTATTAAAGCGGTTAAGAATTTAAAATTTTATCTTAGGTTTGAACATGTACAACAAATCAGAATTTTGGCCATTTATAATAAGTTTAAGCGACCGTGCTAGAACCACATGATCCGAGGGTGCCTAACACCTTCCCTCGGGTCAACAGAATTCCTTACTTAAGAGTTTCTGGTTCGCAGACTCCAATTGGGCAGTCAAAAAATTTCCTCGATATGGGATTTTAAATAAACTGGTGACTTGGGATGCCAAAATCCAAACTTATCCCAAGTGGCAACTCTTAATTGAAATCAACAATCCCATTTCAAATAATGTCACTTTATTGGAAAAACTCCATTATACGTTTTATCCTTTGGTATAGCCGTGTAAGTAAAAAAAGCAGGTGTGGCAGTGATTGTAATTATTGTGATATTTTTGTTTACTCTGGTAGTCAGGAGGAGCATGAACAGCACCCACAAATTGTGCTTAATACTTTGAAGGATTGTAAGTTATATTCCATGTTTTCAAAGTGTGAGTTCTGGTTAGATTCAATTAACTTTTTGAGTTATATTATTTCTTCCAAGGGCATCAGGCGGAACCTAAGAAGAATGAGGAAGTTCAAAATTGGCCTAGACCTTCTTCAACTATAGATATTCGAAGTTTTTTGGGTTTAGGGGGTTATTATCGTTGGTTCGTAGAGGGGTTTTCATCTATCTCAGGCTCACTGACTAAGTTAATCAAGAATTATGCTCTTTTCATATGGTTCGATAAGTGTGAGGTGAGTTTGGAAGCTCAAGACCGCCTTAACTGCAACCCTAATATTGGTGTTGCCCGTAGGTTCATGATCATACATCGTGTATTGTGTGCCTCACTTAATGGGCTTGGCATAATATTGATGCAAGACAGTAGGGTGATTACCTATGCATCTCACTAGTTGAAGTTTCATGAGAAGAATTACCCTATGCATGATTTGAAGTTGGCAGTCCTTGTTCACGCACATAAGATTTGGAGGCGCTATCTTTACGGCATTCCATGTGAGGTCTGTGACGAACATCAAAGTCTCCAGTATCTTTTCAAGTAGAAGGACCTTAATTTGGGGTAGGGAAGATGGTTAGAGTTATTTAAATAATATGACATCACCATATTATATCATTCGGGGAAGGACAATATTGGCTGATGCTTTAAGTAAGAAGCAAGAGAGCATTGGTAATTTGGCATAGAGAAGAGGCCATTAGCCATGAATTTTCAGTCTTTTGCCAACCAGTTCTTTGAGGTTGCATGTTTTGGAGCCTAGTAGGGTTCTTTCTTGTGGTGTGGCACACTTATTGCTGTTGGACCGCATCAAAGCTCGACAGTAGAGGATCCTCACTTGTTGGTGTTAAAAGACACGGTGCAGCGGGGTGGTGCCAAGGAGGTTGACATTGTAGATGATGATCCTTGATGACACTCATTTTTCATGGCATTCCATTCACCTAAGTGTCACGAAGATGTACCGTGACTTGAAGCAGCACTGTTGGTAGAGAAAGATAAAGAAAGATATTGTTTGAGATGCCTCTATGTGTTTGAATTGTTAACAAGTGAAGTATGAAAATCGGAAACCAGGTGGGTTGACTCATAGATTGGAGATACCGGAGTTGAAATGGGAGTGCATCACTCTGGACTTTGTTGTAAGCTTACCATGGACCTTGAGGAAATATGAAGTTGTTGGGTTATTGTGGACTCGTTGACTAAGTCTGCACACTTCATTATGGTGATGACATCCTATTCTCCAGAGTGGTTGACCACCGAGAAGTTGTTTATGAAGACTTCAAGGTAATCCTCTAACATGTACGTGAAGATCTCCAGCATACACCTTTGAAAAGTCACTAATTCATTGCACAACCCAAATGGCATCCACTTGAAGGCAAAATTACCATAAGGACATGTAAAGGTAGTTTCTCCCGATCCTCCAAAAATAGGAATTTGGTTGTATCCGGAATACCCATCAAGGAAACAATAGAAAGCACGGCCCACCAATATATCAAGCATTCGATCTAGGAAGGGAAGTGGAAAACGATCATTCCTTGTGACTTTGTTGAGCTTACAGTAGTCCATACACCTTCTCCATCTAGTCACCGTTCGTGTAGGAATAAACTCATTCTTGTCTTTGGCAACCACTCTCATGCCCCCTTTATTTGGGATGCAATAAACCGAAGAAGTCCACGAACTATTAGAAATGGGGTAGACAACCCCGACATCCAACCACTAAATGATCTCCTTTTTCACAACCTCTTGCATGGCTTCATTGATTCTCTTTTGATGTTCAATAGATGGTTTGTCACCTTTCTCCAAGTTAATCTTGTGCATGCAAAAAGTGGGGCTTATCCCCCGAATATCCTCGAATGCCCATCCAATGGCCTTCTTTCTCTTTTGTAGCACCGCTAATGTAGATTCTGCCTGCACATTAGTAAAACAATAGGAAAGAATAACCGATAAAGTAGAACAAGGGCCAAAATCTTCATACCAAGGATGTGGAGGCAATGGCTTCAACTCAAAGGTAGGATGCTCTTCAATTGAAGGCTTTGTAGGAGGAGTTGTCCTATTCTCAAGATCCAAGGACAATTTGTGAGGTTCATAAGTGTACAACCCCATTCCTTGCAAAGAGTTCACACATTCCACGAAGCCATCAATCTCGTTATTATTAAAGTTGAGCAAGAGGGCCTCCAATCCATCACCAGCATTTATCACAACACTTTTTTCATCTACGATCACATTTGTCACAAATTCCACGAAAGAGCACACCTTATTGCTATTGGGTTGCCTCATGGACTTACACATATGGAGAATCACTATTTCATCACACCCAGAAGATATGTTCTCCGGCTTCCACATCAACAAGAACCTTCATTGTAGCAAGTAAAGGTCTACCAAGAATAATCAGCACCTCATAATCAACCTCACAATCAAGAATAAAAAAATCCATCAGGAGAATAATTTTATCAACACGAACAAAAACATCTTCAATCATACAAAGGTATTTTCGTAGTGCGATTGGCCAATTGCAAAATCATAGAAGTGTGTTTTGGTTGCCGATTCTCAATGTCTTAAAAACTGAATAGGGCATCAAATTTATACTTGGTCCAAGATCATAAAGAGCTTTTGCATCCTCGGTACTTCCAATTGTATAAGGAATCGTGAAAGCACCGGGATCTTCCTACTTGAGAGCCATTGAAAGCACAATTGCACTAACTTGATGAGTTATTTTTATAGTTTCAGAATTCATCGACCGCTTCTTTGTCACAAGATCCTTCACTTACTTTGCATAACCGAGTATTTTATCCAAGGCTTAAACTAATAGCATATTTGTTGAGAGACTCTTCATCATTTGGATAAACTTCTTGAAACTATTTTCACGATTTTGCTTTGCAAATCCTTTAGTAATGGTGCCCTAGCCTTTTGCACTACTGGTTCCGGCATGTCAATAATGTGATCCCTAGACGGTTTCACCTCCTCTTGAGTCTCTTCCACGCTATCATCAATATAAATCTCAACCTCATCATTGGATTTCTCTCATTGTTTGGTATCTCCTCTTGTTTCACCACATTCTTTTCATCTGTAAGTTGTCTTTTAATTGAGGTGGGGTCATTCCCACCTTTTCCACTCATTGTAGTAATGGGCATGGCATGTTCTGTGTTGTTCCCACCCTTTGGGTTCACCATTGTGTCACTTGATAGTGCCTCATTAGGATGAGTATTTAGAGCTTAAGAGATTTTCCCCATTTGAACTTCAAAGTTACGGAATGATGTATTATGGGAGGCAAGTTTAGAATCGGAACCGGAATTCTTCTCTAATTTGCTTGAACATATTCTGAGCATGCCCCATTTCATTGTTGTAAGAACTTGGACCATGGGAAGGATAAAGAGGTGGGTTGCTCGGTTGTTGATACATCGGAGGCCTTTGAAAATCTGACCCTCGATTGCCTTGACTATTGCTCCATCCCTCTTGATTGTTACCTCCCTAATATCCTTGATTGTTTCTACTCCAATTACCTTGGTATTTCCACCACTCCAATTTCCTTGGTTGTTGTTATTAGGCCAATTCCCTTGATTGTTGCCACAACTCCAATTACCTTGGTTGTTAGAATTCCAATTACCTTGATTACCTTGAGGTTGCATTATTGTTTATTTGGCCTTGAAAGTTGTTTCTTTTCCCTTGGTAGTTATTCACATATTTGCATTTCCTCCTCTTGTTCATTGTAAGACTCATCTTGATCAAATCCACCATATTTTTGCACGTAATTCCCCATTTAGTTTTGCACTTATGGATCCTTGGTCCTTATTTTGCTCACCATCATGCTTACTCCCCCCATGGAATTGACGTGCTTAGGACTTTGTAGTTGTTGAAGTTGAGCCTTTGCTAATTGGCTCATTGTGGTGGTTAATTCGGCAATGGCTTCCCCTGGTCATGCAAATCTTTAGGGAGGAGAATCACATTTGGATTGCCTTGAGGAACATTAGCCCAACATTGCTATGCTGATGATGTGTCTGCCATTTTATCTAAAATCTCACAAGCCTTTGCATCTGGCTTTGTCATTAAATTTCCACCAGCAAGTTGACCATGCACTGATTGGTCGTGTTGATCCCCCGATAGAAAGTTTGTTGAATCATATTCTATGTCATGTCATTATTGGGGCACCCTTTGTCTATTTTCCTATACCGCTCCCATATCTCATGTAACAGCTCATTGGGATCTTCTTTGAAAGCTAGAATTTCGTCTCTATGAGTAGCCATAAGCTCGGGAGAAAATAACTTAGCAATAAATTTCTCTGCTAACTCATCCCAAGTACGAAAGGAATGGTTTAGCAATCTTTCCAACAAATCTAAAGCTTTCCCCGTAGAGAGAAGGACAATAGCCTTAACCTTATAACATCCTTAGAGACATTTGTTTGTTTACTCCCTCAACAAGTGTCCACAAACCCCTTCAAGTGTTTGTAATCATTTTGACTTAGAGCCCCGGTAAAGAATACTTGTTGGATGTGAGCATTACATTTGTGATTTGAATGTTGCCCCCTCCCCCCCCCCCATAAGGGCGAGACTATGGCACTTGCATATCCTTCATTCAAAAACACCCGGTGTGGAGCTGCTCTTAGTGGAGGTGGGGGTGGAATTGGGATGTTTCTTTAAGGCGTCGGTCTCTTCTATTTTCTTTAGGTTCAATAGGAACCTCTTCAACTTGGTCATCATCCACGTCCACATCCCCCAAAGGTATGTTTCCGAGTTGATCATTGTCACACCTCTTTTTTTACACGGCTACCCCGAAGGATATAACGTATAATGGAGTTTTTTCAATTAAAGTGACATTATTCGAAATGGGATTAATTATTTATTTAAGAGTCGCCACTTGGGATAGGTTTGGCCTTTGGTGTCCCAAGTCACCGGTTTATTTGAAATCCCAGATCGAGAAAATTTTCGACTGCCCAAATGGAGTCTGCGAACCAGAAATTCTTGAGTAAGGAATTCTATTGACCTGAAGGAAGGTGTTAGGCACCCTCGGACCCCGTGGTTCTAGCACGATCTCTTAAACTATTATAAGTGGCAAAAAAATTCTGATTTGTTATACATGTTCAAACCTATAACACAATTTTAAATTATTAACCGCTTTTAATATATATTTTTTAGGAAAATTTGCAATGTCATTAAAACACATCGCGAATCACGTCACATAAATGCCCACGCAATTTTAGACATATTTTTATTCCATTGAGATTTGGATTTGGGTTACATAAATGCGCACCCGAGTTACGAAAGATATTTTGTTAATAAATTCGCACCTATAGCAACTACGTCTTTAGAAATTCATGAAAGGCCGTGAAATTCACAAAAAAAGCCTTCCAATTTTATATGTATTTTATACATTTAAGGAGCCTCGCATGGTGTTTGATTAGATTAATGCGGATCACTTTATTTTTATAAAGATATACTAAAGCCCACTAAGTTTTCTATCATGCTTGTGTCTAATATGTCCTAATCATTCATAAATGGGTAGTACATTTTTTAGAAATCCAGTACTTGTACTTTTTAATCTTCATTCATGACTAATTATACATTGGACTTCATTTTAGCTAGCCCAGGGATATCTATTGTTATACCACAACTGGCAGCTATTGGGCCCAGAGATATTGGACTAACGAGTCCATTAGAAGAAAATCACAGCGGCCCTTCTTTCAATTGTATCACAATCATTAAAACCATACACCTAGTTATCATAAAGTATATTGCAGGTATTTAAATAAGAAAATTGATGCGAATGATTTCTCATTAATAAGTTACAAATCAGATTTCCATCTTGATATTTGAAGAAACTACTCGAAGTACTCATCATTCAGAGTACACATATATTTAATTGTCGAATTTCTAATATAACTCGAATGGCAAATGCCAAGCTAATTTCGGATCAAACTATCTTAAACATATCGGAATTAAAACGAATTAAAATCATAGTCCTGATACAGTTCATAGTTAATACATGTTCATCATTAGTACAAAGCCAAGAATATACTAGAAAATAAACAACAATCATCGTATGAACTGGGAAAAGAAAGTGTTATTGTCTTGATGATCAGCTACAAAATTTAATGTACATGGATATATTTTCAAATTTTGAGTAAGAAGTGGTACCAGGAGTGCCAACTGTAAAGAAAATCTATGAGTAAATGAAGCAAGTAGCAAGCAAGCAAAGCAGTCAGCCAGTCAATACCCAGAAATTCAAGAGGTTTTGAGAAAGAGCAAATAGTACAAATTGATCTCTAGAATAGCCTAATATGCACATTCAGTCCATTGTCAGCTTGTTATCAAAGGAAAATTCAATTTAGAAAAGAACAGCACCCAAAAGAATATATGAAAGACTAAAATTTATATCCTAATTTGCTAAGAGCTTTGAAGGAAAAATCTGCTCGAAAAATGTCTCCAAGTACAACCACTTAAGTGTTCAGATTGCTTTCTTTTATAATTGAAGCCTTAGGGAAACACCAATTTCTTTGTTTTCCTTTTTGTCCCTTACCCAATTTTCAGCTTTGCCTTACTAGTCCTTAGTTTTCTTACTTGTGCCTCAAGTTTGAGGCAGAAATTATTCTTGGTTCCCTCACTAGAATGTTCTAGGAGTTTGCTACAGGATTATTTATATCCAAATACCCTTTATACCCATGTCCCTTTTTCTAATTACTGACCTAAGGGTTTTTAACCTTGGTTTTCTTTTGTTTAGTCAAATCCAACCCTAGTTAGCCGCATTCAGGTTATGGGTCTAAGTCAAGGTCTGAACTACAGACTTGATTATGTAAAAACAATCAAAGAATTTAAGAATTAATCAATGCAACTCAGGTTTCAAGCAAGCATCTTAATATGGACTACTCAGTAACAAAGGATGGAAACAATTATCACAACTTCGGGATCATATGAACATTCATGCATGTTTTTATATGTCAGAACCAATGAATCAAAACAATCAGGAAAGGAACCCTAATCGACTATGCAGGGAAAAATGACCAACACTCAAGAGAGAAGGCAAGAAAGGATACAAAATACTCAGGCTATACGAGAACAAGACTAGTATCAGAAATTAAAATATTCACACAAAACTTAGGCTTAACAAATTCAAATTAGGCAAGAACCATGATAGGTGTAAGATTCTAAAAGAAACCTACCCAGAATTTCAAACATGGTATAAAGCAGATAAGAACAACAAAGATGAGTATTTCAGAACTTTCAGAGATGAACAAACAAAACTCAGGAAAACAAGGATGAGCTCGAGATCATACTACTCATAAGATTAGTAAGACTAAAGGCAGCCAGAAGAATAACAAGCAAGAATAACTATTTTAAGATGAAAATACAATAAACAAGTCAAAGATAAAGGAAAATAAAGTAGTTGAGACAAGAAATATGTGCAAAATATAAGCATTCACAAACAATTAGAAAAAAGGACACTTAGTTTTTCGTGCATGCAAAACTAGCTTGGAATTTTCAAGTTCCATGACTCTCTGACCCCTTTTGAGAGGTCTTTTACTCTTCTAAGGCTTTCGCCTTGAGTATTGAAGAGGGAAAAGGGTTCAGAATGGGGTTAATTGATTCTGAGACCAAGTGAGGTCTAAGATTTGGTTTTCCTTTGTAGTCAGTTATGTTTGAGGGTCGTGGGTGGTAGGGTTGGGGATAGGGATAGGAAAGGGTTGTCTTGGACCGACTTGACCAGATTCCTGTGAGTTTTAGGATTTAAGGTTAACTTTGATTCAATATTCGAGCCAATTCCTTAGGATTTGAAGGATATGGTTTGGAGGGTTGGAAAGAGGGAGGGGCGGTGGTTCAGGGCGTGGTTTTGGGTTTGTTTGGAGTTGGGTCGCTGGAGGCGGTTGTGTCGTCGAGTCTTTTTAGAATATTCGAAGGGTTTGCCAATTGTTCGAAGGAAACTGACCACGGGAAGGGAAAGAGGGGTCGTGGTGGTCCGGTGGTGTAAATGAGGCGGTATAGTGACCGGCCGCCGCCGTGAGGCGATTTTCGGCAGCAGAGTTAGGGTGGTTACTGGGTGGTCAACGGTGGTCTCATGAAGGTGAAGGGGTGGTGATACACCGGGGATGTATTTACGAGGAAGACAGGGTGTGGTCTCTGATTATACAGAGACGTTTGGACATATATATGTGAAATTGGGCCTGGCTTCAGGGCCGTTGGATGGCCTGTGATCAATGGCTGTGGTGATTCGCCCCAAAACGGTGTCATTTTTGGGGCATCTCTCATGGACTGGGCCGGAGACCCACTTATTGGGCTAGGCATGGGTCGTTTTCACAGGGTAAAAGGACTTGGGCCACCCAGTTCTGGCCCAATTGCGGCCAGCCTGGGTGGTTTATTATTATATTTTTTTGTTTGTTTGTTTTTATTATTTTAATTGCATTTTAAAAAGATCCTAATTAATCTTAAAATAACTTAATAACCATATATTATGCAAAACATAAATAAAAATGCAACAAAATAAAACACAAAAATTGCAAAGCAATTAAGATGCTGGAAATACTAATTTGTGATTTTTTGTGTTTGCAAAAATAAACCTAATTACCCAATTAATCTACCAAAATTATTAAATTAGGTCCTAAATGCTTGTGCAATCCTGTAATTATTATTATTCTTTTTATATGATTTTATGCATGCATTAATAAGAACACACTGACACGCGCAATTAAATCCTAAAATTAAATCTTAATATCTATATATATATATATATATATATTAAAAAGGAAAAATCCTAAACTTAAGAGTCCTGTAGGAGCCATCTTAAAGGGGTAAAAATCATATGCTCACAGCTGCCCCTCTTTGTCCGGAAACACAAAGAGTTTTCGTGCAAAGACAAGTGAGCAAACATGAGTGATTTTCATCCGATTGACTACTCCGTGTGAAGCATCTTGAAAAATTTCTGACCGAACATTGCTTCAAAGGTTGCCTACATATCCCTGGCGATAAAGGAATCAGGTCAGTATAGTGTTCGATGTTTTGGTCACTGGGACTACCATGGTCTGTGATTTCACTATTGTTACTGCTGCTATCACTTACCGACTCTTTAATACACAAAAGAAAAACAAAATCTAAGCTGGCTAGGCCTATGAACTACGGGTTACAAGATTCCTATACATAAATCTCTTGGGGCTTGATCTTGAATCTTAGTTGATTTTGCTGTAAGCCTCGATCCGAATCTTGATGCTCGCAAGCTGTAGGTGCTGGTTCTTTTTTTTCTTAGCATTGGAGTGCAGCGAGACATACGAGGCTTGTGACTTCAATCAAACTTTGAGTTGTCCATATCCTAGCATGTTTCAACACTCACTTCTTTTGTTCTTTTCTTCTTTTCCTTTATTCTGGATTGAGACTCATGCTTCCGGTCACTTAGAATCTTGTGCCTTGAAGTAAAACCTGCTCTGACACCAAAACAAACAAACGAACGGAATTTTCTGCCACAGTTTTCCCTGGGAAAAATTTCGTGAGTTATTTTGTTACATTCCATATTTTCGTACGTGAGAGTACGTCGTAAGCCAACTAATATAAGCTCAAAAATGAGATCATTTTTGAAAGTACATAATGTAAGTTTCATATTTTTATATTGAAGGATACAAGTCTTTAAGATCATGAATAACAAGTACCAAAAGGGTTGGAAAGCTTAGACACTAAACAAACAGAAGAAAATAAGTTTCGTTGAAAGTCGACAAATTTGGGATGTTATAACATGTACTTTGGGGTCACACTAGGGTTCCTATCATGATACGGAGGTTATTATATGAGTTATTTTAGTCGTATGATATTCATTTTCTACATTTTGAAGGCAAGCAAGCTGTGGAACAAGAGTTGGCAAAGGTCATCATAAGTTACATTCATAAATTTGCTGAAATTTAGGTCAAATATAGATGCACTTTTGTCCCAATATTCTTGGAATTAAGGGATGATCTATATAAAAAATTGAAAATATATGATTCTAGTTTCCAACGCATTAAACCGTTCATCCATACGACATCGGAGTAGAGAGATATTCTTGTTTTCGCGGGACTGCCACAAGTACCTCTCTTGGGGCCCACTTAAGGCGGTTTAAGACATTTGGATTTATATAGGGCACCTCCAACCCGTTTTAAGTCGTCTATTTTCACAATTTTCAGACCTTAGAACCCAAGGAACACCTTCTCAAGGTTCTCTCAAGATTCAAGACCCAAACAAAGGGCAAACAACTCAAATCAAGTGTCGGGAATCTCGTGGCGCTAGTAAGTCTCTTGTTCTTCTTGTTGTTGCTGATTTTTGGGTGGATTCAGCTCGCATGGGAGGTTATTTTATGTATTTTATATTCTTTAAAATACTCTCTTATGGTTTTTATGTCAACCCTAGATTATTTCATGTCTTTCAAATGGATTACACCATATTTCAACATCAAAACCTAGTCCTAGTGAAGAACAACATCTCTATGAGGTTGTGTTGTCATTCAGGATGGTTGTGGGCTGTATTTGGATGAATTTACAAGTTTTTGCTGCTGTATAAGGTGAGTATTACAGCCTACTAATTGTGCTTAAGCTTTCTTGTATGTTGGTTAAGTTGTTAGGATGATAAACTACACGATAATATTTGGATTAGCTTAAGTCACTTCTATGATGTTATGTTGCTATTGAGGGTTATTGTAAGCTAAATATAACTTGGATTTCTAATTGAAGTTTCTTTCGGAGGAAGTTATATTGTGTTCTTTCATGCGCCTAAGGTAATATTGATGTTGATTAAGATAAATGGATGGAGTAGATATGAACTAGTAAATAAAGTTACTAATTTGAAGATAGTTGGAATTGTGGATTATTTCCTTTGTTATAAATATATGGTATAAGGATGGAACCATTGATGAATGAATTCATTATCATGTTAATGATACTTTTAACTTAATGTAAGAAGTCTATAAGGAGTAGATGGGTTATACGGATTCCAATTGGAGCTTGCCGCCTCGTCGTGAAGTAGTTGTGACTTATTATTGTTATGTGGTGTCTTGTTATTAGCATTTATTCGTTGGTGAACTTCTCTGGTTGTTTTTGTTGGTATATGGTATTGGTGGAGGCCCTTGTTACAAAGCAGATGCTGCCCAAATTTAATTAAAATAAGCTACTAGCTTAAGTTACAGACTTGGCGTTTGCTCAATACTAATTTTGAATCTCCTTATGCTATGATAAATCAAATTGACTTGTTTGAAGAGTCACTTGGAAGGAATTAAGAACTCAACATGTTTAAGGTATGTCAAGGAACTTACTTCTTTCTTTTGGCATGATCTAAAGTAACACGAACATAAAAGGTACGCCAATTCATAACGGATCTACTCCTAGAAAATAAGGTTGTCCATGTTGTTCTTTCCTTATAAAATTATTCTACGCAAATGCGTACGATCTTTGAATCTTACTAAGGTTCATATTGAGGGTATAGATGTCCATAAGGTTCTTAAGACACTCCAAAAGGTTTATAAGGTGATTCCATGAGTCGAGTATGCATTATATATATGTATCTATTTTACTCTACTGAGACACGCTATAGTCGGCCGGGTACGGCACCTACTGTGCAACCACTGATCAGTTGGGTTTCAGCGAGGCTGGGTACGATTCTACCGAGCCTTATGATGGCCGGGTACGTTTTAATGGAGTCCTCTATGAGGCCGGGTACGATATGATAATGATGATTCCCACACAGGCAAATGTTTTAAAAGTTTATGTACATATATGTATTATGCATTTCATATCAGTAGCCCCCAGAGGCACTCAGATGTTACAGGTTGTTTCTCATCTATCTCTTTTTACATTACCACTCTTGTTTATGCTTTATTGCCTTACATACTCAGTACTTTATTCGTACTAATGTCCCTTTTGCTTGAGGATGCTGCGTTTCATGCTCGCAGGTCCCAATAGACAGGTTGGCAGTTCTCCAAGCAGGCTATCAGCTCAGCAAAAGGTGTTGGTGCACTCCACTTGCTCCAGAGTTGCCTATTTGATCAGTATGCTCTGGATATGTATTGATTGGTATGGTGCGGCCCTGTCCCGACCTTTATGATTTTATGTACACTTAGAGGCTTATACACGGATGTCATGTGTATGTATACACATATGGCCTTGTTGGCTTATGTTTTGAGTTTACAAATGGTCATGTCGGCCTTGTAAGCCCGTATATCACATGTATAAGTTTGCACATCATGTTGGTCGTCATATGTTAAGCATTCCCTTATGTTTTATTATTGTTATCTCATGATAGGTTTTCTGGCTCACCTACCCATTATAGTATGATAAGAAAGATATGTTACTTTGGTACTCGGTCGAGTAAGGCACCAGGTACCCGTCGCGGCCCTTTGATTTGGGTCGTGACAAAGTGCTATTAGAGAAGTTCTGTCCTAGGGAGTCTACAAGCCGTGTCTAGTAGGGTCTTTTTTATGGGTGTGTAGTGCACCACACTTATAAGCAGGAGGCTACAGGGCATTTAGGACTATCACTATTTCTTCTTACTCTAGATCGTGTGGTAGAGCTCAGTTATAAGAACTCAATTTCCTAGACTCTATCTTATTCATGATACGATGATGCCTATATCCAGAAAGACAGTTGGTAAGAGATTGAATGTGGACGTGGAAGAATTTATCAGAGGAACTCTATTTTGTATCATGCTTATGATGCGTAAATGTTAGGTCTTCAGAAAATCATGTGTATACTAAGATATGTGAGCCTCTTAATAAGGAGCCCTAAGGCATGAATATCTATCCACCCAAATGGTAAAGAGGAAAGAGAGAATTAGGAGTGGGAATAAGTTTCAATAAGTGAAAGAAATAACATGAGAAAAAAAAAGAAGTAGGAAGTACCTAGACAATGAAGATTATCAGTATTTGCAATTCAGGTAGAGAAATATATAAGCATTTTGAGTTACTTTCAATAGTAACAAAGTTTTATACAATTGACCACGCCCACCTTAATTATTTCCTATGCGAACTGACAAATATAGTTTAAGAGAATGATGTAATATCAGGATGAAGCTGGGGTTAGAGTAACAAAAATTTGTGGATGGACTGTTACCATTAGCTAACATTTTCGAAGGGTACTGCAAAGGTGGTAATAGATCTCCTTGTAAGGCACCCAGATGGTGATCTCTAGAATAGTGCAATCAGATATGAATACTAGGGATACAATATTTACCTTAGTATTTCTCCCTCCCTAGAGAGAGAGAGAGAAAGAGAATTTTTGACATCCCGAAGAGCCAGCGAGATGAATCAAAAGGAGCTAAAAGTGAAAGGACGTTTTGTTGAAGTTTTCAGAATAAAGTGATAGATAGAAGTATTAGTCGAAGAATAAGAAGAAAGTAAATGAAGCATCATGAGTAAGATGTGATATATGGGTGATAACAGTAAATCAAAATATGACATGATGACAGAGTTTATAACCAAATGAAGGAAAATACAAGAGGTGACAAGCCTTGAGGTAATAATAAAATGGACCCAGAGGAAAGGTTAGACCTTAGAGTAAGAAAAAGCAGTATGGGCTAGTGAACAAGATAAAATCGAACATGAATTATAGACTGGATGATTTGATAATGGTCGACATCATGAGAATTTCAAAGATCATGCTCCAATAATAAAAGAATAGGCAACAAACGAATAACCTTTAAAGACCATTTACGAAGTCGCCTACCTAAAGCAAGCACTCTAAGCAGAGTTAATCTTAAGGGACTAAATGTGCCAGATACAGTAGGTGTCACCTTCGTGCGTAAGAAATTTAGTTATACCTGGCACATAAGGTTACCATAAGGCGATTAAGGTTCATTGATAATGTGAAAAGACACCAAAGATGAAGAGGTAAAACAACTATAGGTAGATCGTCGTAGTACAAAATCTTAGTACTCCCCTAAGGGTGGAATATGGTGTAATATGGTATTAAGTCGGAGTTAAGTGGTTCAGCTAGCTATGGAATGGTAAAGGAAGAATGTGGTAAAAAGGAGAAAGGGACGATGTTGCATTATTCAGTTCCTATAGATATGTTTCGGCTCCAGAACATTATGCAAGCATGACTGTAGGGAGAGGCAGTAAAAGTTTTTGGCCAGGATGCTATTGATAAATAAGTGTGAATGGACACTTGATACATCAGGAGCTAGTGGCGAGAGATAAGTAAAGACAAAGGATATATCCCAAGAGAGATCATGCTGAATATATATATATATATATATATATATATATATATATATATATATATATATATATATATATATATATATATATATATATATATATATATATATATATATATATATATATATATACACATATATGAGAATGGACTAACGAGTAATTAGTAGTTGGTTCAAGAAGAGCCCAGTTATGGCTAGACAAGATTTCACAAATAAATCAATAGACCATGCAAGATAAATTTAGTGAACCGCAACATAGTGAATTCAGTATTGCATATACGAGATCACAATCATTTGAAAAAAAATTCAGATACGATTTGAGGCAGTTAAAAATACCGTTTCTTAGCATTATGAAAATAAGAGGGAGTGCCACGAAGGAGACACTAAAAGTTTGAGCTTAGAAGTAACCCTACGAGCACAAAGGCACAAAGTTATGTAACTAAGGATTTTTATAGATGAGTAAGAATAACGAAAATTTCCTTTGGATGTATGATCTAAACAAGCTCGCAACTTTATATGTGCCAGAAGGTCTCCCTAAGTACTACAACGAGAGACTAGCTGAGGAAATAAGGAAGAAGGTTTCCACCTAAACATGTTGCGAGTAGTATAAATAGATAGGTATAGGTCATAATGTAAAGTATTGTAGAGCAAAAAGGTTTTAGGCACATAAGAGTAAGGATATGAAAAGATGAGTGAGAAGGTGACGAGAATATGTACGTCCTTGGGATTAAACCCATCAAAACAAGAGAGTTGATGGCATTCGTAAGTTATTGAAAGCCCGGTACAACCTGAACGAACTCAGAGGAGTCTAAGACTAGGTGCATTTAGAAGAGATGGAATGTTGTCTTGGCGGTAGAATAAGGGTGAAATTGTGATAGATAAGAGGATGACGCTTAGGCCTTTGATTGAGTAACGATTTAATGAGAAAGGGATTACATTAATTGCACGGGATTAGGTTACCCCCATAAGAGGAATTGCATTGGGATGCAATGAAATATCATTATTGAAGCATAGTATTATCCCTAGGTTGATCAGGAAAAATCACTTCAGGTGTTCCCCGAGGAGATGTGAGTCCTAGGGATAGTGCATTATGTAAGAGGTTGCAAATTATCGATGATAGATTATGGATCAATATTAAGGTGAATAAACAATAGATGGTTACAAGTTCCAAAGTACGAGGTGAGATTTGTTATTCTTGAGATGAATAGTAACAAGGAAGCACTAAAGGATTTAGATTTATACATATAGGATAAGCAGCGAGAGAGTAACCTGGAGTTGGGTAGCAAACCTCGGTAATAATTAACCGAAGTAAGTTTTATGGTATAGTATAACCTACATAGATGTAGTAAATTAAGGTAGATACAAAAGGATATGAAACAAGAGATAGCAATAGTCTTAAATTCAATGAAGTACCAAGAAAAAGACATCAGTACACCTATAGATGCCTAGAGGGACAACATGTCACAATTCTGTATATATTCATAAAGTGAGGCTTAGATATTGGCTAAAAGATGGAGGAAAAGGGAATAATAGTTTCTAGGCGCTCATACAAGGACACGGTTGTACATACTGCATGACATAAACAAAAAAATGTTACGATATTGGCAGAACTTCAACCACATGTTATGGCATAAAAAAGAGGCCAAAAGGGGAGAACGCCCAAGCGTTTGGATTTATTCAAAAAACTATGCCTAGTTGGAAAAGTAAGCATTAAATTATTCGTAAGAGCTATAGTTTATGAAACTAATAAGCGCATCAGTCATCATTCTAGGACGAATGATCCAAAAGGTGGAATGATGTTACACTCCATGTTTTCGTACGTGAGAGTACGTCGTAAGCCAACTAATAAAGCTCAGAAATGAGATAACTTTTGAAAGTACACAATGTAAGTTTCATCTTTTTATTTTGGAGGTTACAATTATTTAGGATCATGAATAACAAGTACCAATAGGGTTGGAAAGCTTAGACACTAAACAAACAGGAGAAAATAAGTTTCGTTGAAAGTCGACAAATTTGGAATGTTATAACATGTACTTTGGGGTGAGACTACGGTTCTTTACATGATAAGGAGGTTATTCAATGAGTTATTTTAGTCGTACGATATTCATTTTCTACGTTTTGAAGGAAGGCAAGCTGTGGAACAAGAGTTGGCAAAGGTCATCATAAGTTACATCCATAAATTTGCTGAAATTTAGGTCAAATGTAGATGCACTTTTCTCCCAATATTCTTGGAATCAAGAAATGATCTATATACAAAATAGAAGATATATGAGTCTAGGTTCAAACGCATTAAACCTTTCATCCATACAACCTTGGAGTAGAGAGAATTCGCATTTTCGTGAGACTGCGCCAAGCACCTCTCTTTGGGGCCCACTTAAGGCGGTTTGAGACATTTGGATTTGTATAGGGCACCTCCAACCCGTTTTAAGTCGTTTCTTTTCACTTTTTTCAGACCTTAGAACCCTAGGAACACCTTCTCAGGTTTATCTCAAGATACAAGACCCAAACAAACGGCAAACAACACAAATCAAGTGTCGGGAATCTCGTGGCGCTAGTAAGTCTCTTGTTCTTCTGGTTGTTGCTGATTTTTTGGTGGTTTCAGCTCGTATGGGAGGTTATTTTAAGTATTTTATATTCTTTAAAATACTCTCTCATGGTTGTTATATCAACCCTAGATTATTTCATGTCTTTCAAATGGATTACACACTATTTCAAAACCTAGTAAAAGAACAACACCTCTTTGAGGTTGTGTTGTCATTGAGGATGGTTTTGGGCTGTATTTGGATGAATTACAAGTTTTTTCTGCTGTCTAAGGTAGCCTACTAATTGTGCTTAATATTTCTTGTATGTTGGTTAAGTTGTTAGGATGATAAACTACAAGATAATACTTGGATTAGCTTAAGTCACTTCTATGATGTTATATTGCCATTGAGGGTTCTTTTAAGCTAAATATAACTTGGATTTAGAGTTGAAGTAATTGTAGGAGGAAGGTATATTGTTTTCTTACATGTGCCTAAGGTTATATTGATGTTGATTAAGTTAAATGGATGGATTAGAAATGAACTAGTGAATAAAGTTACTAATCGAAGGTAGTTACAGTTGTGAGTTGTTTCCTTTGTTATTAATATATGGTATAAGGATGGAATCATTGATAATGACTTAATTATCATTTTAATGATACATTTAACTTAATGTAAGAAGTCTATAAATAGTAGATGGGTTATACGGATTCCAATTGGAGCTTGCCGCCTCGTCGTGAAGTAGTTGTTACTTATTACTGTTATGTGGTGTCTTATTATTGACGATTATACGTTGATGGACTTCTCTAGTTGTTTTTGTTTGTATATGGTATTGGTTGAGGCCCTTGTTACAAAGGTGATTCTGCCCAAATTTAAGTAAAATGAGCTACTAGCTTAAGTTATAGACTTGGCCTTTGCTCAACACTAATTTTGAATCTCCTTATGCTATGATAGATCGAGTTGACTTGTTTGAAGAGTCACTTGGAAGGAATTAAGGACTCAATTTTTTTAAGGTATGTTAAGGAACTTACTTCTTTCTTTTGGCATGATCTAAAGTGAAATGAACATAAACGATACGCCAATTCATAACAGATCTACTCCTAGAAAATAAGGTTGTCCATGTTGTTCTTTCCTTATAAAATTATTCTAAGCAAATGTGTATGATCCTTGAATCTTACTAAGGTTCGTATTGAGGGTATAGATGTCCATAAGGTTCTTATGACACTCCAAAAGGTTTAGAAGGTGATTCCATGAGTCAAACATGCATTATATATATATTTATATGTATCTATTTTACTCTACCAAGCCGCACTATAGTCGGTTGGGTACGGCACCTACTATGCAACCACTGATCTGTTGGGTTTTACCGAGCTCCACGTGGCTGGGTATGATTCTACCGAGCCTTATGATGGCCGGGTACGTTTTTACCGAGGCCAGGTACGATATGATGATTATGCCCACAGAGGCAAATGTTGTAAAATTTTATGTATATATATGTATTATGCATTTCATATCAGTAGCCCCCAGAGGCACTCAGATGTTACAGGTTGTTTCTCATCTATCTCTTTTTACATTACTACTCTTGTTTATGCTTTTCTGCCTTACATACTCAGTCATTTATTCGTACTGACGTCCCTTTTGTTTGGGGATGCTGCGTTTCATGCTCGCAGGTCCCAATAGACAGGTTGGCATTTCTCCAAGTAGGCTATCAGCTCAGCAAAAGGTGTTGGTGCACTCCACTTGCTCCAGAGTTTCCTATTTGATCAGTATGCTCTGGATATGTATTGATTGGTATGGCGGGGCCCTGTCCCGACCTTTATGATTTTATGTACTCTTAGAGGCTTGTAGACAGATGTCAGATGTATGTATACACTTATGACCTTGTTGGCTTACGTTTTGAGTATACAAATGGTCATGTCAGCCTTGTAGGCCCGTATATCACATGTATAAGTTTGCACATCATGTTGGTCGTCATATGTTAAGCATTCCCTTATGTTTTATTTTTGTTATCTCATGATGGGTTTTCTGGCTAAACTACCCATTGTAATATGATAAGAAAGATATGTTACGTTTGTACTCGGTCGAGTAAGGCACCGGGTGCCCGTCGCAGCCCTTCAATTTGGGTCGTGACATATTTGCAACACAAATCTAAACTATTTCTTTATTGAAAGCAACAAAAGTCAGGATTGTGTATCCTTGGACTGGTTGACAAGTTATGCTAGGAAAGAAATAGGGTCCTTGCGAGGGACAGGAGGAGGATCCACGGGTTATGCCGGAATAGAAATGAAAAAGTCCCTTCTGGGGTAAGAAAACGTACCGCGGGTTATGCCGGGATGGGAATGAAAAGTCCCTACTGGGGATGGAAGGAAAACCATGGGTTATGCCGGGATTTGAATGAGGGACCTCCTGGGTTATCCCAAAATTTTCAAGGAAAAGATTTTAGGTTATGCTAGGGGGATCCATGGGCTATGCCGATATAAATGAAAAATTCCTCGGTTATGCTAGGGGGATCTACGGGTTATGCCGGGATGAAGGAGAATTCCTAGGTTATACTAGGGAAATCCACGGGTTATGCCGGGATGAATGGAAAATTCCTGGGTTATGCCAGGGGGATCCACGGGTTAAGCCGGGATTAAAATTTTCCTAAGCTATGCTAGAGGATCCACGGGTTATGCCGGGATTGAAAGAAAATTCCTCGGTTATGCTAGGGAGATCCACGGGTTATGACGGGATGAATGGAAAATTCCTAGGTTATGCTAGGGAGATCCACGGGTTATGCCGGGATGAATGGAAAATTCCTAAGTTATGCTAAGGGAATTCGCGGGTTATTCCGCGATTGAAAGAAAATTCTCTGCTCGCCGTCGCCTTATGTTGCCCGGAGGTTTTCACCGATAAGACTCTCTCATTTTATTTCTCTCAAAAATTTGAGTTGTGCCGAATCCCAACAAAGGTGCTTTTCAATGTCCGCGAGTTGATCAACTGATCGGACGGACTTGGACTAGGCTTTTGAATAAAGGAAGTTGGACGGGAATATACAACTTTGGAACCACTCGGACGGATTTGTGACCGAACCTATACATTTCTGCCCCATTTTGGGTTTTCTTGGGTAAATGGGGTTTTTTTTATATGACTGAATCTCAGGGAGAGGCTTCCTACGTATCCTTTTGGAATCAAGTCAGACGTAGTTCAAGAAATTTTCCTAAACTATATTGTTTGTGTTCTATTTTTTTCATTTTTCTTTTCTTTTCTTGTTTCTTCTTCTTCTTTTTTTCTTTTGAACAACATTTCCGGGTTCCAAAGAGGGTGATCACAGAAATGTAACCAGCTCAAAGGGTTTGCAAGGAATCGATAGTGTTTGGTGGAAGCGGGTAAGAAAAAGCCTTCGTCATTTCAATCAACCGGGGTCATTGCTGCAGGGAGTTTAAGCATAATACCTTTTTACTACATTTGCATTTACTGCTGCCTCGGGCTCGTCGTGTAAAGCGCGAAGGGTGATGCAGTGCCACGTTATTGAGCGTAAAACCATGAAGGGTGATGTCGTGCCACGTTATTGAGAGTAAAATCACGAAGGATGATGACATGCCATTTCATTTATGTTGTTATGCTTGTATGTTATTGTGAGGTCATGTCACGAAGGGTATTTCTGTGAAGGTGAGGACAAGGGACATGCATTATGATGTGATATTTGTTTCCCGTGTATACGTTTGTGCCCTTTCCTTGAGCTGTTATTATCGCAATTAAATATTCTGAGTGATATATGATTATTGTCTCATACTTAACCTCTATCTCAATTGTTGTTGTGTTGTCCATTACTTTTACTTTCTTAACTTGCATATTCCATGCCTATTTCCTGCGTTGAAATTATAGTCATGTCATACCTATTCTGTCGCAAGCTAGTTTAATCATTCCATCATGCCAGTCATTCATGCCCTTACTTGTTAACTTATAAAGATCATGTGTTTCATTTTTATTTGTTATATTTATACTTAGGCCTCCAATATACTATTTAATTAACGTTGATACCCCTTGCTTTCCAATTGTTGTTATTACTCATGTACTTTCTGCTTAGTCCTTCACTGTTGTCTGAATTCATATCCTGGTCCATTGTTGCTACTTGCATATTTCTTACTTTGTAATTCCTATTATTGTCTTTCTGTCATATGGTTGGTTCTATTATACGTTTATTTAGAGGGATGAGTTAAACGCATGAAAGGTGTTACCGTGCTAATTTAATTGAACATAAATTTATTTAAACATGGTGAGGAAGAGATAAAAGCATGAAGGGTGTTATCGTGCTATGTGAATTGATATTTTGGATATACTTCTCATACTAGGAAAGATCGTAAATCTTCTACTGTAGTTCCTCTTAGTAATTGTTGGTTGTCTCGCCGAGTTATATATAATACATTTATTTGGTATGCTTTGAACTGCTTTACTACTAATTTAACGTGCAAGTTATAACAATAAGCATCTTTTAACTAAAAGCTTCATCACTACTTCGACGAGGCTAGAAAAAATACTTATCAGTACACGGGGTCGGTCGTAATGATGCTATAATTCTCCATGTTCCATGCAGATTTTGGAGCGGAGCTGCTAATGACGTCGTGTGTTGATTCGAAAGATGTTCGTGTGTTTGTTTATAGCTTCCACTTGTCCTTTGTAGCTTAGAGTATTGCTAATATTTTTATGTAACCTTCAAACAGAACGTGTATTTATTTGTATCAGTTTGGAAATTTCAAATCTTGAAAGCTCGTGATTCGTACTAACATGTCTTGGGTAAATTTATAAATGTTCAATTATCTATTTTCTATTCTCTTATAATCTCAGTTGAGTTGTATTTTCTGTTAGTTGTCTTAACTAGCTGGCATGATGGCACCTACTCGGGATCGTGATGGCACCTACTCGTAAAAGCTAGGCAAGCCAACTACTTTGTTTTAAACACATTAGCAGTAACCCAAACAGAGATAAATAGTAATTAAAGCTAAGTAGATATAATGTGCAGAAGTGTTATAACAATTCAAAACACTCCAATACATGTCTACCCCAATAATTTGGTGTCACAATTTCACGAACATCTATGAATTTCTACAAAAACTGGTTTAGAAGGAAAAGTAAAATAGTTCTCGAAATGAAAAGAGAAAGCAAAAAACTAAAGGGGGGAAGGGGGACATCAGGCTATACGGACGCCAACAGATCTATCTTGGTCTACCTGGACTGAAGCAGCTACCTCAAGCTACTCACAAGGTTTGGCACCGAGATAGATGTGTTGGCGTCTGCAGATCCTGAAGTCTCCCTTTCCCCGCTTTAGTTTTCTGATGTCTCATTTTATTTAAAGAAAAATTGTAATTTTCTTTCTAAACCAATGATTGTATAAATTCGTAAATGTTCGTAAAATTTTGACACCAGATCATTGGGGTAGACATGTATTGGAATATTTTGAATTGTTATTACACTTACGCACTTCATATATGTTTAACTTTAGTTACTATTTATATTTGTTTGGGTTAATTTCTAATGTGTTAAAATCATAGCATTTGGATTTCCTAGCTTTCACGAGTAGGTGCCATCACGATCCCAGCGGTCGAAAATCCGGGTCGTGACAAGTGCAATGTGCGTAGGATCGCCACAAGTATAACAAGTCCTCGACTGCTGGGACTGCTGACCCTGAAACTGACCTTGACGGCCTGAGTAACCACCCTAAAAACTGTAGAGCGGAGGTGCACTGATAGGAGCTGGTGATGCACCGTAGGGTAGCTGATATGAATACTGTATATGAGAACCACGGCCACCTGGAGCACCATGAGAAGCCTAAAGTATTGAATGAAACGGACTGGGAGGATGGACCATACCAAATGAATCCTTGCCTCCAGACGAGTCACCAATAAACCTACCAGAATGATGAGGCCTCTTGCCAGACCCCTGACCACTCCTCTGTGATAGAACCATCTCAACTCGTCTGGCCACATTAGCTGCATCCTGGAACGAAATCTCACACCCCGTCTCCTTAGCCATCTACAATCTGATAGGCCGATCTAGACCCTTGATAAACCTCCTCACCCTCTCTCTCTCTTGATGGGAAGTATAAGAAGAGCATGACCAGCCAAGTCAATAAATCTGGTCTCGTACTGAGTGGCGGTCATAGAACCCTGTTGGAGATGCTCAAACTGCCTCGGATAGTCCTCCCTACCAGAAATAGCTGAGAGAACTGATCCCAACTCAAGGCCGGTGACCCAGCTGGTCTTGCTAAACAACAATCCCTCCACCAAATCTTGGTGGAACCCGATAGACGAAAAGCAACAAAGTCGACTCTATTGGTCTCCACTATCCCCATGTTTTGTAGAACCTCATGACAGCTGTCCAAATAATCCTAGGAATCCTATAAAGATGTACCACCAAGACTTGATGGAGGGATTATTGTTTGGCTAAACCATATGGTTCACCGGGCTCCGGAATCAAAATACGAGCTCGATACCATCAAAATCACACACCATTTCATTTCCGAAAGTCCTTATATATTCCAGCAAACAATTTCCTTTAAAAATTCTTTTCTTGGGCTGGGGACCTCGAAATTCAATTCCGGGCATACGCCCAAGTCTCATATTTTACTACAGACCCTACGGAACCGTCAAATTACGGGTCCGAGTGTATTTACCAAAAATGTTGATCAAAGTCAACTTTAACCAATTTTAAAGGCCAAATTCAATATTTTTCTAAAATTTCACATAAAAGCTTTTTGGAAATGTGCTCAGACTGCACATGCAAATCGGAAGAAAGAAAATAAAGTTTTCAAGGCCTGAGAACTTGGATTCAGATTTAATATACAAGATGACCCTTTGGGTCATCACATTTTCCACTTCTAAAACAATCGTTTATCCTCAAACAAACATAGAAAAGTACCTGAATCGGTGAAAACATGGGGATATCGGATCCGCATATCGGACTCGGAATCCCAGGTCACTGCCTCAACAGGCTAACCTCTCCATTGCACACGAACTTAAGGGAAATTCTTCGATCTCAACTGACAAACCTGACGGTCTAGAATAGCTACCGGCTCCTCCTCATATGTCAAGTCCTTGTCAAGTGGACAGTGGTAAAGTCTAACATGTGGGATGGATAGTCGTGATACTTCAGAAGCATGGACACATGAAATACTGGATGCACTGGTGATAAACTCGACGGCAATGAATTCTGTAAGCAACATCTCCCACTCGATAATGAATCTCAAAGTGTCCGATGAACCTAGGGCTTAGCTTTCCCTTCTTCCAAAATCTTGGCATGCCCTTCATGGACGACCCCCGAAGCAACATCCCTCTCCGACTATGAATTCCACATCACGAACCTTACGATCGGCATAACTTTTTTTCCTGGAATGAGCTGTACGAAGCCTATAGTGAATGATTTTAACATTGTCCAACTCATCATGTACTAGATATGCACCCAACAACTAAGCCTCCCCCGGCTCAAACCACCTAGATGGAGATTGACATCGTCTACCATATAATGCCTCATAGGGAGCCATCTGGATGCTCGACTGATAGCTGTTGTTGTAGGAAAACTCCGCTAATGGCAAGAACTGATCCCAAAAACCTCCAAAGTCAATAACACAGGCGCACGGCATATCCTCCAAAATTTGAATTGTACGCTCGGACTGTCCGTCCGTATTAGGATGGAATGTTGTGCTCAACTCGACCCATGTACCCAACTCACGCTGAACTGCCCTTCAGAAATGCAAGGTAAACTGAGTACCTCGGTCAGAAATAATAGAAACGGGCACACTATGAAGATGAATAATCTTAATTAAGTTGTATTTTTTTAAGTTGGCTTACCTAGCTGGTTGAGTTAGGTGCCATCACGGCTTGTGATTTTTTGATCGTGATAAGGTAGTATCAGAGCACTAAGTTCGTAGGTTCTACGAGTCATGAGCAAGTATCTAGTAGAGTCCTGTGGATCGGTATGATGACGTGCATACCTATCTTCAGAAGGCTACAGGGCATTTATGAAAAAAAATTATGTTTCTTCTTTCCTTATCATGCGGCCTTGTTTCATCTTGAAATATACAACTTTGACTCTTCCCGATCGCTCATATGTGATGTTGTGCACTCAGTACTCGCTATGTGCTGACAATCGGTAATGTTGCAGATGGATTATGGTGGGCTATGGATGCTTGATTATCATCGCGATATGTTGTCTAGCCTCAGAAGTAGATGCAGTGTTAAATCTTCTAGTCGTTTATTTGTGGTAAGAAGCAGGTTCATATGTATGGTTGGTAAGCACATATTTGGGAAAGATTATCTAGTGGTCAGGATATTGTGATTAAGGCTAGTTCATGACAAGGTGTCGATTTGAGTACAACTAGTGGGCCATCTTCTATATGATGAGTTTGGATCGTGTGTCTCGTATGAGCTTTCCATTTGGTGAAGTGCACATGTTATCATTTTAGATAATTTAGGGAGGTTGTTAGACTATTGCAATGATGGGTAAGTGCTTGTCAGAGTCTTCGGGGTGTTCTATGATCAGCACTTCATAAGTTTTGAATTATTCAGCTAAATTTTGTGTAGTATCGGGGCATGATGTGAATATATGGTACTTTGGATTGCTGATGAGATGTTATATGGCTTCGATCTAAGTGGTGGAGGCTGCAAATGATGATCGAATTGTAGGATCATGGGCCGTATCAATTTTCGAACAGAGAGTTTCATGGTTCTTTCTTTGAATGGGCATATGCTGGTGAAGCACGGGTTGCTCGATGCATATTAGCTGCGTATTGAAGATCAGGATAAGATAGGTGGACTTAAGTACATTTGAATTTGTCTACATGTGGGCTTGAAAATGGTAGTGAATGGTGATCGGATCTGCGGTGTTTCCTTGTCAAGCAAGGTTCACAAAGTCAATGTTAGGGTGATACAACAAATGGCTTCAGGTCCCAAGGAAGTTTCCTTAGAGCAATCATATCATATTGAGTTACTTTTGGATTGGCATTCTGCGTGACTCGATTAGGTTAAAGGCAATTGGTTCTGAATACTTGATTATGTGTTAATGAGTTCAAAAGAATTTATCATGGTTATCACCACAGTCAGAGCTAATGGTTTCTACAGGTATAAGAGCCATATTGCGTGTGGTGGAGTTCTCCTGGATTGAGATAGATGGAAGATTCTTAGTTGCTGAAGTGTTCAATTTGCATAAGGTACAAAGTCGACTATGAGGTTTTTGTGGTGTTACGAGGTAGCATGTTAGAGGCGATGCGCCATGTGGGGTTGAGAAGTTGCATGTGCAAGGTTACGATTTAGTTTTAGAGGGAAGAATATGAGATCTTGATGTCTTGGATGATTTTAGGTGTTTAAGGTTTTGTTGGCGCTATGTGTTCCAATCGGAGTAGAGTTCGCCTGTAGGCAGGTACTTTGTGTTTTAACTTATGGGTGTTTTTTCGTGCGATGACAGAGTATGAGTTACGTGTTAGCCATTGAGTAGAGGTGTTGAGATTGGGTATGAAAATTCTAGTATTCGTGAGGCTTAGGGACTGAATGTTCTTGTTGATAGACTATTCCTGAATTGTGAGTTGAGAAGAAATGTAGAGGGTTGGATGATTAACGGTAGGTGTTATGGAAAGGTTGCTATAGACTTTTGGAAGGTTTATTACTTGTTTGAGGATGATCAGAATTTGGTTTGGGAATTATTTTGAGCTCAGTAAGGGTGTGTATTCTGTATCACGTTGGATTTTCTTGCTCTTGCTTAGTTTGTGCCATATGTATATCGTCGGGCGGAGTGAGTGTTATCCGCACCTTGGTTTATGTCATATGTTTCTCTCTCATACTGTTATGGGTTCTCAGATTTACATGATTCTTCGCACGCATGTTGCAATATTATGTAGGCATTGTGGCACTATGGGTGAGGTGGCCTTGTGATGTCACTTAGCTTATTGCACCATAGTTATGTTTGTCTTTCTTAGTATTATTTGTTCCTAATGATTTCCCCACAGTTATATTTTCTGCACTCTATTATGCTTTATGTTGACGCACATGTGATCTGGGAGCCCGAGTATTATGGCTCGATGGGTACCCTATGTGGATTAATACGATGGGATCGGATTGCACGTCGTAAGGGTACATTGATGAAATATGACTCCTTATTCCTATTTTGTTTATTTTTCTTTCACCTTGTTAGAAAATTTCATAGTGAAGTGCTAAAATTTCCTTGTCTGTTTAGCTTATTTAGTAGTCTTCTTATTTAGATTTATCTGGTATCTGTCATGTTTGAGTTATTACTTGTTAGTGAAAGGAATCGGGTTATGTGAGGATCCATATGATTATTGTTGATGCTTGTCAGTGTAGCTACTTGTGTTAGCTGATATGAGGTTTCTAGACCTGAGATTTGTGCTATTGTATTGGGATGAGGAAGGTTTGGAAGAATAACACTAAACTTTGTTGAGGATTTGGACTATGGCCCTGGTCGGGCGAGTGAGTTTCCTGGCTTATTGATCAGATGAGTGTTGAAGCAATTATGTGTGTTTCTTTCATCATCGATAGGGTATGAAGGTTTTTAACAAGGTTCTAACCGATATGAGGTTTTCTAGTTGCATTAGATTTCTTTTGGATTTGTTTTGGGCAGTAATGGTGGTCAGAAGATCCTACTATGAGTGTCGAAGTGATGGGGTATATCATGTGATTAAATCTTGGGTTATGGTTGTGACTTGATACAGCTTGTTCAGACCTATACAACGTGAAGATGTGGGATCCGGGCTTTGCAATGAATTATGGATGCAGAGATTGAGTTCTAAGGTTTCAGGACCAAGGTTGGAATAATAATATCTAATTGTGTTGTATTGGCGGGCTTATCTGGAACAGGATGACATGGGATCACCCCCTAGTTATGCATAGTAAGGTTACACCGTGATTGGATGGCATTGGAAAGACTCTCGGCACATTCGAGGATGAACATGTGTTTAAGTGGTGGAGGATGTAATGACACGGCTAGTCATTTTGAGTATCTGCACTTCGCTTAGTATTTAAGGCTCGAGTATCTCCGCATGATGTATCATGACTTGCGTAAATCGTAGGTATTGATTTATTATTTATCCGAAATCAATTTGGAAAAATGAGCTTCGAGAGATAAGTACTAAGTTAGAAGATTTGACTAAGTTTGACTTATAGAATTTGACCTCGAAATAGAGTTTCGTCAGTTCCATTAGCTTTGTTGGGTGATTTGGGACTTAGGAGTGTGTCCGAATTGTGATTTGAAGGTCCGTCATTGAATTTGGCTCGATATGGCGAAGGTTAGAATTTGGGAAGTTTAACAGTGACTTGAAGATTCGAGTAGGTTCGTCTTGTCATATGGAACTTGTCTGCAAAATTTGGCACCATTCGGAGTTGATGTGATATGATTCGGACGCTCGGTTGTGATTCTTGAAGTTCTTGAAGTTTAGTTTGATTTTCATGCGTTTTGGCATCTAATTCATGGTTTTAGAAGTTATTTTGATTATTTGAGTGCACGAGCTAGTTCGTGCTTTATTTTAAGACTTGTGTGCATATTTGGTTTGGAGCCCCGAGGGCTCGAGTGAGTTTCCAAAATGTTCTTGCATAGTTTTTGATTTCTGGTTTTGGTTTCTTCGCAGTTGCGATGTTCTGATCGCAAATGCGGTCATCGCATTTGCGAAGAGAGCCTGCATTTGCGAAGCCTGGGAGATTGGGAAGCTATTCGTATTTGCGATGAACCAACCGCATTTGCGAAGGCTGGTCTTCGTATTTGCGAAGTTTCTGTCGCAAATGTGACCTCAGCAGAAATCTTTCAGGTTTGCAATTGCGATACGTTTATCGCAATTACGAGTTCGCATTTGCGAACCCCCTGTTGCAAATGCGACATCTACAACCTGTTAAGTGTTGAGAATTTCGAGTTTTCGCGTCATTATTCATTGTTGAACCCCAGCTTCGAGGTGAGGCAATTTTGAGAGGGGATTTTCATACCAAAACATTGGGTAATTAACTTTAATCATTTTCCAACTATATTTCATGATTTTACAAAAGATTTAACATCAAATTCATGAGAAATCTATGGAAAAATTTGGGGATTTTGTCAAGATATTGAAAAATAAAAATTTGAGATCTAAGAGTCGAATAAGACTCGGATTTGAAAATAAAAATGCATATTTGGACTCATGGGGCAATGGATAGTCAAGACCTACCTTTGGACGGGGTTTTGACCGGGCGTTCCTAGGGTTTGACTTTTATTGAATTTTTAGAAATTGAATAAAAATCATAGCACTATTAATTAAAATTATTTTCTCTTGCATTGTGTGGTGTATTCAAGTAGTCATTGGCTAGATTGAGACGAGCGGAGGCTAATTTGTAGAGGAAAAGGCTAAATTGAGTGTTGGATTAACATAATTGAGGTAAGTTATTTTCCTAACTTCGTTGAGAGAATTTTTTTCTCCTATATATCTTTGTTTGCTACATGCGGAGGTGATACATATATGAGGTGACAAACGTATATTTATATGCCAGGGTTAATCATGGTCGGGGTTGGATTATGTTATATTTATATTTGTAGAATTTCACGACCTCTTTCTCCATTCCTTACTGACTCTTAGACACTAAGAACATTATATTAAAGTATAGAAATCAAGACTTAATTTAGTATAAATTGATCAAAATTGACGGGAATTCTGAGAATATATTGATGTGTCTAATTTGGTTATCTCCATACGAAATCATTACTGCATTATTACGGCTAATATTCTTGAGATACTAGACTATATAATTGTGTTGTGGATCATTTGTGAGATTTGTGGAAATATTTGAATAATACAGTTCTTGAAGGTTGTTGAATCATTGTTCACTTGGAATGTTATGATTGGGAATTGTTTGGAATATCCTTTAAAACACTCTCATTGATGTCATTTATGCTTTCTGCCTTGTTTGTCATTGTTATACATATGCTTGGTAAGGAAGAACGTAAAGCACTAAGGGTAGTCGTGCAATTGTTTATACATTATCATGTGAGAGAGGGTGTAAATTACTAAGGGTGATGTCATGCCACATTATTGAGTGTAAAAGTACGAAGGGTGATGCCGTGCCATTTTATTGAAAATAAAAGCATGAAGGGTGATGTCGTGCCATATTATTGAGAGTCAAGAGCATGAAAGGTGATACCGTGCCATTTCATTTATATTGTTATGTGTTTAACCAAAAAATGAGATTTTAGTCAAAGCTTTAATTTAGAATAACTCGGGTTACTAATAATCAGAATGATATATGAAAGAAAATAATTTGGCTAGAAATAAGACAAACAGAAGTAAAGCAAGTAAATCAACATATTTAGATGGTTTCGTGTCCCTAATCAATTCTCTCCCTTTTATAGTTATCTTGGGGATATATATTTTGACTTTATCATAATAAGGCTATTATAGGCAATTAAAGATATTGAATGCTACGTTACATAATCATTATATTCAATACTGATTCTCGAACGTTTTTAGTATTTAGTGCTCATTAAATACTACATCTGGACTCTCATATACTCTGAGATTCAATCCCTTGATTCTTAGACTTAAATGACTTGAATAGGTACGGGCGCTGAGTTATTTGAATAACTGCATATGCCTCTTCCTTTGCCTTTACTCGTATCTGTTGCAACTTGTACCTCTTTACCAGTTGTAACTCTTTGACCAGCCTACATGTCATTGACACGTCATCTTTATTCCACTTTATTATGTAAACTTAATTTTTCCCAATATAGATAGTCCCCCCACTTACCATTTATTCGTCAGTTGAATATTTGGGAAGTGAATTTCATTAAAATGAGAAATTTTTCTCGCCATTAATTCTATGACAGAATCGACGCTTCATTTGTCACTTCCATTTAATACTTTTCATACGTGTCACCTTCTCATTAGTTATGTAGTTTTGCAACGCTTTTTAGGCTTTTTTATGACTTCCCTGTTCACACAACATCAATTATCATTATTATATTCCTTTCATCATTGCACTTTTTCCTTTGACAGTTGTTTATCAGCATAAATGTAACTTCCTACTTTGTCTTTATCACATAAAGTTTTCTGAACATCCAATTTTTCAAATCCATGTTTTTCTCTTCATCGTATCATCCTTCTTCACCATGTCTTCATCAAACCCTAACCCTAAAAGGGTTTCCATAGTTGATACCTTTCCTAGTGCTCATTAAGGGCAGAAGGGGAGGTAGGCACCGTAGTTCGGGATCTGCACGTGGCTTTTCTGTTCTAGCTCCTAGTTCCGGTCCTTCTTCTAGAACCAAAGGTTCCCTTTCTCAAAAATCTTATTCTAGGAGCAAAGAACCTCTGAACCATTACGTAAGCCTTTAGTAGAGGATATAGTCCCTACAGAACTATCTTTTTATCATGACAGGGAACCTCTTAGGAATCAAGTTTCTGCTTTAGATCGAGTTGATGCCTATCCTACTCAAATTACAGAAGTTTTGACCCCTGTAGTTCGTAGAGATTTCCATTGTAGTAGTGATTTTCCTATTATTATTCCTAATCCAAATCAGAGAATCACCTCTTACTTAACCGGATTTTCTTTTGTTTATACATACCCTTTCACTTTAGGGTTTAAACCAGCTATTGACCCAGTCATTCTTGAATTATGTCGCTTGTTCAATGTCTGTTTAGGTCAAATTGGCCCAATAATATGGAGGGTTGTTGCCTATTTGAGGCATTTGACCAATACAGTTGGTGTTTCCTTTACAAATTGGCCCAATCATATGGAGGGTTGTTTCCTGTTTCACTTATTTGACCAATACAACTGGTGTTTCCTTTACTTTCCCTTACCTGGTTCATCTTTATTCCCCTATGTAATGGTGTTTTTACACTAGTAGCCAGGATTAGTAGGGTTTTGGTGAGCCCCGAGGATGATAAAGACTGTGGCGAGTATGCCCAGTTTGTTGCTTCCCCCGCTGTTGGTTTAGTGAGTGAAGATAATGTTCCCTTCACTAAGAAGTGGATTTTGCACGTAAGTCTTTTATCTTTCTCGTGCATTTTTCTTTAAGTTTTGTCAACTTTTCTAAGTTTGCTTTTGTTTAGCAACCATGCGAGTTGTGGAAGATGTTCCCAGTTTCCGTGGTTGGGTAGAAAACTTACTGAAAATCGAACAATGGATGGTTGGTCTTGAAAGACACTTTCTAACCGTTTTGGTTGGAAAGTAAAGACTCATGGTTAGAGGTTCTATTTTGCTTCATTTTTCATGCATATATTTCTTTTTAGGGCTCTAATTTCAATCCTTGTTTTTATCAGGATTTGCTATCGAGGAGTTACTATCGAGGCTGTTGCAGCTTCTCATGTCCATTCGGGAACCCGTATCTCTTTAGAAAGGGCTCAAGAAATAGTCTTGGATTCCTCGTCAAAGAGAAAAGACATTGAAGAAGAAAAACTCCGAACAAGAGGAATACGGGGGTTCTTTGGTGACAAGGCCATGAGCTCGAAGACGCATAATTTTTTATGATGAAGAAGAGGCATCTCCCCGACATTCTATTCCTCTTACCGAGTCAATTGAAGCCCCGATAGTTATTCTTGACAACGACATTGATCCCGTTTATACTCGTGAGTCCATTGAAAAGCTTTTTATTAGCGGCTTTGGCAGTGAAAGCTTAAGGCCTGTTTTAGATAACACACCCTTGACACCCGTGTCTATGATTCCTTCCCTGCCAACCCCAGCTGTTTCTGCTCCTTCCCAAACTATTTTCAATTCATCTACTGCCCCTCCTTCGACAGTTCCTCCTACAATCATTCACCAAACTGAAGTTGGCTCTTCAAGTAGAAGTACTGCTATGAGGAGGGTTGTCATTGAAGTTCCTGGTGAGAGTAGTCTTTTGAGGAAATTAGGTCAGGCGGATGTACGGCTAGAGCCTTTAATTGGCCCAATTGAAAAAGCCTAGCTAGAGATACATAGCTTCTTGACTCTAATGAATGATATTGTGCATGCCACTTTGAAGGTATTCACTTTCTCTATTCTTTTGCTTTGTAATTTTCCTATCTTTGGAATTCTTATTTCCCTTCCTTTTTTTTCCTTTTTAGGCTAATCACATTGATACAAAAATGATGAAAAGAATTACCTCTTCAGAGCAAATAGCTTGTGATTCTCGGATAGAGGCATTCAATTGGAAAGGATAGTTTGAAAGCTTGAAAATTGATATGGAATACTTAAAAGAGAGTAAGAATACCTTGGAGTACCAGGTACAGGCTTTGACTTCGGAGCTGGTGACTGAAAAGGCGTCCTCAAGTCAAGCAGGTAAAGAAATATTTCGTCTCAGGACTTTTTTCTCATAGAAGTTGTCCATGGACAGTGAAAAAATCAAAGGATTGAAGCTTCTCTTGGATAAGAAAGAGGTTTACGCTGTAGAGCTCGTGCAAAATCTGACTCAAGCACAAGAAGACCTCCAAGTTTCTTCTGATAAAATTTGTGCTTTGGAAAGCTCCCATGCCTCTCTTCAAGCCTCCTACACAGCTATTTTAGCCGAAAATAAGAATTTGAAGAACGATATTGTTGACTTGGAAAGGGATTACAAGATCTTTGAGGATAAGTCTGCCATGGAAGTAAGCTGGGCATTTTTGAATTCACACCGTGATACCCTAATTGAAGTTGGCCAAGAAAACTTCAATTTGAAATCAGAGCTAGCTAAAATCAATTAAACCATTGAGAAAACTTAGCAAACTCAGGATTTTCTTTCTCTCGTGTTCGAAGCTCCCGTGAATGTTGAAGTGATACGGGTATACCAACTCTTCCAAGTCCAGTCGAGTCTGTTGCTACAAGTCAACTTTAATCTGCATCTGTTGATGCACGTTCCCAAGTTTAGCCTGCTGTTGTTGATGCATCTGCTTCAGTGCCTCCGACTTCTCAGTGACCAGTTTCAGTTGTTTGAAAGTCTTTGTTTTTGTTTTTTTTGCTTTATTTGGAAAATTGTGGTGAAACCCTTGATCCCATTTAAGGATTTATTTTGGGAATTCAAGTCCCCAGACCTTTTATGCGGTAATTCGTATAAATAATTCATAGTTTTGTGACAAAGTTCATACTTAGTCTTAAGTTTTTAAATATTAAGAAGTTTTTATGTTATTATCTTGAACTTCTGTTTACTTTATTCTTGCCTTTATTTTTAAGGACTTATAGAATGATTTGTGTTTTTATTCTACAAAAATTCTTTTGTTATCCTCATGACTAATTAATTTAAACATGAGTTTTATAAAAGAGGGCACTTTTATATTTCTACACTTAATGAAGAAGACGTCTCAACTACATAATGGTGTTAACATATGATAAAAGAAATAAGAACACACATACTTCTTTGAAATAACTTTGAAAAGTTTTTATTTGAACCTTGTTTAGTTTTGAATAATACTTTACATGTATTTGAATTACATTTATAACTTTCTGTTAACTTTTTTTCTTGTAACATATTTTTATAAAAGAAGAATAATAAACACGAGGTTTTTCCTTATAACCCGTTTCAGTACATAGCCTTTACCCTAACTTTAGTAAGGTTTTCTCTGGCCTTAGCTCGTGACTTCATGATTTTTACTTTGCACTTGACTTTTTCAAGATTGATCTTTGATTTTTCTAAATCTTCTTTGCCTTCCTTACACACATACATGTGTCTATTATGTATTTCCCCAAGTATTTGAGTGTTGAAGTATGAAGCCTCGAGCACTTGATTATTCCTCTCATCTAGTCCTTTTCCTGAAAAAGGAATGACATATGGAACTCAGAGGTGAGATTATAGATGAAGATTGCTTAACCCTTTTGAATTTGTATCAGAATAATTGTAAACCCGGGCTAGGAATTTTAGTTTATTTCGTGTGCCTTAGGGGTCGTGACTCATCATTTAGTACGGGTTAGATTTTTGCCTATCATCTAAAATCATTAGTAAAATTTAAACAATTCAAACATTAAATTTAAAACATTGATACCTGACTGTGGATATTCCTTAGAAATAGTATCTCTTCAAATGAACAACATTCCAGTGTGAAGGTAGTATCTTGCCATCCATTGTCTCCAGTTCATAGCTTCTTTTACTGTAATATCACGAACTCTATAGGGTCCTTCCTATGTTAGGCTTAATTTACCCATGTTATCTGCCGTTGAAGATTGAAACACCTTTTTAATCACGAAGTCCCCAACTTTGAAGAATCTGAGGCGTGCTTTTCGGTTGTAATATCGTTCTATGACTTGCTTTTATGCTGCCATTCTTATTAGTGCAGCTTCTCACCTTCCTTCAAGTAAATCAAGATTGATCTGTATCTCCTCGTTGTTAGATTCTTCTGTCGCCTGTGTAAACCCTGTACTCGGTTCTCCTATCTCAACTGGAATTAAAGCCTCAACTCCATAGACCAATGAAAATGGTGTTTCTCCTGTACTTGTTTTTGCGGTTGCGCGATTTGCCCATAAAACTCCAGGTAACACTTCAGGCCAGTTACCTTTTGATTCCTCTAAACGCTTCTTTTAGTTGTTGATAATGACTTTGTTAGTTGATTCTGCTTGCCCATTACCCACCGGATGATAAGGTGTAGACGTAATCCTTTTAATCTTCCAACTTAGAAAGAATTTCGTGATTTGAGCTCCTATAAACTGAGGGTCATTATCACATACGATTTCCTTTGGTACACCAAAACGGCATATGATATTCCGCCAAATGAAATATTTAACTTCTTTTTCTCACACCTGTTTAAATGCTCATGCATCTATCCACTTAGTAAAATAATCAGTGAGTACCTGTCCTTTTGCTTGTGGTAATGGACCCACGATATCCATTCCCCATTTCATAAATGGCCACGGTGCAATGACTGGATGTAATAACTCTGCAGGTCTATGCATATTGTTACCATACCTTTGACATTTATCGCATTTGGCCACAAAATTTTCTGCTTCTTCTTCCATTTTAGGCCAATAGTACCCTGCCCTAATTAGGGTTCTCGCCATCGATCTTCCTCCAGAGTGATTGCGATAATGCCCCTCATGTATTTCTCTCATCACGTACTCTATTTGGCAAGGTCTGAGGCATCTTGTTAGGGGACCATTGAATATTTTACGATATAGATTGCCTTGCTTTAAGTAGTACCGAGCAGCCTTTTTTCGAAGCGCATGAGCTTTTTTCTTATCATCAAGGACGGTACCATACTGCAAAAAAGCAACAATCTCGTTCCTCCAATCCCAAGTTAAATTATTAAATTAACCTCATTATTATCAGGGTCAAGAAATGAATGAAACAAATGTATAACTGAGGCATTTACATCACTTGCCACATCAGCCACATATGCAAGATTAGCTAGGGCGTCCGCTTCAACATTTTCATCTCTTGGTATTTGTATAACTTTCCAGGTTTGAAATTGCTTTATCAATTCTCGTACCTTTTCTAAATACTGTTGCATTCTTACTTCCCTGGCTGTATAAGTCCCCAACATTTGATTAACCACGAGTTGTGAATTGCTTTTGATTATAATCTGATTTATGCCACATTCATGTGCCAGTTCTAGACCTGCAATCACAGCCTCATACACTACCTCATTGTTAGTAATAGAATGACATTTGATAGCTTGTCGAATGGTTTCACCTGTAGGTGGTACCAAAACAATCCCTAAACCTGCACCTATTACGTTAGATGAACCATCAATAAATAAAGTCCAAGTTTCTGGGTTAGCTCCATTGAACACCTGTAATTCTTTTTCTGCTTCTAATTGCATCTCCTCGCTAATATCAGCCATGAACTCAGCTAACACTTGTAATTATATAGAAGTTCTAGGTTGATACGTGATTTCGTACTCACTTAATTCTATAGCCCACTTATCCAATCTACATGATAACTCATGCTTATGCAATATATTACGTGAGGGGTAGGTAGTTACTACAACAATAGGATGATACTAAAAGTAATGTCTTAATTTCCTAAATGTCATGATTAATGCAAGTGCAAGATTTTCTAATTGAGGATACTGCATCTCCACATCTAACAAAGATTTACTAACATAATAGATGGGAGATTGATTACCTTGTTCTTCTTGGACCAAAACGACACTTACTGCTACTTTCGAAACAGCAAGGTAAATGAGTAGCAATGATGGATTTGATAAGTATGTTTTCAAATTTTTGAGTGACTGTTAACATTTCTCATTCCATTCAAAATGATCCTATTTTTTAAGAGCTGAGAAGAATTTGAAGCATTTCCCTGATGATTTAGAAATGAATCGTCCTAAGGCTGCAATTCTTCCAGTTAATCTATGAACTTCTTTTTTTTTGAAAGTACATCAGGGATTTCTTCAATGGCCTTAATCTGTGCAGGATTCACTTCAATATCACGGTTAGAAACAAGAAAACCTAAAAGCTTACCTGATGCAACATCAAATGCATATTTCTAGGGATTTAACTTTATATTAAATTTGTGCAAAGTTTGAAACGTATCAGATAAGTGTGATATGTGATCTTTTAAATATTGAGTTTTAACAAACATATCATCTATATACACCTCCATAGTTTTTCCCAAATGTTCTTGAAACATCTTAGTAACCAACCTCTGATATGTTGCACCAGCATTCTCTTGACCAAAGGGCATTACTTTGTAGCAGTAAGTCCTCTATCTGTTATGAATGAAGTTTTTTACTCATCTCCCGGATACATTTTGATCTGATTATAACCTGAATATGCATCTAAAAAACTTAATAGCTCATGTCTTACAGTTGCGTCAATCAGTTGATCTATAAGTGGTGATAGAAAAGAATCTTTAGGACAAGCTTTATTAAAATCTGTATAATCTACACAAACAAGCCACTTACCGTTCTTCTTCGGAACTACAACAGTATTGGCTAACCAGTTAGGATACTTTACCTCATGAATGAATCCAATTTTTAGCAATTTTTGAACTTCATCTTGAATCACCTAATTCTTGAAAGTTCCTTGCTTTATTTTCTTTTGTTTGACAGGAGGGTATGATGGGTCTTCATTTAATTTGTGAGTCATCACCTCCGATGGTATACCTATCATGTCAGAATGGGACCAAGCAAAGCAGTCCATGTTAGTTTTTAAAAATTCGATTAACTTACCTCTCATGCCTTGGCTAAGATTTGCACCTACGTAAACTTTCCTTTTCGGCCACTGAGTGAATAACACAACAGGCTCCAATTCCTCAATTGTTATTTTGATATTTTCATTTTTTTCTGGTTTTGAATAGTATCAGGCCTTGAGTCCACATCTGTTTTCCCTTGTTCAGTTGAGGTTTGTGTTGTGGTGCCCTCAACTGTCTTCTGTAATTGCTATTTTTCTTCATTTTTTATACTTGATTCTACTACGAATTTGATACTCTTGGATATATTTTGTTCTCCACAAATTTGACATATCCCCCATGGTGATGAAAATTTGATAACTTGATGTAAGATTGAAGGAGCAACATCCATTTCGTGGATCTATGGTCTTCCGAGGATCATGTTATAAGCCATCTCCATATCTACTACTTAAATTTTGTATCTTTGACGACTTCTTTCGCGAATATGGTGAGTGTTATCTCTCCTTTTGTCACAACACAAGAATTGTCAAATCCTGATAGAGTATGCTCCTTTGGTGTTACTTTATCTTCAACTTGCATCTCACGCAATACTCTTAGCAAATAATGTTCACTGAACTACTCGGATCAATCAAAACTTGTTTTACACTAGTATCATGTACAACTAGAGATATTAACAGTGCATCGTTATGAGGGGTTAATACGCCATTTGCATCATTGAATGTAATGTTGTCGTTCTCTAAGACATGCCGCACCCATTTCCTTTGGGTAACTGTAACTTTGGGATTATTTTTAGTTACAGTATGTGATACACCATTGATGTTTTCACCCCCTTATAACTTTGACAGTTCTTTTGGGAGAAGATGGTTTTCGAGGCTCATGCATGTTCTTCATGTAAGCCTGCTTACCTTTCTCACTGAACAACTCAGTAAGATATCCTTGTTTCAATAAATGATCAACTTCTCTTTGTAAAAATATGCAGTCTGTCGTTTTATGCTCGTGGTCATTATGAAACTCGCACCAATGATCAGGGTTGTACCTTTTTAGATTCGATCTCATTTCTTTTGGCCATTGACATTATCTCCCATGCTTCTAAACAGTTACGAGCTCGGAGGTGCTGACGTTAAAATTGTAACCACCGAATTTCGCTTTTAAATTTCTATCATCATCTTGTGACTCATAGTTGTTTCGATCGTTCCTAAATCTTGATGAAGAACCTTATTCTCTATTCCTTGATCTGTGATTATACCTTTAATTGTCCTTCTTTTACCGTGAGTCTTTTACTGCAGGTCCTCTTTATTCGGTTTCCGCATGTCTCGAACTTACCTTTTCTTCTTTTTGAAATTGTGGGACAGTATCTTCTTCGATCCTCACCTTCGTGCTATACCTATTATAAATATCATTCCACATTGTATATGGGAATTCATGAAGGCTTTCCTTGAGTCTCCTCGTAGCTTCTGAGCTTTTTTTATTCAAATTTCTTGTGAAAGCTAAAGCTGCCCAATTGTCAGGTACACGCGGTAATGTCATTCTTTCACGTTGAAATCTGTTCACCAATTCTCTAAGAAATTCTGAGTCCCCTTGCTTGATCTTGAAAATATCTTCCATTCTTTTTTCCACTTTTTGAGCTCCCAAGTATGCTTTGATGAAAGAATCTGCAAGCTCAGCAAAAGAATTTATAGAATTTTCGGGAATATATTCAGATGGTATTTTGTGTCCCTACAATTGATCAATTCTCTCCCTTTTATAAATATTGTATCTGGACTCTCATGTACTGTTAGATTCATTCCCTTGATTCTTAGACTTAAATGACTTGAATAGGTACGGGCACTGAGTTATTTGAATATTTGTCTGTGCCTCTTCCTTTGCCTTTGCTCGTGTCTGTTGCAACTCGTACCTCTTTGCCAGTTGTAACTCTTTGAATACCCTACATGTCCTTGACACATCATCTTTATTCCACTTTATTATATAAACTCAATTTTTTCCAATAGAGTATGCTTGTATGTTATTGTGAGGTCATGTCACGAAGGGTGTTTCCGTGCTCGTGAGGACGAGGGACATGCATTATGATATGATATTTATTTTCCGTGTATATGTTTGTGCCCTTACCTTGAGCTATTATTATCGCAATTAAATATTCTGAGTGATATGTTGTTATTGTCCCATACTTGACCTCTATCTCAATTGTTGTTGTGTTTTCCATGTCTTTTACTTGCTTAACTTGCATATGTCATGCCTATTTCCTGCGTTGAAATTATACTCATGTCATATCTATTATGTCGCAACCTAGTTTAATCATTCCATTATGCCAATCATTCCACTATGCCAATCATTCATGCCATTACTTGTTAACTTGTAAAGATCATGTGTTTCCTTCTTATTTGCCATATTTGTACGTAGGCATCTAATATACTAGTTAATTGACGTTGATACCCCCTTGCTTTCCAATTGTTGTTATTACTCACGTGCTTTCAGTTTATTCCTTTACTGTTGTCCACATGTATGTCCTGGTCCATTGTTATTACTTACGTATTTCCTGCTTTGTGATTCCTATTGTTGTGTTTTGTCATATGGTTGGTTCTGTTATACTTTTATTTGGAAGGATGAGTTGAATGCACGAAGGGTGTTGATATGCTAATTGAATTGTACATAAATTTATTTATAAATGGTGAGGATAAGATAAAAGCACGAAAGATGTTACCGGTGCTATGTGAATTGATATTTTGGATATACTTGTCATACTAGGAAAGATCGTAAATCTTCTACTGTGGTTCCTTTTAGTAATTGTTGGCTGGCTCGCCGAGTTTTATGTGATACCTTTATCTGTTAGCTTTGAATTGTTTTACTGCTAATCTAATGTACAGGTTATAAAAGCATCTTTTAACTAAATGCCTCGTCACTACTTCGACGAAGTTAGACAAAATACTTACCAGTACATTCTAGTTGATTAGAGTGTCAAATTCTAGCTGACCACCACACATATCCCCTAGATTAGAGTGTCAAATTGAGGTTAGAGAAATTGATATGTCAAATTCTAGCTGATTAGAGTGTCAATGTTATACTCTTGACTCTTCCATTTTCACCTCAATTTATGTCTCTAATGCACATTTCTCCTGGCTATTATCCATAATATTAACCCTTTCAGCATTAAAAGCTTCAATTAGTTGACTCACTAGAGCCTCCAAGTTGTGAATAGTTGCTTCTTGCCTGTGTATCTGCAGCTATGTCTATTATTATTTTCCACAAGGTACCTTAGCATATCATTGATCTCTTTCAGATCATTATCCCCGGATTCTTTATTCCTATTAACTTCACAAGAAAAAAGTAGAATCATCATAGTAATGGGTTAATGGAGAATAAGAAATACAAGCAAAATCATAAAAGTGACCATATTGACCATCACACATATCCCATTTATTCCACACGTGCACATAACTCGCTCTCGAGAATATTTTGATAATTCTTCCACAGGTGATTTCCTCCACAAGATGCATAAGGATTGAAAGCAGAATTACCAACACCTAAACTCTCATAATTCCAAGATGATGTTTCTTAAATCAAAAATATAAATAAAATAAAAACAAAATAAAATAAAAGTTCAAACTTGAAACTAGCAATATTTATAGCTACAAATGCACCGCTAATCTCCCGGCAACGGTGCCAAAAATTCATCATGCCCAACTCTATTCCTAAAAAGGATAAGCGGCCACTGCAAATATAATCTGGTCTAAAAGTTCGGAGTCGAATCCCACAGAGAACTAAGGTTTTGCTAAAACTGTTTAATATCACCAATAAGGCAAGCACTAACAATTTCAAAGTTATAAATACTAAGATTCTTATATCTAACTAATTAACTATAAATTAAAATAATAAATTAACACCTAAATATACTAAGGTTTGAGACAAGATTAATAAGGCCTTGAGTTATAATTTCTCTAATTATCGGAATCCTTCCGGCTACATCTGCTGTAATTCGCCTAAGTATTCTCTACTGATCATGAGCACTCAACTTATCGTAATTTTCTCTTGAGCAACTACAATAATGTACTACTTATATTCTCTCGAATTGCGCTGGCTCACACTTTTTCTTCACTCACTATGATCACGTCAAAGCTTCGTTATCTCTAATCCCGCTTTTAAACCTTCCGTATTGATCTTTCATATACCTGAGGAGTGACGTTGTTCAACAACCACCTAAATTTGTATCATTTCTCAAGCAATACATAATAAATAGGCACAATCAATCGATGACCATTCAATCAACTGAAATAAGCACGTATTTGAACATCAAGAATTCATCCTCCAAAAGGTTCATCAAATCTCTTGATAACAAATTAGCTATTCATAATATTATGCAGAACTAAAATACTAGAATTCAAAACCAACAATGAAAAATATGAAGAAGAAAGGGAAAAACTCGTAGTTAAATATCCTTCCTTGCTCCTAGCGTGTTCTTGCGTCCTTGGGTGTTGTCTTACCCTAAAGTAGTGTCTCCCTCCTCAAAAGAATATTTTATGATGTATTATATCAATTAGGATTTGCATGAGGCAACCTTTAGCTCTCCTATTTCGGCCAGGAGAAGTTGAATCACGTGCTAGAGTTGGTTGCAACGCGCGAACCCTAGCACGCTCCCAACTATTTTTTTCTTCTTCTTTGTTCTTTTGCGTGCCAGGTTCAGTGCCAACTTCCATACTGCACTATTTTTTTGTTTATTCCCTTGGCCATCTCGCGCATACTTTCATGCAATGCATCAATTGTGGCATGCTCCCAGCTCTTGCCTCTCAACGTTTTTTGTATCAAATCATTTGATTTTCGCCAACTTTCATCCAAACTCATTCCTATACACAATAAACATATAATGAGTATATTTTGTATTAATAAACATGCAATACCGCACAACTCACATACAAAATGATATGAAGCGACACCCAAAATCTAGTATTTTTCATCATTTATCATAAACTAACTATACGAAATCTCAGCATGATATGATAGTACCATTTAATTTGAATAAAGTTGAGAAATGAAGGAATAATTTTGTAAATTAGGATATGGGTAGTAATTTTCAACTTGGTGGGTAATAGAAAGGGTATGTTTTTCAAAAATTATATAATCTACCTTTAAGGTGAAATAAAACCAATCACCTCATAAATGTTTTGAATTCCCTTGACCAATAAGTTATGCTATTAGGTTGTACTAAGGAGATTAAAAGTATAATATACAGAGACATAAAATGAATTTTGCCGTATTTTTCCTTGATGTTTGGATTTCGAGAGTCAAATAAATTATTTTTTACCATAAATTTTTCATATTAAAAAAATATTTATTAATTATTGTAACTTATAGTACTATTTATGTAATTTTCAAACACGTAAATTTTATTTTGAAAACTTAAAAATTTTATGTTAAAATGCATAGTAAAAATTAAGAAATTTAAATTTTGAAATGCGAAAAGTGTTATATTAAACGGAAAATGGCCAAAACTATCTTTATCGTTTGCTAAATGATTTTATAAATACCTTCCGTCCATCTATCCGTCCAAAAATATACACCATATTATTTTTATTAATAAAATTGCCCCTCCTTTTAACGGTGCAACATGTGGGCCTTCAAATTAATGCGCTGGCATAATTTTATTGGGCCACGCTGCTCTCCCGTTCAGAAATCAAATATGGGTACAATATAGCCCCATTAACCGAACCCAACCCATTTTTTAAACCCCTTTATCCTTGTATTTTTCTCATTTTGACTAACCAAATTAAATCTCCTCAACTGTAACACCTTTTCCGGCGACCTCTTTCTCCCTCCGTTTTGTTTCTTATTGTCGCTTTTTCGTGCGTCTTTGAGTGTGGTGGTCTTGAATATAGGGTGCAAGCTAATTAATTGATTTTGTTAATGTAATCAAACCCTTATTCTCTTGTGTTTCAGTAATTCTTTTCGTGGCTGAAAATTTTGATTTATCGGAAAATGTTAGCCTGAAATTTTTCAGGGTTGCTACCACAAGAAGCGGCATGAAGCAAGAGAGCAACAGAAGAAAATAATTGAACTTGTAGGGCAACAGTCATGGTTTCTCTATGTTCTTTTTCTGATTATTTCTTCAGAAAAAGAGCAAGTTTATTTATTCACCATTTTCAAAAGCTTTTATTGGATTTAAGGACCCATTTTAAAGAGAACGCAAATCTTTCCTACAGATTCTTTATGTAAGCATATTTTGTATTTGTCTCTGTAATCCTCACTTTTGATTACAATTTGAACACTTAAATTTTGCTTCTTTAATTTTTCATAGTTACAGGTAAAGATATCTTTGTTGGGTGAAGAGGGTATGGTGGACATTTAGATGGCTGGAGGTGATGGTGGAGAAACGGGGAATGGAGCAGGTTGAAAATAATATTCATTTTTTGTTCCAGTCAAATATTTTCACGTGGTCCAATTAAAAATTGCCACGTCATTAAATAAAAGATCCATCAGTTCTGTCGTTAGTCGTGGGGTATTTTTATTAATAGAATGAACTTCGTATTTTTTTGACCTGATAGATGGACGGAATATATTTTTTTGAATGATAGATGAACGGAAAGTATTTTATAAACCATTTAGCAAACGATAGAGATATTATTGGTCCTTTTCTATACATTAAATTGGGACATGTAACATGGTAAAAGGAATTATTAGTTCAAAACGGCAACGTATCATAAAGTGACAACTGATAAAGAGTTTTGTTTGTTCAACCTTCACAATTGACGAATTTCCTCGGTAAGATCCTTTCATCCCTTTGAAGTTCCTTTCTTTTCCCTTTTTAGGCAAAACCCTAATTTCCTTTTATATCTGTTAATTGCAGAGCTAACCTAATTTACTAGGATCATTCACTTTTCACCATGGCCAAAAGCTCCTTCAAATTGGAACACCCTCTTGGTATTATTATTGTATTTTTGGTTCCAAGATCCGATCTTTAACTTGTTTGGCTCAATAATTTGTTTGATTAATAGTTATTCTTATTTTGGGGGTTTTTTTTTTGCGGGAGGAGGGGGTTCTTTTGCTGGACCTTTCTTGTTATGTTCCCTTGTGAATTTCATAGTAGTTTATTTTGTGCAATTGAGAGTCGGAATTTACTCCTTCGGAGTAGGGTTAATGTCTGCGTACAGTAGTACACATTACCTTGTCCAGATCCGACTAGTGGGATTCTATCGGGTTGCTGTTGTTGAGAGTTGGAATTTAGATATCTTACCAGCAGGTTATATGTTCGAACCATGGAAACAGTCTCTTGCAGAAATACGGGGTAAGACTGCCTAAAATAGACCCTTGTAGTCCGCACCTTTTCCGGACCCCGCGTATAGCGGAAGCTTAGTGCACCGGCTACCTTTTTACATGTTTATATAATTATAAGTTTGTTTCTGTTGTCAGCTTCTGTTGGACTGCTACTGTTTGTATGTCTTTTGTGTGGAAGCGTGGTTATTGTTGCACTTTTAAGGGGATGTTTGGTACGATAGTTAAGCAAAAATAATCTTGGGCTAAAATTTAGTAACGCCTTATTCCTTGTTTGGACTAATCCTATTTGATAAATTATCCTAGGATTAAAAATAGTACCGGTATAACTTATACCTGCCAAATTGTGAAATAGTAATCCCAGTATAAGTTACCGTAGGGTAAAAGCAGTAAAATTGACAATCCCAAAATTAATACAACATACAAAATAGTCAATAAGAAATAATATTGGGATACCTAATCTCAGCATAACTTCTCTTCAAACCAAATGATCCCTCAAAGATTTGTGGAAATTTTGATGCAAATGGCAAAGTAGTACTTATACAAAGGAATTAAATGGCAAAAAGTGGTGTGCAAAATTAACAGAAAAAACATTATTTTTGTAACGAGTCAGTGTCATCAATCTAGTAGAATTACTTTGCTCATATCATAGTACGTTAGGCGCTTGAATCTGCTAAAATATTGCTGTGGTTACCTGTCTGTATTCTATCTTCAAAATTTTGTGGCTTCTTTTTTAAAATTCATTATAGCCGTCGCCTACCTTATCAAAAATTATAGCCATTACCTATGTAAACATTTGTCTTTCCTTCTGTCTAACATTATCTCCCTGTCTTATTAATTCTGTGTTGCACCGTTCCAGAAAGGTGACAGGCCGAAGCTGCTCGTATCAGGGAGAAGTATCCTGATAGAATACCGGTACCAATGCAATTTTGTCTATTCTCTCGCAATGATGCTTTTTTATTAATGCTAGACATTTTATATGCCTTGTTAAATCTGCTTTTCATTGTTCTCTTCCTGGAATGTAGGTTATTGTGGAGAAGGCTGAAAAAAGTGACATTCCTGACATCGACAAGAAAAAGTTAGTAATCTTGATAGTCTTCTATGCTTGGTCCGCTATTATATTCACATTGGTTATCGTCAATGTTGCTAAAGATGGTTTTGTTCGACAATGAGTTTTTAATTTTCTTGAGCGAGTGTTGGGGTGGCTACTGCACCTTTATGAGCTATGATGTGACTCATGTAAATTTCTTATACGTCTTTCTAAAGAATAAACAGATTCTCGTAAGTATTTTCATGGGTATAAGATTGTAAGATGTAGTGTTTACCGTTCGAGTTGAAAGATGACTAATGTGCATTAGCAATGAGATTGATTAGAGCACATGATAGGTGTGATCTATGTTGCGCGGACTCTCCAAAATGTTGCCGCACCCGAGTTGGGTCCTCCAAAAATGCACTGCTTTTGGAGGATCCGACACACATCTGGCGACATTTTCAGAGAGTCCGAGGCTCCGAGCAATGTAGGGGTGTGATTGTCCGTTCTAAAGTGTATAATTGAAGTGCAAGGATTTCCTTATTTTGTTTTCTTCATTTTATAGTGATATGCAGCAATTGAAGACATTGCTTCAAATTTCCATAAACCTGGAATCTCTCTGCTCTCTTCGTTTTAATTTCCATCTGCATTCTCCTGTTAACAGTGTTGAGTTAGCGTGTAGCTCTTTCACATTTATCTTTATGATATTTTCCTTTTTGAAACGTCCGTTAATCATAATTACTGCAGATACTTGTTCCTGCTGATCTGGCTGTGGGGCAATTTGTGTATGTTGTTCGTAAGTGAATAAAGCTTAGTGCTGAGAAGGCTATTTTTATCTTTGTGAAAAATATACTTCCTCCCACAGGTGAGCAATATTTTGGCACAATTGTCATTACCCATTTCCAAATTTCTTCCTTTTTAATCAGTCTGCATTCCGTCGTTTTACAGCTGCCATGATGTCCACGATTTATGAGGAACACAAAGATGAGGATGGCTTCCTGTACATGACTTACAGTGGAGAAAATACATTCGGATCGTTCTAAAAATGCAGTCAAACTGCTTATGTAAATACGTTTTAGTAAAACTTGTAAATACCGTCTATCCGGCGTTATTTTTCTTCCAAGAAGGTGTCTTCTGTATGAAGATACTTGTTTAACATAGGTACATCGACTGGTTTAAAGTATATACTTAAGCTATATGAAGATACTCATTTTCCATTTGCTGCTGTGTGATCTTGTTTTTTTTTTTTTTCCTCGTGCCAAGGGTCTACCGGAAACAGTCTCTCTATATTCACCATTAGGGTAAGGTATGTGTATTCACTACCCTCTCCTGTCCCGACTTGTGAGATTATATTGGGTTTTTGGCTGTTGCTATTGCTGTGTGATCTTGTTGGTTTCTTTTCCTTTTTTCTTTTTCCCTTGGTCACAAATGGTTTGATGATAATTACCCCTTTTTGCAAGTCATTGAATGTCGGAAACAATGCGATTTGGATTTTTTTTATACCAAAACTGTAGCATTGTTACATTCCTGATGATATATTCAGCTAAGTTGTTCGGACTTTTCACTTTCGGTGCCGCACCCGTTTCGGAATGATGTGTGTGTGGGATCCACACCGGATATGGTCAATTGAGTTTGGATCCAAAATCGACGGAGAAATTCAGGATAGGTAAAGTGATTTTTGAAATCAAAATAAAATCTAGGGTGAAATTGAAGAAAATGGAATACATTGTATATAAGAAATTTTTATGTTAATCCTTTTTATTTTGTCTCCTTCTCGGGTTCTCTCTTGATCAATATTTTCTCCTTCTCGGAATATCTTACAAGTCTCACAATTAGACATATTTTTATAACTCTATTTTTAGATATTTTGAATTAGTTTTTAGCCGAACTACAACACATGTGTCCATATCCGAATTCGTACCCTCGAATCTTAAAGGTTAGATCATGAAGGTTCTGGCTTTTAGATCCGCATTCATATCGAAACTCGCACACGGGTCCGAGCAACTTAACTGATATGGAAAACAGATGAAAATGTCAAAATTTCTGACGCAAATCACGTAAAGATATTGGACATTTTCACCTGTTATTCTAATGCTTGTCGTTTGTATTTATCATATCCATGCAACTGTCATCGGTTTTGACAGATGCATTCATATGGATTTTTTCGCCCTTAATTTAGCTTTTCTAATGAAACGATCGTATTCAACACACGTTTTGTTAGTTGCAACTAATTAATAGAAATTAATTCAATAATGTAGAATGCACATTCCTTCTAATTTCCACAAAAAATATTTCATAACATTAGATTAACTTGTGAAATATAAACATTATCTGATAACCTGAAAAATAGAATAAATAACGTCCTTTAAGGAGTCGTTTGATTTGAAGACAAGTTATGTTGGGATTTGTTTTCCTGGTATTATTTTTATTGACTGTTTGATATATTGTATTAATCCTTGAATTATCAATTTTATTGTTTTATCCTGAGATAACTTATCATGTGATTATTATTGCACATTCTGGCATGTATAAGTTATTCCGGTACTATTTTTAATCCTGTGATAACTTATCCCGCTGTTAGTAACAAAACAAGGGATAAAATGATACTAAATTCTTATCCCAAAATTATTTTGCTTATCCATCATATCAAACCAACCCTAATATGTTAAGTTACAACCATAGTGTAAACATTGAGTATATTTATTGGTAGGCCATGATACCTATAAATTGACTCCAATTGCCATTTTCACATGGAAATTTGTAGCATCCAATTAATTGTCTTTCCATTTTGGCATAATTGCAGCTGTCCATATATAGTATTTATCATTTCCCAACACCCCATCTATCATCCGAGGATCTAGTCTGTTCTCGGCCCGAGCTATGCAACAACGAGATCTCCCTTGATCCTGGTTGTATGTACTTGATGCCCGCCATAAAGACGCTCTCTTGGGGACTTCTTACTCTAACTATTCCAAGAGTCTCCGCTAGTTAAATCACATCCACTAGACTCCACGTTCTGCTCATTCCCTTCGTCAGCTCTTTGATCGGGATACTTATTATGGGTTTGTTCAATTTCTGTAGCTGCTTCTCACCTGAGTCCTCAGACTCTGGCGAATTCGTCTGCAATGGCGATGTTTGTGTATTACGCAATCCCAGGTCCTCCTTTCCTGACATCAAATTCAAGAAGAAGAAGAAAAAGAAGCGAAGATTTAGGATTCCATTTCCTCAGCTTTCTCTCTGCAAATCTTGAAGATCAATATTTATGCCTTTTCTTGCACTTATACTAATATACATCATACATTCTTTATGTAAAATATGGCTATGATTCTTGAATTAGCCAATTTTTCCTTTCCAATTTAAATTAAATAGAATAATTATTCATCATAATTACACTATTTTTATTCTAGTCTATAACCTGTCGCAAATAAAGGTATAGGTTCTCGAGACATAAAAAAGAATTAAGTATTTCTCGACACAGACCGTGATATACTTTAAATTTTTTACGAATATAGTATTATTCGGAATGTGCTGATTTCATCGTGTTAAAATGTAAACTGCTACATCACACCTTCTGGCTTCTTGTAGTACGGCCCTTCTTCCAATTCCTTAGAAATGTGGAATGCCTTATATACTGGGCTACTATTTTAACCTATCACGAATCTTAGCCTATGTATTTCTTGACGCAAAACGTGACATACATTAAAATTTTAAGAAATATTATATTAATCGGAATATGTTGATTCCTTCAAGTTAAAATTATGGACCGTCTTTAAAAAAAATCGTGAACTAATCCAATACTCTCCAGGTCGAGGATAAGTCAAAGTTCAACTAAAATGACTTAATCAATTCTAATTAGCGATGAGCAAAAATAAAATTGCAATTTAACTCAACCCAATAAAAACATAGAAAAATGACACGGTATAATTGCTCTCAAAATAATAGCCGAAAAAATGTATATTCTTTTCTATATATGCACATTTTGTATGTTATATACAAAAATTATATAAACTTTATAAATTTTTTTCGGCTAACGAATGTAAATAATTTTTTGCATAGGCTAAAAGTGATAATACATTTCTTAAAAGGGACCCTTATCATCTTGTAAAGGGATTCAGATTATTATACAACATATTAAATATAATAACAAAATTCTCTGCTCTTTGTTAACACAATTTTCTTCAAATTTATCGCTTAAGCTTTCATTATTCATTCATTGTTCATTTATTATTTTTTATTTATTACTCATTATTAATCACAAAAGGCCATCTTTGGAGCCCTCATTATCATTAATTCTTCATCAATTGTTCATTGCTATTAGCCCCATTTAGACCTCTGAGGCCCAATCTTGTGACCTTATTGATTTGCATTTCATATTTTCTTTACTTGTACTTAATATCTACTGTCTAACAATAAGTATTGGAATAAATTACGTATTTTTAGAACTATAAAATCAAATATAATTATAGTTACCATTTTTCAGGTAAACACTGAGCAACTATTTTAATATCACGAATGTTGGCCTATGTATTTCTCGATACCGAACGTGATATACATTAAAACTTTAACAAATATTGTATTATTCGGAACATGTTGATTCCTTCTAGTTAAAATTATAGACTGTCTCTAAAAAAATTGTGAACTAATCCAATACTCCAGGTCGAGGACATGTCAAAGTTTCAACTAAAATGACTTAGTCAATTCTAATTAGCGATGAGGAAAAATAAAATTGCAATTTAACTCAACCCAATAAAAACATAGGAAAATTATACGGTTTAGCCGCACTTAAAATAATAGCTGAAAAAATTTATATATTTTTTTTATATACACATTGTGTATGTTATATATAATTTTATATACAAAAATTATACAAATTTTATAAATTTTTCGATTACCGAATGTAAATAATTTTTGGTTCAAGCTAAAAGTGATAATATCCTTGAAACGTAGATATTCTTGGGCTGCAGTGCACCCCAAAGACTGTAAAAATAGCACGATATAGCCAGTTTTCGGACTGGTCATTCAAAAATAGCCAGCGTTTATCAAGTCAATGAAAAATAGCCACTATTTTACTGCAACAAAGACCCGTCCAGCATAATATACTGGAATTCGGTGCACCTGTATAGTGAGAAATTTAAAAATAGCCAGATTTACTAGTGGCCGTTGAAAAATAGCCAAGTTTCAAAAGTCATCGAAATTTAGCAACTTTTTATGTAAAGATTTTAAAATCCGAAAATACGCCCACAAATTTTATGGGAGTTTCAGCTACTTGAACTCCCGCAAAGTTTACTTGAGTTTAGAGCACTGGTGCTCCAGTCTTCCGTAAATTTTACAGGAGTTAGCAATGTATGCCGGTCCAGCATAATATGATGGAGTTCGTACACAAATGCACCAGAATTCCCGTATAATATACTAGATCGACCCGTAATGCAGCAAAATAATGACTATTTTTCATTGACTTGGTAAAGTTTAGCTATTTTTAGTTGACCAGTGTAAAAACTGATTATACCATGATATTTTAACACATGTATATGAACTATGCTGGGTTTCGTTCGCTCAGACTTATCTCCCCCAAAAGACACAGCCAAATGTTGTCAGCCCGGTAATTCATTTTCAAAGTCTGGTAAATTAATTAAAAGTTAAAAACGAATAAGAGATTGCGGTGAACGTGGATCGAACACGTGACCTTCAGATCTTCAGTCTGACGCTCTCCCAACTGAGCTATCCCCGCTTCTTCCTTCATTTTATCATTATGATTAATAAAACCGTAATATTTACTTTGTTCTGACTCAATTTGTTTGCGAATTGCCTATGCTTGCAAGTAGAATTTATGGACCCAAATTTACATTACATTCAAATTAAAACTTTTATATGCAGTTAGCTAATAATTAATCATTTTCCTTCTCCCTAAGAAATTAAATGGTCCTCAACTTTGGTTTCCGGGAGTAATTCTCTTTCATACAATACGATTACATAGAGTTCTTTAACATGTAGTCCCTCCAATCTACTTTAAATAATTTTTTGGCCTTTTTTTATGGTATACAATATTTGGATTTTTAAGGAATTATTCTCTCCATTTCAAATTAGATGAGGTGCTTTCTTTTTAAGTTTGTTATGAAATAATGATACATTTCTAAATTTGAAAATAATTCAAGTTTAAACTCTTCATTTTGCCCTTAATAAGAAGCTTTTATGACCTCAAAAATATTACGGCCCCATAAATATTTTATCCCTTAAGATTTTAAGACTAAAGGTTTAAAAATCTTCTTTCTTTTTATTCCTTAAACTCTGTGTCGAGTCAAACTACCTCATCTAAATTGAAACGGAGGGAGTAACTTGTTCTTTCCAAAGTCTCCCTCGAAGTATAGAGTCTAGAAGTTGTTTGTTATATTTCCAATGAGCAAATTAAGGTTAATATGGTTAATTTTATTGCTAATTAATACTAAAAGATGAATTTCTTCATATGTATAAATAGAGCCAAAACATCACTTAAAGTGAACGGGAGGAAGTACGTAATAAACACCATTTTCCAAAGAGTTTAAGTTCATGCACTGATTGGGTAAAATAAAGTTACACAATTAGCAATAATTTATAGGTAAATCTCTTGATAAATATTGCACAGGTCAAGGCAATGCGGTGCACAAAATATTCTGTATTTATGCCGGATTCGTAGAAGTGTCGCAACCCGAGGGATATAATGTAGGCAGCCAATCCAGGTACAAGAATGTGATTTTACGGCTTGAACATGTGACCTATAGGTACACAAATACAATTTTACCATTATTTAAGGCACTCCTTCAAAACTACTACTCCCTTCGTTCCACAATAAGTGACCAATTTACTTTTTTAGTTTGGTCCACAATAAGTATTAATTTATATAATCAAGAAAGAATTCAATTTATTTTTACAAAATTACTCTGTATGTATATATCCCTAAAAAGTTTTCTTATTCCTTGATCACGCCCAACTCTAGTCCAATAAAGGATAAGCGGTCGCTGCAAATATATTCCGGTCTAAAAGTCCAGAGTTGAATCATACAGAAAACCAAGGCTTAGCTATATCTGTTTAATATCACTAAAAAGACAAGTTTGAACAATTTTCTAAATAATAAAGATTGAGATTTATATTTCTAACTTATTAACTAGCAAATACTAGAAAACGGTAATTATCAATTAAAGAAACAAAGGGTTGGAGACTAAATTAATAAGGTCTAGAGTTATGATTTTCCCAATTGTCGGAATCCTTCTAGCTATGTTTTCTACAGTTTTTCCAATGTATTCTCTACTGATCGTGAGCACTTTAGATGTTGTAATTCTCTCTCGAGCAACAACAACAATTTACTAGATATATTCTCTTGAACTACGCTTGTTAGCTTTATCTAACCGCTCATTATGACCACATCAAGGCTTTGTTATTTTTAAATCTTCCTCTAAACCTACTTTATTGATTTCTCACATACATTAGGAGTGACGTTGTTCAACAACCACCTAAATATGTATTCTTTCTCAAGCAACACATAATATATAGGCACAGTCAATTGATGGTCATTCAATCAACAACAGTAAATATGTATTGAACAAGTAGAGAAATCCAACAGCTCAATTATATACAAACATAACAAGAATTTATCCTATAAAAGGTTCCATCAAAACCCTAGATAACAAATTAGCTATTCATAATAGTATAAAAAACACAATACCAGAATGCATAACCAATAATGAAAATAGGAATAAGGAAGTGAAAAACTCGTAGAAGAATTCTCCGCCTTGCTCCCAGTTTGTTCTTGGCTCGTTAGGTCGAATCCCCGGTCTCCTTACCTCCTTAGGTCTAAATTATGTCAAAAGTGTGTCCAACCTCCCAAAATATTATTTTTTCCATGTATATATACCTAGTAGGGTCGGGCCCCAATAATTATACCTTCTCCTAGACGAAAAAATACTTTTCCCGGGTTTGACTAGCGCGGCCGCGCTAGTGGCCGCGCATATTGCCCAGTGTTCTGCCTGACGCGCGCGACTGCGCTATTGACGCACACTTTCCATTGGAAAAACGTAAAACATGAAAGTTTTAGCCCTTTGAGTTAACTTTCCAACCATATATTGTAGAGCCCAAATTGAGTTCTGAGCAAAAGGTTATATCCATTTTACTAGACAGTGCGCAATATGCCTACTCAATTCTTCGTTCGCTCTAACTATCATCTGTTGACCCCCAAACACGATCCTGACTTAATTCCTTGAGATTTTACTCAGGCTTCAAAGCTCCAATTCACTTTAATCCATTCAATAACATCTATTTAGCTCGGAATCGCTCCTACAAGGTATAAAATACACTATTAGTGCAAAACACTAGCGATTAAAGAACAAACTCAACTACAGTGCAGTAAATTTGAGTGTAATAAGAGATTAAAATACGTAATTATAGACTATCATCAACACCCACAATTAAATCATTGCTCATCCTCGAGCAAACAAAGTACACTTTATATAGACACAGCCTTTTAAAATAATTCTCCTAACTCATCGCACTAAAAATATTTAAAATAGACTAAGCACAAAAGCATAACATCTTCACCTTAAGATTTGACTCACAAATACCATGCATTATTCACAACTCACCTACTTATTCTAACACAAAGGTCAGTGACATTACCTTTCCTTCATGAATAAAGTGCCCTCACACAACAAAAAAGAGTAGTTCCACACAATAAAATTTAAAAAAATTTAGGAACTCAAGATAGAAAGAATTCACTCACTTTCAAAAATAACATTCATATGCCACAAAAGATGCACCATAAGCTTGCTCGTAGTGAACTAATCCACTAATCGAGCTCATTCAATCTAGGATCAATAAGGACTTTATTTGGTTGTAATGTAGGATGAGGGAAGGGTAGCGTACATTTAGATATAAGAGTGACTACACCTCCATAAGAACTTTAATACATATACTTTAACATTCATACATCATACTTATGTCAGACCAAACTCCACCTTAACCTTAATGTATATTACCTCATACTTCTTTAAGCACATTTACATTAAAAGCCACCACTTATCAAGAAATACTTTTTTAACAACAATCGTACTATTTTTTTCTTTTTTCTTTCTAATTCAAATGGCTCTTACTTTTTTCAAAACAGTGCACATTTCTCCTTATTTCATTAGTTCTACTCAAAAACCAAACACCCCACACTTTAACTTTTACATAGTTTATAATAATTCAAATGCTCACGAGAGGTTAAAAGATTCAAATAGATAGTTAATTCAAACAAATGAGTAAGACTTGTAATGTGGTTGCTAAAGAAATAATATTATAGGCTCAAAAGGGTTAACTACGATACATAACAATTAGGTGGGTAAAATATACATATCTGATTCAACAAATAAATGCCTATATCACTTCCAAGATTCAATAAAACTACTATTTTGATTTGCAAACACACATGGCAAGTTCTTGGAATCAAATGCAATGCGCAGAATATAAAAAATCCTCAAAGCACACACATGGCACATGACTCACTCAATATTAAACCATCAAGACACTCTAGTCAAAACAGTTGAGCGACGTTAAGAACATACAAATCAAGGTACTTATACAAGAGTCACAAATTGATCCTAAGCGTCACAACCAAAGTACTCACTATTCTCAAGGCGTAAAAAAAGTAAAGAGATATTTCTTCAATTCAAAACACAACACAAGGCCTCCTATTCCTAAAAAACTAACTACATCCGGTTCAAATAGAACCTGTGGAAAAGAATCGTTGTACAAAAAAACCATGGGGGAATTGCTACACTACCTAACAAAAGAAAATCTTTTTATTTTATTTTTTCTTTAGACTTAAATCCCTCAAAAAAAAATTCTAATAGATCCATCGTCGGGAAAATCCAATCTTTTCTATTTTGTTAAAAAAAATTATTCAATTAAACTAACACAACTAAAATAGCATAGAAAGTCACTCAGACAATCTCCTCACCCCACACTTAAAATTGTGTATTGTCTCTAATGCACACATGACTAATAAAAGGTTAAAAGATACTCTCTGGCATGCCAAAGGCCGAAGCACTAATAGCTTATGGGGTACTCAGACTTCTCCCAAGCTTGGTCCTTCGTGCGGATATCTCACACTTAGTTTAAAATATTTGGTTTGTTGTTGCATCCTTCCAATACCTTTGCTTTCTATGCTTCTAGAAAATAAAAAATTGACACTACAAAAATAACACAATTGAAAAAAATAAAAAATTAAATAAAAGAAAGCAATAAAACTGGGTTGCCTCCCAACAAGCACTTGATTTAATGTTGCGCCACGACGCGAATCACTTTTTACCTCCATCTAGAGCTTATCAATTGAATCCCCAATTTGGCATCAAGTTTTCGGCTATACTCCAGGGGTGGAGGAACAAATCTAATTGGCTTAAGCAACCATTATACTATTCTACACTTCTTGGCTTTTAGATGAGGTATGTAGTCATATCTTTCTGGAAAGAAAAATTCCAGAATGTAGGCACCTTGTTCCTCATTCCTTGACTTCTCAGTTGGCTCGGATGACTCTATTTCCATATCGTCATCCACTCACAATGTAGAAAAATATTTGGAGTGAGGACCAATGCGCTCACACACATGAACTTCAGGACTTTCAGCATCCTCAACATCAATGATGCTAGAGTCAACATAATTTGTATCCTCGGTGTCCTTGGCTAACTCTAGTCTCACTTCTTCAACATTGACATCCTCAAATAGTAGTTGGCTAGGTTATTGATGTTTTACTCTGTCCTCCCCAATTAACACCTCAAATTCATGCTCTTCTTGGCTAGTAACATTAATATTGGAGTGTTGAGCATTAAAAGCTCCAACCACTTGACTCAATTGGGCCTCCAACTTGTGTATAGTTGCCTCCTACCTTTCTATCTGCAATTGTTTTTTATTATTTTGTTTCAGAAGACACTTTAACATATCCTTGATGTCCTTCAGGTCTGTAATCCCAGGTTCTTTGTTCCTATTAACTTCACAAGAAAATGTAGAACCATCATTGTAAGGGGTTGGGGGAAAATAAAAAATATAAGCACAACCATGAAGGTGACCATTTTTACCACCACACACATTACACAAATAAGATTGAGTTGGTGCATATAACTCGCTCTTAGAAACGTTTTGAAAATTTTGCCACGGATGGTTTCCTTCACAATATGTATGGAGATCAATAGTAGAATTATCTACACCTAAATTCTCATAATTTCAAGATGTCATGTTTCTCAAATCAACAATTATAAAAAAATAAAAAAAATGTTCAAACTTGAACTCTAGCAATATATACAGCTACAACTACACTGTTAATTCCCCGGCAACGACCAAAATTTGATCACGCCCAACTCTAGTCCTAAAAAGGATAAGTGATCGCTGCAAATATAATCCGATCTAAAAGTCCAGAGTCGAATCACATGGATAATCAAAGCTTAGCTATATCTGTTTAATATCACTAAAAAGACAAGTTTGAAAATTTTTCTAAATTATAAACGTTGAGATTTATATTTCTAACTAATTAACTAACAAATACTAGAAAACGGTAAAATTATGAACTAACAAGACAAAGGGTTAGATACTAAATTAAGGAGGTCTAGAGTTATAATCTCTCCAATTATCGGAATCCTTCTAGCTATGTTCCCTACAATTTTGCCAATGTATTTTCTACTGATCGTGAGCACTTAGATGCCGTAATTTCCACTCGAGCAACTACTATAATTTACTAGATATATTCTCTCGAACTACGCTAGTTGACTTTATCTAAATGCTCATTATGACCACGTCAAAATTTTGTTATTTCTAAACCTGCCTCTAAATCTACTGTATTAATTTCTCACATATATTGGGAGTGACTTTGTTCAACAACCACCTAAATATGTATTTTTTCTCAAGCAACACATAATAAGTAGACACACTCAATCGATGGCCATTCAATCAATAACAATAAACACGTAGTTGAACAAGTAGAGTAATCCAACGGCTCAATTATATACAAGCATAACAAGAATTTATCCTACAAAAGGTTCCATCAAAACCCTAGATAACAAATTAGCTATTCATAATAGTATGTAAAAACACAATACTAGAATTCATAACCAATAATGGAAATAGGAAGAAGGAAGTGAAAAACTCGTAGAATAATTCTCCGCCTTCATCCAGTGTGCTCTTGACTCCTTAGGTCGAATCCCCGGTCTCCTTAGCCTCCTTAGGTCTAAATTATGTCAAAAGTGTGTACAACCTCCCAAAATACCCTTTTTCATGTATATATACCTAGTAGGGTAGGGCCCAAATAATTATATCTTCTCCTAGACGAAAAAAAATACTTTTCCCGGGTTTGACTAGCGCGGTCGCGCTCGTGATCGCGCTAGTGGCCGCACATATTGCCCAGTGTTCTGCCTGACGAGCGCGGTCGAGCGCGGTCTGAGTGCGACCGCGCTATTGACGCATACTTTTCACCCTGTTATGCTTAGAATTTGGAAAAACGTAAAATATGAAAGTTGTAGCCTTTGAGTTAGCTTTCCAACCATATATTTTGGAGCCCAAATTGAGTTCTGAGCAAAAAGTTATATCTATTTTACTAGACCGTGCGCAATATGCCTACTCGATTCTTCGTTCGCTCTAACTATCATCTATTGAGCCCCAAACTCGATCCCGACTTAATTTCTTGAGCTTTTACTCAGACTTCAAAGCTCCAAATCACTTTAATTCATTCCATAATATCTACATTGCTTGAAATCACTCCTACAAGGTATAAAACACATCATTAGTACAAAACACTAGCGATTAAAGCGCAAACTCAACTAAAGTGCAGTAAATTTGAGTGTAATAAGTGACTATAATATGTAATTATAACCTATCATCACTTCTCACATTAAATATTTAATTACGGATAGTTTAGTCATAGTAGATATTTTTATGTAGAATTTTGTATTTTCTTAATGTGCACGGCAAAAGCAAATTTGCCACTTGTTATGGACTAGAGGGAGTAATTGGTAATCTGATAATAATAGCGACTAACCTACTATTACATGTCAAAATTCGTTGGTAGTGTAACTTTATAGTATCAATGTACATGATTTTCAGATGCATATGTGGAAGTCATGAACTCATTTAGATCAATAACATTATACTTAACGTAACGGTTGGGCTGTTGACTTAATTATTATTGGAAGGAAATTATCTATATAATCCCTTTTATATCAGTTTTTCACTTATCAACAAAACTAGTATTTCCTTTATTTAGACTTGAAAAACTTTTGCATATATTTGGAAATGTTCAGTAAAATTCTGTCTCTGCTTTTTATAAATGCTAGAAAATTATCAAAAGTTTCTATTGAGGATGCAAATATGTCCACTGATTATGAAGACAATGGTAGTGGATTAGTTGCAGCAGGTAATGTAATTGCAGTTTGTTTATATTTGTGGCGGAGACGATTGATTTGAAGTTTATGAATTCTGAAATTTTATCGAATTCATAACTCGTTTTAATTATGGAGTTTTTAATTAAATATTTATACATATTTTACTAAGTTTACTAATACAAATACAAAATCTAAGTAAAGTTGTTCGAGCCCGTACGTAACAATGTAGCTCCGCCTTGGATTTGGACGGAAGTGGTTTTATTTTTATTTAAAAAAGTAAAGGTCTTTTTTATTTTGTTTCTTTAACAGAATATTTTGTCATTTGAATTTAACTTTTTTTATAGTAATTAGAGGATTCAAAAATAACAAAAACTGCTAATATTTGGTATTTTTGAACAACTTTTACCGCTACACAAAGTGCTTTATATTTAATTTCAAGGGATTCAAAGGTTGTGTCAACGTATACGGAACAGAAAATTAATTATACCCCATTTTATAGTATACTTTTGGACGAATTTCCTTCCTTTCATGCAGAGGCGTACTCAGGATTTGAATTCTACGGGTTCAACTTCTCAAATTTTAGTATTGAACTCAATATATTGTTAAAGTTATGAGTTAATATCTACGTTTTATTCCTATTTTAAATAACTTTTATACATGAATATATGCTCCATTACGAAAGTACTGAGTTCAGATAAATCTGCCATCCTAAATTCGCCCCCATTTACATGTGGGTGCACCACTGGGAGTATACACATAGGGTTTAGAGTACACACATAGGGAAGCGACTTGCTTGTATTTTTCAAACCAATATATGAACAATATGCTTTTAAGAATATTGATTTCACGCCTCAAAGTCGTTCTTTAATTCTATTTATTCTTCTCTAACAAGAAGTGCCATAGGTGTTGGGAATGGCCTAGGAAGAGAAATTGGTGGGGGTGCTACCGTGTTAGTGTTGGAACATGAGGGATGTTAGGTTTTGGAGCGGGACCAAGTGGTGGAGGAATTGAAGGTCGATTTGGAGTTGGAATTGGTGAGGGATTCAGAGGAAGTGTTGGACCAATTAGTGCAAACACTGGCTTTGGTGGTGACAATGGCGGCCTTAATGGAGGAGTTGGTGGCGCTGGACTAGGCAATGACATTGGCTCGTCACCTTGATCATAGGGACGGAGCTAGAAGGTTATTAGCTCTGCCTCTACTTGAACATGGGGGCGGAGCTAGAAGGTTATTAGTTCCGCCTCTACTTGACTTAGTTCCGCCTCTACTTGACTTTTGTCGAACACCTAAAGAACTTCTATCTGTTTAGGGTCTTTTTAAGTCTAATGTATGTTACTTTGCTTTATCATGTGATCAATATTTTGTTGCTACGATATTTAGAGTATAACTTCTATACATTGACATTATTGTCTTGTTACTTAAAAAATAATTAACTATTAATGAATGCTTATAAAAGTGAGATTGGTTAACTAGAAACAAGGCAGATTATTTGATAAATAAGTTTAAATACATCTGATAGTGTAAACAATTTCTGCAAGATCAATATATGTAAGTCAAACCTATTTACCATTTAAGAAAAAGTTAAATCCTATTTTAGTTTTTTTGGTGCTTCAATAGGAAAAAATATGAAAGTTAGTTATTAAAATCAAGTAAATTTTTCTTTAAAATAATTTTTTTCCTAAAAAATATTGCTCAAAAAAATCTATTTTCATTTTTATTTTACATATAATTTTTGTGAAAAGTTTTCCGTTAAGGTTTGGGCCAGTAAAAATGTGTATTCTGTTATAAAATAGAAGTCTATTTAGAGTGAATGTCTAAGAGTTTTAGCTTAAAGCTAAGTCATTCCTCTTCCTATAAATAGAGGGGTCTTACCCCATTGTAAATCACCCCAAGTAGTAATAAGAATACTTCTCTCTCTCCCTATTCTCTCTCTATATTGTTCTTATTCTTGCATTATTGTTCTTGTCTTTATATTATTTCATAACACGTTATCAGCACGAGTCTCTAACCAATTGAAATTTTCGATTGTCTTAACTTTTTGTTTGTGTAGGGTTTTGCTTCAAAGAAAGAATGAAGAAAGAAGGAAAAGAAAAAGAAAAAAAAAAAAGGAGGAACGAGAAACAGAAAACAAAAGAAAGAAAAGAAAAAAAATATTCTGGAAAGCAAAGAAAGAAAAAACGTTGAAAAGAGAAAGAAAGAAAGGAAAGGAAGAAAGGAGAAAACATTGAAAATAGAATTGGTATACCTTAAAGGTAAGTATTTTATTTCTCCCTTTCAAATTCTTGAAAATCTATAATTTGATTTTATATACAAACATAGACAACAAAGTTTGATTATAACTCTAAAGGAGTTTGTAAGAAATTATAACCACACGAAGTGGTAAAATCTCTATGTCCTGCCATGATTAAATTCATGTATGATTGTGGGCAAATAATTGAAAATCCGTCCCATTGAATTTGCTCCATTCCCTTTAGAGAATGTGGAAGCAGTATATGATAAGTCTGAAAGAAGACTAAAATATTACCATGAAGGTATCAATGAAATGTGGACGTGGCAAAGAATTCCGTCCAATTGAATTTGCTCCATTCCCTTTAGAGAATGTGGTAGCAGTATGTGATAAGTCTGAAAGAAGACTAATTACCGTAAAGGTATCAATGGATGTGGACATGGCAATAGACGAAGTTATAATCGTCATAATTGTGGTAATGAGAACAATAAGGATTCTCAAAATAATCTTTCACTTTATGAAAGTAATATTAGACATGAGATTGTGTAAAGCACATGATTTTGATCCATTCCCTGAAGTGAATGTGATAATTGTAATAGAGCCCGTAAGTATGAACACGCTCTTGATGTAATTTTGGTTTATGTCTGACATTATGAAAAGAAAGTTCGTTGCCCTTGAAATTTCGGGCAAGAACTATATGACATGGGTGTTGGATGCTGAAATCCATTAGATGCTATGGGTCTTGGAGACGCCATTAAAGACAGAAATAATGCATCCACCCAAAACTATGCTAAGGCCTTGATTTTCTTGCGCCATCACCTTGATGAAGGTTTGAAGATTGAATATCTCACCGTCAAGGATCCACCTATCTTGTGGAATGGCTTAAAGAAGAGATGACAACCTGAAGTTGGTCACTCTGCCACAAGCACGATACGATAAGAACCCAAAAGCAAATAGTTTATAAACTATATTATCGTTGCGGTGAAAACGGGCACTGGTCAAAGGCTTGCCGTATACCATGACTTTTGGTTGACCTTTATCAAGCATCTCGAAAGAGTAAAACGCCCTGAAACGAATTTTGTCTCTGACGACAACTTTGACATCACCCACTTGGATGTGGCAGACTTCTTTGAGCAACCCGAGGGGAAGATAGACCACCTAATCGGTGATGGATCCGTGATGAAAGAAGATGAAGCTATTTGATTTTATTTTACTTGTTTGTATTAGTGAATGAATAAACTAATAGCCATCAGTATTAGCTCGTATTAGTTAGTTCATGACATAATGTTAGTATTAGTTCTTTAGAATGTATCAATATGCTCAAATATCAATAATATTTTTACTTTCCAGTAGAGGTAATCGACTAACCTGAAAAACTAGTCGGTTATCTCATATTTCGCATAAAAACTGCAAAACAATCGATTGTCAATGATCAACAATCGATTGTCTTTAAAACAGTGTGATCTGGAATTTTACAAAAACAGTCAACAATCGATTGTCTATGATTAACAATCGATTGTCTTTAAAACAGTGTGTTCTGGAATTTTTCAAAAATCATCCACAATCGATTGTCTATGTCTAACAATCGATTGTCGTTAAGACAGTGTAATCTGGAATTTTTCAAAAATCATCCACAATCGATTGTCTTTGTCTAACAATCGATTGTCGTTAAGACAGTGTAATCTGGAATTTTTCAAAAATCATCCACAATCAATTGTCTTTGTCTAACAATCGATTGTCGTTAAGACAGTGTAATCTGGAATTTTTCAAAATAGCCAACAATCGATTGTCCATGCATAACAATCGATTGTCTTAAAACAGTGTGATCTGGAAATTTTCAAAAATTGTCAACAATCGATTGTCTATGCATAACAATCGATTGTCTTGAAACAGTGTGCTCTGAAATTTTTCAAAAATTGTCAACAATCGATTGTCTATGTTTAACAATCGATTGTCAATGCTCAACAATCGATTGTGTGTGTTTAACAATCGATTGTTTTATGAAAACGTTTAAACTGAAATTTTCAAACTGCATAGTAATCGATTATGGAAAACATATAATCGACTATCTGATTTTGTTAGTCAACTGTTAGCAGCAGATTTTGAAAATATTATGTGACACAAACGAATTGAAGTTATTTATTCTCATGTTCGTATATTTTCTTTTATATGTCAAACCATGGGAAGTAAATTGATTGAAGGCTCCGGAAGAGCAACTGTAACTCTGCCCAAAGGCATGACGTTTATCTTAGAGAATGCAATATTCTCCTCCAAGTCTAAGAAGAACTTGTTGAGTTTTAAAGATATCATATTGAGACAATAGATGAGAATAATCTTGAATTCTTCATGAAAATGAGGCTGCCCATTTCGGTTTGGGTTCACGCCATTTTGCATGCAGCAATGCTAGTTCGTCGGCTGCCCACTTTGGTTTGGGTTCATGCCATTTTGCATGCAGCATTTTAGTTTGTCGGCTGCCCACTTCGGTTTGGGGTCACGCCATTTTGCATACAGCAATGCTAGTTCGTCTCTGACTGACGAATTGACACAAATATTCCCCGTTGCAATTGGTTTTGGGTCATGGACCCAATATATCCCATTTAAGAATCTTTGGATGCGCAGTATATGTGCCTGTAGCACCGCCATCCCGCACCAAAATGGGTCTGCAAAGAAGGTTAGGAATATATGTTGAGGTTGAATCGCCCTCCATTATTCGCTACATCGAAACATTGACAGGAGATTTGTTCACTGCACGATTTGAAGACTGTCAATTTGATGAGACACTTTTCCCAAAATTAGGGGGAGAAGTTGGTGAAACCAAACAGGAAATTTTGTGGAAAAATGCATCATTATCTCATCTTGATCCACACACCTCTATTTACGAGAAAGAGGCACAAAAGATTATCCATTTGCAAAGAATAGCAAATCAAATGCCTGACGCATTTATAGATTTGAAAAGGATAACAAAATCACATATCCTCGAAGTGAATGTGACAACATTTGATTCACGAATACATATTCATTATTGGAAGAATATGAACATGAAATTGGTATTAAATATACCACACTCACCCCTAGAAGGAGGTTTGAGATGATGTATGGCATGAATGATCGTTGGTCACGTACCTATTGTACGCCAAAGTATTTTGGAAATATGACTATTAAAGGACAACGATAATGCAAGAAACATATCTTGCATATAAGTTTGACATGACCATAATGGTATAACTTTCTCTTTAAGAAATATATTCACCACATGGATGTTGATGAATCTGTGGTAGTACAAAATTAATTGAGAGCTCTAGAAGAGCCAATTATTACTATGTTGGAGAAACACAATTGAGTATTGTGCTGTAGTAAGTCTCAAAGAAACTTATTCAGTTTCCAAAGTACACGCGAAAGCGATTGATTATATTGAGACTATAAATAAAGGAAGGCTTTGATATCTCCTATTACTACAACTTGTAGCGGGGTAATTTGCATATGAAAAGCTACCCGCTTTGTTCTCCAGTTTGTACTACACAAACGAAAGAATGCCACAATAAAGTGGATATCTATTGGTATAAAAACCCATGTCATAATAAACCTGAAGTTTATTGATAAGTGCACATGTCATGGTGTAAATTTGAAGTTTACCAATATTGATAATTTATTCAGTTGGCATTCGTGTTAGCCATCTCATTTTAAGTATGATGTGCAAATTCACATAGGTGAATATCAAAGAACTAGAAAGTTCTTTACGAATTCTCTTGTATCACTTGTTCTCATTAATGAACTGACCAACTAAAGAATTCGGGTTGATGCCCATAAATTCTGGAAATATCAAAGGTGAATATGAGCCCATTCACCTGCCATGTATACCACATATGATGCATCTATGAAATGGTTACATGCGCAATTGTTATTAACCCGCAGCCTGGCCGGTGCTTGCGAGGTAAATTGCTCAGTAATCTAACTTCGAGCATAATTTCCAGATTCTCTACTCAAGATAGTTCATCTTGATAAGTTGGTTTATATCAAAGTTGGTTTAGCAAGATAATTATTGAGTGCTTCCACTTAATAGCTAAACTGTTTCTTATGAGAACAAAGTTATATATATCAGTTTGATATAAGTTGTATACGAGAGTATATTCTCCCCTCACAAGTGGTTCAGGGTCAGGAACCAAATAATTTCATCTTATTATTAATGTGCCGTGTATATTGACATGATAATGCACAAAGATGATTTCCCAAAGTTGAGGAAACAAGTTAGCTTTACTAACATGAGGGGGAGACATGATAAACACTTGAGAAAAGGTTACATGGGATGAATTATCATTTGTATATGTATATCCCCGAATATCATGATATGAACCTGAAGTTCATAAAAGGGATAATTCAATTGCAACATATTGCAAAGCATGCTATACGCATTTGCTGACCCAAAGAAAGTAACTAAATGGAAGAGATTCAATTCAAGAAGAATTGATTCCATATGAAAGACATGTAGTTTTGAACCTATAGTTCAAATGCTTGAAAGTATAAAGTCAAAGGTATGTATTGTCAGTTTTCAATATCTTATTTGTCTAGCATGACATGGAAAACTTGATATGCATCTAAAGTCTATTATATGGCTTATATGACTTAACTTGAAAGATTTAAGTTGCTTGAAGCATATGCAATTCTTGGTCTTGAAGTACCACATCCCAAGTACAATTTGTGTACATATGAATCTTGCTATAACTATAAGCATGATGGCATTGAGAATGCATCTATGGAGATATTGAAGAGTTATTCCACGATATTATATGAAGATGTTCATATCTATCAAGAATGATGATTTCAAGGTGCGGAATATTTATTTAAGTCAATATGGTTGATTTATTTATCAAATCTCTATCAAAGATCGTTTTGAAGATGATGCACAAGATTGGAATGCAAATGCTCAAGGATATAAATTGATGTACTCATTAGGGGGAGTCAATGCGCGTTGCACTCTTTTTCCCTTACAAGGTTTTTTCCCACTGGGTTTTCCTTGCAAGGTTTTTAACGAGGCAACCAATAGGCGCATATTCAAACATGTGTACTCTTTTTCCTTTCTTTAATTTTTCCCAATGGGTTTTGGTTTTAAGGTTTTATGAGGCACATTATTGAATAGACATTCAAGGGGGAGTGTTATAAAATAGAAGTCTATTTAGAGTGAATGTCTAAGAGTTTTAGCTTAAAGCTAAGTCATTCCTCTTCCTATAAATAGAGGGGTCTTACCCCATTGTAAATCACCCCAAGTATTAATAAGAATACTTCTCTCTCTCCCTATTCTCTCTCTATATTGTTCTTATTCTTGCATTATTGTTCTTGTCTTTATATTATTTCATAACATATTTTCAGCCCTATTGAATTTTTATCATTAGCTTTTTTGGAGGCTAAAATTTACCATAAAAAATAAATAACAAAATAATTTAAGGTAAGTCACTACTTCAAAGAACTAAATATTATACCACTTTTGGAGGCGACCCCAAATTTCGCCACTGAAAGGCGTCACCAATTAACATAAGGTGGGTCGCCAATGTTGGTCGCTATTGGGAAAAGCTTCCTATAATAATTTACCTTTTAGGCGTCACCAAAAACCTAAATTTAGGTGGGTTTCCAATTTTAGAAGCGTCCCAAAATATTACCTTTTGGTGGCGACTTTGTGCTCTAGAGGCTATGAATTGATTGAATCTGTTAAATGAATAAAACGTAACATTCGTAATGATTGATTTTACGAAGATTTCATTGGATTTCAGAAACTACCATATGATATGGGTTGTTATCACAAGGGCCTGGTTAGGCTCTTCTTCTTAGAATCTCTTCGCTCAGAGGTTACAATAAATTAATTTTTTTTTTCTTTTAGGAGTGCAGACCTGCTTACTGAAAGGTACCGTTCTTTTAGAAGGATTACTATTAGTGGTTGCCAATGTAGACACTGAATAAACTAATTTTCTTTGGTGCACTAATAGTAACAAACATGAAAGTGAGTTGTTGAAGCCAAGTAAAATTGTTGTTTTCTCATAAAAAATATTGGCTAATCCAAATTATTTTATTTTACATATAACTTTTATGAAAATATTTCGCCAAGGCTTGGACCAATGTAAATGTGCAGCATGTTGTATTGTTATTATTATTTTATTTTTAGCTTTTATGGCAACTAAGTTTGCCAAAAAAAATAAACAAATGCCCCATAAAATAGATTTTACATGTTCTATAGATATTGTGGAGGTTCTATAAAGCCATTGGATTTTTGCTGTGATCTCTCAACACTCTGAACTTTGATCTTCTGCACCAAAGTATCTTTCCTTTTTGTCTTTTTCTCCAAACTGTTGGCGAAAAAAAACTATTGAATTAATATTCTTTTAAGGAAATTAAGACACTAATATTCAACCAAGAAAATTTTATTTGGAGCAATTAAAATCAATAAGAGCAAGATGTGGATACAAATTAAAGACTAAAATAGAACACAGAGAATGTTTTGTTTTTTTTTTTTGGTTGCTTTTGTGAGTCGTTACGCATTCTAACAGCCTTTATATTGCTCTTTTGAAGTATTTTGCAAATTTATTGTTTCTTAGAAGCTGAAGTAAATTATGTTTGACTGAGTCGTAATGTAAATTAAAAAAACATTGTCAACACTCTCCGTAGCAATAAATAACACTCATGCCCGAATTATTTCTGAGTTTAAATAACAAGCAAGTCATGAACTGATCTTTCTCAATTGGAGACTTGATATCGTATAAATGGATAATGTTACCATCCAACGAGCGCAGCATTTTACTTATATAGAAAAATATCATAAATTTTTACACTAAACTATATATTTATTCGGTTATACCATGTTACTCATTAGTGTACATTTTTATCTTGCCAAACTAAATTTATTATACACAGTTACTATATATATTTTCAATCAATTTAATATTCAAAATCCACTGGTCCAACTAATCTAGATTTGGGTTACATAGGGGGTGCTCCTTTCTAGGAATATCCTTTCTCATGGCTCAATACAGAGAAGAGAGAACTTTGGTTAAAGGTCAAGGTGATCTCATTCATCTCACTATATCTCTTGATAATTATAGGCGACGTTCGATTTATGAAAAGTTCTTTCTTTTGTCCATTAATCAGATCAATGAACTCAATGTAACTGTGAAAGAACTTGAGAGAACTCAGATATTGAATCAGCATAGCGAGGAAAAGTAGGGAGAGTTCCCTGAAACTGAATCCATTCGTCAACTAAACTTAATATAGGAAGGTCACACAGAAGCGGCAGAAATTTAAATAGCAGAAAGGAGGATGAAAATCAGGATTAATAGTATATCAAGATTCAACAAGGACTTTTACAATGCCCTTTACACTGCCCGGGGTTCTCAGGGTAATGTACCAATATTGGCAGTTCATCGACTATTTCCTAGTTGCCATTAACATTGCACGGATTTTAGCCCGAAGATCATCTGATATCTCAGTAGATTCAGACTGCTGAGATGCGGCTCTTTGATGAGAACTAGATACATCCACCGAAGCTTCTCTGCTGACGGAACCTCCCAGACTTCCTCTTGATTGATCTGACACTTTGGTACCGATCTCACCCTCTTCCAGTTCTTCTCTTTCTTTGGTCCCCTTCTCATTCTTGTCAGCTCTGCCATAGGGCTGCTTTTCATCATCTGAAGAGTTCGGGTGCTTATGCCCATGTTCAGACTCATCATCACTGGAATGCTTTGGCCTGTGTTTGAGTTTCTCTCTACTCCGGTGGGAGGTTCTATGAGATCTATGTTTCTTCTTGGAATGCTTACAATCCTCCTCATAATCATCTTTCCTATTTTCACGTGAAGACCGATGACTTGAATGCTTTTTCCTTCCATGCTTATGATGTCTCTCGGCATCTCTTCGCTCATAATCATCATCATCATCATATTCAGGGGATGAATGCCGTCTGCGGTGCTTCTTTCTTGATCGTTTATCATCTTCATCATCATCATCATCTTCAGGGGATGAATGCCGTCTGCGGTGCTTCTTTCTTGATCGTTTATCATCTTCATCGTCATCTTCATCATATTCAGGCGATGAATGCCGCCTGCGGTGCTTCTTTCTCGATCGTTTATCTTCATCATATTCAGGCGATGAATGCCGCCTGCGGTGCTTCTTTCTCGATCGTTTATCTTCATCATCTACATCCTCATATGCATTGCCACCATCTTTGTGTCTATGACGGTGTGAATGCCTCTTTTTTTTGGATCGTCTATCGTCCCTTACCTCTCCACTTTCTTCCTCTTCATCTTCTCTTGAAGAGCGGTGCTTCTTCCTGGACTGCTGCTTCTCCTCCTCCTCTCCGTCTCCGTCTCCCTCTCCCTCTCCCTCTCCCTCTCCCTCTTCATCCTCCTCTTCGGGTCTATCAGATCTTGACCGGTATTTCCTTCTTGATCGCCGCTCATTCTCTTCAGCATTATGTTTTATTTCAGATTTCTCATTTTTATTCGACACATTATTAATTAATGGAGCTGCACTGTCTTCTCTCTCTAGAGCAGTCAGTTCTGACGGAGCTGCACTGCCTTCTCTACCTAGAGCAGTCAATTCTGACGGAGCTGCACTGCCTTCTCTTTCTCTAGTAGCAGCATTAACCTCTGTGCCAGAACCTGATAAGGCAGATTCCTGTGGTTCCACTGACCCTCCATGTGAAGAATCTCTTTTCACAGGAGCTGCTCCACCTTTTAACAGGGCCACAAACAACTTTGCCCTTCTCAGCCTCTCTGCTTTCAGCTTATGCTCTTTGCTCAAGTGTGTTTCAGAGGAGTCTGCCTCACTTGCAGCTTCCGCAGCAGCAGACTTCGCGATTTCCTTCGCTTTTGGAATCGAAACACTATTTTTCATCCTCTGGTCAGATCTCTGACCAAATGGAGGGACATTGAGGAAACTCGAGGCTTGGCCACCCTCGCAGCTGTGACCCTGACTGTCACCATTCTTAGATGAGCCTGAGATGATATTCAAATTGGGATTCTTGATACCTCTAGTGGCTGCGTGAAGGATAGCGGCAGCAGCAGCAGCGTCCACATTGACTCCAACCTCTTGCTCTGAAGTTCTGGTCAGGGAGTCCTGCATTTCCTTCTTGGATTTACCAATCACCATTTTAAACTTCTCTTTCTTATCAGATACATATGGCAGATCATACCCTGCAGACCTGGAGGGAGAATCACTTTCCTTCAAGGCTCTTTTTTCTGATCCATGGACTTTTGACTGCACCACAAAGAGTAAGAGCAAAAGCCACAATGTTAAAGCAATTCCACACGCTCCCTATCCGAAGGGAAAGTAGTATAACCAGGTTCACATTCATCAGCTACACCAATTTGCCAAAACCACAGAGAAAAATACTGCTCATTGGTTTTTAACTTTTTTGTGTTAATACATTGTGAAAGAAGCAAGTGCTATAACAACAACAACAACAACAACTACCCAGTATACTCCCAACAGGTGGGGTCTGGAGAGGGTAATATGTAGACAAGCCTTACCCCTACCCGAAAGGGCAGAGAGGCTGTTTCCAATCGACCCCCGGCTCATAGAAGCAAGTGCTATAAGTTCACGAAAAAAAAATAATAAGCTCAAATTAAAATTTATACAAAAAAATTCAGCCATGTGACTGCAGGACAACACATATATTTCCCAGACAGAGAAAGAGCTTTCACCTCTTGAGCTTTCTGGAGTACTTTTAGATAGTAAGGATGATATTGGTTGGTTGGAAGGAGAAATGGGAATCTGCCATGTTTGCTGTCCTGTTCCATAAGAGATGGCTCAAACTGCTTCCCATTCTTCAGAATGAACTCCACAATCTTATTAATCAATTTCTTCAGATCAGATGGAGGCTCCACCAAAGGTCCAGTCTTCGACACCGCTCCTAGACCAGACACCTCTGCCTTTGTCTTTCCAGATGCAGCAGAAGAACCACAGTCATCTTCCTTCCGCATACTACTTCTAATTCCGCTCTTGGAAGCATTAATCAAATTATTCTTCTTCAGTGCAGCAACCTTTTCTTTATCTTTACTCGAACGAAGTGAATTTGTAGAAACCCTCTCGTCTTTTTCTTTCTCATCTTTTTCAAATTCCTTGGAACTATCAGCCCTTTCAAGAGGACTGGCAACATTTGTGGCACTCAAGGTATCAAGTGTTGCCCTTGTAACTTTGGATCCAGGATCATCCCCATGCGCAAGCTCCTCGTCCTCTCCAGACTCATATGCAGAACCAAGCAAGGATAAAGCACCCCCACGACCATCATGTTCCTTCTGCTCATTGGAATCCTTTCCTCCTTCATCTTGAGCTTTCACATCACTACCAGGTTGTAAAAGTTCAGGGTGATCAACAAGAAACCTAAAATATGCATGAAGATCATGGTCAGGCATTAAGAACCCAAATGTTGGATTATCTCCCTGCTTTACCCTCAGAACAATTTCTGACTGCCCACCATGTTTGCTCACAAACAGTGCAGTCCTTGCAATTATCTGATGTACCTTTTCCATTGGTGGCTGCAAAAAGATCGAAAGCACCAAAAGCAACAAAGAGCCCATTAAAATGTAGAATTCACAATTCTGGATAAAAAATAAGCTAGAGCCGTGATACAATCAAAGCTTCAAACATACCAATCCACAAAAATGTGTGCCCATTCGTGAAATTAAAAGAGCAATATTAAGTAAACTAAGAGAAGATCCCTCTCAACTAGCAACAAATTGTCCTTGTAAAGATAACGTCTTAATATTCCTAATCCCACCTGCACTGCCCCTTGGTCATGCATCAAAAGGGAACAAGGTGCCTGTGAATGGCAACCTTAGATGAAAAGAACTCCATCCCTGCTCCAAGCATCTGAAAACTTAGACATGGTGAGCCTTAGAATAACATAAGCTTTAGACAACTAGTAGCATTGGCCACATGGGGAAAACCTCGTTAGCATGTAAACACAATATCCAAGCTTTATGAAAGCAGACAAAAAAACAAATCGAAGAGCATAAGCTTACCAAGCATTGAAGTAGGCTTTCCGGCACTGGAAAGGAGGGACGAAACTCGGAGCTTTCCTGGCCCACCTCAGAACTTTTTCTGTCAGCAGAATCATCAGTATATCCATATGAGAAACCAACAGCACGATAAGCACCACCATCCACCGACTTTTCGTCTTCTTCCATTTCTGAAGGAAAAAATCATTAAATCATATTAATATTGAGCATTATCCAAGACCAAGAGTAACAACTAACGCAAAGCCACAGGAAAAAGAATCCAGACAGAACAAGATTAGGATAAAATAATGATACTTGCATGGATAAGTAAAGATGATCTTACTCGTGCGATTCAGAAAATGTGTAATTAAAAGGTACAGTTGCAAAGCTATAAATACATTGCAAAAAGAACATGTTACTTACAGCCACTAACTAGGCAGCCAGCATGCTACATTTCTGCAGTTTACCTTATTTTAAGATACTACAACACCAAATTATCATCTCTAGGAAGCACTGCCTGCCTATAACAATAAATCGCATCTCAGCTGTTCCCTTGAAGTTGCAAACGAATATTATTTAAAACAGAAAGGCATACCCTCAGAGGAAGTTTTCACAGCTACCGGAAAACCAAAGACAGGTGCAGGATGAACCTTCAACTATGCCACAAAATGGTTTTATATTACTACTTTTTTTTTTGCTTCGCAATGTCAATCAGGTCATATATAGCTATTGCAACAAACTATTGCAGATGCGGATCCAGCATATTAAGTTTACAGCATAAATATATGCATTGCACCAGAGAAAAGAATCTAACACAATGAGCACACACCAGGATAATTCAAACTTCTTTAGCACAATAAACCACTTAACGATATTAACATCAGCTAGCGACTCATAGTGTTTTATCGGATGGTTAGCATCCTGATTATTTACGCTAAATTAGAACATAACACTATTAACATAATATAATACATGAAAAAGTTATCCAGGCAATGTTAGAATTTTAGTAAAAAAAAAAAAAAAGAAGGAAACAAGAGTTATGTGTACCTGGTTCATCTGAAGACGAAGGAAGATCGAGGTAACGTTCATGATCGAGCTCGAACTGAATCGAAGCATCGACGAGATTCGAAGACGTAGAAGAGTGAGACCGCCGGCGGGAAGGTGGAGGTGCGGAGAGAAGGTGGCGGACATCGTAACGATCAATTTGGAGAGAATTCCATTCGACAAGAGCGTCGTCGGAGTTGACGAACGCCGCCATGGCGTCGTCGTCGAAGAGTAGGGCATGGCGTCCCACCACCTCTAGATCCATCGCAAACCGCCGAATTTGGCTTAATCTCTATGGTCTCGATTTTACTCTTCCCTTTCCCGATACTGTTCGAGTGAGAAAACCCTAGTTCGAACCCTTCGGTGAAATTGGGAAATTAGCAGTCGATCAGGTTTAGGCTGCCAATAACAAAAACTTTACGAAAGGGAGATTTGCAAAAAAAGGACTAGTGCCACCGTTTAATTATTTGATCCATGAAGAAACGTTTTGCAAAAATGGCCTCGTGCCAGAAATTTGAAGTACGTTGCCATCTCTCCCGTGGTACTCTATTTTTTACACCAAATCTAAAAAATAAAGTGATATTGCTTTAATGATATTTTATTTGTTGCTCTATTATAGAGCATAAATAGTGTTGCATCAAATTTGATGCAATACTATTCATTACTCTATATTTGATTTAATAGTATTTTATTCATTCGGTGTAAAGTAATAGAAGATATGAGAGAGAAATAGAGTTAGAGAAAATTTGGTGTAAAAAATAGTGTAATGGTTAGAGTAAATTTGGTGTTGCACCATATTAGAGTGAAAAATAGTGCAAAAAATAGAGTGATTGTTGGATATGTCCTAACGTCTTGCATGATCCTTGTTGTCTTAAATCACACACCCAAATACATACGATCAATCAAGTAATAAAGAAGGAGTAGAATATCATTTCCATAAGAATTGTGGGAACGAAAAGAGGTAGAGGGCGGCTTAAGAATTGGAGAAAGATAATGTTGTATTCGGCCGACCCGGGCCTAAATAGCCCAAACGGGCCGGGCTTAGCGGGCTTGGGCTCTGGCGGTCCCGGGCCTCACGGTTCCGACTTTGTGGGCTCAACGAGGGAACCAGCCCGTGATGAGCCTAAGCCCATATGATCCTGGCTAAATGGGTCGAGCTCGTGGGCTTAGCGGGCCTAACGGGCTTTTTTTATTTTCGGACGTTATTTTTAATTTTTTTATTTAAGGCAATTTCTTGTAAATCGTATCAATGATAATTTATATGTATAGTATATATGTAGAAATCTAATTATTAAAGTGCTTGACGAAAACGTAAAATAACAAAACAATAGTAAAACTAAATTCTCATGCATAATAAATTAATAACAAAGTACAACATGAAGCATAAATACTCCTAATAATTTTAAATAACACAACTTATTCTCAAAGACGAATTTGCGGATAAATACCATCAACACAATACTTTATATGCCTCCTTAAAATGCTAAAGGTACACCCTGAACGAAAATTTAACTCTTCTACAGTTCTTGCACTTTAATTTTTGCCCTTCTTCATTTTCTTCAAGCACTTCATAGTAATGCGAAATAAATAAGCGCACTTTTTCCGAACGAGGCATGATGTAACTTGAAAATTAAGATTGAGACTTGAAATCTTGAAAATTGGAGATTGGGAGAATTTTAGATTGAGAAATGAGTATTAAGTATTGAAATGAAGAAGAGGGGATGAGGTATTTATAGTGTTAGAGAATATTAGTTTTGAAAATCAAAAAAAATGGCTGTTTATGCAATATGACCGTTGTGGTCATTGGGAGTGGGGTCCTCAATTAGAAAATTTTGTTTTGTAGTATATATAGTATGTTATATATGTATATATATATATATATATATATATATATATATATATATATATATATATATATATATATACACTACAAAACATTACAAGAAATTATATTTGGAAATATATATATATATATATATATATATATATATATATATATATATATATATATATATATATATTGTATGTTATGTTATGTATATATATTACCTTATATATTTTCTTGTAGTATATATTGTATGTAATGTATATATATTCCCTTATATATTGTATGTTATGTATATATATATTATAATTTATAAATAATTACAAATTAAAGACAAAAAAATATTGCAAAAAGATATTCAAGGGCATGTTTTATAATTTTTATTACCACAATGACATATCTTTCTTAGTCTTCTTCACCCCAATGGAATGAGCACAACAAGGTACTAATACCACCATTAAAAGGGAAAAAACTAAAGTAGATGTACCAAAGTACAAGTTACACCATAATCTACATTGTATCTCTAACAAATCTCATAAATCCTTCAAGGTTCGGAGGAGTTGGTGATGGTGAAAAATAAGTTTGTTCATTACCACTTCCGGGCAAAACAGCATCATCCGCAAGTGCCGCCATCATTTCTTCATAAGCTTCACCAGTTTGAGATTTTCCCTTACCACCAAATATTTATTTTCAAAAAATGACATATTAATTACAATTACGAAAACAAAAAAACACAAAAATATATTCTTAAAACTTAAGAGTTGAAATGAGTTTACCGAATTGCAGAACAACTTTTTAAAAATTAAAATCGTTGAAGACTTGAATACTTTAATTCACCAATTTCATAATTTTGCAAGAAATTTCAACAATAAAATAAACAATTAATAAAAAAGAGATTGAGAGAGATTGATGAAATGGTGAGTATAAATGAAAGAATGGGGGGTATTTATAGTTGAGAATTGGGAAAAAGTGTAATTATATAAAAATTTTGATTAAAATAAAGTTTGGGGGCCAAATTGCTATTTTTAAAACTTTCAAATAGTCAAAATTGCAGCCCAACGACTACTTTTTAAAGTTTTGACCATTGCTATATTTTAAAAAAAAAAATAACCGTTGAGGCCCGTTAGGTCCGTCAGGCCCGATAAGACCGGCCTAGGCCCGTGATCATGCCCAAATATGCCCTCTAAAAAGGATTTTGCAGACGTTGCAAATATAACCCGAGTATTACGCCAAAGGTCGAATCCACAGAGAGTTAACCTATCAATCACAATCTTTAGACCCACTAAACTCTTCATAACTAGTTTCCCAAATGTTTGAATCACAGTTGATGATTTTTTTAGTAACTAAGATTTCAAGTAAATTAAACAGTTGTAAACTAAAACGCTAAGGTTGTAAACAATGATGGGAAAAGGCTAAGGTAAAGATTTCCCCTATTGATGATGTTAGAATATGCGCTTAACGCTAGAGGGGGGGGGGGTGAATAGAGTTTAATAAAAATCGCAGGAATAAAAATCAAGATAAATGCGGAAATAAAATAGTAAGGAGAGAGCACACCAAATTTATACTGGTTCGCCACAAAGCGTGGTTAAGTCCAGTCTCCCGAGAGACTCTCTCGAGTTTCAACTAATCTCTGTTAAGCTTCCGGGTGCTCAACAAACCGTTACAAACTGAGAACTTGAATCACACAAGCCTCAATGACGCTTGCTCGAAGATACCGCACTTCAAGACTTCAAGTGAAGGAATTAATCTTTCCTTCTTACAACAACAAGGGATTAGAACTTCCCTTCAAGTGTATGCAAACACTTAGCACTCAAAAACAAGACTCTCTTACAGAGTGGATATGAGTAAACTTAATACGCTCAAGAACACAACAACTTCTTCAAGAGTTAGGCTCTCAAAAAACTATGAAATATATATATGAAATGAATGTAATGAAAGTATATAAGCTTATTGCAGATTTGTATTCAGTTGTTGTGTTTAAATGAGAGGTTTTGAGGTGTATTTATAGCCCTCAAAGACTTAGTGACCGTTGCTTAATTGTTAATCATTGATGCTGATTTTACGCCAGCATAATTGACTATTGTATTTCTATAATCGATTATCTTTTTAACGTTCAAAAAACTAGACGTTAGATGGCAACGGTAACTAGAATAATCGATTATTCTCCATTTGATAATCGATTATTTGACCTCTCTGTAATTTCCAGATCTATCTGGAAAATAAGGATAATCGATTATCATATAGTGATAATCGATTATCTTGCTATTCTGTGATTTCCAGTTTTAGCTGGAAACACAAGATGATCGATTATTGAAAAAGGATAATCAATTATCTGTAGCATAATCAATTATAAAAACGTTTTCCAAGTGTTTAGTTGATGACCATAAATCAAGTGTGATTTTTATGAAGATAATGATTTGGAAAATGCTTAAGTTATATCCAGAAGTGAAAACCAATGTCAAAAACCATTTGGCTAAGATGAAAACGTTAAAAATTATTTTGTTTGAAGTATATCAAATATGTTTGATAAAATAATATTTTTTTTTGGAGAGAAGCCAAGACTTGAATCTATTGTCGGATCAAGATCACAATGTAAAACGACTCATTTATATCTTCGTTACTTTTCTTGATCTTGTTCTTGTTTCTTTTGTGCTTGGACTTCGACTTTGGTCCGCTAGTTAATCTTGCGTTGCTTGTTTAATGATATGGCTTGATATTTGATAATCTTGCTCTTACGTCATTCATCAAACCTACAAGAGCGAACACAACTTAGTTTAATGAAAATGAAAGTGCGTTTCAATAATAACTCACGACGATGTGGCATATGTCAATTTTGCATCCACGTCGGTTTGTCATTTATCAAAACCTACAAAGATGAACACAACTTTTAGTTTTAACGACTTGAGAGTGTGTTCCAACACTTTCCCCCTTTTTGATAATGGCAAACCGATATGGGGATATGCATAGGTTATTAATAATTGATAATGACAAGCCAAGACAATTTAACTCATGCCAAATATATATATAAAGAGTTATCATGAGTTCCCCCTCAATTTATGCCAAATATGTTAATGTGCATAGCCCCTTTTTCTTCCCCCTTTTGACATTAGCAAAAAGAAGATCTTATTGATTAAGGGAAAGAAACATTAAAATACATAATGGAAGCAAAAATATGGACTAAAAATTATTCAAAATGAGGAGCTGTAGTCATCTTCGACATTATCATCTTGCTCGGTGTTCGGTACTTCACTTGACTCTCCCGGAAAGGCGACTTGGGCATAGGGGTAGTTGACGTAGTCAAAATACCCATGAAGCTCATGAGTCAATCTTTGCACGTTTCGTTCCGTGCGAGCAATGTTCCTATCAATGCGAGTCATGGAGGTAGACAAAGATGCAAGTTGCTCCAAAATTGTTTGGAGGGTAGCAACCGAAGGGGCACGAGGGCAACGTATTTGAGGAGGAGGAGGAGCCGGTTGATCACCGCTACTATGAAAAGAAGTTTCTTGAATTTCCCAATGTTTTGTTCGGTTTTTTTCTTGGACCGACATTGGTGTTAATCTCTAAGGTTTCAAAAAGAGCTATTATGGTAAGAGCATAGGGGAGTGGCTTATCATCCCCGATGGCATCATGCATGTGGGTCATTACAAACTTGCACCAATTGATGCGAGAACCGTTAATTATTGCATGCATGAGTTTGGCATCCTCATGATAAAGTGTGGTATGATTGAATTTTCTTGGTTTGAGAACGCGGGTTATGAAATAAAAGATGAGACGATATTTCGGGAGCATTCGAGTAATGGTTGGGCGACGTTGCTCCGGACTTGGAACAAATTCTCCAATTCCAATTTGGTGGAAGAGGATTTGCTCATCAAATAGGGCTCCTTCGTCCCCGGTGTAGAGTGCTATATCTTCGCCATTTCGTGGAAGTTTCGTTAGGATGTGCACATTTTCCTCATTTAAGAGAATGGGAACTCCATTTACATTTGAAACAAGTTCACCATCGTCATCCTTCCTTTGGTTTGAGTAGAAGGCGCGAATTAGATGTGGGTGAATGTAAGAGAATTGAAAATAGAGGAATTCAATAAGGTGGCTTTGGATTAGTATGTTTCTCGTTGATGAAGGGATGGAATTGCCAAGATATCGAGCGGTTGAGAAACGAGGAGGAAGAATCTCTCGATTCTCGAATTTTTCTAAGTATCGAAAGAGTTCGGTTTCACTTTCGAACCACAAAAATGATCCGTCTTTGTAGCAATAAATGGATGGAGGAGCGATGGAAGAAGAGGCAATGTTTTTGCCGGAACGAGCTCTTTTAGAGTTTTTGCCAGCCATATTGATACCACAAGACAAGAACTTCCAAAGAATTATGATTTTTGGGAAGAAAATTTGAGAGAAGATATTTGGAATGTGACAGTAATGAGGGGAGATCACTCATTTATAGGTGAGAATGTTTGAAGATCAGGTGGTGATTGAAAATCTTGAATTTAATGAGCTCAAACGGTCATAAAACGTTCAGAAGATTTGAATTTGAACCGTTGATAATCGATTATCAGATGCGGATATTCGATTATTTTATTTTGTGCACTAAATTTCGGTAAACAGAAACGCTTGATAATCGATTATCAGTTGAAGATAATCGATTATTTTATTTGTGCACTAAGTCCTGCAAAACAGAAACATGTGATAATCGATTATGTTAGCGAGATAATCGATTATTTTCTACCAAAATTAAAAAGATGTACAGTGTAACTCAAAAGGGTTCGACTATGTTTCCCCTGACTTTGTGACTATACCTGCAAAAAAAATTAGGCGCCTCCGACGCTCAAGTCAGTAATAGTTCAAAGAAAATGCAATATTTTATAAGTGCATGTATTAGATCATCGTGGAGTCAAGTATTCCGAGTTCACTACGAATGCGGAAGAATGACTCTTTCTCTAAAGGTTTCGTGAAGATGTCAGCCAACTGATATTTAGTTTCAACAAACTCAATTTCGACATCACCTTTGAGAACGTGATCTCTAATGAAATGATGCCTTATTTCAATGTGTTTCGTCCTTGAATGAAGAACAGGGTTCTTCGTCAAGCTTATGGAGCTAGTATTATCACATCGAAGAGGGATATGATCAATACTAAGACCATAACCCGAGAGTTGTTGCTTCATCCAAAGGATTTGAGCACAACAACTCCCCGCGGCTATATACTCAGCCTCGGTTGTGGATAACGCAACACTTACTTGTTTCTTACTAAACCATGAAACTATGGAACTACCGAGCAAGTGTCAAGTGCCACTCGTGCTTTTGCGGTCCAATTTGCAACCCGCAAAATCAGAGTCGGAATAACCAATAAGTTGGCATGAAGAACCTTTGGGATACCAAAGTCCTACATTCATAGTGCCAACAAGGTATTTCATTATCCGTATTACCCCAGTTAGGTGTGATTCCTTCGGACAGGATTGATATCGAGCGCATAAACAAACGCTAAACATAATGTCCGGCCTACTTGCAGTAAGATAAAAGAAGGGATCCGATTATACCTCGATACTTCTTTACGTCTACTTCCTTACCTTTTTCGTCCTTGTCAAGATGATCTGATGTGCTCATGGGAGTAGCCATTGCTTTGGCGTTGTTCATTTCAAAACGTTTGAGCAATTCCTTGCAATACTTAGATTGACAAATGAAAGTCCCTTCTTTCATTTGTTTCACTTGCAATCCCAAGAAGAAATTGATCTCACCCATCATTGACATTTCGAACTTACTTGTCATTATTTTGAAAATTCCTTGCACAAAAATTCGTTAGTAGCATCGAAAATAATGTCATCTACGTACACTTGAACCAAGAGGATGTCTTTGTTTTTACCCTTGATAAAGAGTGTTGTATCAACTTTCCCCCATTTGAACTCATTGTCCAAAAGAAATTTACTCAAGCGTTCGTACCAAGCTCGAGGAGCTTGTATAAGACCGTAGAGTGCCTTCTTGAGTTTGAAGACATGATTAGGGGACTCAAAGTTTTCGAAACCCGGGGGTTGTTCAACATACACTTCCTCTTTAATAAATCCATTGAGGAAGGCGCTCTTGACATCCAGTTGGTATAATTGAAAATTCATAGATGAAGCAAAAGCTAGTAATAACCGAATAGCTTCTAAACGTGCTACCGGTGCATAAGTTTCTTCAAAATCAATACCTTCTTCTTGATTATACCCTTTAGCGACAAGCCTAGCTTTGTTTCTAGTTATTATTCCGTTTTCATCTAGTTTGTTACGGAACACCCATTTCGTACCAATTACGGTGTGATTATTGGGTCTTGGCACCAATTCCTAAACGTCATTTCGTTTGAATTGGTTAAGCTCCTCTTGCATTGCCAAGGTCCAATGCTCATCCCCAATTGCTTCGGAAATGGTTGAAGGTTCTATTTGAGAAACAAAGGCCATGTGTCCTACAGTGTCCTTAAGAGAGTTTCGAGTACTTACCCCTTGTTCGATGTTGCCAATTACCTTGTCGAGAGGATGGTTTTTAGATGTCCTCCAGGCGTTAGGCATCATCGCTTCTTCCTCCTGTGGATGTATCTCTTCCAAGAGTTGTTCCGCGACTTCGTCTTGGACTTCCTTTGGGCTCTCCTTTTCCTCATTGTCTTGAAGATTAATCTTGTCCAATGAATCTGCAAGATCATCACAAAAATCCTTTCTCGCCAAGCGAGCATCATTTTCGGAAAACACAATGTGAGGAGACTCCTCGACTGTTAAAGTGCGTTTGTTGAAAACTCTATATGCCTTACTACGCAATGAGTATCCAAGAAATATGCCTTCATCAGATTTTGCGTCAAATTTTCCTAAGTTGTCCTTTCCGTTATTATGAATGAAACACTTACAACCAAAGACTCGAAGATGGGATAGGTTAGGCCTCCTTCCCTTGTAGAGTTCATAGGGTGTTTTCATGAGTATCGGTCTTATGATAGCTCTGTTCAACACATAGCTTGCGGTACTCACGGCATCCGCCCAAAAGTATTTGGGAATCTTTGCCTCATCGAGCATGGTTCTAGCCATCTCTTCGAGACATCGATTTTTCCGTTCCACCACTCCATTTTGTTGTGGTGTACGTGGAACAGAGAAAGTATGCTCAATGCCTAGTTCGTCACAAAAATCCGTAAAGAGATTTTGATCGAACTGTCCCCCATGATCACTTCTTATGGAAGTGATTGTTATGTTCTTTTCATTTTGAACGCGTTTAAGGAAGCTTTTAAAAACTTGAAAAGCCTCATTTTTGTGAGTAAGAAATAATGTCCATGTAAATCTAGAGTAGTCATCAACAATAACAAATGCGTAGTGGTTTCCACCAAAGCTTTTAGTTCTTGATGGTCCGAATAGGTCCATGTGTAAAAGTTGTAAGGGTCTTGTAGTTGAAACCTCATTTTTTGATTTAAAAGAAGTTTTTACTTGTTTTCCTCGTTGACATGAATCACAAATAGAGTCCTTTTCAAATTTTAGATTTGGAAGACCAACTACAAGGTTTTGTGAAACTAATTTATTCAAAAGACTCATATTGATGTGAGCTACTCTACGATGCCATAACCACATATCGTCTTCTTTACTCATAAGATATTTTGCAAAATTTGATGAAGAACTTTCAAGGTTAACCATATAAATATTGTCAATTCTAATACCATGTAGAATGACCTTATTATCACTAAGGCGAATAACTGTGCATGATTTTGAATCGAACAATACACGATTTCCCTTGTCACATAATTGGCTTATGCTCAAGAGATTGTGTTTAAGACCCTTAACTAATAAGATTTTATCAATGGAGGAGGATTCGTCCTTACCTACCGAGCCAATGCCGATTATTTTTCCTTTGTTGTTATCTCCAAAGACTACGTTTCCTCCTTTGGTAGGTCTTAGTTGTAGGAATTTGGATGAATCTCCGATCATGTGCTTGGAGCACCCGCTATCAAGGTACCAAAGTGCACTTGATGCCCTCAAGCATACCTACAAGACAATTTAATGAGTTTTTGGTACCCAAGCTATTTTGGGTCCTTGTGTGTTAGGTGCAAAATGGTGGTGTGATTGACATGTTGTGAGATGCGTATGTCAAGTGAAACAGACAGGAGCTATATGTCCTATTCTATTGCAATAATGGAAAATAACGTTGGGGTTATGCATTCTTCTAGGATGATAATAGTTAGAGGGTCTAAATTCATTTACCCTATTTTAGAAGTATAATTTTGATGTAATTTTTGAAAATCTTTTCTAGGTGTTCTAAATTGCACAACATTTCTTCTAGTGCTTATTCTAGGATGTATAGCGATCCTAGGATTATTATTTCTAGGTTGAATATTAACATTGATTTTATTTTGCCTAAGTTGAGCCTTAGGCTGTTTAGGAATGGTCTCAACTTTTTCTTTAGACTCATTTTTGAAACCTATACCATGTTTAGTAGATTTCAAATTAACAAGAACATCATTGAGATTTTTGTGAGAGGAATTGAATTTATTCAAGGTGCCTTTAAGATTTTCTACTTCATCTTTTAGAGATTTGCAAGATGTACAACCCTTGTTTAAACTCTCGGGTTTATCGGCGCTTCTTTTGCCATAAAATTTATTTTCCTCTTTTAGCTTCTCATTATCAAGAGTCAATTTCTCCAAATCCTTTTCTTTCAAAGAAAGTTGTTTCTTTAATTCTTTTATGATTTTGGAAGCGCTAATAAATTCACCATATAATTCATCAAAGGCATCTTGCATATCTTCAAAAGAGAAAGAATTCTTAGAAGAGGTTTCACATACCTCTTCTTGAGTTTCCTCGTGTGCCATGAGACATAAGTTGGCAGTTTCATCCTTTTCTCCGTCACTTGATTCATCCCCGGAGTCACCTCCCCAAGAGATGTAGGCTCTTTGTTTCTTGACGAATTTCTTTTCTGTCTTGATATTTGGACAGTTGGGTTTGATATGCCCAACTTCTCCACATCCATAACACTTGAGTTGTCCTCCTTGCCACATTCCTTTTCGTTTATACTCTTTCCGCATGAACTTGTGGAATTTCTTAATAACGAGTCCGAACTCGTTATCTTCATCACTTGATTCCTCATCGTTTTGAGGTTGAGATGTGGATGCTTTGAGTGCAATCCTTCTTTTCCTTTGATCATCCAAAGGAGGGTTAAGAATAGTAGATTCATAAGTTTTGAGATTACCTCGAAGCCCGTCTATGGTGACATTTGTGATACCGATTGATTCTTGAATAGCGTCGGCTTTGGAACGCCATTCCGGAGTGAGGCTTCGTAGAATTTTCCGGACAAGCTCCTTATCCGTGAATGTCTTTTTGAGAGCATGAAGGTCATTTACGATTTTTGAAAATCGCTCAAACATATCATCTATTTTCTCATTCTCCTTCATATGAAACAACTCATATTCATGGGTTAGGAAATCAATTTTAGCTTCTCGGACTTGGTCCGTACCTTCGTAAGTGATTTCCAGTTTGTTCCACATTTGTTTGGCCGTGGTGCAACATGAGATTTTTCGATAGTCATCGGGATTTACAGCACAATACATCATGTTGATGGCCTTTGCATTATTTTCCACCTTTTTGATGTCGTCCGCATCATATTCGTCTTCCGATTTTGGGACGAGTTTATCTTCAACCCTTTTGGTGGGTAGTTGTTCTCCATTCTTTATAATTTTCCACAATAGAAAATTGTTTGATTGAATGAAAATTCTCATCCTCTCCTTCCAATAAGTGTAATTAGTGCCATCAAAGAGTGGTGGCCTTGTGGAGCATTGTCCCTCACCTAATCCTGCATAAATGTTACGAGTAAAAGCCATGGATTGTTTCTCTCAAAGTGTTAAGTCTTTCAGAGAGTTAGGCTCTGACACCAATTGTTAGAATATGCACTTAACGCTAGAGGTGGGGGGGGGGGGTGAATAGCGTTCAATAAAAATCGCAGGAATAAAAATCAAGATAAATGCGGAAATAAAATAGTAAGGAGAGAGCACACCAAATTTATACTGGTTCGCCACAAAGCGTGGTTAAGTCCAGTCTCCCGAGAGACTCTCTCGAGTTTCAACTAATCTCTGTTAATCTTCCGGGTGCTCAACAAACCGCTACAAACTGAGAACTTGAATCACACAAGCCTCAACGACGCTTGCTCGAAGATACCGCACTTCAAGACTTTTGAAGGAATTAATCTTTCCTTCTTACAACAACAAGGGATTAGAACTTCCCTTCAAGTGCATGCAAACACTTAGCACTCAAAAACAAGACTCTCTTAAAAAGTGGATATGAGTAAACTTAATACGTTCAAGAACACAACAACTTCTTCAAGAGTTTGGCTCTCAAAAAACTATGAAATATATATATGAAATGAATGTAATGAAAGTATATAAGCTTATTGCAGATTTGTATTCAGTTGTTGTGTTTAAATGAGAGGTTTTGAGGTGTATTTATAGCCCTTAAAGACTTAGTGACCGTTGCTTAATTGTTAATCACTGATGCTGATTTTACGCCAGCATAATCGATTACTGTATTTCTATAATCGATTATCTTTTTAACGTTCAAAAAACTAGACGTTGGATGGCAACGGTAACTAGAACAATCGATTATTCTCCATTTGATAATCGATTATTTGACATCTCTGTAATTTCCAGATCTAGCTGGAAAATAAGGATAATCGATTATCATATAGTGATAATCGATTATCTTGCTATTCTGTGATTTCCAGTTTTAGCTGGAAACATAGGATAATCGATTATTGAAAAAGGATAATCGATTATCTGTAGCATAATCAATTATAAAAACGTTTTCCAAGTGTTTAGTTGATGACCATAAATCAAGTGTGATTTTTATGAAGATAATGATTTGGAAAATGCTTAAGTTATGTCCAGAAGTGAAAACCATTTTGGCTAAGATGAAAACGTTAAAAATTATTTTATTTGAAGTATATCAAATATGTTTCATAAAATGATTTTTTTTTGGAGAGAAGCCAAGACTTGAATCTATTGTCGGATCAAGATCACAATGTAAAACGACTCATTTATATCTTCGTTACTTTTCTTGATCTTGTTCTTGTTTCTTTTGTGCTTGGACTTCGACTTTGGTCTGCTAGTTAATCTTGCATTGCTTGTTTAATGATATGGCTTGATATTTGATAATCTTATTCTTACGTCATTCATCAAACCTACAAGAGCGAACACAACTTAGTTTAATGAAATTGAAAGTGCGTTTCAATAATAACTCACGACGATTTGGCATATGCCAATTTTGCATCCACGTCGGTTTGTCATTTATCAAAACCTACAAAGATGAACACAGCTTTTAGTTTTAACGACTTGAGAGTGTGTACCAATAGATGAAATTCCTTCTGTTTATGCTTCATACAAATTTACCAACAAACCTCTATCAATCATGAACTCTCGTCTTACCATAAATCTCTCCCGAGTAATCACAGTAATGTACTATTGCACTCTCCCGAGATACACTAACTAGCTTTAATTAACATAGTTCACTTAAGATTGCACCTAAGACTTCGTTATCTCTAATCACGCCTTTAAACCTGCAGTTATAGATTCCTCTTTTACTTTAAGAGTGGTGTTATTCAATAATAACCTAAATATGCACTCTCTTCCGAGTTATGCACACTAAATAGGCGCAGTTAATTGAGGATCCTATGAATTAATTACAACAAGAACATAGTTGAATAGATAAAAATTGAAACTAGCAATTTGTATTCACTTAAACAAGAAGTTCATCCCCCAATAGGTTCCATCAAAACCTTAGACAAGGGATTTAGCTACTCATGACTATGGGTAAACAAGCTAAAATAATATTTCATCATAAAAACTGGCAATTAAAATCAAAGAAAAGAAGAAAGATGTTTTGGGTGATCTCTCACAATGGTTTTTCGTGCTAAGAAATTCTTAAAATCAATATATACCTCCTTTTGGGCGAAGTCTAATGTTTAAAATGGGGTTTTGGGCTAAAAATCCCGTATTTTACACTTTAGTCCCTGAAACTTCCGCCTCCAGCCGCGGTTCTATTGCGGTCGCGGTCAAACCGCGGCCAAATATGGCCTCTGATTCTTCAATTGTCTGCCTCTGCACAATGTCGCGGTTCTGCCGCAGTCGCGGTGAAATTGCGATTTTTCACCCTATTTCGTTTAGAATTTCAAAAAAATTTAAAACACAAAAGTTGTAGCCCTTTCCGTTATCTTTCCAACCATATATATGGACCGAAGATGGATTTCTGAGTAAAAAGTTATGTGCATTATACTAGACAGTGCATAATATGCCTCATCGAATCTTCGTTTGTTCTCAACTATCAAATTTGACCCCCAAACACGGTCCCGGCTTAATTCCTTAAGCTTTTACTCAGACTTCAAAGCTTCAAATCACTTAAGTTCATTCCATAACATCTATATAGCTCGGAATCACACCTACAAGGCATAAAATACACAATTTGTGCAAAACACCAGCGATTAAGGCGCAAACTCAACTAAAGTACAGTAAATTAGAGTGTAATAATCGACTAAAACACGTAATTATAGCCTATCATCAACACCCCACACTTAAATCATTGCTCGTCCTCAAGTAATCAAACTACATTTTATATAGAGGTCACTAACTCATCACACCAATAATATTTAAAATAGACTAAGCACAAATGCGTAACATCTTCACCTCAAGATTTGACTCACAAGTACCACGCATTATTCACAACTCACTCACTTACTCTAATATAGAGGTCACTAACATTACCTTTATTCGTGAATCAAGTGCCCTTACACAACAAAAAAAGTTCCACACAATAAAATTTAAGAACACTTAGAAACTCAAGATAGAAAGAATTCACTCACTATCAGAAATAATATTCATATGCCACAAAAGATGCACCATAAGATTGCCTGTAGTGTACTACTCCATTAATCGAGCTCATTCAATCTAGGATCAATTAGGACTTTATTTGGTTGTAATGTAGGCTACGGACAAGTATGATACATTTAGATATAAGATTGATTACACCTCCCTAAACACTTTAATACATATACTTTAACATTCAAACCTCATACTTATGTCAAACAAAACTCCACCTTCACATCAATATACATCAATTCTCAAATTATTTAAGCACACTTATATCAAGAGTCACCACTATCAAAGAATATTTTTTTTCTTTTTCTTTTTTTTTTTTCAATTCAAGTGGCTCTTGTTTTTTCAAATGAGTGCACTTTTCTCCTTATTTCATTGGCTCCACTCAAAAGCCAAACTAACCACCCCACACTTTAGCTTTTAGAAAGTTCACAACAATTCAAGTGCTCATGAGATGTTACAATGATTCAAATAGATGATTAATTCAAATAAATGGGTAAGGCTTGTAATGTAGTTGCCAAAGAAACTAGATTATAGGCTCAAAGGGTTTAACTACGATACATAACAATTAGTCGGGTAAAATATAAATATCTGGCTCAACAAAGAACTGAACAAAATTACTATTTCGCTTTGCAAACACACAGGGCAAGTTCTAGATATCAAATGCAATGCACAGAATGCAACAAACTTCACACACGCATGGCACATAACTCACTCAGGATTGGATTCACCAAGACACTCTAGTCAAAGCAGTTGAGCAAAGTTAAGATAATACAATATAAGGTACTTCTACAAGAGTCAAAAACTGAGCCTAAGCGTCACAACCAAAGTACTCACTACTCTCAAGGCATAACAAAGTCAAAAAATATTGCTTCACTTCAAAACACAACACAGTGGCTCCTACTCCCAGAAAAAACTAACTACACCCGGTTCAAATAAAACCTTTGAAAAGAATCGTGGTTTAAAGAAAAACCAAGGGGGAATTACTACACTATCTAGAAAAAACAATAAAATAAAATAAAAAGAAGCTAAATGGACTACTTCCCTCAAATGTACTGTCCAAATAGTCCGTCCTCAAGAAGAGTCCTCTACCTTTGTTTTTTTTAGATCCGACTTTTACCCTCAAGGGATGTCAATTACTCCTAATGTGAGTACAATCAACTATACGCAACAACACATATACGATATTACAACATGTGTCTATGTCTATGTACACTACAATACAGTATCAAGGCAAGTATCCCACCCCACACTTAAAATTGTACATTGTCTTCAATGCACACCATACTAATAAGAGGGTAAAAGAAACTCCCTGGTAGGCCAAAGGCCGAAGCACTAGCAACTCATGGGGTACTCAGATTTCTCCCAATTTTGGTCCTTCGAGGGGGTACCTCACACTTAGTTCCAACCAATGGTTTATGGTCACATCCTTCCAATGGCTTTGTGTTCCATGTTCCTAAAAAATAAAAAAATTATACTCTAAAAGAATAATACAATAATAAATAAAATAAAATAGGGTTGCCTCCCAACAAGTGCTTGATTTAAAGTTGCGGCACGACGCAAATAATTTTACCACTTTTCTCGCCACTTGGACGATATGAACTGTGCACTTAGCTTGGAATCAAGCTTGTGACCACGAGCGATAGAGGGTGGCAAGTTGATTATCGAGCCGAGCCTTAAATTCTTCATTTTGCACTTCTTGACTCTCATGTGAGGAATGCCTTTTTTGGTTTTTTGTTTCCTCAAATTTTAAAATGTATGGTTGTTGCCTTTCCTCCTTCCAGTCCCTCACAGACTCATGTAGTTCAATTTTTATATCACTACACAATTCCAATGTTGAAAATGCTTGGAATGTGACTTCAAACCTTCATTTTGCAATTTTTCTATTCTGACATCCTCTTCTTCCCCCGGACTAGAGTCATTCTCAACTAGATTTTTATTTACACCGATTGATTTTAAGTCCATATTTTTCTCGGTATCATTGGTACTCATGGGGTCGGTTGGCGGAGTTTCAATTCTTGACTCTTCAAATTTTAGCTCACATTCTTCCTCATTTTCAAGAATAGTCTCCAACATGAGCATTATTTTCTCATTTTGGGCATTTGAGAGTTTTTGGTTTTGATTAAGTGAATTTCGGAGACTATTTTCCAAAAGCTCCTCTAAGGCACTTTGTTCTTTGTGTCCTCTTTCAAGTAAGCACTCCAATATGAGCTTGAACTCTCCCTTTCGGCCATGCTCAACTTTTTCCAATTCGTTAGTCATATCATTTTCGTTAAAAACAATAGAATCATCATAGCGGGGGCTTGGGGAACGGAAGGACCAATCAACACAATCATCCCAATGACCATTTTGAAAATCACACTTATCACAAATACTCCACTCGTGTGTTTGAGATTGTACGCACAATCCACCCCGGGAGAATTTAAATAATTTTACCACAAGTGTGGTCCTCCACAATAAAGACAAGGGTCATCATAATATGAACAACTACCATCCAGCCAAATTTTATTATATGATGCCATTTTTCAAACTAATAAAATAAAGAAAACCAAACAATAAAAATAAACAAAGGTAAGAAATATTAGTTACACAAATATTCACAAGTTGGGTATAAAGAACTGACCACACTAAGAATTTTGTATTTCTATCAATTGATAATTCCGTTAACTCCCCGGTAATGGTGCCAAAATTTGATCATGCCAACTATGCCCTCTAAAAATGACTCTACGGACGTTGCAAATATAACCCGAGCATTACGTCGAGGGTCGAATCCGCAGAGAGTTAATCTATCAATCACAATATTTAGACGCACTAAGCTCTTCATAACCAGTTTCTCAAACGTTTGAATCACAGTTGATAGTTTTTTTAGTAACTAAGATTGCAAGTAAATTAAAAAGTTGTAAACTAAAATGCTAAGGCTGTAATCAATGATGAGAAAAAGCTAAGGTAAAGATTTCCCCCTATTGATGGAATCCCTTATGTTTATGTTTCATACAAATTTACCAACACATCTCTATCAACCATGAACGCTCGTCTTACCGTAAATCTCTCCCGAGTAATCACAGTAATATACTATTGCACTATCCCGAGATATGCTAGATAGCGTTAATAAACACAATTCACTTAAGATTGCACCCAAGGTTTCGTTATACCTAATTCCACCTTTAAACCCGTAGTTATAGATTCTTCTTATACTTTAGGAGTGGTGTTATTCAACAATAACCTAAATATGCACTCTCTTCTGAGTTAAGCACACCAAATAAGCACATGTATTTGAGGATCCTGTCAATTAACTACAACAAGAACATAGTTGAACAAATAAAGATTGAAACTAGCAATTTGTATTCACATAAACAAGAAGTTCATCCCCTAATAGGTTCTATCAAAACCTTAGACAAGGGATTTAGCTACTCATGACTATGGGTAAACAAGCTAAAATAATATTCATCACAAAAACTAGCAATAAAAATCAAAGAAAAGAAGAAATATATTTTGGGTGATCTCTCACAATGGTTTTCCGTGCTAAGAAATTCTAAAAATCAATACATGCCTCATTTGGGCGAAGTCTAATGTTTAAAAGAGGGTTTTAGGCTAAAAATCCCATATTTTACACTTTAGTCCCTGAAATTTCCGCCTCCTGCCGTGGTTCTACCGTGGTCGTGGTCAAACCGCGGCCAAACATGGCCTCTGATTCTTCAATTGTCTGCGTCTGCACTCTGTCGCGGTTTTGCCGCGATCGCGGTGAAACAACGGCTTTTCCCCCTGTTCCATTTGGAATTTGGAAAAACGCAAAACATAAAAGTTGTATACCTTTGAGTTATCTTTCCAACCATGTATTATGAAGCGAAAATGATACTCTGAGTAAAAATTTATGTGCATTTTACTAAATAGTGCAATATACCTCATTGAGTCTTCGTTTGTACTCAACTATCAAATTTGATCCTCGAACACGATCCCAGCTTAATTCCTTGAGTTTTTACTCAGACTTCAAAGCTTCAAATCACTTAAATTTATTCCATAACATCTATATATATCGAAATCACACACACAAGGCATAAAACAAACAATTAGTGCAAAATATTAGCGGTTAAAGCGCAAACTCAACTAAAGTGCAGTAAATTAGAGTGTAATAATCGACTAAAACACGTAATTATAGCCTATCATAGGCCCGCCAACCGGTCCCGGACTTAGCGGTCCCGGGCTCATGGGCTTCAATATAATACCCGGCCCGCCGCGAGCTTTTTGCACCACTAAGGACCGGCACACCAGGACCAGCCAATTAGGCCGGTTTAGCCCATTAGGATTGCGGGCCCGGTCCGGGACCGATCCAAGCCCGACCCACCGTACAACACTAGAGAGAGGTGATCAGGCACGATATTGTGTGGCTTCAATTTTCCGAGGACATGGCCCTTGATAGGAAGCTGTCGAGGTCGAACATTAAGGTTGTAGGTTAGGAGGCAGTTGAGCATATTCATAATTCCTACAGTGCGAGGCTAGTCTGGTAGGATTTTATCTTATATTGTTAGTGGTTAATATTTTGTTCACACTACTCTTCCTTTTTTATAGTGTCGGGCCTTATTTACTAGTTATTGTTATTGCTTTTCATTTATTTCCTGGTTCCTATGATGTTGTTATTGTTTCTATGATTTTTGTTGATGGTATTGATATATTATCTCTTTTCGTCTTCTTGAGTCGAGGATCCACCAAAAATAGCCTATCTACTCTCTTGGGATAGGTGTAAGGTTGCATACACGCTACTCTCCCCAAATCATACGTGTAAAATTTATTTGGATTGTTCTTGTTGTTGTTGTTGTTGTTGAGAACTAATATTCCAAGGTCATAATTTGACAACAATATTGTTTGAATTCTTCAATCAACTCGACTTATTAATTTATCCGAGTTATTAACTTGGAAAGACAACAATACTCGTAGAAAATTGACAACTTCTACTTGCCTATTCAATTTTTTCTAAATATAATATTTATATGAGGTTAGAGATAAAAAAAAAACATTAATAATTTCTTGCATAATTGGCTAAGCACGACAAATAGGCATACTTCTATCTGCAATCGCAAATCAATTCCCCAATGACTAGGTTTAAGATCGCGCTCTATTCAATCCTATTGCAATCAAGAATTACATCTTTCAAGTTCAATTCAGGATTCACATATAGTATTTTACTGTTAGCTAGGCATCAAAAGGCGAAACTCTCGGTCGTAGTTTGGCGACCTATCTTCAGTAGGGGCCTTTAGTCTTTTAATTAGAGTAGGGGTCGCGAGAGAGCAGAGCGTACCGCCCTGCCATAATCACGAGTCTGTTTATAGTCGCGACTGTTGTTATAGTCAACAAGGTTGAAACTTCCAGGAAAAAACTTCGAATCGGGAGGGCGATCCTCCCGGTGAACTGACCAAAATAATTAGACCCAACACCCATGATATGAATAAACAATCTATGATTAATTAAATCATCAAATCAATCTCTGAATATCAACATTCATGTAAAACCATAACCCAGAATAAACAAGTTTAGCCACGCATAGTCATGGTACCAATATCAATTAATTCCCCATAATACATAAAAATCAATAAAAAGGGTGAAAAAAGAAGAACTCAAGATGAATTTCACGGTCTCCAAATTTTGTGATAATTTTCAAGTGTGTTTGATGATTAAAAGAAGCGGTTTTCCTTTATATATTGCGTACGAAAGTAGTGAACCAACGTTTTCCATTTCCTTTTCGAGTAGCTTCATGGATTCATGCTAAGTCAGATGCTTCGCATCCGTTTCAGTTTGAAATTCCCAGCATCAGATGCTAGGGTGGATGCTTCACATCCACTTTCTGTTCCTTCAACTTTGTTGCGACTTCACTACTAAGGCGGCCTCAAATAACATTGCTTGCTAGGTTGGATGCGACGCATGCATCCTTTTCTCTTATAGGTGGAGCATCTTTTCTTTATATGTTTGCAATTGAAACGTCTTAAATTATTACACACTACTTAATTAGTTGAAAAAATAATAATTAACGTATGCTGGACATTTTAACACCAAGTAGCATCTAAAACCGTTAAAACGATGGTAAAAATAACATTAAAGCATTTAGAAATATGCCAACATTAATCGTGATGATCACCCTAACATGATGTGTATAAATATAGTGATTATCATGATCTTGCCACGAATTCTAACGGATCAACATAATGTTTTGGCTGAAAAATCTGGTGATCGTCAGAATTTTTGGCCAAAATCCTAGTGAGCACCATAACTCGACCAGCAGAGATTTACCCACATATTTTTGCTTCATAATTGATTAAAATCAACTCTAAATTTGATATACAATTTTTTAATAGAAATCTCGACAATTTTCATTTGTTAAACTCAATTTAAACCTTCAAAAATCAATAGACCCATATTCTTCTTCAATAAAATTTTTACAAGCTCCACAAAACCCAATGATGATTTTTTTTTCAAGCAAACCAATTCAAAATAAATAAAACAAGCTCAAAAGAGCATTAATTACTCAATTATAACCACAAATAAATAATGAATATTCAATTTTCTAAAACACATTTTATTAATAACTTTTCATGTATAAAAGCAATAACTATCATTATAACGATGTATCTTTGAATATGCCTTTTATAATAGTCTTTCTCAGGTATCTATGTATTTATTACTTTATGATAATGATACGAATAATAATAAAAAATTCAATCAATTAATTATTTTATTGGAGGCATAACTTTAATAATTTTGTAAGTAATCTTTTTGCCTTTGAGTTTCTACAATTAGTTATGAATTTATTAATATTATATTAGTTTAAAAAATTAATTGGTAATAATATGAATATATTTTTAAATTTTAATCTGAACTATTTTTTTATCTTTATAATATTTTAAAAAATTAATAATTTTTATCCATTCAATCAAATAAATTTCTCAAATGCAAATTAATCTATAACAGGGGAAAAAATGGTGAGGTTTTATTGTACTGTTATGTGTGGCTACCATTTCTTGACGTAAACAATTACCGACCATTCTTTTGGTGATTATAAGCAGAAACTATAATAAACAATAATTTGCGCGCGAGAGAATCAGGAATCAAACAGAGAGAAAGCAAAGCGATGGCTGCACCGGCTGCCGAGGGTCTGGCCGTTACGGCACTCCGGTCGGTGTTACACCGGGTCCGGCAAGCTGCGGAAAGGTCCGGCCGCCGTGCTGATGATGTGAGAGTGGTAGCCGTGAGCAAGACCAAACCTATTTCCCTAATTAACCAAGTTTATGATGCTGGTCACCGCTGTTTCGGTGAAAATTATGTCCAAGAGATTATCCAGAAGGCTCCTGAGGTACTCATCTGCGCCATTTCAGCATTGGCACCTCTTATTGAGTTTTAGGTTATGACAAATTGTTTCCGGAAAAAAAAATGGATGTAAATTGAACTGAATAGACATAAAGGATTCATATAGCTGAGTTAATTTGGAGATTGAGACATACTCTCTCCATGCCATTTTATGTGGCATAGTTTGATTGAGCACGAAGATTGAAAAACTTTTGAAAATTATGGTTAAATAAGAAGGTCAAAATTAGTTTTTTTTATAGAAAGGTGTAATGACTGAGGGAGTAATTGAGTAGTTGATAGTTGCAGACATTTTTTTTTGTGCAATATTGAATACGTGTTGCTGATATGCAGATTCCTGGGGACATTGACTGGTTATAAATCATCTTATTAGGGGTAAATAAGAAGGTTAACATTAAATTGTTATTAAATATAGAAAGGTGTGATAACTGAGGGAGTTATTGAGCAGTTGATAGTTGCAGACATTTTTTTTGTGCAATATTGAGTATGTGTGGTTGATATGCAGCTTCCTGAGGACATCGAATGGCACTACATCGGGCATTTGCAGAGCAACAAAGTGAAGCAACTCCTGAGTATGAGCTCATCCGAATATTTGTGCGAACTTCTGTAGGATCTTATATTTGGTTGATTTGACTTTTCCAGTTGCGATCTTGCTGAAATGCAAGTCTGCATATTTTGCCTCAATGTATTATCTTCTAACTGTAACCCCCACTTCCAACCGAGAGGTTGTGAGTTCGAGTCTCCCCAAGAGCAAGGTGGGAAGTTCTTGGAGGGAAGGACGGGGGTCTATTTGGAAACAGCCTCTCTATCCCAGGGTAGGGGTAAGGTCTGCGTACACACTACCCTCCCCAGAGCCCACTTATATACTGGGTTGTTGTTGTTGTATTATCTTCTAACTGTTTCCAACTAAAAGTTTGTTATTTTGTGCTAATTGCCTGTAAGATAAGATCGAATTATCTGACTCGAGTGTAAAAGCTTTTCTTTTTGGTATCCCAATATGACCAAAATTGCCTTTCGATGCTTAACTTGTGAACTACAAGCCGGACATATTTTCTCTCAAATTGTTATCTTCTATCCTAATTCTACGATGGAGCTCAGAATGAAGTCGGTTCTTGAGTCAATTTTCTCAATCCTTATTGGCTCGAAGCCCTTGATTCTTGTTTTATTTCTATAAGAGATTAATTTACTTGCTTTTACCTTTTCGACTAAGATTTTTTTATTAGTGCTAAGGACCTGAAAGATGAGACCTGAACGTCTAACTAAAGTATAGAGCTTTTTTCTTTAGTATCCTGACAAGACCAGAACACCCCCCCCCCCCCCCCCCCCGGTCTTACTCTCAGTCTCAGGAAGCATTCTGCTTGTATATGTAAATGGGATAAGAATATCATATTACAGTTATGTAAAGTTTACCTCCATTATTGCAGCTGCTGTTCCCAGTCTAGCCATGGTTCATGGTGTTGATAATCAGAAGGTAAAGACTTAACCTGCTTTTTTAATGCTTGATGAACTTGAGGAGTATTCTCTCCGCTTAATCTCGAAAATATTACATACTGCTTCTATTTCCACTAAGTTAGCAGCAATATGATTTTTAATTTACTTTCAGAGTTCAGCAGGATAACAAGAATTGATATCAATATAACTTTGCTCCATATAGTTATCATCAAAAGAATGAGGAGTGTGCTGTTTCATTCTTTTTTCTCCTGAGTTCGTTCTGGTCATTGTTAAGCACAAGTTGAAGCTTTAATAAGTTTGTTTTGTTAGATTATAGACTCTTTCAATGCTTTCTATTGTTCGAATCAAAAAAAGCTGATCAATCATACAACACCTTTTCTAATCTACAGCTTGCAAATCATCTTGATCGTATGGTTTCAAGCATTGACAGGCAGCCTTTGAAAGTTTTGGTTCAAGTAAATACCAGCGGAGAAGAGTGTGAGTATATTTCCTTCTCATTTTTGGAGCAGTTTTATGTTATGAAACGTTTTAACGCATTGCTTCAATTCCTTAGATTACTGGTTACACTTGCAGAATGCAGATGAAATCTCACCAATTTTGAGACTCTGAATTGTTAGCTTTTTTCTTTTTGTTCTCACTGCTAGTAATGCATGTTTGATCAAACTGTACAATGCTTGTTTTATTGGCGTTCAAGGGAAAAAAGAAGGCTTCATTCTTCCTATTTCCTAAGGAACTACCGAATTAGTTAATTTGACTATCTGCAGCAAAATCTGGTATTGATCCATCAAACTGCGTAGAGCTGGCCAAACATGTCAAGCTGGATTGCCCAAACCTTGAGTTCTCTGGCCTAATGACAATTGGAAGGCCTGACTACACTTCAACCCCAGAAAACTTCAAGGTGATACTCTGTAATTAATCCGAAATTTAGTTGTAAATGACTTGTAAAAATTCCAAGCTCTCTAAGCCATTTGAAGATGTCCCACCCTGTACTGAAAGATGCAAAGGAAGAACATTTGTAAACTACTGAAAGCAAGTCTTTTTCGTCAATGATAATAGTCACCATAAATTTTTTCTTCATAGTTATCGGAAGTTCTTTTTCCTTTTTTTGACCTTTACGTATAATAGAGGGATGCTTTTCTTGTGCTATGTAATATCTTTATATGGAATTCTTAAGAAGTTTGTTATCGTATGACTTGAGTCATGCATATTGGAAGCTTCATGACAAAAATCTTATATTAAGACCTTCATCTAATTTGCCAATTTCTTCATATTGCTGATCATCATTTCTCTTGTTTTAATGCAATAGACACTACTGAACTGTAGAACTGAAGTTTGCAAGGTGCTTGGGATGGGGGAGTCTCAATGTGAGTTATCAATGGGCATGTCTAGTGACTTTGAGCTAGCGGTAAGCTGCTATTCTCTTACCTTGTTCATAAATCTCTGATCTCTTTCATCCAAAAAAGTAATAATTCTGATTGAATGAATCACTTCTTCTGATTAATTTCCTTTGCTAGTTTCATTTTACTGCTGCTTTTATCATGTGAAAGCGGATAGTCCATCAGTCTTCTTGATTGTCTTTTGAGTATAAATTAAGGCCTCTAGCGTGCTAATGCAAAAATATATTTTCCTCGACTTAATTTCAACAGAAATGACGAAAGAAGTTTATGAATCAGTTGCAAATGTTCGAGATGACCATGCAATTCATTTTTCTCTTTTCTGCCAATGGATTTCCGAATATATTTTGTTGTCTATTTGTGTAGTCCGTGTTGTTCCCAAAGTAAGCGTGAATTGTGAAGAAAAAAATGAGCTGGTTCTATTTTGCTCATACAAGAATATATAAGCTGCATTAAGAAACTGGTTGTTAAGAGTTAAGAGTCTTAAGACTTAAAGAACGTAGACGCGTGTAATGTGTTGATTGTATATGGTAACGTTGCAGATAGAAATGGGCAGCACCACTGTGAGAATTGGATCCACCATATTTGGACCGAGGGAGTATCCGAAGAGACAATGATATCAATATGAACTTCATCGCGTAGAGCCATGCGGCATGCTTGTGATACTGAAAGCAATAGGAAGTTATAGTGCCGCCTTTCTGAATTTTTGTGCAACGAGGGAGAAGAATGAAGCAGAAATGACAAGAGAAGGATGTTGTTGCTTCAAGCTCGACTCCCGCCCTGCCAGAAAGTTATCTCAAAATTGTTTTACTGTGAATTGCTGTATACTATGTTCCATTTTTCTTTTCTTTATTTAACATACTTTTACAACAAGATTAAGTGCCGCTTACTCTTAAATTGCTTTGATCCACTTAGTCTTTTTTTTGAAGCTTTGTGTGTGTTATATAATACATAAAACTACCCCCTTGATGCTGAGGCGGCCCCAGGATTTTACGCACGAGGCACAAGATTCTGCTCAACCAGTGTCTTTTAAAAGGCTTTTAGTATTTAGGATGCCAAGTGCTTTAAATAAACCATTTTCAAGGTATATATATACATATACATATAAAAAATTTCTACAAAAGCTTGCGGGGTCCGATGACCACTTACGACAATACATAGGTCCGACTCTGCTTGACTGGGGGAATTAAGGCCTCATTTGTTTTTCTTATGATTAAGACGTCTGAATCTGAATACACATCTGAATATCAAGATGTGTATTAAGATTAAACATCTGAATTTGAATACACATCTGGATATATTAAGATGTGTATTAAGCACTGAAAAAAAATAATTAAGAATGTCTGATTTTTAACATCTGAATGTATAAAATTTGAAAATAATAAACGTAAAATTCAAAATAAATACTAACTAATCTAATATTCGATCAATAAAATATAGAATTTTTTAAAATATGATAGTTGTTGGTGGTGATGACTAAGAGGTGAATGGCAACTAGAGGCGGTGGTTGATGGTAGTTTTGGTTGATGTTGGTGGTTCATGCTAGTAGCTAGTAGTAATTTGGTAGTGGTGGCGATTATGATTGAGGATGATGGTGATGGGCGGTGATAGTTAATAATGTCGGGTGATGGTAGTAGTTGTGACTAAGGAAGGTGGTGGATGGGTGATGGTAAGTTATAATGATGGTCAGTATCGACTGTGATTGTTGATGGTGATGTGGTGGTCAGTTATTATCATTGAGGTGGATGAGTATTGATTGTGGGTGAGAATGATGGTGGTCGGAGTGGTGGAGAATGGAGATAGTAGGTGGTGATAGTCGATAATGAAGGCTATGATTGAGGATGATGGTAGCGTGGTGGTGGTGGTGGAGGTGGTGGTGGTGGTCGTGGTTGAGTACAGTGGTGGTGGCGGCGGCATGGTGGTAGTTGATAATAGTAGGCGGTGGAGGCAGTTAATAATAAATATGTGATAGCATGTTAATGAAATTAAGTCTTTCTTATAGATCTTAATCATATAGACCTTTTAAGTGGTTGTGAAGTAAAAAAACAAACACACTTAATGATTAAGATATGAATAATGAAGATTCAGATTTTAAAAACAAACACACTTAATGTTTGAGATCTGAATGATTAAGATTCAGACCTCCATTAAGTGCGAACAAAATGAGGCCTAAAAGGGAGAAATATGAAGATTTTGCTGTTCTTAATTCATTATTTGTCCTTTTATTTTGTACTTCAGTTGACGCACGCAAATACACACATAAAATCACATGCAATTCATTAAATTTTAACACAGTTCAACATCTTTTTACCATTTCCAACTAAAGCCTATATCATCTAATAGGGGCAATTTAATAGAATGCGTGGCATAAAGCCAAAAAGTTACAAAGAGGCCTTAAATTTATTTAATAATAAAATTCTATACATTTTCTTAAGTTTATCTTATGGTTTTTGAAAATATAAAATTTAGTATTTTGTTCATATTTTTGTAGTCAATTTATTTGTAAGTTGATAATAGTCAATTCATGTAATCTTCCTTGAGATATTCTTTATCTTAGGTAACATTTTTGTTAAATTGATTTTGAAAAATTCATTTTTCCTATTAAGACAACTACTATAAAAATTATTCTATAAGCAATGTAAATATTTAGAAGAAGAATTAAGATTATACGAGATTAAGTATGCAAAATATAATTATTCTTAGCGCTTAAATTCCAATAATAAGTTATAACTATCAATGTCATGGTTACAAATGACCTTTAGAAAATATTCAAGGTTGAGGCAATGCTTTAATAAATCATTGGTTAATAATCTAATTAGTATGAGTTTGAAAAATATCTACAAAGGCGCTTAGAAAACGACGAAAAAAAACTTATAAAATCAAAATTGTTAACAAGATTTATTCAATTTGGAGTAAATCAGACAAAAAGATAGGAAGTAGCTGTAAATTTAATTGTCTACCATAATTACTTTAGTAAAATTTCAAAATAGCATAAAAATTGAAAAAATATGCTTAATCATTGATGAAAATTGGCAACAAATGATTAAAAAGATTTCATTTATCACAGGTACATAATTTCCTACAAATAATAGTTAAATTTATTTTGAATCTTTTTTTTTCAAACGGAGACAACTACTATAAAAAACTATTAAAATTATTATATAAGCAATAGAAATATTTAGAAAAATAATTAAGACTTTACGTGATTAAGTGTGTGAAATATAAATTTTAACAAATTAGCGCTTAATAATCTAATTAACGTGAGCTTGAAAAATATCTACAAAGGCACTCAGAATGAAAAAAATCTCATGAAATTAGAATTGTTAACAAGATCTATTCAATTTGGAGTGAATCACACAAAAAGATAGGAAGTAGTTGTAATTTTAATTGCCTATCATAATTACTATAGTCATATTTCAAAATAGCATAAATTTTGAAAATATATGCTTAATGATTGGTGAAAATTGGCAACAAATGATTAAAAATAATTTATTTATCACAAGTACATATTTCATACATGTTATAGTATAATATGAATAATATTGAGGCCTAACTAATTTTGGGCCTATATCCATTGTTTTAGTGGCTTAAGGGCATCTTGGTAATCTTGGGTTAATTATTTTTAAATATAAAAATAAGGTATCAAATACAAGTAAATATTTTCCGTGACAATTTAAATTTTAAGGCGATATGATAAAAAAAAACTTAAAAAAGAAAGAAGAAATGCATAAAAAGAAGAAATAAACTTTGATTGTATAAGAGAATTCAACCTTCAAGTTTAAGCTTTATCTATAATACACACTTACAATCATAATTGCAACGCTAGAAAGAAATCTAAACGCAATTATTTTACGTTTCCTTATGATAGTTTGAAGATGTAAGACCAACATGATTAAAAAGTAATATAATAATAGCCATTATAAGTTTCATAAGAACAAACTTAATTTCAAGTCAATCTTTATTTTAAAAAAAATTATTATAATTATGAAATATTGAATGATAAAGCTAGCCTCACGATCGTCCTCATAAAAACAACTAAAATTCAGTATAATCCTACTTAGTGAGGTATGGGAAGGGTAGTGTGTCTTATCTTACAACAACAACCCAGTATAATCCCACTTGGTAAGGTCTGAGGAGGTAGTGTGTACGCAGACCTTACCCCTACCCTTGGGTAGAGAGGCTGTTTCCAAATAAAACCCGACATCCTTCCCTCCAAGAACTTCCCACCTTGCTCTTGGGGAAACTCGAACTCACAACCTCTCGGTTAGAAGTGGGGTTGCTTACCATCAGAGCAACCCCTCTTGTCTAACAACAACAACCCAGTATAATCCTACTTAGTGGGGTCTGGGGAGGGTAGTGTGTACGCACACCTTACCCCTACCCTTGGGAAGAGAGGCTGTTTCCAAATAGACCCCCTGCATCCTTCCTTTCAAGAACTTCCCACCTTACTCTTGGGAAGACTCAAACTCACAACCTCTCGGTTAAAAATGGGGATTACTTAATATCAGAGCAACCCCTCTTGTGTTCACCATCGTCGTCATAATAAAAAGAAAAAGAATAAGAAAATTAAAACGTTTAGAGGTAGTAGGAAAGAAGCACGTGAATGGCACGTTTCATAATTTATGATGCCACGGTTTTAAATCAAACGGTGAAATTCTGTCTTGGTTCAGTTCGGAACAGAAGAAAAAGGCAAAACATAAAACAATAAAGCTTTCAGTTGAGTCTCTGATATGGCAAACTTACCTCAGTCTTTCTCAATCGGCGTAGGCGGTTTCGGTAGCGGCGGAGCGGCAGCCTCCTCTTCCTCTGCAGTCGGAACTCCGGCCGATAAGGATCGCAAAATGCAATCCGCTGAACAGCTTGTGCTTGATCTCAGCAATCCTGATCTTCGAGAAAACGCTCTTCTAGAACTCTCCAAGGTTTATTTTTTTTCTCACTTCAAAAGTCTTTGCTTTCGTATTTTCGTTGTACTGACATATCGTGTGATTCTATCGACTCCGTGGCATGATTTTTGTGTAATTCAATTCTGGAACACCGTAAAATTCTTATAACTTAAGAGCTTGGGATTTTTTATGTCCTAGGGCTAAAGTTTGAGAATTGTTGGAGAATGGAGATGCTAGGTTTTGATGACTGCTTGTCTCTTCAGTGAGTTGAATTGTAAAAAGGGGAAAAAAAAAAAGAGCAACTGGAATTTTTCGACTCACTGAAAATTGGGATGGAAAAGATGTTGATGGCTGCCAAATTTACCTATTAGATGCTTGTTGAGAATAGTAGGAGAATGAAAATGGTAGGTTTTGATGAGTATACGCGGTGGCGGAGCCAGGAATTTATATACTTAGAAAAAAAATACTAGTTGGGATTTGAATATGTAACCTAAAGCAACTTTTGAAACCCCCTTTACCACTATGCTAGAATTTTATTTATAACCAAAATAAATTACTTTCTACCTGCACGGTATAATTTTTCGACGAAAGGATTTAGTTGAACCCCTTTTTCTCTTGCTAGCCTCTCCCCTGAATGTATATGCTTGTTGCCTCATAAAGTTGAATTTTAAAACGTGGGAATTGGTATTTAAGTTTTTTGGCTTCTGGAAATTTTGTATGGGAAATGATGTCGCTGACTGCCACATGTACCTATTAGATTAGATGCCTGTTATGAATAGTAGCTTAAGGAGGAATATTGTAGGTTTTGGTAACTAATAGACGCTTGCTGCTTCAGAGAATTGAATTCTAAAATTCGTTTGGATTCGGGAAATTTGGGATAGGGACTGATGTCACGGACTGTCAATTCTACCTATTAGATGCTTGTTAAGGATAGTAGCGGAAGGATGAATATTGTAGGTTTTTTTGGTAACTAATAGACGCTTGCTGCTTCAGAGAATTGAATTCTAAAATGAGCTTGGATTCGTTTGGATTCGGGAAATTTGGGATAGGGACTGATGTCGGGGACCGTCAATTCTACCTATTTGATGCTTGTTAAGGATAGTAGCGGAAGGACGAATATTGTAGGTTTTAGTAACTAATAGATGCTTGTCGCTTCAGAGAATTGAATTCAATTATGAGCCATTGAAATTTGGGATAGTAACTAATGTCGACAACTGGCAAATGTACTTCTTAGATGCTTGTTGAGAATATTAGTAGACCAAAAATGGTAGGTTTTGATAACTTTTAGATACTTGGTCGAATTGTAAAAAGTGAGCAATTTTGATTCGGAAAATTTCGGATGCCAAATGACCTAGCGACTGCCAAATGTACCTCAAGGCATTTTGTTGCGTGCAAGCTGTTAGATTTTTTTGTAACTTTTTATGTTTCTTTCACAGCTCAAATGGCATCTACATGGCTGCTAGCTTCAGTAGCTCAATTTGACAGTTGTCAGGCTACCAAATTTGGGGTCATGAGTATTGTTGGATTTTCCAACTGATAGATTCTTGATTTGTTTGTTAGTAGGGGTTAGCAGCTAAAGTATCCCACTTTGTATATTCTTGTCTTTGATTCAAGACGATAGTCATGGCACACTTTCTCTAAAAGTAGTTTCTGTTTTGGTAGTTTAAGATTCCAGATCACGTGAGTGCTAATTAGTGCTATTATATTCATTTCAACAGCTATCTAATGAGTTTAACTCAGTGAATGTTGATTCAAGTTGAGGGAACTCACTCATTCATAAGGAATAACGATACAAATCTGAATGTTACGTATGGCCGTGCCTAAGGGCATTGATAAATCTTTTTTAAGATTTACCTAAAAAGATTTGTTATTTTTCTTTTCTTTTTCCAGAAGAGGGAACTGTTCCAGGATTTGGCCCCCTTGTTGTGGAACTCATTTGGTACTATCGCTGCACTTCTACAGGTACTCCGAGAAATGTATCATCATATTTCTAGAGTTGATCTCATTTCTCAGATGCACATGCATGCTAAAAGTACCATTCTGTACTGTAATTCCAGCTTTCTTCTTTGTTTGTGCACATTTCTTCGGTGATTACAAATGCTTCACACTGTGCATTATTAAAATCGAGGACTGTAGGAAACATCTGAATGACTTTTTACAGCAAAGCTGTCAATAAAACAACTTAATGACCTTTGATTGGGGTTTAGCGAGGAACTCAAATTGTTAAAATTTAAAATGTCCTGTAAAATCCTAGGCGCTTAGTTAAAAAAAGGGGGTGGGGGGAGTGGGGGGTGGGGGTGGGGGGAGTGTTGTAAAGTCTAAGGATGTTTGTGAAATTTTCTGGCTGGGGAGGCGGTGGGAGCTAGTCCTCCATCAGCCCATGGGTTTCTTCCCCGTTGTATTTGGACTCAGCTCATAGCAATTTCTGAAACTAGATAATGTATGACATTTTCTTTGTATATGTTGGATTGGCTTATTGTTGGTAGGAACAGATATAAATGAAAATGATTGTGAGCTAAAAAATTGGAAATGAATATCCAGGGTGATTTAAAACTAGAATCTTTACGTGTTTTTCCTTGTTTGTTGTGGAGGTAGACGGAGAAGAGGGAGCTGAAAAAACACTTGGAGGAGAACCCCCACCCACCCCCAAAAAAAAAAAAAACCACTAGGATGAGAAACTATTCTGTCTTGTACTGGGATGTCATTTGAATATACTCTCCATTAACTGTTTTTGTACCTCTTCCCTAACTTAAACAGGAACTACTATGTGGAGGTGTGTGCTTATTCATTATTGACAACAACAACAACTACCCAGTATAGTCCCACAGTGTGGGGTATGGGGAGGGTAATATGTACGCAGGCCTTAGTTTCCAATCGACCCTCAACTTAGAAAAAGAAAAGGAAATACTGGAACAAAAACAAAAAAAAAAAAACAAAAGACACAAAAGAGCATTAGTAACTCCGGTAGAAATCACGATATATAATTATGTAAACATAGACCAAAAGTAACATGACATGCAAAAGGAAAAGGTAAACAAAAACAGAAGTAAAAGGGCATCCACAAATATTAATTTAGCCACATTCAGTAAATAAAATGGAATGCAGTACCAACGACCACTAACTAAAAACCCCTATCCTACAACCCTGATACTAGACCTCCAGACTCTCCTATCTAGGGCCATGTCCTCGGAAATCCGCATTCTAGCCATGTCATGCCTAATCGCCACTCCCCAACACTTCTTTGGCCTCCCTCTGCCTCGACTCGCACCAACTACCTTCAACCGCTCACAACTCCTCACCCGGGCATCTGTGTTTCTCCTCCGCACATGCCCGAACCACTTGACCCTCGCTTCCCGCAACTTCTCATTCACTGGGGCCACCCCCACCTTTTCCCGAATAACTTCATTCCTAATCTTGTCTAACCTGGAGAGCCCGCACATCTACCTGAGCATTCTCATTTCCGCAACCTTCATTCTCTGAACATGAGATTTCTTCACCGGCCAGCACTCCGCCCCATACAACATGGCAGGTGTAACCACAGCTCTCCCCAATGCTTATTCATTATTGGTTCAGTTAAATTAGCTCTTTTACCACTCTGTCCAACCATTTAATTATTATTTGTTAAACTTCTGTTGTGGAATTTTTTAGACCAACTATTTGATTCTTATTTCTTAAACTTCTATTGTGGTAGTCTCTAGCTTTTTCTATAGGGTTTTTAAATGTTATTTTGCATGTTTGCAGGAGATAGTTTCCATCTACCCTGTTTTGTCACCACCAAACCTGACTCCTGCTCAATCCAATAGAGTTTGTAATGCACTAGCACTTCTTCAGGTATAGAAATTCTTTTCCTTGTGGAGTTCCTTTCTTGATACTGTTTCGATTAATCATTCTTGTTGGTGTATCTTTAAAGTAATGAGTTATTGTCATTATATGATTTCTTAGTAACGATAAATCTTCAGCAGTAGGATATAGAAAATTGTATAGGTTTGGGATTGTGGTTTATGTATCAAGAAAGGTGAAGGAGTGGTTATGCACCAGACTGAAAGTGCTTAAGTTTCATCTTATTTACATCCTATAAATATTAGTTGGTAGTACCTGTTAATAGTGAAGTAGTTTTAAGTTTTATTATTTACCTGATCAAAGAAAAAGTTTGATTTTTATTATTACATTGAGCAAATTGCATGTCAAAGATCAGGTTCTAATAATAGTGTAACTTCTTTTTCAGGGTTATCTTATTCATAGTATGCCTCTATTATTTAGGTATGTAGGTTTTTTGCAAGTCAAATCTTCTACTGTTTCCTAATGAAATTTGCTTCAATTGCTTTGTATTCTGCAGTGTGTTGCCTCTCACCCTGACACCAGAATGTTGTTCCTCAATGGTAAAGATTCTGTTTCTTTTTTTTTTCTTTTAAATTTTCTTAGCTGTTTCTCAATTGCTATCAGCTTGGCCTTTTTGATATACAAAAAAAAGCCTTTTCTGGCTGCTCTTTTAGGTGGAATGTCATTGGAGAGAAGAAGACAATATCCATAAACATCCTCTTGTATATGGATACTTGATTCTCATGTCTTTGCTTGATATGGATCCTTAACCTGTCAGTTGATATAATTCCTTGACAGCATTGTTATTGTCTTGTTTCTTATATTTGTTCAAGTGCAGGAACGCTAGAAATTCTTTTATGTTGATTTCTTGCAGTTGTTCATGAATGCAAAGTGTCTCTCTTTAAAATGTCGCAGACACCATTCTTAAAACCCCTCATTTACCTTATCCCAAAACAACAACAACAACAACAACAACAACCCAGTATAATCCCACTTAGTGGGGTCTGGGGAGGGTAGTGTGTACGCAGACCTTATCCCTACCCTTGGGTAGAGAGGCTGTTTCCAAATAGACCCCCAACATCCTTCCCTCCAAGAACTTCCCACCTTGCTCTTGGGGAGACTCATAGTAAATAAGATTAATATTCTTAAAACCCCTCATAGTTATATCTCTTATACCACTGGCACTTGCTTCGTGCTTTTCACTTAAAAAAATCTTATTTACTTGTCAAACACAGACACAGAATAAAACCCAAATACTATCAAATTTATGTCCCTTGGCATTCACTTGATAAATCTTTAGAGGAGAACTGGAATTTGATTTTCACGTGAAAACACTATACTTGGATGTATGTTATCCATTACTCAGAAAAAAATTATACATTTTTCTTGGAATTCACAACTGTCAAGTTATAGAGACTGTCTTTCCTCGGCAGTCGCTGATGTCCATAAAGAGGAAAATTACATGTTTGTGGCTTCAGGTTCATTGAAGCACTGGCTAGTGCAACACAAGCATGTCCTAGATATAGTATCCCGGCCCCCATATTATTCATGTAAACGCTTTGTAACCTTCAAAAACTAATACATATTGTAAAAAAGAACCAAATAGATGGAGTTTATATTCTTGATGTGTTTCCGAGATCTGGATCGACCTTAGTTTGATGATAATCGTAATTGTGATCCATCATAGTTGTGATCTTTTGTTAGTTCCCTTGATAAATCCTTCTGACTTTTTCCTATTTTGCAGCGCATATTCCGTTGTATTTGTACCCTTTTCTTAATACAACAAGCAAGTCAAGACCTTTTGAATATCTGAGGCTTACTAGCTTAGGTGTCATTGGTGCCCTGGTGAAGGTAATAAGTCTGCTGAATTTCATGCATCTTTTTCTCTTTCAGTCTTAGTTTATTAAGCTTTTGTTCATGATCATATCTACTGGGGATGACAGTCTATGAGAAGGAAACCATGATTAGTTATAATTTCAGGAGCTCAAGATGCTGTTTATGGAATCTTTCCCTGTCTTAATCCATTATTGTTCTAAAATTCACGGGGTGCTCTGTGTCTTTTGATTTTCTCTGTGCAGGTAGATGACACTGAAGTTATCAGCTTTCTTCTGTCGACTGAGATAATTCCCCTGTGCTTGCGTACAATGGAGATGGGGAGTGAACTGTCAAAAACAGTGAGTGCTTCCTCAATGACGTTTCCGACTATATCATCCCTTATTGATCAGATTTTCATGCATCTAATTTTCTCATGCTGACAGGTTGCAACTTTCATTGTGCAAAAGATCCTTCTTGATGATGTGGGTCTGGATTACATCTGTGCCACAGCTGAAAGGTTTTTTGCAGTAGCCCGAGTTTTAGGGAATATGGTTGGTGCACTCGCTGAACAGCCTTCATCAAGGCTGCTGAAACACATAATTAGGTGCTACCTTCGTTTGTCAGACAATGTTAGGTTAGTTTTCTGTATATCACCATCCCAGTTTTCCTTTCAGCTTGCTTATGTGTGATATATCACAGCCCTCTCATGTCTTCCCTTTTTTATGGGCTAAAACTGATATGCACTGGTTATGGCAGGGCATGTGATGCACTGAGAAATTGTCTTCCAGATATGCTTAGAGATACCACCTTCAGCAGTTGTCTTCGTGTACGTAATGCTTGTAATCTAAGTAGCTTCCCACTCTCACCCCCCACCCCCAACCTGCTTCTCCCATAAAAACATGAAGCTTCTTTTTCTGGCATTAGACCTTTTCTTTTTCTTTGTATCGTTGATTGAGTTTGCCCATTGTGCTTTTCAGGAGGATCCAACAACGAGGAGGTGGCTGCAACAGTTGATCCATAATGTTAGCGTGCCTCGGGTTTCTTTGCAGGCTGGAGGTTTTGATCATATGCTGGTGAATTCACTGAGTTCACACAACTAGAACTTAATTGAGACTTCCTTGGATCTTTCACTGAGTCCCACATTGGGAACTTGGTTGGAGTATTTAAGGAGTATAATAGGAATGCCTATCTTTACGCGTATTGCCATAGCGTATTTTGTGAATTTTGGAGATTGGCAACTTTATTATTTGCTACAAAAAGGAGATCAATAATGTTATTAGACAATCTAGCAGACGCTATTTATGCAGATATGGATTTTATCCTCCTTGATGAGATATAAAGGTGAGAGAGCTCAGTGCATTTACTGAGTAGACTTCCCTGATTAAACTAGTGAATTCCTTTCATTTAGCTCTAAGGGTGTGTTTTGGAAAATATTTTTTCATGTTTGATTGGCTTAAATGTTCTGAAAAATATTTTTCTCATTCACTTTTCCCTATCAAAAGAAGAGCGTACATTTTCTAAAACTCTTTTTCAACCTTAGCCATCCTATTCTCCATGCCCACCAACCCCGCCCCACCCCACTCCACCCCCCTGCCCTTGCCCCTACCCCCGCCCAACCCTCATCCTAATATAAATATTATTTGGAGTACTTCTTTTAATGTTGTCGATGGGGTACTTTTTTTCATCTTGAGTATTTTCTTTTCATGATGTAGAAAAGTATTTTTTTTCATTTCAACAAAATAAGTACTTTCTTGTCATGATGTTGAAAAAGTATTTTCATTCTTTCAATAAAATGAGTACTTTCTTTTCATGTTGTAAGAAAAAATCAACAAAATGCATACTTTCTTTTCATTTGTAGAAAGAGTATATTTGTTTTGTTTTAATAAGAAAAATAGTATTTTCTTTTTGATTATGGAGCTCATATTTTAACGTTATTCATGTTTGAAAATTAAAGCACAGTTCCTTTGGGTTTGTGTGAGTTTTTAAAAAAATAATTAAATTCTTGAAGAAAATAGAGTCTAAAAAATGTTGAGCATTGGGGGGGGGGGGTGGAGGGGGGAGGGGGGGAGGGGGGAGAGGAGCACATGAAACATGCGAATTTGGGGGAAGAGGGGTTAGGGGATTAGCATAGAAATTTTATTTTTCTAAGAATATTTGTTATTCTCTAACCAAATACTAGAAAATATTTTTTGAAATTTTATTTTACCCACCAACCAAATATGAGAAAATAAGTGATATAATCACTCATTTTCTAAGGAAAATATTTTCGTTCACTACCAAATACAACCTAAAAGAAATATTATATGGGTATCAATTTTAATATTAAATTGAGGGGTCACTCATAGAAATTTAATTCCTCGTATTCTTTTTAGCCGAGTGTCTATTAGAAGTAACCTTTCTGCCTCACAATGTAAAGGCAAGATTGCATATACACTAGCTTCATGAGACTTTACTTGTGGAATTTCATTGGCTATGTTGTTAAGCTTAGCAATAAAAGGTGGGTAATGTCATAGTACATAGTATAAAAACATGCCAATTCTATTCCTTACCTCAGCGATTTTCAATATAGACTAGATGTTTTTACTTACACTCGAGACTCGGATTATGTTTATATTGATGTGTGGTCAGAAGGATCTCAACCTGATCTTAAATTGAAAACTTTTTTTCTTAATCATAGCTCTGTGCTACAAATTACAATACTATCAAATATATGGATTTTTTACTTCCTATAGTAAAAATTAACACCTTATTTATTTTAAATAAATATTATTTAAAAAGAATATATATTCTATAGATACTTTTTAAAGTTTATAACAAAATATTCAATTTTGGTTACCTCCTAGTTGTCACGATCCGAATTTTCCCACCATCGGGGGTTGTGATAGCGCCTACTGTCGGAGTAGGCAAGCCAACTTAAACATACACTTTCATCATTATTCAACAGGATAATAATAAACTAAAAATTCAAGCGGAAGTTTGAATTTAATAATAACTGAAAGAAATGCGGAAAGGTTAACAATCATCCTCTTCCCAAGATTTAGCGTCACAATGCTCACGGACTACTATGAGATACTATAAATAAGAGTCTGAAAGAAAATATATAAGAAGTCTGTTTCGATACAATGAAAACAAACAAAAATGAAATAGATGAGACTCAGGGCCCACGCATGCCAACGAACTACTTAGGAGTCTTTGGACTGAAGGCGCGCTCCCGATCTACTGTTGCTGCGGTCCGTAAGCTGCTCCCAAATCTGTGCACAAAAAGGGCACAAAAGTATAGCATCAGCACAACCGACCCCATGTGCTGGTAAGTGCTTCGTCTAACGCCGGCGAGGTAGTGACGAGGCTAGACCGGGCCTACCACAATTAACCTGTACAGTTATATGTGCAATAACAGAAAGATATATAAAATTTAAACAGATAAAAGGGAGGGGACATGTTGTGGAGTGTAACAATTTAGATATAAGACCAGCGAACAAAGAGTTGGAAACTGAATAATTAATACCAATAACAGAGGCCAGTAACTCAATAACTGCACGACACCAACATTCGTGCTTTTACTCTCAATTTCACCAAAACCGTCAAATATAGTGCACAACATCACCCTTTGTGCTTTTCCTCACATAACTCTCATATCAAGGCACATAATGACCCTTCGTGCTCGAATAATCAAAAACATGGCACGGAAAGACCCTTCGTGCATAATTATCAAAACGTGGCACGGAAAGACCCTTCGCTCATAATCGCTCTTCCTCACCCAATCAACGGTCACAACCAACCGGGGAGGGGAATATACAACAATACTAAACATCCCAACAAGGGAGAACAATTCAACAATAAGTCCCCGCAAGGGAACAATACCACACTTCCTTCTTAAACTCATTTGCTTCTCAATTATCACTTCATAAATAAATTAGCAAGTAATTAATTCAACCGTTTCACATCTTTCAAATTTAGAAGCAACTACGACTCACGATCATGCTAGACTCGGGAGCATAGGTAACCGTCACCATACCTATACACTGACTCCACATAGCACATAGAAAATAATGTCATAATCCTATTCCGTCAAGCCAAAGTTAGATCAAACACTTACCTCGAAATCTCAAAACTCAACTCACGCCTCTAGGATAGCTTTACTCCTCGAATTCGTAACAAAACCGCTCGAATCTATTCACAAGTTACTCAAATATATCAACAAATGCTAGTTAAATCAATTTGAATGCATAAGAATGAATTTTCCAAAGTTTTACCCAAAAATTCCCAAAATGTCCCCGGGCCCACGTGGTCAAAACCAGAGGTTTGAACCAAAATCGGGTTACACATTCCCCCACGAGTTCATATCTATAATTTTTTCTGAAATCGAACCTCAAATTGAGGTCCAAATCCCCAATTTTAAGAAAACCTAGGTTCTACCCCAAAATCCCCAATTTCATCCATGAAATTCCTTGATTTTAAGAATAAAACATGTTTTATGATGTTAAAGATTGAAGAAATTAAGAAAAAATTGACTTACCAATGATTTGGAGATGAGAGGGTTCGTGAAAAAATCACCAATGGAGTTTTTGTTTTGAAAGACTGAAGAAAATGGTTTTAATTTCGGCTAAGTATAGAAATGCACAAGTGAAGATCAGGTTTGGGAATTGCAACACTTTAGTTCGCATTTGCGAACTTGGGTCTGGGGGGCAGGGTTCGCTTTTGCGGTCAGGGCAAATCTCACTTTTGCGAGCAAGGGCGTTGCATTTGCGACCCCAGCCCATCCCCCCTTCGCATTTGCGATCAAATGGATCGCATTTGCGATCCTGTGCATATATCCCCAGCTTCACATTTGCGATCAAATATTCACAATTGTGAAAACCACATAAGCGAGCATACCAGATTTTCAAAAATGAGGAAATGCAATCCGATGCCTACCCAAAACTCTCCCGAGCCCTCGAGGCTCCAAACCAATCATGCACACAACCTCAAAGAAATCCTACGGACTCACTCGCGCGATCAAATCGCCAAAATAACATCATTTACATAGAATAAAGCCTCAAAGCTCATGATTTTCATTTCAAACTTCATAACTTCCAAATTTTCCATTTTTTAGTCCGAAACACGTCAAACGACGTCTGATTTCGATCAAATTTCACGAAAAGTGCTTAACGCTCATCTATGAACTGTACCGAGCGTCGTAAACAAAATACGAGCCCGATATCTATATTTTCTAACTCATTTTCATTTCAATTTTTCATATCATTTTCAGATAAACAATTTCTTTCAAAAATTTCGTACTCGTGCTTGGGACCTCGGATTATGATTCCGGGAATACACCCGGGTCCCATATTTTCCTACAGACCCTCCGGGACTGTCATATCACAGGTCCGGTCCGTTTACCCAAAATGTTGACCAATGTCAACTATATCAATATTATTATCAAAATTCATAGTTTTTACACAAAATTCATATATTTCCACATAAAATTTTTTTGACTTCGTGCCCGGACTGCGCACACAAATCCAGGCGACCAAATAAGAGATTTTTAAGGCCTCAGAAGCACAAAGAAAGGGAGAATTACGATGATGACCCTTTGGGTCGTCACACTAGCCCTAAGCCACTAAATACGCTATTCAGTTACGCTATTTTCTCTCTCTCTCTCTCTCTCTACTTTTATACATCCCATTCTCTTCTCCCATCCTATTAAAATTTCAGCTCTCTTCCTCCTTTTAAACATCTTCTCTTTGATTTACTTTAATCAATCCTTCAAAATCCAGCGACCAGTAGCACAACAACAACAAACCCTAGCACGAAGACCCAATCATGCCGAAGCAAATCCACAAAATCTTTGGTGATTATTTGTTGTTGAGATTCACCAAGTTTACAATTCTTGATTTCGTCACATATTTATCTTTCACTGATGCCTGGATTTCAGTCGATGTAGATGACTAGACAAGAATCCAATGAAGTTTCAATTAAATATTCTGTAAGATCCGGTTCAATTAGCGTTCTGCAAGATCTTTGAACATGGAAGGACTATTTGGCTACAAAGCAGAAGTTAGGGTTTGTTCTTAAGAAAGATGACGGAGTTTGGGGCTGAGCAACTTGATTTTCTGTTAATATATTTCAATGTATTTTCAACATATCACGCTGTATTTTCATGTATTTTATTGTATTCATTGTCTTTTTTTTCATTATAATTCGATGTATTCCATATATTTCATTGTATTCAATATCTTGCTATATGCCATGAATGTATTCATATGCCTTTTAAATTAATATTATTTATGTATTCAGATGTATTATATAATATTTTTGAATATTATATTGCTATTTTTTGAGGTATTTTTCATTTGAGAATATTTTTTATAATCGAAAATACAAATTTTGTGTGTTATAATTAAGTTTGTTGAGTTATATTTGGAGTCTATTATGTTAATTAATACACTTTCCGTTTAAAAGAAATGTAATCCCCTGTTTTACCGTAAATATAGTCGAATACACCATGTTTCACGCGATAAATACAATAGAATACACTCGAATACAACAACTGATTAGTTGGACTTCCCTGATTTACGCCTATTTTTTCTACTGTATTCATGAATACAATAGCTTAAATATATCAATTATATTTTATAACCACATCAAAGGTATCTTTTATCCGTAATATAGCAAATGGTATCTATAGATGACTAATTACTACTAAAGATAGTACTTTATGAAAATTTCTCAATATATAACTAACATTATTTGTTAAAAAATATATTACCAATTCTCTAAAAATTCAAAGGGAGAAGAAGAGGCAAAATTTGGAACAAAAATATCATTTGATTCATTGATCCTCAAATAAAAAAGCAAAGTTTGTAGTTGAGGGATATATGAGAATTTATGAATATCACGCCCCAAACATGGGCTTGAGCGTAACACGACACTCGGTGCCGGATTACATGTGACCAAGCGAACCAACTGGCTGGATGAATCAATATATGATATCATAACATACTAACTGCGAGAAATAAACTAACACATGCTGATATGATGAAAGTTTGAATGATAAAAACTAAAGTGCGAAAATACTAATACAATTTTGAAACATATTTGTAGCCAACATAGCTTAATATGAAAATCCTGCGACTCTGTCTAGCTGTTACTCTAGTCTATGAAGCCTCTAACGAAATACTGAAAACATTGACTGTCTGAAGATACTGAAGACTATAAGGTAGTAATATCCCGAAAGAACTAGGATCACCAAATAACTGGTATGAGAATCCTAGTGCTTTGAATCATCAACCTGTAAATCATTACATACATCGTGAAATGCAGGCCCCGGGCAAAAGAGAAGTCAGTACATTTAAATTATACTGGTATGTAAAGCAAATGAAAGAAAGAATATAAATGCTGAAACTGAAACTAAGCTGATAACTGAAATGATAACTGCTGAAACTAAAACTGAAGTGAGAACTGGTAACTGAACTCATAATAGAAAAGATAACTGTTAACTGATAACTAAAATGATAAATTAATAACTAATAATTGATAACTGAATTGATAAACTAATGATTTATAACTGAACTGAATAAAGGAAGTAAGGTTAAGAATACTCCCTGTTCTGAATGATGAACAACACATTTATCTGAATATTAAACTGCAGCCTCAGGCCCAATATATATATATGCACAAACTGCGGCCTCGGACCCAAGTATACGTATACATAACTGCAACCTCAGGTCCAAAATACATAAATCATAGACTGAGGCCTCAGGCCCAAAGATGCATAAAGCATAAATCTGTGGCCTCGGGCCCAAATACAAGTATTCAATATTCAGGGATTTAAAATCAGGAACTGAGAATCATACTGCGATATATGATAGTGAAATACTGAATCATGCTGAGTTACATGATACTAGAATACTAGATCACACTGAGTTACATTATACTTGAAATACTGAATCATACTGAGTATAATACTGGAATACTGAGTCATACTTAGTTACATAAAATTGGAATACTGAATATGACTAGGCTGAGACATGTACTGTTGAACTGATTATGAACACTGAAACTTCAACTATTTATGGCATACTGAGTAATCTATAGTAAGACTCGAGGTCATCAAACCCAAGTCTATATTGAATACACACTGAGCTCACAACATTCAGAATAAAAGTGGTGAACGAGTTATGAAGCTAGAGAATAGAAGTTCTACAACTGTTCAAGGAACTAGGCTTAACTATATTTTTGAGGCAATTAGTAGCGTTGTAAAACAAAAACGTAATGTAGGGAGAATCATTAACATTCCCAAACATAGAGAGTTAGCCTCACATACCTTAACTTCCTTCTCTTGAGCATAATACAATATTCGCCAACCGTTTTAACTTTAATCTATATCAATACAATTCAAAGGGATTCCAAATTAGCAACAATATCCATGTTTTGGTCACTTAGGCATTTTATCAAACACTTGGTGAGTATAAAGCTTCATAATCCTTATTAATAGTATTTCTACACCCAATAACCGATTCTCTTGCTCTTGGATAAATTCTAAAGTCTCAAATGGAAATATTATTCTCTATCACCCATAAGGTAAACAAAACCCTTAACCAAATAAAGTTCCATTAAATAAATATCTTCAAATCTCTATAATAGTTGTGTAATTAAATTGGGAACTTATGGTTTCCAATCACTATACCAAGAGTTCAAATACTTATTCATACTCATATTCCCTTAATAAATACATACATGTAAGTCGAAGGGTGTAGGATTACATTTTTTGAAGAAATTTTGCAAAATCCTCCTTTGAGTTCTTGAAGAAATCCCTTGAAAACCTAAGTATTTTATGTGTAGATTTCATCTGTACTGGTGTATAAATGATGGAATTCACACCAAGATAATAGGGATTGCTTACCTTGAAGATAGGAGGGGTTGGAGATCTTGAGAGGGTGGAGGAAAACCCTAAAATTTGTCCAAATGAAGTGGGAAAAATAGCCTCCAAAGGTTTTATATCAAAATAGGGTCGGGTTGTCAAAAAATGAATATTTGCACAGCCGCGGCGCATGGGGCAATGCATGGGGCAGAGTGGTGCATGGGGAAATGAATGGGCAGAGTGGTAATGAAATATGTATTTAGAAATGAAATTTGGAGGTGCTATGATAATTTACACAACCGCGGCGCATGGGGCGGCGCCGGCGGTAGTGTAGAATTCTGCGCTACTTTTGGTAATTTGGTCATAACTTCTGGTAGAAGTGTCTAAATGACAAACTGTTTGAAGCGTTAGAAACTAGATTCATAGATATTTTATTTTATAGTTGTGAATCGTATAATACGTTATATAAATGCAAATATGCTCGTCCAAAGTATAGTATTGTGCGTGCTAATTTAGAATTTTAGTCTATCATGTAATTTTTCAACTTGGCTTAGACTAAGGTCTTTCCTTGGACCCCAAATTACTTATGATATGCCTTGTACCCTTATTATCATAACCAATTGATAACCATTATATTACTACTCATTTAGTGCATCCATAAATGATTCAAATTTATGGAGTGTTACATTATCTCTTCCTTGGGATCATTCGTCCTCGAATGATTGTCCTGGATGCATCTTCGCTAACTTCGGACCTTAAATGGGTCTGGTTGGAACATGAACTTTCATTAACACTTGCATACTAAACTGAATGAATACACAATTAGTGAACTGATGAGGTACTAGACTAAATGGCTACTAAACTGACTAAATACTGAAATACACGGAGATTGTAATATAAGGACTGAATAAGAAGGTCAGATACCTTCGACATTTCTCCAAAATACCTATCATCTAACTGAGCATAATACTAGCTCCATAGGGCATAATAATACGCATAACATGATACATATACATGAACACTTATCTGTTATAGATGCGTGAATTCTGAACTAATATTGATATATAAATGCTGAACTGGCATGAATAATCGAGTATTGAACTGACGTGAACATCTGATCATCGAACTGACATTAGTATCTGAGTATTGAACTGGAATGAGTATCTGAGTACTGAACTGACATAAGTATTTGAGTGTTGGAAACTTGAATATTATAATATGACACGTGAAATACCGGTTCTACCACCCTTAACTCTACTGGTAACTCCAACTCATAAGCTAATTGACTGCTCCTTCACAAGATTCTATATGGCCCAACATAGCAGGGACTATGCTTCCCCTTCTTTTCAAATCTCATAACACCTTTCACAAGCAAAACTTTCAGAAACAGCTAATCATCAACTTGAAACTCTAGGTCTCTATGCCACACGTTCGAATAGGATTTTTGGTGGCTCTGAGTTATCTTTAAATTCTCTTGAATCCACTTAACTTTCTCTATAGTCCGATAGACCAAATTTGGTACCATCACTCCCTTTCACTTACTTTCGACCAACCAATTGGTGATCTATACCTTCAGCCATAAAAACTATGCTTTCAAACTGAGCAAGATAATCCTATTATAAGGTCCATATTTACCATCTCCACTAAAAGATATGTGTGTTCTAAGATAAACACTTGGTTTCCTGCTGCTAGACTTTCACTTGCTGATAATTCAGACACTTGGCCACAAAGTCTGCAACCTTCTTTTTCATGTCGTCCCACCAATAAGTCTCCTTGAGATTAAGATACATGTTTGGGCAACCTAGTGGATAGAATACCTGGACATATGGACTTATATCATCTTCCTTCCTTGCTAAGTCCATCTATGGTTAGAACACATAATCTATCCTGGTACGTCAAAGTACCATCATCTCCCCCTTGTTCAAAAGCCATCATGTTATGCATGTGAATCCCCCCTTTGAGCTACAACAAGTTGGGATAATCAAACCATTTCTCCTTCACTTCGGCTACTAAGGAGGAACATGTCCTGTTCTAGACATCAACTCCACCATCTTTGGTGCCGTAAGTTGAACTCCTACCTTGGCTAAGCAGTTAACTTCCTTCAACATAGTTCTCCTGTCTACCTCATTCATGAGCTATACTTCCCACACTTGCTTATCTTATTAAGCACTTTCTAAAAACATTTATGGTATTGTTATAAGCTAAGTCTCTGACCACTACTCGAAATATTATCGCCTCGTGCAATGGCACTACACTCGTAACACATAAATGAGCATGATTTTATAGTTTTTCTGTGACTTTATCATCAATAGCTAAGCTCAGTGATCAGTCTACTCACTTTGTATTTCTTACACATGCTAGACATTCCTTGTGGTAATTATATAACTTTCCCTAATTACCGAACTGGTTTTTTTCATATCCCATGCTAACTATTCGGGTTTTCAAATCACTAACTGGACTTACTAAAATTTTCACATCGCCCCTTAAACCAAAGGTCTTATACTTGCGGATCCTTCTCTTTTTGTTGGATCCCAATAACTTTACTTATTTTCTGCATTTCTTTGCACTCTACGTCAATGACGATCCATCTTCCAACTTACTTCTGAGCTAGAAAAACTAAATTATTCACATAACGGAAAGTTAATGTACCCACAAGTATAATACACCATCTCAATAATTTAACTCTACTCACACTATCAATCTTGGAGAAATCACATTTCAATAATTCTTAAAAGCTATTCTTCTATTGCTTGCTCTTTTACCACTAGCTATTTTTTTTCCACTGTCATTGTACTTCGGTTTTAACTTAAACTCTTTGGATTCTAACACATATTCGATATTTCAAACTGTCATCCACTCACTGGAGTTAACCTGACTAAGTGAATCAAATCTTACCTCTACTAGTTCTGCTGAAATTGTTAATTCACTATATTTACTCAAAACTTATTTACTATTATTTTACTAATCACTTGCTAGCATCATATTTTCTTGCTCTGCTTTGAATAACTAAAGTGAAGCATAAGGTTTATCCTAACTTCCCTCATCATGTGACCATATTCTCCTGTCGTATACTGTCATCTTTTTGAACTATGCATATGGATCACACTTACAGAAATCTCATCTATCTTATAAAAATTGAGATATCTAACCCCTAACTTTCTATAAACTTCAAAATTACTTCAGACTATAAACCTCCAACCTAAACACATAGTCACATCATGTGAAGGGGAACTATCATATCTTTTATCTCACAATAATAGCCATTTCGTATATAAATTCACTAACATGGTACTTTCTAGTTCTGATTTGAATAAATCTAAACAACTTAAAATCATTCCCTAAAAAATTTAATATCGCATGCTCTTGGTTCTACTCTCACACATCATGTTATTCTTAGCTATATTTTCCTTAGGCTCTTTTCTGTCCAAAACTATAGTGATCAATTCTATGCTCGCTGCGGTTGAATTCTTAACCTGATACACCGTAGGGGTCTGACATACGGATATACAACCATACATATCTGATAAAGGACTTTATGTTGCATCCAGTGAGCCATGTGTCTTAATCCCTAAAATATGTGAAGATTTTGCTATAATCACTGTTACTTACATTCACTTTGAGCATCCATATGCATCACTATATACTCACAAGTCTGTAGAAATTTTGATACACTGAAAATTGGATATTTGGTAAACGTATAACTGAATATTGATGTACTGAATAACCATAAACTTGCTAACTAAAAGACTGTATAACTGGTAACAGAGGTAAACTGATAACCATAAGACATGATAATTGCTTTTGTACTTTCTAATAAGGTTATGCTCTAATATGTAACACTATCCATTGCATCCCACTTTTAACATCCTCTAAAGTCTTATATTTACCAATCGGAACTCTATGATTATACCCCAATGGACAATTATCCTCTCTAGGACCTTACTTTTCTCCTGCGTGTCGCTTGGGAATCCAATACGTTTGGAATTTGATAGGAAGATAAGATTACCTTTTGCTATAAGCTTCATGGCACGGTCTATAGTAGAAAGAAGTGCGACGATCCTGGATGTCTTGGTAGTTAACCATTTATATGAGTGGCCGGCACACACATATAAAGGAAACTCCACTAGACACTGCTTCATAGACTCCCTAGAACACGTGAACCTAGTTCTATAATACCAAGCTTTGCCACGCCCCGAACATGGGCCTGGACGTAACATGACACTCGGTGCCTAACTACATGTGACCGAGCGAACCAACTAGCTGGCTGAATGAACATATGATATCATAACATACTAAATACAGAAAATAAACTAACGTGTGCTGATATGCTAAAAGTCTGAATGATAAAAACTAAAGTGTGGGAAATACTAATATAATTTTGAAACATATTTGTTGTCAACATAACTTAATATGAAAAGCATGCGACTCAGTCTAGCTGTTACTCTAGTCTATGAAGCCTCTAATGAAATACTGAAAACATTGACTGTCTGAAGATACTAAAGACTATAAGGTAGTAATGCCCCGAAAGAAGTAGGATCACCAAATAGCTGATATGAGAATCCTAGCGCTTTGAATCATCAACTTGTAAATCATTACCTGCATCGAGAAATGCAGGCCCCGAGCAAAAAAGACGTTAGTACATTTGAATTGTACTGGTATATAAAGCAATTGAAAGAAAGAATTATAAATGCTGAAACTGAAACTAAGATGATAACCAAAATGATAACTATTGAAACTAAAAATGAAGTGAGAGCTGGTAACTGAACTGATAACTGAAAAGATAACTGATAACTGAACTCATAAACTGATAATTGATAACTGAACTGAATAAAGAAAGTAAGGTTATGAATACTCCCTCTTCTGAATGATGAACAACACGTTTATCTGACTATTAATCTGCGGCCTCAGGTCCAATATATATATATATATATATATATTCACAAAATACGGCCTCGTGTCCAAATATATGTATACATAACTGCGGCCTCGGGTCCAAAATGCATAAAGCATAAGCTGCAGCCTCAGGCCCAAAGATGCATAAAGCATCAACTGCGGCCTCAGACCCAAATACAAGTGTTCAACATTCAGGGATTTAAAATCAGGAAATGAGAATCATACTGCAATATGTGATAGTGAAATACTAAATCACGTTGAGTTACATGATACTAGAACACTGGATAACACTGAGTTACATTATACTGAAATACTGAATCATACCGAGTTACATAATACTGGAATACTGAATCATACTGAGTTACATAATATTTGAATGCTGAATAGGACTAGAGTGAGACATGTATTGTTGAACTGATTATGAACACTGAAACTTTAACTGTTTATGGCATACTGAGTAATCTATACTAAGACTTGGGGGCATCAAACCCAAGTCTATATTGAATACGCACTGAGCTCACAACATTCAGAATGAAAGTGGTGAACGAGTAATGAAGCTAGAGAATAGAAGTTCTACAACTATTCAAGGAACTAGGATTAACTATATTTCTGAGGCAATTGGTAACGTCGTAAATGAAACGTAATGTAGGGAGAATCATTAACATTCCCAAACATAGTGAGTTAGCCTCACGTACCTTAACTTCCTTCTCTTGAGCATAATACAACATTCTCCAACCCTTTCAACTTTAATCTACATCAAACAATTCAAAGGGATTCCAAATTAGCAACAATATCCATGTTTTGGTCACTTAGGCCTTTTATCAAACACTTGGTGAGTATAACGCTTTATTATCCCTATTGATGGCATTTCTATACCCAGTACTGATTCTCTTACTCTTGGATAAATTCTAAAGTCTCAAATGGCAATATTATTCTTTATTTCCTATAAGGTAAACAACACCCTTAACGAAATAAAGTTTCATTAAATAAACATATTTTCGATCTCTATAATGGTTGTGTAATTAAATTGGGAACTTATGATTTTCAATCGCCATACCAAGAGTTCCATTATTTATTCATACTCATATTCCCTTAATAAATCCATACATGTAAGTCTAACGGTATAAGATTACCTTTTTGGAAGAAATCTTGCAAAACCCTCCTTTGAGTTCTTGAAGAAATCCCTTGAAAATTTAAGTATTTTATGTGTATATTTCATCAATACTTGTGTTTAAATGATGGAATTCATACCATGATAACGAGGATTGCTTACCTTGAAGATAGGAGGGGTTGGAGGTCTTGAGAGGGTGGAGAAAATCCCTAAAAGTTTTCCAAATGAAGTGGGAAAATAACCCCCGAAGGTTTTATATCAAAATAGGCTCGGGTTGACAAAAGCACGAATATTTGCACAGCCTCGGCACATGGGGCAATGCATGGGGGTGGCGTGGTAATGAAAAAATTATTTAGAAACAAAATTTGGAGGTGCTCTGATAATTTAAATTGTGACGACCCAAAGGGTCATCACCGTAATTATTCATATAGTTGATTTTGGTCAACGTTTTGGGTAAACGGACCCGTACCCGTGATGTGACGGTCACGGAGGGTCGTAGGAAAATATGGGACCCAGGCGTATTCCCAGAATCAAAAGCCGAGTTCAGAGGATTGAGCTTCCCGAGTGGAAGTGGGAGAGGATCACCATGGATTTCGTTATTGTTGATGCTATATATGGGTTATTGTTGACAGGCTGACCAAGTCAGCGCATTTTATTCCAGTTGCCAGCACCTATTCATCCGAGAGATAAGCTGAGATTTATATCAGAGCGATCGTTCGCCTTCATGGCGTGCCCGTATATATTATTTTGGACCAGGGTCCGCAATTTACCTCGTATTTCTGGAGAGCGGTACAGCATGAGTTGGGCACCCAGGTCTAGTTGAGTACAACATTTCACCCCCAGATGGGCGGCCAGTGCGAGAGGACTATTCAGATTCTTGAGAATATGCTCCGAGCCTGCGTTATAGATTTTGGAGGCTCGTGGGACCAATTCTTGCCTTTAGCAGAGTTTGCCTACAACAACAGTTAGTAGTCCAGTATTCAGATGGCTCCGTATGAGGCGTTGTATGGTAGGCAGTATCGGTCCCCAGTCGGATGGTTTGAGCCGGGAGAGGCTCGGTTATTTGGTATAGATTTGGTACATGAGGCCTTGGATAAGGTCAATGTCATTCAGGACAGACTTCACTCAGCTCAGTCTAGGCAGAAGAGCTATGCAGATCGTAAGGTTAGGGATGTTGCTTTCATGGTTGGTGAGAGAGTATTGCTTCGTGTATTTCCTATGAAGGGCATGATGAGATTCGGGAAGAAGGGCAAGCTTAGCCCTATGTTCATTGGCCTATTTGAGATTCTTGAGCGCGTGAGGAAGGTGGCTTATAGACTTGCCTTGCCGCCTAGCTTGTCTGCCGTGCACCCAGTTTTTCATGTATCCATGCTTCAGAAGTATCACGGCGATCCCGCCCACGTGTTAGATTTCAGTATTGTCCAGTTGGACAAGGATCTGTCATATAAGGAGGAGCCAGTGACTATTTTAGACTGGCAGGTTTGACAGTTGAGGTCGCGGAGTTTTCCTTTAGTGCGTGTTCAGTGGAGAGGCCAGCCTCCTGAGGCATCGACCTAGGAGTCCGAGTCTGATATGCGGAGCCATTATCCCCATTTGTTCCCCGACTCAGGTAACTCATTCTTTTGTCCGTTTGAGGACGAACGACTGTATTAGAGGTGGAGGATGTGACGACCCAAAGATCCATCACCATAATTCTCCCTCTTTTTGTGCTTCCGGGGCCTTGACAACCTCTTATTTGGTTGCCTCAATTTGCGTGCGTAGTCCGGCGCGAAGCCAAAAATTGTTTATGTGAAAATATTTGAATTCTATGTTAAAAACTATGAATATTGATAATAATATTAATATAGTTGACTTTGGTCAATATTTTGGGTAAACAGACCCGGACCCTTGATGTGATGGTCCCGGAGGATCCGTAGGAAAATATGGGACCCGGGCGTATTCCCGGAATTGAAATTCGAGGTTCCAGGATCGAGTACGGAATTTTTTTGTGAATTTGTTTTCTGAAAATGCTTAAGGAAAAAATAAAAATGAGATTTGATCAAAAGTAATAGTATCGGGCTGGTATTTTATTTTCGATGCCTGGTACAAGTCTTAAATGGGCATTAAGCGCTATCTGTAAAGTTTGGTTGAAAACGGACGTCATTTGACGTGTTTCGGACTAAAAATGGAAAATTTGGAAGTGTTGAACTTTGAAATGAAAATCATGAGTTTGGAGGGTTGATTCTATGCAAATGATGTTATTTTGGCGATTTGATCGCACAAGTAAATCCGTAGGATGTTTTTGAGGTTGTATGCATGTTTGGGTTGGAGCCTCGAGGGCTCGGGTGAGTTTCGGATAGGTGTTAGGTTTATTTTGTAGCATTTGAAACAATTGGTACCTGCAGGTTTCGCATTTGCGAAGCCAGCCTCGCAAATGCGAGAATTCCCCTTTGGCCTGCTATATCGCAAATGCGAGGAAAAAACTCGCAAGTGCGATCCCCCTTCTAATAGCCAGTCTTCTCAAATGCGAAGACATCTTCGCAAATGCAAAGACATCTTCGCAAATGTGATCCCCCTCCTAGTAGCCCAGTCTTTGCAAATGCGAAGACATCCTCGCAAATGCGAGTTTCGCCCAAAATCTGCCCTCTTCGCAATTGCGAACAATTTATCGCAATTGCGACATCCGCCATTCCTTCTGCATTTTTCGCAATTGCAAAAAATCTTCACAATTGCGACATCTGCGACTATGCATCCTATACTTAGACGATTTCAAACCTCATTTTTCATATTTTCAAAACCCAAACCTCCATTGGCGATTTCCTATCGACTCCTTCTCTCCCAAATAAGTTGTAAGTCAACGTTTACTCAATTTCTTCAATCTGTAACATCTTTTATCATGATTTCATCTTAAAATCAAAGCTTTTAATGGGTAAAAATGGGGATTTGGGGTAGAACCTAGGTTGTATTAAAATTGGGGATTTGGATCTCAATTTGGGGTCTGATTTCAAAACAAATTGCATATATGAACTCGTGGGGGAATGGGTAACCTGGTTTTGGTTTGAAACTTGAGTTTTGACCAGGTGGGCCCGAGGGCATTTTGGGAAATTTTGGGTAAAACTTTGGGAAGTTCATTCTTATGCATTCAAATTGATTTAACTAGCATTTGTTGATACATTTGAGTAAATTGTGATTAGATTCGACCAGTTTTGAGGCAAATTCGAGGGGTAAAGATTTTCTAGAGGCGTGAGTTGAGTTTGGAAGCTTTCGAGGTAAGTGTTTGATCTAACTTTGGTTAAGGGAATAGGATTAGGATAATATTTGCTATGTGCTATGTGGAGTCGGTGTATAGGTATGGTGACGGTTACCTATGCGCCCGAGTCTAGCATTATCGTGAGTCATAATTGCTTTGAAATTTCAAAAAAAAATGAACAATTGTGATAATTACTTGTTAAATGAACTATGAAGTGATAGTTGAGAAGCAAATGAGCTAAAGAAGGAATTTTGGTATTTCTCCCTTGCCGGGACATATTGTTGAGTTGTTCTCCCTTGCCGTTGTTGAGATGTTCTCCCTTGTCGGGACTTGTTGTAGAGTTGTTCTCCCTTGCCGGGATATTTTATCTTGTTGTATATTCCTTTCCCGTTTGGTTGTGACCGTTGATTAGGTGAGGAAGAGAGAGATTATGCACGAAGGGTCTTTCCGTGCCATGTTTCTTGATTATTTGAGCATGAAAGGTCTTTCCATGTCATGTTTCTTGATTATTTGAGCACGAAGGGTCATTCTGTGTCTTGATGTGAGAGTTATGTGAGGAAAGCACGAAGGGTGATGCCGTGTAATATGTATTGAGAGGTAAAAGCACGAAGGGTGATGCCGTGCACTATATTTGAGAGTAAAAGCACGAAGGTTGATGCCGTGTAGTTTTTAATTCACTGGCTTTCTTTTATTGATGTTAAATATTTGTTGATACCTAATTTTTCCAGATGTATTCTATACTCAAAATATTCAAAAATAGCATATAGATGCATATATAAGCATCCACAAAAGTTTAGTATTTTTCTACATTTTTTTTCAAGTATTTTAAAACCAATTTACGACTTATTTTGTAATATAAAATCCAATATTTAGTCTCAAATCTTTTTATTTTGATAAGTAATCTATTTTATTCTTCATTTACATAAAAATACATTTTACATAATTTTTACAAAATTTTACAAGTGCATTAGGTACTTCTAAATTAAAATCGCATTAAATTACAATTTTAGCCCATTTCTCAATTTGACAAGTATTTTAACTACAAAATTGTTCCTAATAATTTTAAACAATACTTATACATATTTTATTTAACTCAATAATTTTATTAGAAATTTATAATGACATTTACTATTTTATATATTAAATTAGGGGACAATTGGCCATTTAAATCATAGCCCTTTTAATTTCAATTGTAGCCACATTTCCGTCCAAATTAAACCCCCCAAATTACCTGACCCAATTTGAATTTACCCGACCCAAACCCACCCAAACTAACCCGACCCAGCCCTCTTTTAATTCCGTTGATCACTCAGATCAACAGTCCATGTTTAACTTACCTTAATTAAACTCAAATGCCCATAACCCTAAAATCATTCTCCCAAACCAGCCACCTTTGAATCCCTAAATGATCTCTAGCCCCCCTGAACCCTAGTATGTTCCGTCCCTATTTCACCGGCGTTCATGGCCGTCCAAGACCTAAAATGCCTATACTCATTCACTCCTCACCTATCCTGGTCTTTGGTTTCGAAGATCGGACTTCAAAGTTTACTGGACCAGAGGTCTTCCGATGTGGTTACTGCAACCGTGTCCGGCCTTTCTCCGGCAAGCCTTAATGTCCTGGGTCCTTGGCTAACTCCGACGAGTCCGTTCAGGCTTTTCTCGATTCTTCGAGACCTTTCTATGAAAACGCTAATGTTCGAGGTTCTTCTCTGCGTTTATATTTAATATTTTCTATAAAATCCTAGTGATTCTCTAAAGGTTTTAAGTGTTTTCCACTTTTCTTCGTCTATTCTTGTTTCAAACTGTTCTAGGGCTTTCCATTACTTCTTCGATTTCTTTGATTTTGTTGCTTTATTTGCTACTGTGTGTTCTTCTCTAGTCTTCACTATTATTTTTAAGCATTTTCTACCATGGCTCTAAAGCGTTTTGCTTCATTGATTATTTTCTAGGGTTTTTAGTTCATATGGTCTATGCTTTCATTACGATGTTCTTCTTGGCGTTCATCTTCATCTATGACTTTTTTTGTGTTCTATGTGTAATGGAAACCCTAAGTTCTAAAGGGATTTTTCATTTTTTTTTATGTGTAACCCTAGCCGCCTCTAATTGCTTCCTTGTGACTTTATGCTATATGTTATTCTACTACCTCTAGTTTATGCATGCTCGAACCTATGCATCTCTTATATTGTCACATTACCCCTTTCTGAGCAACCCTAATTGGGAAATTGATTTTTGTACAGTTGTTTGATTCTCTAATTGATCTGTGTTTCTGACTAAGTTCGAATAAACTAGTATCTCGATTCCTTGATTTGCTAGTTGATTACATGCCTTATATGTATACCCGTGTGATTTTCAAAACTTATTACACGTATTTGCTCTATTTTCTATGATTGATACTCAATTTTCTTTCCAAAATTAGACCAAAGTTTATTTATTTCCAGCTTGTTCCTTAATTAAAGAAAGCCTTCCCCTTAATTGTCTTTGATTGGTACTGTTGAATATTTTCTTACCTTAAGTGTTGCATCTCTTTCAAGATATAAAAAGCCTTCACCTTCTTCTAACTGACACTAGCACACTGATACACGAGTCCCTCTAAGTTCATTCCCTAAAAACTCTCTTCTCTTCTATATTCTTCTCTGTTACTTGCTCTTTTTGCTAAGAGTTAGCCGGCTAGAATCCAAGGCTAACTATAAGGATCAATACTTGCTTTGTCATTCAAGTTGCAACTGGTAGGATCCTAATTTTACATCATCAACCTCCAACTAGTTGTTTACTTAACCCCATTCCTTGTCTGTTTATGTTTAAATCAGCATGTTAACCCATTTCCATCCCCTAGTCTGTTTGTGTATTTCAATTTGAGCTTTAGCATGTTTAATCCCCTTCCCTTTTCCCTTGTCTGTTATGTTTGAATTCAGCAGGTTTAATCCCCTTCCCCATTCCCTTTGTCTGTTTGTGCATTTCAATTTAAGCTTTAGCATGTTTAACCCCCTCCCCTTTTCCCTTGTCCGTTATATTTGAATTCAGCAGGTTCAATCCCCTTCCCCTGTTTTCTTTGTCTGGTTTTGTATATTTGAATTGCAGCATGTTTAATTCTCCCTTTTCCCTTATCTGTTTATGTTTCAGTTTTCATTTCAGCATGATCACTCCCTTCTCTTGTCTGTTTATTGTACATTATTGTGGTTTAAGTTCTTGTACACCCCTTTCCCCTGAATCCCTTTAATTTAGTCTGGTTCTCTCAAGTATGCTTATGTGATTCCCTTTCCCTGATCCCCATTTGAATGTGAGTGTGTTTTGGATTAGGGTGGCATGTCATTGCCACTCCTAGTTTAGAACTAAGGTTTTTAACAACCTATGCTCAAAGTAATCCCATTCCCTACCTCCACATTATGTGTTTGAGCCTTGACAAAGGCCTGTTGGTGTCCTAATCACCATACAAGCCCTAGTCTGACTTGTTTACAGGTCTGCTCTTGCTTGTTAAGTTTACATTTATTCTTAGTTCTTTAAGTTCTACCCCCCTCTGGTAAGCTATGCTTAGGGACCTTGGAGTCTCCTCTGAACTTTGATGCCTTAGGGCTGGTAATTCCACACTTGCACTATTCTATTTGATTGGAGTGTAGGCATTGCCTGGGTTATTTTGAAAGCCTTTGGAACTTTGATACACTCTGAAGAGAAAGCCTCGGATTTGGGAGCCCGGATTTGGTAAAAGGCACGTGTTGGACATTAAAGTTGCTTTGCGCTTCTTCGGGAATGTTGTAGTATTGATGTATTTGCTCATTTCCTTTAATGTTTTTTAGATTCTTGTGAGTAATTTTTTATAAAACAAATTGGGGATATAGTGAAAGGGAATATGGAGGGGTTTACATTCTTGCATCAATTAGATGTCATGTCTATAGGCTTTACATTCTTGCATCAATTAGATATCATGTCTATAGGCTTACATTCTTGCATCAATTAGATATCATGTCTATATGCTTTACATTCTTGCATCAATTAGATATCATGTCTATAGGCTTTACATTCTTGCATCAATTAGATATCATGTCTATAGGCTTTACATTCTTGCATCTATTAGATATCATGTCTATAGGGTTTACTTTCTTGCATCAACATCAGATAGTAACCATGTCTATAAGGGTTTACTTTCTTGCATCTCATATAGATATCATGTCTATAGGCTTTCTTATTGCACAATCTCATGTAGATACCATGTCTGTAACACTTTTCGTTATTGTACCAACTCCATAATAGAAATCATGCCTATAGGTTTGCATTCTTACAGCCTCATATCGAAACCATGCTTATAGGTTTGCATTCTCATAATCTCACCTAGAAAATATGCCTATAGGAACTATATAAACGCTAGAAAAAACATTAGGTCGTAACAAAAGGGCTAATAAGCATGTCATAAAGTTCCAAACTCGCCATGGCTTCAAACATTTCATTTCAGTTCATCTCAAAGTCTGTTTACCTTTTAATCGGGTCCAGGTCTGCCCCTTTCACATTAATCTGAACCTGTAATGTCTTTTAAAATGTTAAATTGGTGGTGTTAGCTACTTCGCCCGCCTAAGTTTAATACTTTAAGGTCTTTTTAATTTTTTTCTTGCACCCATTTTTGTATTAAAAACAGTGCAACTGACTCGTAAGCCTTTTCTAAACTTGTCTGCAACTTTGAAACTTTTTAATAGATCCTTTTCTAAAACTAACGTTTCCTCCTGACTTTCTAAATCCTGTCAGTTCCTAATCACGGGCCCGCAGGGTGCAAAGCGGGTTGTCTATCTAACTGTTATGTGTTAAACTAATCTGCCTGCCCTTTAACCTCTTTTTAAAGACCAAATCAGTATTTGAAGTCATGCTAAACTAGTTGTTGTTATGTTATGGGGTTTATTTGAGCCTTTAATTATCCTACTTGCATACCACTTACATGCTACGTGTTTTGACTGTCGTTCTAGTATTTCTACCTTTGAAACTCCATATATATCCTATCTCTCTCGCCCATTCTTATGATTAGAAGTCCTAATACCCCAGGACTAACAGGTTGGGACGGGTATTAGCATGCAATAAGTAAACGATACCAACGCGTTTAAATACCTTAACGGGGTGGGAAGGGTAGAATATGGAGATGATGACCGGTACGCTAATACCATATGCGACCCCTCTTTGAGGAATATGGTATTGTACCGACGTGATCCATGTAATAGTCAAACCTAGGACCTTCCTCTCTTTTGTTTTATTTAAATGTTCTTCTATAGTAATGCTTTTTCAAATTAATCCTCTCTTTTATTTTAAATTTATGTCCTTTCTTCTTCTTTAAAGCTTTTAAGTCGTGTGAATACTATATATGTAAACCTTATTTGTTTAATTGCTTCATCTCTTTATAAAGTCACAATTGACACGTCCGGGAACCACACTAGTGGATCTTGAGGGGTGTCTAACACCTTCCCGTCGAGATAATCTCAAGCCCTTACCCGAACTGTGGTTTTCTTTCAAAATACTCCTCCCATCACTAAAAGTGTCCTAATGCACTATAATCATAAGGTGGAGACTCTTCAAATTCCATAACCTAATTCCCAAACGGGAATGAGAGTTGTTTTGACCATAATATCGTAAAACCCAATTTCGCTTTTTTTTTATAGGACGTCGACAGCATGGCGACTCTGCTGGGGATTTTTCTTTAAGGCTTTTACCATTACGTGTTTTGTGACTTTATTACTTTCTTTACTACCTCTATTTATTGCTTCAATCATTCTTTGGTAATTACTAACTTGTTTCTTCATGTCTTCTTTCTTAAGCTATTTACTTCTTTGCTGCCTTTACTTTATTTCAATTCCGTCTTAATTTTCGAGCATCTATTGTAATCATTATCTTATGAACGTGAAAATACATGTACTTATTTCATTGTTGTAATTGCATCCTTCAACATCATTTTCCACTCGTGCCAAACAAATACTATAGTAATGCTTATAATGAGTGGTTGCGCTCTTCCAATATTACAAACCCATTAAATTTGGCAAAAGCATATTTGCGGTAAAACCAGTCGATCAACGGTGTAGTCGACGGTTCCGTGCCTTTCCCTCTTGAGTCGTCCGCTCAAGGTGTACTTTGTCTTTTACTTCAAAAGTAGAAACCTTACTCTATTTAATTGCTCATGCATCATGGTCAAACTAGCCGAATATGTTATGTCGACCGCATAGTGACTCATTAGGATAGACTAAACCAAAAGTCCATCGGGTTTCCTCGAAACCTAAACTGACATTCACGTTATGTGCATTGATTTGGAGAACTAAATACCTCTTGCTAATTATTGATTTAAATAGTCGAGTCTGGTGGGGTTAAGGGCCTAACACTCTATTTTGCAGGAAATGAGGCACGAGGTCCCCAGATTCGGTATGGTATCAAACATTCACCCAAAGTTACTTAGCTGGTGGGATGATATTCATGGTAGTGATCGGGTTCTTGTTCGCAAGCATTTAAGAAATCTTCCTTCACTCCTGGCAATTAGGCCAGATAATAAGATTGTGGAAGCTGCTACTATGTGTTGGGATTATGAACGGTCTGTCTTTCACTTTGGGGGTATTGAAATGACGCCGTTGTTGGAAGAAATTGAGGGTCTAGCCGAAATTCCTTGGGATATCCCGGGAGCTGCTTATGCCAGAAAACCGCAAAGGTAAAGGGTTCCTGAAAATGATGGGGATCAAGAAGAATCCTAATCTGACCAGTCTAAACGACTCCTACATATCCTTTGACTTTATGTATGAAAGGTTCAGACATAGAAAATCCTGCAGCACTTACATGGATGAGTTCGCCCTCACCTTTTTGGGGCACATACATAGGTGAGCCATTGTATTCATGTTCTGTTTGCTTGGCATGATAGTCTTTCCAATGAAGAAAGCTAGAATCCATACAAGACTAGCCATGGTAACCTAAGCCATAATGGAGGGTATCGATGGGCAAACATTCAGCCTAGCACCCATGATCCTCGCCGAATTGTACGGAGCCTTAGAAAAATGACAACAAGGGGCACCACACTTTGAAGGGTGCAATTTGCTACTACAATTCTGGCTCATTGAACATCTTCAGAAGGGAGATTATAGATAAGAGATCATACGACGAGATTGGGATGACCATTTCAGTTTCCATTATCCAAAGCGAATGCACTTCATACCAGATATGTTTGCTCACCCGGAAGATGCCAGTGGATGGGTAGAATTATTGGAGAATCTGAAAGAAGAGCAGGTACAAAAGATGTACAAATGGTTTCCAACTGGGGAGTTTATCATTCGGTCTAGGGATGCGCCATTCCTTGTACTCATCGGCTTAAGAGGAACTTACCCTTATGTCCCCCTTCGAGTCATGAGGCAAGTAGGAAGAAAGCAGATTATACCAAGGGTAGAAAAGATGAGCCACTACAGGGCTGACTTCCAAGATGACGATAGCCCACACTGGTGTCGGGCTCAGCATATGTGGCATTCAAAACTCATTTTGGAAAAGGAATCTATGGATCCAGATAGGTATCAGGCGGGGCATGCGCTGCTTTATCCAGGATGGCTAGAATACGATCATATTGGCTTGGGAAAAACAGGTTTCGTCCATGGTCACAGGGTTATTGATGAGGACACTACAACAAAGGTCAAGTATAATCAGCTACGCAAACAGATGCGAGAGTGTGAAAGTGAACATCGAGAAATACTAGAGCCCAAGAGAAGATAATCAATGAGTGGAAGGACGCGGCTGTCCACAAAAACAACCGTTTAGGGTACCTGGAACAGGGTCTAGTGGATCTGGAAGGCAAGTTTCTGAAAAGGATCAACGACTGTCAGGAAGCTGAAGGCAATGAAGACGGGCACTTGGCTCAGGCTTATTTGTTGCTAGGACTGCGCGAGTTGATGAAATTGTACGAAGGAGGCAAAGATACCGAATCTGGGGAAGTTCCTTCTAGGACAAAATAGTTAGGATTTTTACTTTCTTGATGTAATAAGGCCACCGGCCATTAGCGACAATTTCTTTTCAGTTCTTTTTGACTCGTTCTATTTTGTTTTATTAAATGAGGCACTTGGTGTTATATGTTCTCCAAATCATATCTGTCGCTAGGCCTACCTCGGGCAAAACGAGGCACTTAAATAGGAAACGACTTATATTCTTGTAACAACGTGTTTAAATACCGCAATATTTTCTTTCTCAGAATCCGCACTAACTTACCTTTTTGCTTTTCTTTTATTTATTATTCCCCTCCCCAAAGGTTAGTTCGTGCATTCTGGCACCATCAACATAGTCAACAAGATCTAAGGGTCCTTCTCCTCCTCCTCCTCCGAGTCCCCCCAGAAACAGGAATAAAGGAAAGATGGGAGATAATGAATCAAGAAAGGAAATTGAAGGAACTTCCCAAGGTACCCCGATCACCAAAGAGACTGTTGCTCATTTGGAGCAAACTTTGCTAAGGTTTCGAGAGGAGCTACATCAGGTTCGGAGTTTGGCGAGTTTGTCCATCTCCCTTGCTGCTGCAGATGTCAACAATAAGGTCCCTGCACCTCCGCAGAAGACCCCAACCCAAGCTCGCAACAATGCTCCACCGCTCATCCCTAAGCCCCAAAATGCTCAAAACCACCAAGATACCCCTATCTTTGTTGATAGTGTATCGTACTATACACAACCCATATCACATGTGTCAGAATAAGACTCACTCATTCAGAACTTGGCTGCTGAACTCAAGAAACTCACTAGCAGGGTCCAAGGAGTGGTAGGTAATAATGGTGTGGATGGTTTAAATTATGAAGAACTTTGTGTTCAACCTGATGTCGAACTCACGGAGGGGTACAAACCTCCTAAGTTCGAAATGTTTGATGGCACGGGTGATCCCAGGGTTCACCTCAGGATGTATTGTGACAAGTTGGTAGGAGTTGGTAGAGATGAAAAGATCCGCATAGAGCTGTTCATGAGAAGCTTGGAAGGTGATGCTTTATCTTGGTATATCAGCCAAGATGCGAAGAAGTGGACGAGTTGGGTAAACATGGCGTCCATTTTCATGGACCGTTTCATATTCAATAATGAGAATGCGTAGGATGTGTTCTATATCCAGAATTTGAAGAAAAAGCCTAATGAAACCTTTCGCGAGTATGCTACTCGTTGGAGGTCGGAAGCTGCCAAGGTTAGACCGGCTTTGGAAGAAGAACAAATAAACAGGTTTTTCGTCCGTGCTCAGGACCCACAATACTATGAGAGATTGATGCTGATAGAGGGGCAGAAGCTCTCTGATATTATCAAACTGGGAGAAAGGATTGAAAAGGGGATCAAAAATGGTATGGTTACTAACCTTGAAGCACTGCAGGCCACCAATAAAAATTACAATCTGGTGGTACGTCAAAGAAAAAGAACGTAAAATCCGTAATGGTTGCGCAGAGAAACCACTTTCCCATAAAATACCAACCCTACCCTCCATTTCCACTCACATGTCAACCCTCTCTAAATTACCAAGCACCCTCACCTACCTATCAAAATCCATCACCGTTACCAAACATATCAGTCCACCTCGCCAGGATATTCCCAACCCACACCCGCATACCAAGCTTACAATTCCCAACATCCTCACTATCCATCACCACCTACCCGCCAAAACTTCCCACGATCAAGACCAAACTTCAACAGCAAGCCTCCCAGACAATACACCGCTATTGCCGAACCCATTGACCAACTGTATGAGAATCTCAAAGCCGCTAGATATGTTACACACATCCCAGCCATAACCCCAGAATACCCTTCCCAATGGATCAACCCAAATAAAACCTGCGCATACCATTCGGGGATGAATGGCCATACCATCGACGAGTGCCGCTCGTTGAAAGACAAAATCAAGACCTTAATTGATAACAAGGTCATTGTAGCTAAATGTCCTACTCCCAATGTTCACAACAACCCCCTACCAGACCATAAGGGGGAGGTGTCCACATGATTGAGATTGAGGATGACTGGGACCCCAAAGGGTCAATCGGTTTGATATCTGAAGTAGATGAGCCCAAGAAGCAGGCGGTCACTCTTAATCCTATTGTTGTGCAAATCCAACCATATGAGGGCAACATGGTGAATATATCTGTACTATTTGAGTCCGAGACACTTCTTGCAAAAGTGTCGAAACCAATTGAGGTAGAGTTCGGGACTCCAAAGGTGCACGCACCAATTGAAGTTACTATGTTGCCTCCAAGGATGCCCATCCCAGTCACCATGTTAGAAATAACCCCATTTCAGTCAAATGCCATACCCTGGGACTACACAGCCGAGGCAAGAAGGACGGGAAAAGCACGCACGGGTGAAGCAATTGCCGCACAAGGTATGACTAGAACAGGCAGGGTGTACACCAGAGCACCTAGCTGAGTCCAGCAAGCAGGCCTCTGGACGTCCCATTGAAACTGGGCTTGATGATATCTGGAGAAAGATATAGGCTAAAGTATATTCAGTTGTTAAACAACTAAACAAGACTCCAGCACATATTTCCATCTTGGCATTGCAATAGAGTTCCGAGGCGCATAAGAACGCCTTGATGAATATATTGAGCGAGGATTATGTCCCGAGCAACATAATAGGAGGAGAGATGGCGAACATGGTAGGGCATATATTGGAGAGTCACAAAATCACTTTTCATAAGGATGAATTACCACCTGAAGGGCTCGCCCATAACAAAGCACTACACATCACTGTACAATGTGAAGATCATTTCATCACCAGGATCTTAGTCGACGGAGGTTCTAGCCTCAACATTTGTCCATTGATCACCCTCAAGAACTTGGACAAAGGATTACATGAGATAAAATATGGAGCTATTTACGTTAAGGCTTTTTATGCTTCTCAGAGGTCCACCCTCGGGGAGATTAGCATGTGTTTGCAAATAGGGCCCACTTGGTTTGATGTTAATTTCCAAGTCATTGACGTACAGACATCTTACAACCTATTGCTGGGACGACCCTGGATCCACACCGCTTGGGCTATGGCATCAACCTTCCATCAGGCCGTGAAGTTCGAATGGAACCATCAGAAGTGATCATCCATGGCGACGGTAGCAACCCCATATACAATCGCCAGACTATTCCGATGATCGTAGGCAGAAGAAGAATAGCGGAGAAACATATCATCATATTGAGCGAGTCAACACAGTGGACAAGGACAAATGGTAGAGTAACAAGGTCGAGAGAATTCTTAATTGGAGTGGGTATGAACCAGGGAAAGGACTTGGTAAGAATCTTCAAGGTATCACCAAACCTATCCAGTTGAAGAAGCATGGTACTACCTTCGAACTGGGGTACGAGTACACTTGGCAGGAATTCAAAAACTGGTCACCACCATGGCGCGACCCTTAATACCCATTGGAACACCCCATACCTCAGTTGGAGCAGACATTTCAACCGGCAGACACTCTCTACGGGTTAGAACAAGACGAGGCTCTTGCGGCAATGAAGAACTTGTTTCTGGAGGAGGACATGGACTGTTGTGTGATTTTTGAAGAGGGAGGGGAGAAAGGCCCTTCCATTCAGGCTGCAAACCGAGGGGAGCACCTCACCAACTGGTCAATCAGGACCACCATCGCCCAAAAATCTTCGGGGTAGTAAGGCTGAACAAGCATCATGCATCTTTGTTTTAGTTGTTTTCTTTACTTTCCGCATTGTCTTTACTTTCCAAAAGAGCCCCGATGTTTTGAACATTTATGAATTTGATCAAAAGCATTTTCAGCTTATCAAATATCTCGCTATTAATTACTTTTCTATGCTATTTACTTTATCTTCACACAGCATTACTATTACATATCTTGATAATGAACCAACAACCGTAACTTGCAACGAGACTACGCAACAAACGGACATAGACTCAGAGGAAGATGATATACCAGAAGAGGTTGTCAAAGAGGTCGAGAATTTTGAGAATAGACCTAAGTCCAACTTGGATGAAACCTAGGTCGTCAATTTGGGAGATACAGAGAATGTCAAAGAAAAGCGCATCAGTGTGCACATATCACAAACACAGAAAGAGAAATATACAGAGTTCTTAAGGGAATATAAGGATATCTTCGCATGGTCTTACGAAGATATGACTGGTCTCAGCACATCCATCATCGCTCACAAGTTGCCGACAAATCCTGCATGTCCGCCGATAAAATAGATGCTTAGAAAATTCAAGCCAGATATGAGTTTAAAAATCAAAGAGGAGGTCACCAAATAGGTCAAAGCCAGAGTTCTTCAAGTGGTAGAGTATCCAACTTGGTTAGCTAACATTGTGCCAGTACCTAAGAAGGATGGGAAAGTCAGAGTCTGTGTCGACTACCGGGATCTCAACCGGGCCAGTCCCAAATACGATTTCCCCTTGCCAAACATACACATTCTGATCGACAACTGCGCCAAGCATGAGTTGCAATCATTCGTCAATTACTTTGTGGGGTATCATCAGATATGGATGGATAAAGAAGATGCAGAGAAAACAACTTTTATCACGCGTTGGGGCATGTATTGCTACACAATGATGACATTCGGATTGAAGAATGTGGGAGCTACTTATATGAGGGCCATGACTACCCTCTTTCACGACATGATACATAAGGAGATTGAGTTATATGTAGACGATGTCATCATTAAGTCTAGGAAGGCTGCAGATCACATGGAGGACCTCCGAAAATTTTTCAACAGACTAAGAAAGTATAACTTGAAACTCAATCCCGCCAAGTGTGCATTTGGGGTCCTCGCGGGAAAGTTATTGGGTTTCATCTTGAGCCGTCGAGGAATAGAGATAGATCCGTCAAAAGTCAAATCTATTAAAAAGTTGCCACCGTCGAAGAACAAGAAAGAGGTAATGAGTTTCCTGGGGAGACTCAACTATATCAACCGGTTCATAGCTCAGTCTACCGTCATCTGCAAACCTATCTTCAAGATGCTAAAGAAGGATGCCGCCACCAAATGGACCGATGAATGTGAAAAGGCTTTTGACAAGATCAAAGAATACTTGTCTACGCCTCCAGTCCTGGTTCCGTTTGAACCTGGAAGGCCTTTATTGCTATCTCGCAGTTTTGGATGGAGCATTTGGTTGTGTCTTGGGACAACATGATGAGACAGGGAGAAAAGAGCAAGCCATTTACTACCCCAACAAGAAATTTACCCCGTACAAGGCTCGATATTCCTTGTTAGAACGCACCTATTGTGCTTTGACCTGGGTAGCTCAGAAATTGAGGCATTATTTATGTGCTAACACTACCTACCTTATATCAAGAATGGATCCACTAAAGTATATTTTTCAGAAGCCCATGCCCACCATCAAACTCGCCAAGTGGCAAATTTTGTTGAGTGAATTCGACATTGTCTATGTCACCCAAAAGGCAGTTAAAGGATAGGCTTTGGCAGATCATCCCGCAGAAAATCCTGTAGGAGGGGAGTATGAACCACTGAAGACGTATCTTCCCGATGAGGAAGAAGCTTTCATAGGAGAGGATATTGCAGAATCCTATGACGGTTGGAGGATGTTTCTCAAGGGAGCCGCAAATTTCAAAGGAGTTGGTATCGGAGCAGTCCTGGTATCAGAAACCGGTCAACATTACCCGATGTCCACCAAGCTCAGGTTCCCGTGCACCAGTAATATGGCCGAGTACGAAGCTTGCATCTTGGGGCTTAAACTAGCCATGGATATGAACATTCAGGAGCTGCTACTGATCGGAGATTCAGACCTACTTATACACCAGATTCGAGAAGAATGGGAAACCAAGAATCCCAAGATACTCCCTTACCTACACCACATACATGAATTGAGAAAGAGGTTCAGAAAAACGTAACTCCAGCACATTTCAAGAATACAGAATGAGTTCGTAGACGCGCTTGCCACTTTATCATCCATGATTCAGCATCCAGATACAAACTTCATCGACCCTATCCAGGTCAAGATTCAGGATCAACCGACATATTATGCACATATTGAGGAAGAAGCCGACGGAAAACCCTGGTTCCACGACATTAAAGAGTACCTGACAACAGGAAAATACCCAGAGCATGCCAACGTTACTCAAAAACGAACATTTCGGAGGTTGTCCAACAATTTCTTTCACAGCGGAGGAGTCTTATATAGGAGGACTCCCGATTTGGGACTATTAAGGTGTGTCGATGCGGCAGAAGTAACCAAGTTATTGGAGGAAGTGCACTCAGGAACTTGTAGGCCGCACTTGAGCAGTTTTGTTCTAGCAAAGAAGATACTCCGAGTAGGATATTTCTGGATGACTATGGAAACAGACTGCATTCAGTATGTCTGAAAGTGTCACCACAGTCAGATACATGCGGATATGATAAAGGTACCTCCGAACGAGCTCACTGCAACGAGCTCACCATGGACATTCGCTTCCTGGGGAATGGATGTTATTAGACTAATCGAGCCTGTGGCCTCAAACGGACACAGCTTCATCCTAGTTGCAATTGATTACTTGACTAAATGAGTTGAGGCAGCCTCATACAAAGCAGTAACGAAGAAATTCATAGCACACTTTGTCCGAGATCGTATTGTCTATCGGTTCGGTATTCCAGAGTCAATCATCGCGAATAATGGTTCCAATCTCAACAACGATTTGATGAAAGCGATATGCAAAACTTTCAGGATAAGGCACATGAACTCTACAGCTTATAAACCTCAGATGAATGGAGTTGTGGAAGCAGCCAACAAGAACATCAAGAATATATTAAGGAAAATGATCTGAAGGCATAAGCAGTGGCATGAGAAGTTGTCGTTCGCTTTTGGGTTATCGTACCATAGTTCGCACATCAACCGGGGCATCTCCCTACATGTTGGTTTACGGTACAAAGGCGGTCATCCCCGTCGAGGTAGAAATTCCATCCTTGAGAATCAGATAAGAAGCTGAGCTAGATGACGCAGAATGGGTCAAGGGTCGCTATGAGCAGTTAACCCTTATAGACGGAAAAAGAATGAACGCTGTTAGTCACGGTCAATTATATCATAACAGAATGTCCAAAGCCTTCAACAAAAGAGTGTGATCAAGGAAGTTTACACAAGGGCAGCTGGTGTTGAAGAAAATATTTTCACATCAAGATGAAGCCAGAGGGAAGTTCTATCCCAACTGGCAGGATCCATACATGGTTCACCGGGTTCTAACTGGAGGAGCCCTTATTCTTGCATAAATGGACGAAGAAATCTGGCCAAAACCAATCAACTAAGACATAGTGAAGAGATACTACATTTAATCAGTATGCTTTTTCTTTATGATGTAATTTGAACTATGCCTGACCTAATTCCCGATTAAGAGGGGATACGTAGACAGCCCTATGGGTTTGGTCATCCCTGCCGAGGTAGAAATTCCATCCTTGAGAATCATATAAGAAGCTGAGCTAGATGACGCAAAATGGGTCAAGGGTCGCTATGAGCAGTTAGCCCTTATAGACGAAAGAGAATGAACATTGTTTGTCACGGTCAATTATATCAGAACAGAATGTCCAGAGCCTTCAACAAAAGAGTGCGACCAAGGAAGTTTACACAAGGGCAGCTGGTGTTGAAGAAAATATTTTCACATCAAGATGAAGCCAAAGGGAAGTTCTCTCCCAACTGGAAGGATCCGTACATGGTTCAACGGGTTCTAACTGGAGGAGCCCTTATTCTTGCAAAAATGGACGGAGAAATCTGGCCAAAACCAATCAACTCAGACATAGTGAAGAGATACTACATTTAATCAGTATGCTTTTTCTTTATGACGTAATTTGAACTATGCCTGACCTGATTCCCGTTTAAGAGGGGATAGGTAGGCAGCCCTATGGGTTTGGTCATATCCTTAATAAAATTCCATTTTCCCTCGCGCTTGGAACTGGGAAAAAATTTTGAGGAGGACCCTCAAAATTCCGAAGTCAGTTTGTTAGTGTCCGCATCAGCATCAACCTAGTAAACTGGGGCATCATTTTGAGGAGGACCCTCAAAATTCCAAGGTCGATCCATTTTAAGTCATTCAGCACCACGGTCAACAGCGCCAGCCCAGTAAACTAGGGCAGAATTTTGAGGAGGACCTTAAAAACTCCGGAGCCAGCAAGGTTGCCGTGCCTTGGACCACATTACAGTTTAGTTAATCATAAAGCAAAACTATCTTTACTTATATATATACATATTTGCATAAAATCATTTGGATCATTATCGTTCAGCAAAACTACCCCAAATGGTACAAGACGCCACGAGCCGAGGGATGCGAAGTAACCTCCCCTTACAGAACTCATGATTTTTCTTTGGATGCAGGAATTCAGAATACAAATAGGCGATACATGGGCTTTACAAAACTGAAATTCCCAAAACCACTACTTACTTCGCAAAGGTTTACTATCTACATTCAACACTTCCCCAGCAGTCATGATATTGCGATCATTTACCAGGTAAGAAAATCACCATCATCCTCTCCTTTATATTTCTGCATTTTGCATAAAGCTATTCTCTGCCTTCCGAGGTTAAGCTCTACCTTCATCCTGCATAAGGCTATCTTCTGCCTTTCGAGACTAAGCTCTGTCTCCATCTGCATTTTTGCATCGCATAAGGCTATTATATGCCTTCCGAGGTTAAGCTCTACCTCCATCCTACATAAGGCTATCTTCTGCCTTTCGAGACTAAGCTTTGTCTCCATCTGCATTTTTGCATTGCATAAGGATATTATCTTTCTTCCGAGGTTAAGCTCTACCTCCATCCTGCATAAGGCTATCTTCTGCCTTTCGAGACTAAGCTCTGTCTCCATCTGAATTTCTCTATTGCATAAGGCTATTATCTGCCTTCCTAGGTTAAGCTCTACCTCCATCCTGCATAAGGCTATCTTCTACCTTTCGAGACTAAGCTCTGTCTCCATCTCTATTTTTGCATTGCATAAGGCTATTCTCTGCCTTTCGAGGTTAAGCTCTACCGCCATCCTGCGTAAGGCTATCATCTGCCTTCCGAGGCTAAGCTCTGCCTCCATCCTGTATAAGACTATCTTCTGCCTTTCGAGACTAAGCTCCGTCTCCATCTTGCATTTTGCATAAGGCTATTCCTTGCCTTCCGAGGCTAAGCTCTTCCTCCATCTTGCATATGGATATTCTATGCCTTTCGAGGTTAAGCTCTACCTCATTTATTTTGCGTTTTGGCTGAAAGATCGCCACCTGGTTTCATTTGGCTGAAATATCGCCGCCCTGCGTTTTAAAATCCCGCTCAAATGAAAGATCGCTACCCTTTGCACTCATTCGACTGAAATATTGCCACCTTTTCATGGGCTGAAACATCACCAACTTATTCAAAGGCATCACAGTTCGGAGGCACCATCTGCATAGCCTGAGAAAACCATTTCATGGCCTGCAAATCTTTACTATATGCTCTTCATAGCCCAGGACGTCATAGTCTGAGGACGTCATCCTAATCGTCCGAAGACACCACTCATGGTCCAATGAGAACTTGCATCACGATTAAATAATGCAAAATATACGCACGCCTTTCATTTGCAGGTACACCGGCTGGCACAATCACCTTAGCAGGAGCAGTCCCGCTCCATTTCTCCGCAGCCCGTCTGATCTCCGAACCCCTGACAAGTCTCAAACCCCGTTGCGTTCGCCTTTTCCAAAATTTCATTGGCATATCCCGCCAATGGTCCCTGAACTACATACGGCCCAATTCCTGTAAAACCAAGGATATGTAGGCAGCTCAGAAGCCAGAGCACGGTCGAAGTTCTCTTACAGTCGTCATTTCTAGTCAAAATTGGCCATCTTTTCTTTACCCGACAACTCTTTCATCCTCCTCGGGTAAAGAGGGGTAGCTGTTGATACCCAATTTTTCTTCATGTATTTTTATACTCAAAATATTCCCAAAATAGCATATAGATGCATATATAAGCATCCACAAAAGTTTAGTATTTTTCTACATTTTTTTTCAAGTATTTTAAAACCAATTTACGACTTATTTTGTACTATAAAATCCAATATTTTGTCTCAATTCTTGTTATTTTAATTAGTAATCTATTTTATTCTCTCATTTACATAAAAATATATTTTACAAAATTTTGCAAGTGCATTAGGTACTTCTAAATTAAAATCGCATTAAATTACAATTTTAGACCATTTCTCAATTTGACAAGTATTTTAACTACAAAATCGTTCTTAATAATTTTAATTGATACTTATACATATTTTTATTAACTCAGTAATTTTATTTGAATTTTATAATGACATTACTATTTTATAAAATTAAATTAGGGGAAAATTGTCCATTTAAATCATAGCCCTTTTAATTTCAATTGTAGCCACATTTCCGTCCAAATTAAACCCCCCAAATTACCTGACCCAATTTGAATTTACCCGACCCAACCACCTAAACTAACCCGACCCATCTCTCTTTTAATCACTACCGTTGATCACTCAGATCAACGGTCCACGTTTACCTTAATTAAACCCAAATGCCCCTAACACTAAAATGATTCTCCCAAACCAGCCGCGTTTGAATCCCTAAATGCTCTCTATCCCCCCCGAAACCTAGTCTGTTCCGGCCCTATTTCACCGGCGTTCATGTCCGTCCAAGACCTAAAACGCATATACCCGTTCACTCCTCACCTCTCCTAGTCTTTGGGTTCGAAGATCAGAACCTTACTTTAAAGTTTATCGGACCAGAGGTCCTCCGATGTGGTTACTGCAGCCGTGTCCGGCCTTTCTCTGGCAAGCCTTAAGGTCCTGGGTCCTTGCCTAACTCCGACGAGTCCGTTCAGGCTTTTCTCGATGCTTCGAGACCTTTCTCTGAAAATCCTAATGTTGGAGGTTCTTCTCTATGTTTATCTTTAAGATTTTCTCTAAAATCCTAGTGATTCTCTAAAGGTTTTAAGTGTTTTCTACATTTCTTCGCCTATTCTTGTTTCAAATTGTTCGTCCATTTTAAACTTAGGGTTTTCCATGACTTCTTCGATTTCTTTGATTTCGTTGCTTTATTTGCTACTGTGTGTTCTTCTCTGGTCTTCATTATGATTTTTAAGCATTTTCTACCATGGCTCTAAGGCGTTTTGCTTCATTGATTATTTTCTAGGGTTTTCAGTTCATGTGTTCTGTGCTTTCATTATGCTGTTCTTCCTGGCGTTCATCTTCATCTATGACTTTATTTGTGTTCTATGCTTAATGGAAACCCTAAGTTCTAAAGGGATTTTTCATTTTTTTTATGTGTAACCCTAGCCGCCTCTAATTGCTTCCTTGTGACTTTATGCTATATGTTATTCTACTACCTCTAGTTTATGCATGCTCGAACCTATGCATCTATTATATTGTCACATTGCCCTTTCTGAGCAACCCTAATTGGGAAAATTGATTTTTTTACAATTGTTTGATTCTCTAATTGATCCATGTTTTCTGACTAAGTTCGAATAAACTAGTATCTCGATTCCTTGATTTGCTAGTTGATTACATGCCTTATATGTATACCCGTGTGATTTTCAAAACTTATTACACGTATTTGATCTATATTCTATGATTGATACTCAATTTTCTTTCCAAAATTAGACCAAAGTTTATTTATTTCCAGCTTGTTCCTTAATTAAAGAAAGCCTTCCCCTTAATTGTCTTTGATTGGTACTGTTTGCATCTCTTTCAGGATATAAAAAGCCTTCACCTTCTTCTAACAGACACTAACACACGAGTCCCTCTAAGTTCATTCCCTAAAAACTCTCTTCTCTTCTATATTCTTCTCTGTTACTTGCTCTTTTTGCTAAGAGTTAGCCGGCTGGAAGCCAAGGCTAACTATAAGGATCTATACTTGCTTTGTCATTCAAGTTGCAACTGGTAGGATCCTAATTTTACATCATCAACCTCCAACTAGTTGTTTACTTAACCCCATTCCTTGTCTATTTATGTTTAAATCAGCATGTTAACCCATTTCCCTCCCCTAGTCTGTTTGTATATTTCAATTTGAGCTTTAGCATGTTTAATCCCCTTCCCTTTTCCCTTGTCTGTTATGTTTGAATTCAGCAGGTTTAATCCCCTTCCCCATTCCCTTTGTCTGTTTGTGCATTTCAATTTAAGCTTTAGCATGTTTAACCCCCTCCCCTTTTCCCTTGTCCGTTATATTTGAATTCAGCAGGTTCAATCCCCTTCCCCTGTTTTCTTTGTCTGGTTTTGTATATTTCAATTGCAGCATGTTTAATTCTCCCTTTTCCCTTATCTGTTTATGTTTCAGTTTTCAGTTCAGCATGCTCAGTGCCTTCTCTTGTCTGTTTATTGTTCATTATTGTGGTTTAAGTTCTTGTACACCCCTTTCCCCTGAATCCCTTTAATTTAGTCTGGTTCTCTCAAGTATGCTTATGTGATTCCCTTTCCCTGATCCCCGTTTGAATGTGAGTGTGTTTTGGATTAGGGTGGCATGTCATTGCCACTCCTAGTTTAGAACTAAGGTTGTTAACAGCCTATGCTCAAAGTAATCCCATTCCCTACCTCCACATTATGTGTTTGAGCCTTGACAAAGGCCCGTTGGTGTCCTAATCACCATACAAGCCCTAGTCTGACTTGTTTAAAAGTCTTCTCTTGCTTGTTAACCTTTGTAAATGGTTAGGGGTGTGCCAGCCTCACTCCATAGGCTAGGTATGACCACCTCATACAATGGTCTTCCTCTAATCTACCACCTTTACATTTATTCTTAGTTCTTTAAGTTCTACCCTCCTCTGGTAAGCCATGCTTAGGGACCTTGGAGTCTCCTCTGAATTTTGATGCCTTAGGGCTGGTAATTCCACACTTGCACTATTCTAATTGATTAGAGTGTAGGCATTGCCTGGGTTTCTTTGAAAGCCTTTGGAACTTTGATACACTTTGAAGAGAAAGCCTCGGATTTGGGAGCCCGGATTTGGTAAAAGGCACGTGTTGGACATTAAAGTTTCTTTGCGCTTCTTTGGTCCTGTTGTAGTATTGATGTATTTGCTCATTTCCTTTAATGTTTTTTAGATTCTTGTGAGTAATTTGTATGAAACTCCATATATATCCTATCTTTCTCGCCCATTCTTATGATTAGAAGTCCTAATACCCCAGGACTAACAGGTTGGGACGGGTATTAGCATGCAATAAGTAAACGATACCAACGCGTTTAAAACCTTAACGGGGTGGGAAGGGTAGAATATGGAGATGATGACCGGTACACTAATACCATATGCGACCCCTCTTTGAGGAATATGGTATTGTACCGACGTGATCCATGTTATAGTCAAACCTAGGACCTTCCTCTCTTTTGTTTTATTTAAATGTTCTCCTATAGTAATGCTTTTCCATATTAATCCTCTCTTTTATTTTAAATTTATGTCCTTTCTTCTTCTTTAAAGCTTTTAAGTCGTGCGAATACTATATATGTAAACCTTATTTGTTTAATTGCTTCATCTCTTTATAAAGTCACAATTAACACGTCGGGGAACCACACTAGTGGATCTTGAGGGGTGTCTAACACCTTCCCCTCGAGATAATCTCAAGCCCTTACCCGAACTCTGGTTTTCTTTCAAAATGCTCCTCCCATCTCTAAAAGTGTCCTAATGCACTATAATAATTAGGTGGCGACTCTTCAAATTTCATTACCCAATTTCCAAACGGGAATGACAGTTGTTTTGCCCATAATACCGTAAAACCTGATTTCGGTTCTTTTTGAAAAAAAGGGGGCGTCGACAATATTCAGTTTACATTTCTTGTTCGTTGGACTTATAAATGAACTGTTACACCCCAACATGTCCCCTTCCCATATTATGTTTAAATTTTGTTATCTTTTTGTTATTGCACATATATCTGTACAGATGGATTGTGGTAGGTCCGATTTAGCCTCGTCACTACTTTGCCGGGGTTAGGTCGGGCACTTACCAGCACATGGGGTCGGTTGTGCTGATACTACACTTCTATGCCTTTTGTGCACAGGTCAGGATACAACTTACGGAACGCAGCAGTAGCTAGGGAGCGAGCCTTCAGTCCAGAGACTCCGAGGTAGTTTGTTGGAGTTCGCGGCCCTGAATCTTATCTATTTCTTTTCGTTTGTTTTCATTGTATCGAAACAGACATGTTATATATTTTCTTTCAGACTGATGTTTTTAGTACTCTTTTAGTAGTTCGTGAGTAGTGACACCAGATACTGGGTAGAGCATGTTACAAATTTCCGCACTTTACTATTGTTATTTTGTTAGAAGTCTTTCGCGTGGTTTTTAATTAATTATTTAAGTTATTATACTATTTTAAATTAAAGTTTTTGTGAAATGTTTAAAAGGGTTGGCTTGCCTAGCTCCTACAGTAGGCGCTACCACGACTCCCGATGGTGGGAAAAATTCGGGTTGTGACATAAACAGTCGCGCCGCATGAGGCGGCGCGGTAATGTAAAATTGTGCGCTACTTTTGGTAATTTGGTCATAACTTCAGTAGGCGTGTCCAAATGACGAACGATTTGAAGCATTATAAACTAGACTAAAAAATCTTTCATTTGATAGATTGTGAATCACATAATACCTTATATAAATGTAGCGTCCAAAATATAGTCTTGTGCGTGCTCATTTAGAATTTTAGTCTATCATGTAATTTTCCAACTTGGCTTAGACTAACTCTTTCCTTGGACCCCAAATCACTTATGATATGCCTCGTACACTTATTATCATAACCAATTGATAACCATCACTTACTACTCATTTAGTACATCCACAACTAATTCAAATTTATGCGTTGTTACAATGAAAAAGTAACAATTGCCATCACAAAATAGTACACCTACACGCCTTCATTTACATTATTTTTGACCGGAAAATTAAAAGCTAATTAAAAGATATTGGACTATTTGGATTCATACTTTTTGAAATGATTCGTGCATGTTTGTTGTGAGGAGTAACAAAATCAAGTTGATAAAGATAAAATTGGCAAAGCTTCAATAGCTTCAATTACACAAACTAGGGTAATTCAGTTGCAAAGCGAGATAGGTAGGAATTAAAAATCTCAGGATTATAATCCAGAGATAGTTAATTCGACATCTAACATGTGATGGTAGTTAATATCACTATTTTATTCTCACTTTGTGGGACTATACTGGATAGTTGTTGTTGTAATTAATACCATTATTTTAGTATAAAATATATATTGTATTAGCTAATACTCATAACTAAATATAGTATCAAATTCTAACCTCAATTTATAATCCTAATCCCGGTAACCAAATGATCCCAATATTATAGCTTGTTTTGCTAGCTTCTCCAAACCTAGAAGCAGTGTTTTTTGAAAAAAAATAATGTTTTATTTTCAAAGCTAAAGTGTTTCGGCCAAGGTTTTGAAAGAAGAAAAATATTTTTAAAGAGAAGTAGAAGTAATTTTGGAGAATTGGAAAAAAGTAACTTCTAGTCAAAAATACATTTTAAAAAAGTATTTTTGAGAAAAATACATATGTAAGTATTTCTTTTAAAATTTAAGGACAAATATTTTTTTATTAAAAATAATTCTCAAAATAAGTTTGATTTTGGAAATGGCGTTTTGGGGGAGGGAGCTTCGCGTTTGCGAGTGGGTTTGAAACTTTGAATTATAGAAGCAGGTTACGCGATGTATTGTTGAAGAATTCTGGAATTTAAAAAAAAAATGCAGTTTCTATCACATTTCAGCTGTGACAATCAGTACTTTGCAATCGCCGGAAAATTGCGCGATGATGACGGAAGCAAATAGGCAGCCGGCGGAAGAAATTACAAACACGGCGACATCTGTAACGGCAGAAGAGGAACTATTGAAGTATCGATTCAAGAACACGAAGCTTCTAGAAGAAGCTCTAACTCACACTTCCTGTAATTCTTCTTCATCTTCTTATAATTACCAGCGGCTCGCTTTCGTCGGCGATGCAGCTCTTGGCTTAGCCATTTCAAGTTATTTCTTCTCGGTTTACCCTGACGTCGACTGCGGTAAGCTCACTGACCTCCGCGCCGCCAACGTCAGCACCGAAAAGCTTGCTAGAGTCGCCGTCCGGCACGGTCTCTACAACTACTTCCGCCGCAATTCACCGATCCTCGATGAAAAGGTACATTATAATAATTTTGAAAGTGCTTACTCCCTTTTTTCGTTTTATTAATTATTATTCTTAGTTTGACTGGGCATAGCGTTTAAAAATGGTAAAAAGTTTTTGAATCTTTTGCTCTTAAACCAGACGTGTGTACAGATCATGTCATTCCACAAGGAGTGTCATTAAGGAAATGGGAATACTGGAATTAAAAACTTGCTACTCCACTATATATAGAAATGTGACATTCTTCTCAAAATAGACTAAAAGGGAAGTATGATACGTAAATTGAAACAAAAAGAATTAGTTATATGCATAATGTAGGTAGCATCTTATAAAGAGTGTATAGAAATTAAAACTTTTAACGAATCCACCTAGTGATGGTAGGGCTCAGACATTGTTTAGGGGTAATTTATGTATTTCCCTTCAAAATTTAAATACACGAAGGAAGGGAACATGGCACTTTACCTCTTAATTATAAAAGAAGGGTAGACATGCCTTCCCCATGCTTTAAGGTCTTTAGATGTGTGCGTGTGTAGACTGCTCAAAGTACCGTTCAAATATCTAAGTTGTGAGGACTCTTCCACTTTACAAAGTAACTAGCTCTACAAAAGTAAAACAAAGTAGAAAACTAATAACTTGGGGGAACTCCTCCCAATTACTATATGGATATAAAACCAAGTTTCCAAAAATTTAGTCCTTTGGTTTGGATTGTCTAGTTTTGAAATTGGGCTGTTGCATCTTGTCCAATATGTATGGCCCTTTTGCTTCTTTGTGCAAGTCTTCAAACCTTGAAAGCCGTAGTTGTTTTAGATAGTGAAGATTCCAGTTAGCGGTAGCATATGGCACTTCATTTGTCTTCGGTAGCAGTGCATTGCGCATTTCCTTGGCACAGGATCCATCAAACTAACTACGATAGTTCTTTTGCGGAATTGTAATAGAGGGGACTTTGAATTTGGGCATAGGTGAATGAATTCGTGATAACAGTGCAACAAGAGGTGGAGATGGAGTTCTATGGAGGAGTGATGAAAGCGCCGAAAATTCTTGCAGACATTGTGGAGTCGGTCATGGGGGCTGTATATGTGGATTGTGGCTTCGATGTGAATGCTTTCTGGGTGGTCAGTCTCTTTCTTACTATTTAAGTTTGTGCTGGCCATGGATCTTGTAAAAGCTCTCTTTTCTTTTTGCTTCCTGGATGTAAAAGTAATCAACTATGCCTAAAACTGAAATAGTTAGGTTGGCTATGCTCATTCTCTATATTTATTTCTCTGGATTTCCAATAATCTCTATATTTATTTCTCTATATTTATGTGGAATTAAAGAATTGAGTATCGCCAGCTTGTTGGCTATTAATAAGTGCTTGCGATTTACAGCCTCAGTGTTAGTACCCAAGGGGTTTTAGCTGTTATTTATCGAACATGTTTTCACGAAAAGCTAGTTATCTTTGTAAACTTTGCATCGAACTGACTCAAGCCATACTCCTGTTTTATATTTGGTTATTTTGCTGCAGGCAGGAGTAGTAATTACACTTGTCAATTTACAGAGGCAAAACCTTTTTAATATAGAAATGCTTTTTATGTGTCATTCTCCAATGTTGAAAGAAATGATTAAGATGTATTCCTAAAACAAGAATTTTAGTTGTAATTCTTTTGGGTGTTTTATTAAAACTCTTAACCGTGCAATTAAATTTTGTGCTGGTATTTGGAATGTCATGTTATGTTTGTTTTGATGTATGATTACCCATTTGAATTAGCAAGGTTTTAAAATGTGTGAGAGAGAGAGGGGGGGGGGGGGGTTAGTAGTTGAGAAATAAAAAGTGAGTTTACATGACGAAGAAACGCTTATCATAATTTGGTTTTGTATCATTGGAAATTAAATGGGGAAGGGAAGAAATGATGAGGTATTACATTGTGGAGATTTGGCAATTAATTGAAAATGAAAAATCATGAGAGCCAATTCGAAATTTGAGTGGTTAACGTTTTAGCTTCCACCTGCCCCCACATCAGTAAACAGATGCAGCATTTCTTTCTGTCCTCTAATAGTAGACTTATTTCAGAGATTTCATCAAGGTCTTACGAATTCAGTTTTATTTTCTTTACCTAAAAATGGTCCATTCTTGCCTTTCTAATAGAAATGATTTCATGATGTTTAGATTATTTCATTGCCTTTTTGTGTTAGATCTTTAGAGGCCTACTTGAGCCCATCATCATGCTGAATATGTTGAAAGAACAACCACAGCCTGTAACTATGCTATTTGGACTTTGCATAAAGGATAGAAAACAAGTTGAGGTAGAACATCGGAAAGAGGGAGATTAAAACATTGCTAGTGTCTATGTTGATGGACAATTTATTGCATCAGCTTCTTCTGAGCACAAAGAGAATGCAAAGCTTCAAGTTGCAAAGGCTGCTCTTAAAGAGTTGTTCTATGACCCTTATGATGAGATGGATGTTGAATTTGTCCCATCTCAGAAAAAAAAGACAAATGTTGAATTTGGTCCATTTCAGAAAATAAAGATGGATGTCGAATTTGACCCAACAAAAGAGAGTGAAGGAGCAAAGCGGAAACTGAATGAGCTTTGTGGAAGAAAGAAATGGTCCAAACCAAGTTACAGGTTAACCTTTTACTTTGAGTGTAGTTATCATGAGTGAACTTAGTGCCATTTTTCTCAGATATATGCCCGGTGGAAAAAGTTAGTGCACATTGCACTTGTACTGAATCTGTAGCTGCAAGCACAAATTAGATTATCAAGTTTAACGTGCTTAACATGTACCAGGGAATCCTAGTACTATATTCTTAATTTTCTCTGTATATCTCTTTATCAATTCAGTTCTGGAAATCAGGACAGGAGATTGTTGCCGTATGATCAAACTGTGACTTGATGTTGAGCTCTGAAACTATCGATTTTCTCTACTAGAAATAACTTTAAGGTTTGATTGCATGGAATGGGTTAACAGAAATCTTATACAAGAGCACCAAGACAGATTCAGAATTATGTCATTCATCGACGTACTAACATATATGCTGCTTATACTTTTGGACGGACTGCATAAGATGAATTTATTCAAGTATTGCTTTATAGAAATATCTTGAAATGTCTGAGGTTTAATATTTTGAGAAAATTTTACTTTCGAGACCACTCGCATATAAAATCGATTATTTGGACTAGCAACAGGGTGCATGCCGTTTCATACAGGAAAGATCTTCATTTGGCAATTCTTTCTGAGGTTGTTTGTCTCAGTATCCCGCTGCCATGTTTTTCTGTTTCTGTTGCAGTCACATATAAATGTATGAATTTGGTCTCATTAATATTTGCTTCCTGATGGTTGCAGAATAGAGAAAGAGATAGGTCCTGCTCACAATAGGAGCTTTACATGCTCTGTGCAAGTTTCAATTCGTGAAAATGTGTTTTCTGCGACGGGAGATGAGAAGTCACGAGTAAAAGATGCAGAGAATTCAGCAGCTTTAGCAATGATTCAGGGTTTGCAAGAATCCAAGGTCAGTTAATTATACATATCCCATGTTCCATTTCTGAATGAAGCAGACAGCACAAAAAGGAATGTATTTAGGTTCTATGTCGATGGTGGAATAGTCACCTTTGGTTGCTGCAAAGTGAAATATATATTCAGGTTCTCTGTCGATGGTGCAATAATCATCTCTGGTTGCTGCAAAGTGAATATATATCCAGGTTCTTTGCCAATGGTGCAATAATCATCTTTGATTGCTGCAAAGTGAATATATATCCAGGTTCTTTGCCGATGGTGCAATAATCATCTTTGGTTGCTGCAAAGTGAATATATATATCCAGGTTCTTTGCCGATGGTGCAACAATCATCTTTTGATGCTGCAAAGTGAATATTGGTTGAAATATTTTCATAAGTCTACTTGGAAAATATACAACAGTAGAGTGCGCATCACTTGTTACGTGATAATGCAAAAGACATCAGCACCTACCACAGCAGACTGAGCTCTGGCCAATTCAGGTTAGAAATTTAGCACATAGTTTTGTGTACATATTAAATACCTTATATGTACATGAGCCCCGCTGTTGCCCAAGAAATGCAGTATACATTCCTATTTGCAGCAGGATTACATGACCTATTAAGTGGATAAGTTTTCCCATGTTAATATGATTTGGTATATAGTGTGTGCTAGTAATTTTACCCGACTATTTCATGACCTCCTATTATTTAAGGGGTGGGGGTTGTAAAAGGGATACAAGGGTTTTGGTTAAAATTTGGACAAATGGCCTATCGAAAACAACATCTCCATCTTCCCAAGGTAGGTGTAAGGACGCTGCCCTCCCCACACCTCACTTTTGGGAATTCACTGGGTGGTAGTTGTTGTTGTTGGTTGGACAAATGGCAACAAATCATGCTGATCTATTCATTCTTTTGTCTGGAAATAAGGACAAATATAAACCATTTCGATAATGGCAAAGACACATCTTACTTAAACTCTAAAACTTAACCATGAACAATTTCATATAACTCAACAGCAATTTGACCCTTTTTTCATACGTAATAAGATTCGGTGTAAAGATTTTGTAAAAACTAAAAAACAGTACATATAAAGACATATTTTATGTATTCGTTGAATAATGTAGACTACCAAATGTGTGCCAAATCAATTGATTCGGTCTAAACTATGGATTAGTCCAAAGCAGAAAAGAGTTGTTCAACTTTTACAATGAAAAGAACATTCAGAGACGAATATGAGCATTCCAAGCATTTAGTCTAAAAATGAATTAGTTCAATGGCAGATGGGGCTACTTTTGATATGATATGCACAAATTACTGCCAAAAGTTGATGATATTCTGCTGCTATCAGTATTTGGATCATTATCATTTTACAATTTGTGATAGATACCTTATCTTATCGGTGCTAATATAGAATTGTAGATTACTACCAAGCATTTAATTCCTCAAAAGTAACCTGACAATGTCTTCAGAAAATTAGCAAAATGAAACATATATACATTTTGCAACAGTTTGATAAGCAGCCTATCAAGAATGATTTGACACCGTATTCAGAGCCCAGAGGTGTATCAAAAAATTTGAAGTTATATGCAAAGTACTAACCCTCAGGGGTTGGCCTGGTGGCAATTGACTTGAGCCTTGGGGTTTGCTCCCTTTTAAGGTCTCAAGTTCGAAACCCACTGGGTACAAATAATTTCGGAGGGTCATCGGACTGGGTAAAACCTGAATTAACCATGGTGCACTTACGGGAAACTCCTTGCTGAGGGCCTGCACCCCCGGGATTAGTCGGGGCTCATAGAGACTCGAATACCCGGTGCAAATCAAAAAATAAATAAAAAAATGCAAAGTACTATTGCGACCACCACTTTTTTTGTGACACCCCGAGAAAGAGAGTCACGTAAGGGAATTGATTTCAAGTAGCAGTAGAAGTAGATTACGTAGTAGTGGTAGCTTGTGACCTCTCCTCTGAACCCTATTCTTTTCTACTAACATCTCGCCCGGTAGTAGTAGCTTCCTCCTCTCGCCGTCCCGCCCTTATAACAACTCTGGAACCCAAATCAGTTTTGCAGGAGTGGTAACCCCTGTAGTAAGACTCTTCGGCCTCGTAGTCAATCTACTGATGAGCCTTATCACCAAAGAAGGGGGAGCCTACTGAAGTTTCAAAAAAAGAAGTAAATCCTATATCGACAAAACACGGAAGAGATGCTTGATATATAAGTAAACAAGCCTTAGACCCTCATGACTTGTTTTAAAGCCGTGCAGCCTGCAAATCTAGTCCAAAAGCGGACAATATTATTAGTGAATTGGGTTGTTACATATGACATTAGTGGACATATCTCACATACACCTTAAGCGAATCCCACATCGACAAAATGCAATAGAGATGCTAGATATATGAGTAAACAACTTTTAAAGTCGTGCAATCCTAGGTCCAAATCGAACAATATCATTAATGGGCGGGACTGTTACAGTTTTATTATAATGATTGCACATATACGTGGAAAAAAGATGCAATCTTTCAAAGTTTTTAACTATATGTGATGTAAAGAACAATCACATATTTTCCTTTTCTTTTATAATATGGTAGTGTTGTAGGAGAAACAAATAGCAAAGTAAATATCAACACTATATTTTACTACATAAACACATTTATGAAGTAATTAATTTGTGTAACGATATTGACACGCCAAAATGAACACCAGGCGTCTTATAATTACAGTATTACATATGCCTAGCTAACAAGGCTAATAAAATACATTAAATAATCACAATAGCTTGTCCTTCCAAAATGGATAGAAGTCTCTGTCTTCAAATATAACAAGATTAGAATCCAAGAACTCTGCTTGTTCTGATACTTGTTGAAGTGTGTGACTATCTCATCTAAAATCTTAAGTTATTAGAGAAAACATCTTTTATTTACTTAATTATATTTTCACCATTATCTACGACAATACAAGTTTTTAAATATATTTATATTAAATTTACACCCACGTCATAAAAGAGTAGTGGATGCAGTGACTCTAGATCCACTTCTAGCTAGATCCGCCCGTTCCTCTGGCAAAAAGAAAAAGAAATATGGTGTATCCTAGGAATTATATTTTTTTAACAAATCAGAGCGACAAAAGCTGAATCTTAATGGATCATGGCAGCGAGGTTTCTCTATCACTTACAACATCCGTCAAGTATTTTTGTCACTTAGCTGCATTGTGATAGAAATCATTAAGTCTCTTCCATGAATCTTCTCTCTGCATCTTTAACTGTTTGTAGAAGTTGCCAACGAATGTCTCTGCTTTATGAAATAGCTCCTGCTTAGTAATCTCCCCAAACTCCTCCTTTTCATCAGTATATTTTTCTTGCTTTAAGATCTGTTCCACTTCGTTCTCCTCACCGCAACTACTTCCTATGAAAAACAAGCTTGGCATTGAAGGACACTTCTTTACTGCTGCTTGCTGTACTTTTCCAACACCAAAATTTTTCTCCGAACCAGATTTTTCCACTACTTCACCAGTATTATTCTTGGCAATCATGTTAGTAGTCCCGCTCCCACATCGGTCGCTGCGATGACAATTTGTCTGCTTATATGGTCTCTGACAATGCTCAGCTGTTGAGTTCGTTTTTGAAGTTGAGTTAGGTCCGAGGTCCATTTTGTTATGAAATCGCTCTTGGTTTACTATATCATATTTAGCTTTAGGGGCAGTTTGTTCACTAGATCCAAGAGGAGAAAATGCCATCACCTTTGGAATTGTAGTCATATTATTATATTGTTTTTGGGTGATAATATTGATTGATGAAGGTATAATCTTGTGATTTTGGAGAAGAAGGAAATAATGCCAGCTTCAACTCCTAGTGAAATGATGAGAGGATGAACAATGCACAAAAGGTCACCATCGTGCATAAGGTCAAATGCATATATCTATTCTTCATTGGACAAAGTTTCAATCATGCATGATGTTTAATTATTTTTTATCTTTAATATATAACATTAAAAAAGGAATATTAATTTTTGGATAATTTTTGTCTATAACAGCAAAATAATATTTAAATGCCAAATGATGTATAACAATCATTATCTATAACAATCATTCACTATAAAATTCAAAAACTTCCGAAACAAATGAAGTTATAGAGAAATTTGATTGTATTTTTGTTCCATATAAAAAATGTTGAGTTCGAATAAACTTGTAGCCTAATTAGAGTTTTATCCACCAGTAATAGTCTTTATCCTATTCATCATACCCTTTAACAAAGATAATATTAATCAGCTACTCCTGAATCATAATTAACAAAAATATAAAAGAATTAAATAAATAAGAAAGTAAGCACCAAGTAAGAGAGGAAAATTATGGTAAGCCCGTTGATTAGCTACCTTAACTTTCACTTAATAGTGGGTGTTAATCTTCTTCATCATAGCACTTATCCCAAGTTGCCCATTGGTTCTTTGCATTGACAGAGGCAGATTAATATATCTTCTCGCAGTATACATGCTTTGTTTCATTATTTATGAATGTGCATTAATAGATTTTTCTTGAGAAATCAGTTTGACGGGTATGAGGAGAGGTAGAGGGCAGCCTAAAAGTTATTGGAGAGAAGTGATCATGCAAAGTTATGGCGCAACTCCAGCTCACTAAAGATATGACCCTTGAATGGAAGATATGGATGAAGAGCATTAAGGTTGAAGGTTAGTAGGTGTATGTGTCAAAATCTCTCCATGAGGATCGACGGTAAAAGGAATAGCAGGGGGTCGATTAACCCGTGATCGTATTCACATGGCATAACAACGATAAGCATCTCGGCCATTGCCAAGATGGAGCCATCACTAAGCTTGTACAGCGAAGTACGTATCGTAATGCTTGAAGGGAATAATGAAAAACATAATCAAGAAAGAACATCCTGGTTAAAGACCGTTGGACAAATGAGAACATTGGTAGTATAAATAGAAGGGAAGAAGGCAAGAAAAGGGGATTGACTCCCAAAAAGAGAAAAGGTTACAGAGGAATGGGAGGAGACATCCAACAAGGTAAAAGTCTAGATTTTGGCTGCAAATCTCTATAGTCTTCATGGCTGATTCAACAAAAGTATGTGTCTTAATTTTCAATAGCATTCATTCCCTCTTTCCTCTTACAAGTACGGAATAGTGTACCAAAGATGTCTTATCATTTATGTTTGATGCATTTTTAGAGACTTAAGAAGAACTGTATAAACTTGATCTCGTTCGATTTTCATGTTCATTGTGCCTCGATCTAGAGTTAATTATGTTTGGCTAAGATTTATCCCTCATTATTTTTCATTAATTAGTTCAAAGAGCTTAGCACTTTTTGGTCAAACAACTTTTGATTTCCATGTTCACTACGCTTAGATGTAAAGTTAATTATGTTTGGCTAAGATTTATCCCTCATTATTTTTCATTAATTGGTTCAACAAAGAGATTAGCATTTTTTGGTCAAACAATTTGGCGTCGTCTGTGGGGATTTCCTAGTTAAAATTTTAGTTTCCTTTAGATCTAAAACTAGCCAAATGTGATGACCCACCATGTCATCATGCCACATAGGCACCATTTGGCATATATTAATGCCATGTGGAAGCTTACATAAGAGGAAGGCTAGCATTTGTGAGAAAATTCTAGAGAAGTATGGACATTTCCTTAGGAAGAACCTAGATCCTTATGGATTTGCTAGGAAAGTCATTGGAATCTTCTAGGCTTGTAAAGAATTCTAGAGAAAGCCCTTATCTTGTAAATATCAAGAACTTGTGTAATAATTAATATTTACAAACTAGCCCCCAGGAGACTAATATGTATAGGGTGTCATTTATTTGTAATTCATCAAACAAACAATTCAAATTCTCTCTAATACGAAACTTCCTTTAATAATTCTCTTATGTTCTTTCTTCCATTCTCTTAGCAATCTTGAGTGTAGTAAGGCTGACTTGGCATAGCAAGAACGTGAGCAAGTTTTGCAAGATCGTGAGCAAGTTGTCAAGTGCCGCACGTGTACTTAGTTAATAATTAAGGACGTGACAATGTGGTATCAAAGCGAAGGTTTCAACTAAGGGAATGGAGAACGACGGAGAAATTAACACTGCCAACACCCAAGCCATCGTCATCCAGGATGCTGCTGGCAAAAGCAGCCGTAGAAAAAAGAGGAATGCCGCCTAGAAGAGCCAGGAGGTGCCACATGAGGTTGTGTCAAATGAAAGGTTTATATCCCAAGAACCATCTGCCACTGAGGCAAGCGAGGATGAAGTAGAGGTCCTTCCAGGGGACGTCTCACTCGGTAAAGAGTGGGTGATGAAGATGAACGCGGGGATGGATGCAGTGGAGGTCGTTGGCTAGCACCTTCTTGAGGGGCACACTCTAGAAGAGATTGAGAGTATCCGAAATAACTTGGAGGGATGTACACATACTTAGATAGAACTAAGGAAAACCATCACTGCCTTAGAGTGCAGACTCATGGAGGCTTTGAGTACTATCGATGCTATGAAGGCAAAGATAGAGTCACTCAAGAAGCATGCCCATGCTGGCGTGACCGAGGTAGCCATCAATGTTGTGGTGACGAGGGAGGCCAAGATGGAGGCTCCCAAACCCCCGGTGTTCAAAGGTGTTCATGATGCACAAGAAGTGAAAAACTTCCTTTGGCACTTGGAGAACTACTTCAGGCACGGCAAAGTGAGGGACGACGAGGCTAAGATCAACAATGCGGTAATGTATCTCTCAGAGACTGGCATGCTATGGTGGAGAAGGAAGATGGCCGACGTGGATAAAGGTCTACATACTATTAGTACATGAGATCAGTTCAAAGTGGATTTCAAGCGACAATTCTTTCCAAACAATATCTTGTACGAGGCAAGGCGCAAGCTTAGGGAATTGAAGCAAACAGGGAGCATACGTAACTATGTCAAGGATTTCAATACCCTTATGCTTCAAATCCCTAACCTAACCAATGATGACTTGTCGTTCCACTTCATGGACGGGTTGCAAAATTGGCAAAGCAGGAGTTGCAACGCCGACAAGTCATTGATATAGACCAAGCCATAATGGAGGCCAAATAATTGATGAATTTCAGGCATGACAAGCACGACAAAGGCAATGGCAAGGAGTCAAAGGTTAACAATGTCAAAGGTGGGGGAGACTGTGGCAAAGGCAAGGAGATACAACAACAATACCCCAAGACTCAAGATTTCAAAAAGTCAAGTCGCTGTCAGGCTACGCCGAGAAGAAGGCGCGGGTCGAGAAGAAGGGATACCATATAATGCGGAGGGCCACATGGCTTCAGGAATTGTCCTTACCTCAAGAGCCTTATTGCCATGGTACGTGAGCGGAAGGACCAGCCACAAGGAGAGAGTACGGGAACCACATAGTTGGGTATGATCGGATTATGAGGTGCTGTCACGAAGCAAGCTATCCAACCTACCGAGAATGGCAATCGGTACGTGGACCTCACCATCAACAACAAGCTCGCTCGTGCAATGGTGGATACTGGAGCAACTCATAATTTCGTGACTGAGGTTACCGCAAAGAGACTAGAATTGAATATTGCTCCAACCAAATCTCTCGTCAAGACTTTGAATGTCGAGATATCGAATGCTCGTTAGGGTAGCTAATGGAGTTGGTGTCAAATTGGAAACTTGGAAAGGTATGATAAACTTTACCGTAAGTGCTATGGATATCTTTGACATCATACCGGGGCAAGAAATCTTTAGACATTGTCATACTTTGATTGACCCCTACAGTGACTATGCCACACGAACAGATCCAAGAACAACTCTCAGCTATGCAGGTTGTCAAGGGGATCTAAAAGGGGGAGCCCACGTTCATGGCAACCATTGCAAGTCCAGAAGAAGACAAGAATATTCAAAAGACAGTGCCGCCTTGCATAGAGAAGTTTCTTGAGGAAAACAAAGATGTCATGCCCGAGGAGTTGCCTAAACACTTGCTGCCTAGGCGAGAGGTGGATCATAAGATTGAGTTGGAGCCATGGGCTAAGCCACTCGCATTCGCCCCATATCGTATGGCACCGCCCGAGGTAGAGGAGCTCAAGAAACAATTAAAAGAGTTGCTAGATGCTGGTCACATTTGCCCATCGAAGGCATCTTTTGGCACACCAGTATTGTTCCAGAAGAAGAAGGATGGATCATTGCGCCTGTGCATAGACTACCGAGCACTTAATAAGGTTACAGTGAAGAATAAGTACCCGATACCGCTCATTGCTGATTTGTTCGATAGACTTGGTCAAGCCAAGTACTTTACCAAAGTGGATCTTCGAAAGGGCTACTACCAGGTTCGCATTGCAGAAGGGGATGAGCCAAAGACAACATGTGTGACGAGATATGGAGCCTTTGAGTGGTTGGTGATGCCCTTCGGCTTAACCAATTCACCGGCCACATTTTGCACCCTTGTGAACAAGATTTTTCATCCCCACCTTGATCAGTTCGTGGTAATATACCTAGATGACATAGTCATCTACAGAAATACCTTGGAGGAACACATGGAGCACTTAAGGAAGGTTTTCCAAGTCTTGCGGGAGAACGAGCTATACATCAAGAGGGAGAAGTGCGAGTTTATACAATCAAAGGTGCACTTCTTGGGCCATGTCATTAGCAATGGAGAGCTACGCATGGATGAGGCTAAGGTACGTGCTATCCAAGAGTGAGAGGCAACTATAAAGATAATTGAGTTGAGATCCTTCCTTGGCCTTGTTAACTACTATCATTGGTTCATCAGTGGATACTCACTAATGGACGCACCATTGACTGAGTTGCTAAAGAACAACAAGCCATGTGTTTGGATGGAGCATTGTCAAAAGGCGTTTGAATGCCTTAAGGCAGCTGTAACAGAGGATCTAGTCTTGGCATTACCTGACTTTGCCAAGACATTTGAGGTGCACATAAATGGCTTAGACTTTGCCATCAGGGGTTTCCTAATGCAGGATAAACATCCCATAGCATTTGAGAGCAATGAGACGGAGCGGCGTTACACGGTGCAAGAGAAGGAAATGATTGCCATTGTGCATTGCCTTCGTACATAGAGATATTATCTGCTCGGGTCGAGGTTCGTGGTCAAGACTGATAATGTGGCTACTAGCTACTGTCAGACACAGAAGAAGCTCACACCAAAGCAGGCTAGGTGGCAGGATTTCTTAGCCGAGTTTGATTATTTGCTGGAGTATAAGCCGGAAAAAGGTAATGTTATTGCCGATGCCTTGAGCCAGAAAGCCGAGCTTGTTGCAATCACTTCAGCGAGATGGGATATTCGGGAGGCTATAAAAGAAGGCATGCAACATGATCCAGCAACCAAACAACTTATCGAGTTAGCCAACAAGGCAAGACCAGATGGTTTTGGATTGAAGACGGGCTACTACTTGGCACAGGTCGGGGGGTATACATGCCTAAGTTTGGAGACATTAGACGATTGATCATAAGGGAGAGTCATGACACAATGTGGGCTGGTCATCCAGGTCAATGTTGCACTAGGGCCTTGGTTGAGTCAATCTACTATTGGCCACGCATGCGAGATGACATAGAGTGCTATGTGCAGACTTATCTTGTCTGTCAACAGGACAAGGTTGAACAACAACCACCCGGAGGACTTTTGGAGCCATTACCTATTGTAGAGCATCCATGGGAGAGCGTAACTATGGACTTTATCACTTGCCTACCGAATTCCTATGGTTATGGTACTATTATGGTGGTCGTGGATAGATTTTCCAAATATGCCATCTCCATGCCTGCCTCACCGGGTTGCACAGATAAGGAAGCTGCCAAGCTATTTTTTAAAAATGTGGTAAAGTATTGGGGCTTACGAAGGCATATCATCAGTGATTGAGACCCCCGCTTCACTAGGAACTTTCGGAGAGAGTTGTTCGACATACTTGGCATGGAAATGCACTTTTCTATTAGTTTCCACCCACATATGGATGGACAAACGGAACGGGTCAATGCCTTACTAGAATGCTACTTGAGGCATTATGTAAGCGCGCATCTGAAAGATTGGGCAAAGCTCCTAGACATCGCTCAATTCCCTTATAACTTGTAGCATAGTGAGTCCACTGGGCGGACACCATTTGAGATAGCCACATGCCAACAACCACAAACTCCACATTCATTGCCAGCCGCGTTTGAGGGACAGAGTTTGGGGGCTTATCATATGGCCAAAGGATGGAAGAAGCATCTTGACACTGCTAAGTCCTACTTGGATAAGACAACTAATAAGATGAAGAAGTTTGCAGACCGTAAGCGGCGTCCTACATACCATAGAGTTGGGGACATGGTCATGGTGAAGTTTAACCCAAGACAGTTCAAAGCACTATGGGGCATGCATTAGAATTTGATTCGCAAGTATGAGGGGACATTTAAGATTTTCGCCAAGGTAGGAAATATCTCATACAAGCTTGACATGCCATCGTATTTTATGATCTACCCTGTCTTCTGTGCCAGCATACTTAAGCCATATTATGAAGATAAGGATGATCCCAGTAGGGGCCAATCAATTCAAGCGACAATGACTATCATCGCCTTGCATGATCGGTAGATTGAGGCTATCATAGCTTACCAGGCCACGCGAAAATAAGGGCAAAAAGCCACCGCTATGTTCCTCATCCATTGGAAAGGGCAATCACCAGAGAAGGCCGCGTGGGAATGATATAAAGACTTGTGGCAATTCAAAGATAAGATCTGAGAGTTTATGCAGCAGCATTGTGCCGCGGTTGTCGCAATATTGGATGGGAGAGTGTGATGAACTGCCATGTCATCATGTCACATAGGCGACATTTGGAATATATTAATGCCCTCTAAGTCCTCTAAGTCGTACCATACTACAAATATAAAAAATAGTTCAGCACGGATCGACGGCTGAGAAACAATATCCAAAACAGGGAACACACCCATGGAACGCACAATATTTTCCAATCAAAGCAAAGTTAGGCAAACTGGGACTCCCTGATGAAACACATGGTATTATCCAATGAAAGAAAAATTTAGTGAACCGGGACTTGCCCCGGTGTGCGTCGTAAACAACACGACGATCGATAAGTGATGTTCTCCAGTAAAAACAATACAATAGGTTAGAATCCAACCTCGCTCGAATTAACACCCATACGGCCATCGCCAAACGAAAGGAAAGTTTGACATCGCTCGAATCTACAACGGGTTACAATGCGACCCCGCTTGAATTAACACCCTTACAGCCATTGGCCATCGGTAAACGAAAGGAAATATTGACCTTGTTCGACTTTACAACGGGTTACAATCCGACCCCACTCGAATGAACACCCTTATGGCCATTGGCTATCGCCAAACGAAAGTAAATTTTGACATCGCTCGAATCTACAACGGGTTACAATCCGATCCCGCTTGAATTAACACTCTTACGGCCATCGACCATCGCCAAACAAAAGGAAAGTTTGACCTTGTTCGAATGTATAAATCAGAAATTGACTTCGCCCAAGATGGAGACTCCAGTTCGACCTCGTTTGAATGTATAAGTCAGAAATTGACTTTGCCCAAGATGGCAACTCCAAGTTCGACCTCGTTCGACTGTATAAGTCGAAAATTGACTTTGCCTAAGATGGCGACTCCAAGTTCGACCACGTTCGAATGTTTAAGTCAAAAATTGACTTCGCCCAAGATTGCGACTCCAAGTTTGACCTCGTTCAAATATTTATGTCAGAAATTGACTTCGCCAAGATAGTGATTCCAAATTTGACCTCGCTCGAATACACATGGAAAAATTGACTTCACCTAAATCGGTAAGTCTGAATTCAATCCCACTCGAATGTTCAAGTCAAAACTGTCTTCGTCAAAGATGGTGCGTCTGAACTCAACCTAATTCGAATTAAAGTTGATTCTGTCTAAGTCGGCAAATCATAAGTCAACCTCTCCCGAACTTGAAGATCCAAAGTGATATCATTTGGACTCACGGGATGAGATCCTACTCGATCCGCACACGGTCGGATTCCTAATCAAAAAGATCAGGGACTCGTCACAAAGGAATTCGAAGGTCCATGCGAAAACATTAAATATGTAACAAACGACGAAAAGAAAAGGAAAATCAAAAGATACGCAAATGAAGGTGAAGCAACTATTTCATTCAAATATGCATACGTAACAACCGTACCTTACAAAAGGCCTAAATGGGCCCTCAAAAACAAAAGATATAAAAAACAACATAAAAATTAAGTATGAAAGCCGCAACAACTTTTCACTCGGCGTCATCACCGTCGTTCTCCCCATCATTATCTTAAGGAAACCCATCCATAAAATCAGCATCCTCGCTAACCTCCGGTGTTGCAGGATCATAGCCACATGCAACATAAGCCTCACACGCCTTCGCCCGAGCATCACTAAAGGTAGCCTCGGGAACACTCCCCACTTCCCAAAAACCCTTGTATATATCTCGTTGGGCCTTGACATGGACCCATAGCTCGTACAAGTGATGGGGAACGACGGTAGAAGCAGATTCACTATGAGCCAACAGTTGCACCTTCTCAGCCTCGAGAGTCGCGAACCTATCTCCCAAGTTTAAAGCTTCTCGATCAATTTTGTCGATGCGCTCCTCAAGCCTCACCTCCCTCATCGTGGTCGTTACTCTCTCGGATTCCTGCTCGAATATGAGGATGCAGATAGTGTTGTCTAACGCAGCAACCCTCGCTAAACCCGACACTCGAGCATCATCGGCTTTCTCCAACTCAGCCCCTTTTTTTCCAAGTCGCCCACCTTCTCCGCCCATTCTGCACTGAGAGCGTCGACCCTAGCAACATTTTGTTCGAGCTCAGCTCGTAATAATAGCACCTTGGCCTGAAGGTCCTCGCACTTTGAGACGACCCTTTTGCCCAACTCAAGCTCTTCGTTCTTGGCATTAAGTAGCTCCTCGAGCTCACTGCACCTGCGAATAGACCGCATCAAGTCCTTATATCTTTTCTCCAATTTCTCCTTAGTGGACTGGGTACCGGTTCCCCCTCTAAGCCGCTCACGCATCTCACATCATCTGTTACGGTACCACTTATAATTCTCGGCCATTTTCAGAAAGATCTCGGCCCGCGTCTCAGCCTTACGAGCACTTTCAACCTCTAGCAAGTAAGTTTACAAAAAGAAAGGGGGTGAGTCAGTAAAGGTAAGGGGTCACAAAACAAAGAAAACAAAAGGGAACTCAGCCATAAGCCCATCGCGACCATGCCCCGTGAAAACTGGGAATCACTGACCTCCTGGAGGTCCCCACTTTCAGAGGCAGAGTAAAGAAGATCAAATTGCGGCACCAAATTCACCGTATCCTGCAATCGGTTGAGATCCGGCAAAATTTCGAGTATGATAGAGGGGCTTTCTGCCATTAGCACTGTCCTGGTAAAGCTCTCATCCAACATCCTCATGTCATCGAGGTCGATGTTGGATTCGATCTTATAATCTTCAACCATGATGCCTTTCCCTTTCTCTTCGGTCGAAGAAGGGGCGCGGTTCTACCGGGATGATGACGGTATACTCGGAACAACTACGGCGACCTCAGGACTCCGTATCCCCACTACACTAGCCAATTGGGCCCCCGCAACAGGCGTCGCCTCCACCTCCTGGTTATCCCCACCGCCGGTTTCAGGAGCCGATGAAACAAGGTCGGCCTCGAAGACGTTTCAGCTACATAGGCCTATTCCGGCACTACCCTCCATCTCTTCGACGGGGCCTCTCCGCTACCTATGAGAGAAGATTCGCCCCTTGAGAGAACTGCGGGTAACGTAGTCTCCGGTAAGGAAGCAACCTCCAAGCGTACATCTTCTGCCACAGGCACGGTCTGACGAGCAGCTAGGCTTCCCGTACTGTCGCCCGAGTATTTCTTGGTGCAGGTCGGGCAGGGGGCGATTAACGGAATGCGAGCGGAGGAGCCCTCGTCCTTCTCACTATCTCCGACCTATCAACAAGGAAGGATTAGAGCGAAGAAATTTTCTAGTGAGAGAAGCTCTGCCTTCTCTCTAAACTTTTCAAAGCATTAGAGCGAGCAAAAGCTCGGTTCATGATAGTAAGACCACCGTCGTGACCGACCGATGGCTCATCGCCGGCGGAATTTGGCGCCCACTACCACTCAAGTTGTCACTCCTGCACATAGTATCACCAAGGAATTGGAGCCTCTGACCTTTGGGAATTTCCTTCCACAGAAATTCCAACCGCCAGAGAATGTGCATGCAGAAGATGTTGCGGCCGTAAATCCACCTCCGATGGACAAAGCTGAAGTGCCGGCTAGCCTCACTGCTCGAAGACTTCAATTCTATGAAACAAGTGGTTCTGCAAAATCACTTCCGACTGCTGCTGAAGTTGTTCGAGGGAATCGAAATGCTCAAATGGGTAAGCCGCTCTCATTTGTAGCTCCGATTGAAAGAGATGGTCAGAAGGTTATTAAAATCAGTGAAGAGGATCTACAATCTGAGGTGGATTACTAGAATAATGCATTAATTAGATATGTAATTGGCGACAATCCTAATGCTAAAATGATGGAGAATTTCGTGATGCATGTCTGGAATTTTGTGTCCAAACCTCAGATATTGATGCATTCTGAAGGTTACTGCATATTTTGTTTCAATAGTAAAGAGGATAAAGAGTTAGTTATTCAGCCTAGGCCATACTCGTACAGAAACAAACCTATGGTGTTGAAACCATGGGAGGTTGATTTTTCTTTTCAAAATGATGTCCTCGGCACTGTACCTGTATGGATTCGATTTCCTGGTCTTCCGGTGGGTTGCTGGTCTATTGATGTTCTGAGCAAACTGGCTAGTGCAGTGGGTAAGCCATTGTACACTGACAAAGTCACAGCTCACGATGAGAAGATCTCTTTTGCGCAAGTTTTAGTAGAGGTTGATGCTGCCCTTCCCCTACTGATCAGATTGAAATTGAAACTCCTTTTGACCTGAAAATCCAACAGATTGGATATGATTGGAAACCTAGTTTTTGCAACCATTGCCTGAAATTTGGCCATGACTCTGTTGACTGCTGGTATAATGCAGGAAATGATGTAGAACAGGTTATTGGTGAGCAGGAGAAGAAAAGAAGGCAGAGAACTAGAATGCAAAAACATACCAAAGTTACTAAACAAGAATTGGTCCCTAAGACTTGTGCATATGCAATAGTAAGCATGCCAGTTCAACCAGAACATACCGGTGAGATAATGCAGTTGGGGACTAGTACTATTGGGATTACTATTCAACAACATACCAGTGATATGCAGCTGGGGAATAGTACTGGGGAACATCATGCACTGATTGGCTCTGGCAGAAATACAACAGCTATATGTGAACCTATTGGGATCAATGAGGTTATGATTGACAAATCTAATAAGGGGAAGACTACTATTGATATCCTGGATGCTGGCAGAAGGGGTCAACAGGTGGATCCGGGACCTTCTTGGAGCATTTTTCCTAATGCTTTATGATTATTGTTATTTGGAACATAAGAGGGCTTAATCAAGCCCATAAACAGAAAGAATTGAAAAGCTTTCTGTCTGTAAATAAAGTAGATGTCATGGGTGTTCTTGAAACTAGAGTGAAAGAGCATAAAGCTAAGAGGATATTAGATAAGGTTGCTAAGGGATGGAAGGTCCAATGCAACTATGCTAAAGCTGTCAATGGAAGGGTATGGCTTCTTTGGAAGCCTCACATTCAGGTCCTTATTTCTTGTGTGACTGACCAGGTTATTCATTGTCTTTTAGAAGACCCTCAAAGTAAGATCAGAACCCATATGAGTGTCATTTATGCTCATAATAGTGCAAGCATTAGGGAACAGCTGTGGAGTGATTTAAGGGCAGTCAACATTCCCAAGTCAGGATTCTTGGGTACTGAGTGGGGATTTCAATACTGTATTATGTTCTGAAGACAGAATTGGTTCTCCTGTCACTGATGCTGAAGTCAGAGGGTTCAAAGAGGTTATTGCTGATCTTCAACTTACTCCCCTTCGAGCCAAAGGATGGCATTATACTTGGACAAATAAGCAGGGTAATGCCACTAGAGTCTATAGTAAGATTGACTGGGCTTTGGATAATTTTCAGTGGGTTCAACAGTATGGGCACCTTGAAGCTGGTTTCATGAACCCTTCAGTATCTGATCACTCCCCTATACTCATCAAATTTGGCAGCCAAAAACTTCTGCACCCCAAACCTTTCAGATTCTATACTGCAATTATGGAGGACCCTCAGTTTAATTCCATTCTGCAGCAAGCTTGGGCACAGAACTGTGAAGGATCACCTATGCAGCAGGTATGGACCAAATTGAAGAACTTGAAGCAGCACTTAATAGGGATTAATATCCAGATGGCTTCCTACAAACAGAAGCTTATTCATGCTAGGGAGACACTGGATATTGTACAAAGTCAGTTGCAGCATAATCCACTTTCACAGAATTTGTTCAATGATGAGAAAGCAGCATTACATGAAATTGAGAAATGGAGCAAGGTGGATGAACAGATTATGAGGCAGAAATCCAAGGCTTGCTGGATTGACTGTGGAGATGCTAATACAAAGTATTTTCATGCTCAATGGAAGACCAGAATTAGCCAGAATAATATAACTTCTATATATACTGACTCAGGTATAAAACTAACGGATCCATTAGTTGTGGAACATGAATTTATTAAGGTGTTCAAATCATTGATGGGAGAATGTGCTGATGAACTGCCTTGTATCAATACTGACGTTATGAAGGAAGGACAATGTCTAACTTTATCACAGCAAAGAATGCTAATTCAAGAGGTAACATGGGAAGAAATTACAGAAGCTCTAAAGGAGATGCCTAAGGACAAAGCACCAGGTGTGGATGGGTTTCCTGTGGAGTTCTTTAATAGCAACTGGGAGATAGTAAAGGAAGATATACTTGCTGCTACTAAGGACTTCTTCTCTACTTGCAATTTGCCCCATATGATCAACACTACAGCTATTGCACTTGTGCCTAAGGTTAGAACTCCTACAACTATCAAAGATTATAGACCTATTGCTTGATGTACCACTGTTTATAAAATCATTTCCAAAGTTATTACAAGGAGGATGAAAGCTGTTATTGGTGGTCTACTTAAGCTCAGTCACCATTTATTGAAGGAAGAAGCATTATTGATAATATACTGCTTAGTCATGAAATTTTCAAGGGATATTCAAGAAAAGGAGTATCCCCCAGATGTGTCCTTAAGGTGGATTTGAGGAAGGCCCATGACACTCTTGAATGGGGCTTTCTTAAACAGGTCCTTATTGACCTTGGATTCCCTGCTAAGTTTCTTAACTGGATAATGGCTTGTGTTACTTTTGTTTCCTATTCCTTAGTACTGAATGGTGGCTTAACTAAGCCTTTCATTGCAAGGAGGGGTATTAGACAGGGTGATCTTGTGTCTCCTTATTTGTTTGTTCTTGCTATGGAGTATCTGAACAGAATATTGGGCCAGTTACACAGAAATGGAGATTTCAACTTTCATCCCAAATGCAGGAAACTAAACTGTGCACATGTTTGTTTTGCTGATGACCTTCTTATGTTCTGTCGAGCTGATGTTATTTCTATCCAGATTTTACAAGAGGTTTTCCTTGAGTTCTCTGAAGCTTATGGTTTGCAAGCTAACATTAGCAAGAGTGCTGTTTATTTGGCTGGTGTACAGCAATCTGCCAGAGAAGAAATAATGGAAAAGCTGGGGTTCATTGAGGTTCAACTTCCTTTCAAGTATTTAGGGATTCCACTTAACTCTAAAAAACTTGCTATCCATCATTACTTACCACTGATTAAGAAGATCACTGCTAAAGTCACTTGCTGGTGCCAAAATGCTTTCTTATGCAGGAAGATGTCAATTGATTAAAGCTGTTATCTTTGGCATTCAGACTTACTGGGCACAAGTATTCATATTGCCAAAGAAGGTATTGAAAACCATTGAAGCAATATGCAGGTCTTTCCTGTGGACATGCAGTGTTACTGTGTCTAAAAGGGCTTTGGTTGCATGGGAAAAGGTCTGTAAACAAATTTCTACTGGGGGACTTAATATTATTGATATGGCTGTATGGAATAAGGCAGCTGTCACCAAACTCCTTTGGGACCTGGCCAGGAAAAAAGATTGCCTTTGGATCAAATGGTTGCACTGTTACTACATAAAACAGTGTGACATTGGTTCTATACCTCTGCCTAAGACTGCTTCTTGGGTTGTTAGAAAGATTCTGGACTGCAGGACTGCTGTTATGGAGAACCAGCAGCTACAAGGGGATCTCTTTAACATGTTGCAAACAATGTGCAGGCTGGACAAATTCCAAATCCAAAAACTATACCTTGCAATGCTGCCTCGTTATAATAAGATAGTGTGGAAGAATGTGATGCTGACTACTAATGTGCAACCTAGGCACAAATTCACTGTATGGCTAGCTGCTCAACACAGGCTGCCTACTATTGACAGATTGCAGAAGTATGGAATTCAAGTGCCTGCTAACTGTGTGTTGGGGGCGGAGTCAGCCTTTCGGTTACGAATTTGATCGAACTCAATAATTTTGGTTCAAAACTCTACATCTCTAAAAACCCTGCCGAGTTCGCCACAAGTGCTCAGTCCGCACATAGAAGTAGCTTTCCCAAAAGCAACGATTAGCCTTATCATCCATCTTCACCACCAAATTTTTGGTTCTTGACGCAGATGAATCATCGTGCCCCAAAGAAAACGCGAGGCGAAGATATGGAGCATATGTCCTAGAGAAATTCCTCGGTCGGCTAGTTCTGTATACTTGATAAGCATGAGAAAGAGCTTGTACACATACGGTGAAAGTTAGGTCGGACACAATTCATAGAAGCGGAAGAAATCAACCACCAAAGAAGGAAGGGGAAGCGTGTACCCAATAACAATGGGATACGCGTAAAACGCACAGTATCCGGGGCGATGCAAATGCACAATATCACTCCCCACCGACACCATTTCGATATGAGCAAGGATTTTCCACTTGTCTTTTGAGCACCGTGATCGCCGCCTCATCCATAGTAGAAGGGATAGGCGTTAGTTCATCTCTGGCAGGGCTCTTAAAATCAGTCCTCGCTTTTCCCGGGCAGGGAACCACCTCATCCACCGTCGAGGACCCCTCATCTTCCACCACCTCTACTCCCTCCTCAATTTGGGGTACGCCATCCTCTGCATCGGAGCACCGACAACCCTGTTCAGAATGAGAAGAAGTACCAGCCATTTGTTGTCTTTGATTGAAAGAAACAAAAATGTGAAGGGAAAAGGTCAATGGTTTCCACGAATTCTTGCAGAAGCATAAGTATGAAGAACTAGAAAAGGAGGAGAAAATTTGCAGAACTCTTTTCTTAAAACAGTTGAAAAATGCAACATTCAAATGAGGGGCTCCCCCTCTATTTATAAGGGTATGAGTGTCCTGAGCGGGAAAACCAAGAGCCGCCAATTAATAAAGAGAAATAGAAAAGGCACGAGAAATGACATGATACCTAGGGAACGTGCACCATAATGACACTTGAGAAGTATTATGACCTCTAGAAGTGATGTGATGTGTTGGAAACACGTTCTCAGTGCAATATACTAAAACGTGTGTTCTTTTGTGTAGGTTTTGATGAATGACAAACGAAGCGAAAATTGATATATGACGAAGTTCAAGAAACAAGCGCACAATTGATATACAACGAGATTCAAGCTCAAGACAAAGTTTTATAAGTTTAATTGAGTCATTCTTAATTGTGATCTTGATCCTACAACTTGACTCGTAACATGGCTTCTCTCATAAAACTATTTTCCAAAATCATGCATATTTAATTTAATGTCAAATGATTTTAAATCATGCATATTTACTGTAGTCAAAATAATTTTTAGGCATGCCTTAAAAATCTGGACTAAAATAATCGATTATGTACTTATGATAACCGATTGTTTTAAGCCAAGACTGCATGACAATCGATTGTGAACTAATGACAATCGATTGTGAGTAAGACAGTGAGCATCAGGTTTTTCAAACCTGCATGACAATCGATTGTGAACAAATGACAATCGATTGTGACTGAGGCAGTGTCCATCAAAGTTTTTCAAAACTCAGAATAATCGATTATGAACTAATGGTAATCGATTATGTTGAGACAGTGTCTTCCAGTGATTTTCAAATTTATTAAATAATCGATTGTTACATTGGACAATCGATTGTCAAAGAGACAGTGTCTAAAATATTTTTCAAAAACTGATAAGTAATCGATTGTTCACTTTGTGCAATCGATTGTGAAGCTGACCGTTGTCGTAAAGTTTTCAAATACTGTCAAGTAATCGATTATATAATCGATTGTTTTGATTAAAATCCGGAAAAGATTTTTTGAACGTTATTGGGTAATCGATTATTGATTTGGTATAATCGATTGTTTTGATTAAAATCCGGAAAAGATTTTTTGAACGTTGCTGAGTAATCGATTGTTGATTCTGGACAATCGATTGTTTGTGGTAAAATCTGGAAAGGATTTTTTGAACGTTGCTAGTAATCGATTATGGATTGTAGTAATCGATTATCAAGCGTAAAATCTGGGATTGAATTTTGATCTGACTGGCAGACAATCGATTGTTGGGGTTTGACAATCGATTGTCAGTGAGTAAAATCAGCAACTCTTAATTGGCAATTAGGCAACGGTAATGCCAAGTTTTTCAACTATAAATACAGCTTCATTTCAGTGTTTTAAACACAACAACATACTACAACTGATCATTACATTGCTATAAGCTTGCATACTTTTGTTTATCATTTTATATTCAATTTCATAAAGCTTTTGAGAGCCATATTCTTGTCCAAAGTTGTTGTGATCTAGAGCTTACTTCTTTTACTCATATCTACTCATTAAGGAGTATTTTGTTTGAGTGTTTAGTGTTTTATACATTTGTAAGAGAATTGTAATTCTCTTGTTGTAAGGAACTTGTGTTTCCTTGATTGAAGTCTTGGAGTGTTGTATCTCCGAGCAAAGGTGTTAAGGCTTGTGTCCTTAAGTTGTAAAGGTTTGTTGAGCACTCGTAAGCTTAACAAGTTAGTGGAAAATCTCGAGAGAGTCTCTTGGGGACTGGACTAGCCACGTGTTGTGGTGAACCAGAATATATCGGTGCGTTTTTCCTTTTTGTTTATTTAACGCACTTATTTATTTCCTGCAAATTTTAATTTCCGCAAGTTTACGCTAAATTTTATTATAACGCTATTCACCCCCCCCCCCCTCTAGCGTTAAGCGTATTTTCTAACAATTGGTATCAGAGCCCAACTCTCTGAAAACTTAACAGTTTGAGAGAACCATCCATGGCTTCTACTCGTGATTCTTTTGCAGGAATTGATGAAGGACAGTGCTCCACACGACCACCTCTATTCAATGGTACAAATTACACGTACTGGAAGGAGAGGATGAAGATCTTCGTTCAGTCCAACATCTTTCACTTTTGGAAGGTGATAATGAAGGGAAACCAAATTCAACAAAGAAGGTGGAAAACGAATGGGTTCCCAAGTCCGAGGATGAGTATGACGCGGATGACATCCGAAAGGTTCAAAATAATGCTAAAGCAATTAATTTATTATATTGTGCTGTTAATGCTGACGATTACAGGAAAATATCGTGTTGCACAACGGCAAAGGAGATGTGGGACAAACTAGAAGTTACGTACGAAGGTACGGACCAGGTAAGGGAAGCAAAAATTGATTTCCTAACCCATTCTTATGAATTATTTCACATGAAGGAAGGTGAAAAGGTGGACGAAATGTTTGAGCGATTTTCAATAATCGTAAATGACCTACATGCTCTCAAGAAAACATTCACGGATAGAGAGCTCGTGCGAAAAATTCTTAGAAGTCTCACACCGGCATGGAGATCAAAGGCCGATGCAATTCAAGAATCCATTGGCGTTTCAAACGTCACCATCGACGCACTAAGAGGTAACCTTAAGACCTATGAATCTACTATTCTTAACCCTTTTGTTGATGATCAAAGAAGGCAAAGAATAGCTCTAAAGGCGAGCACAAGCCAACCGCAAATTGATGAGGAAGGAGACAACGAGTTTGGACTCGTTATCAAAAGATTTCAAAAGTTCATGCGCAAGGAGTATGAACGCAAGGGCAAAAAGCAAGGCGAACAAATCAAGTGCTATGAATGTGGTGAAACCGGGCACATCAAATCAAATTGCCCAAACATCAAAAATGAGAAGAAACCTTTTAAAAAGCAACGTGCATACATTTCTTGGGGAGGCGACTCCGGAGATGAGTCAAGCGAAGGAGAAGAAGACGAAGCAGCAAATCTTTGCCTTATGGCACAAGAAGACAACAAAGATGAGGTATGTCAAATCTCGTCTAAAAACTTCTACTCTTGAAGAAATGCGAACTGCTTTTGATGAATTATATACTGAATTTATTAAGGCTTCAAAAACTGTTAAGGGCATAGAAGAAAATGCTTCATTAAAAGAAAAGGATTTTCAAAAACAGCTTTCTTTGAAAGAAAAGGATTTAGAAAAACTATTTTAGAAAATGAAAAGCTGAAAGAGGAAAACAAGTTTTTTGGAAAAAGAAGCGCCGATAAGCCCGAAAGTTCTACTAAAAATTGTTCTTCTTGCTTGCATCTCAAAAATGAGGTAGATAGACTCAAAGGTACCTTAGATAAGTTTAATTCTTCCCACAAGAATTTGAATGAGGTCCTTGTAAATTTGAAATCAACCAAGCATGGCATAGGATTTAAGAATGAGGTTAAAGAAAAGGTTGAAGCCAAACCCCAACCACCTAAGGCTCAACCTAGGACTAATAAAACAAATGCTTATCCTAGAAATAGCAATCCTAGAACCAATATGCATGCTAGACAAAATGTTGAACATTTTAGGAGACCTAGAAATGACTTACCACCTAGAAATAGTTACCCTAGAAATGATGCATATTTTAGGCCAAATGTTGAACCTTTGAGAAGACCTAGAAATGGCCTTCAACCGAGAAACAATCACTCTAGAAATGCTGCCCATCCTAGAGCTCATAGTAGGAGAAATAATTCTCATGAAATGCGAAATAGTCACAGTGTTCAAAATAGAGTAAGAAATTTTCATCCGTCTAGTTACTATGAACCTAGAAGGATGCATAACCCAAATGTGACTTGTCATTATTGTAGACGTATTGGTCATATTGCTCCTGCATGCTTTACACGTCATAGACATATTACTCAATTGCATCATTATAATATGCCTAACCCCCAAGGACCCAAGATGGCATGGGTACCTAAAGAACATTAATTTGTTTTGTAGGTGTGCTTGAAGGGATCAAGTGTACTATGGTACCTTGATAGTGGATGCTCCAAGCATATGACGGGAGATGAATCCAAATTCCTTCAATTAGAGCACAAAGAAGGAGGAAGTGTTATCTTCGGTGATAACAATAAAGGAAAGATCATCGGCATCGGCTCGGTCAGTAAGGATGAAAAATCCTCTATTAAGCATATATTACTTGTTAAAGGATTAAAGCATAATCTCTTGAGCATAAGCCAATTGTGTGACAAGGGAAATCTTGCTTTATTTGATTCGGATGAATGCTTAGTGTTCAGATGTAGTGATTTCAAAATTATCCTCCGTGGTTTTAGAATGAATAATATTTATATGGTTGATCTTGCTAATTCCTCACCCGATTATGTTGATTGTCTAATGAGTAAAGAGGATGATACTTGGCTATGGCATCGTAGAGTAGCACATATCAATATGCATCTTTTGAACAAATTGATTTCTCAAAACTTAGTTGTTGGTCTTCCCAATTTAAAATTTGAAAATGACTCTATTTGTGACTCGTGTCAAAAGGGGAAGCAAACAAAAGCATCTTTCAAATCTAAAAACGTTGTTTCAACTTCTAGACCATTGCAATTGCTTCATATGGATTTATTTGGTCCCTCTCGCATTGAAAGTCTAGGAAGAAATAAATATGCTTTTGTGATTGTTGATGATTACTCGAGATTTACTTGGACTTTATTTCTTGCCAATAAAAGTGATGCTTTTCAAAATTTTAAATATTTTCTTAAGCGTGTTCAAAATGAGAAAGAAACAACCGTCACTTCAATTAGAAGTGATCATGGGGGAGAGTTTGATCACAATCTCTTTGCGGACTTTTGTGATGAACTCGGAATCAAGCATACCTTTTCCGCTCCACGTACACCACAACAAAATGGGGTGGTGGAAAGGAAAAATAGGTGTCTCGAAGAGATGGCTAGAACCATGCTCGACGAAGCTAAGATACCCAAACATTTTTGGGCGGACGCCGTTAGTACCGCTTGCTATGTTCTAAATAGAGTAATAATTCGGCCGATACTCATGAAAACCCCCTATGAACTTTATAAGGGTAGAAAACCAAATATTTCCCATTTTAGAGTTTTTGGTTGCAAATGTTTTGTTCATAACAATGGCAAAGACCAATTGGGTAAATTTGATGCTAAGTCGGATGAAGGTATTTTCATTGGATATTCCTCACGTAGTAAAGCATACAGGGTCTTTAATAAAAGAACCCAAATTGTGGAGGAATCCCCTCATGTTGTATTTTCCGAAAATAATGCTCGCTTGGCAAGAAAGGATTCCGGTTTTGATATTGCAGGTATCTTAGATAGCTTGAAAGACAAAATACAAGAGGAACCCCCCAAGGAAAATAAAGATGAAACTGAGGAACAACCAACGGAAAAAGCGCCACAATTGGAAAAAGAAACAAAAGTGCCAAATGAGTGGAGGACGATCAAAGATCACCCTCTTGAACAGGTAATTGGAGACATCGGAGGAAAGGTAAGTACCCAAAACTCTCTTAAGAACACTTTAGGACACACTTCTTAAGAGCTCACGTTCTCACTTGGCAACACTAGTTTAAGTTATTACTTCTTTACAAATTACTGACTTGAGCGTCGGAGACGTTTAATTCTATTTTGCAGGTATCGCCCTAAAAGATAGGGGGAATTATAAAGTTTTGGCACAGAACAATCGATTGTTCCAAGCAAATAATCGATTATTTTACTGTGCTGAAAATCGATTAGCAGTATCACTAATCGATTGTTTATGGTTTATGTTCATTATGCAGCCTTGTTTAAAAATTGATTCCTTAAATTGCATAATCGATTTCTGCCTCAACCATTCAGCAATGCTTGTCCAAAACAATCGATTATTTCACATATATAATCGATTATTTCATGTCAGTAATTCAAAAGCTTGTTACCATTTGGTGCCGTAATCGATTACCACATTTGACAATCGATTATTTCATGTCAGAAATTTAAACTCTTGTTACCGTTTGGCTCCTCAATCGATTTGTGTCAGTTCCAAGTCAGGTCATAACTCTTCAACAATCGATTATTGCATCTCAACAATCGATTGTCTAACGGTCAGTGAATTTATTTTACCGTTTCTGACTGATTTGGCTTTAAATTCTCAGCAGATTTCTTCCATAAATGATAAGCCACTCTCCCCTCTATAAATAGGCTTCATATATGTTCATATGCATTCACTCAAGCATCAATTGTAGCTATCAAAATATCAAATTCTCTCTAATCCTTTGCAAAATCCAGCAGCTTTCATTAAAAATGTCGGACCGTCACTCAAAACGTTCCCGTTCTGCTAGGCACGGCGCATCCTCCTCTGTTGCCCCTCCTCGTCCGAACTATCCCTATCAAGATGGTTCTGTTCTATATTTTAATTCCGACATCGAGCTTACTCGATTCTTAACCAAATTTGAAAAGCGCGACATTCTTCCACCCCGCTTTTCAACCCACAAGTATCTTGAATCATTTGGGCCTGCTGCAAATATGCTCAAAAATTCTCAATTCTTGACTTTTTACTCCTTACCCATCCTTACATCAATACTACATTAAGTTTCTTTCGGAAAATGATGAATGAATAATTGTAGTTTTTTTTGTTTTTATATGTTGTATTGTCTTCCCTGTTGCTGTAATTTCTTTCCAATAAATAAACAAGGTTTATTTCATCTTTGGCATCTTATTATTATTTTTGCTAATGGCAAAAGGGGGAAGATAACGGGTATGCACTCTCAGTATTTATAAGCTTAAATTGAGGGGGAATTCTCAAATTGAGGGGGAACAAATTGCATACTTGTTACATGAATATACTTGTCTTGAATCGTCAATATAAATTGCTTGTCTTGCATATCCCGCTTAATGTTTGCCATTATCAAAAAGGGGGAAATTGTTGGAAACACGTTCTCAATGCAATATACTAAAACGTGTGTTCTTTTGTGTAGGTTTTGATGAATGACAAACGAAGCGAAAATTGATATATGACGAAGTTCAAGAAACAAGCGCACAATTGATATACAACGAGATTCAAGCTCAAGACAAAGTTTTATAAGTTTAATTGAGTCATTCTTAATAGTGATCTTGATCCTACAACTTGACTCGTAACATGGCTTCTCTCATAAAACTATTTTCCAAAATCATGCATATTTAATTTAATGTCAAATGATTTTAAATCATGCATATTTACAGTAGTCAAAATAATTTTTAGGCATGCCTTAAAAATCTGGACTAAGATAATCGATTATGTACTTATGATAATCGATTGTTTTAAGCCAAGATTGCATGACAATCAATTGTGAACTAATGACAATCGATTGTGAGTAAGACAGTGAGCATCAGGTTTTTCAAACCTGCATGACAATCGATTGTGAACAAATGACAATCGATTGTGACTGAGGCAGTGTCCATCAAAGTTTTTCAAAACTCAGAATAATCGATTATGAACTAATGGTAATCGATTATGTTGAGACAGTGTCTTCCAGTAATTTTCAAATTTATTAAATAATCGATTGTTACATTGGCCAATCGATTGTCAAAGAGACAGTGTCTAAAATTTTTTTCAAAAACTGATAAGTAATCGATTGTTGAATTTGTGCAATCGATTGTGAAGCTGACCGTTGTCGTAAAGTTTTCAAATACCGTCAGGTAATCGATTATTGATTCTGTATAATCGATTGTTTTGATTAAAATACGGAAAAGATTTTTTGAACGTTATTGGGTATTCGATTATTGATTTGGTATAATCGATTGTTTTGATTAAAATCTGGAAATGATTTTTTGAACGTTGCTGAGTAATCGATTGTTGATTCTGGACAATCGATTGTTTGTGGTAAAATCTGGAAAGGATTTTTTGAACGTTGCCAGTAATCGATTATGGATTGTAAGTAATCGATTATCAAGCGTAAAATCTGGGATTGAATTTTGATCTGACTGGCAGACAATCGATTGTTGGGGTTTGACAATCGATTGTCAGTGAGTAAAATCGGCAACTCTTAATTGGCAATTAGGCAACGGTAATGCCAAGTTTTTTAACTTTAAATACAGCTTCATTTCAGTGTTTTAAACACAACAACATACTACAACTGATCATTACATTGCTATAAGCTTGCATACTTTTGTTTATCATTTTATATTCAATTTCATAAAGCTTTTGAGAGCCATATTCTTGTCCAAAGTTGTTGTGATCTAGAGCTTACTTCTTTTACTCATATCTACTCATTAAGGAGTATTTTGTTTGAGTGTTTAGTGTTTTATACATTTGTAAGAGAATTGTAATTCTCTTGTTGTAAGGAACTTGTGTTTCCTTGATTGAAGTCTTGGAGTGTTGTATCTCCGAGCAAAGGTGTTAAGGCTTGTGTCCTTAAGTTGTAAAGGTTTGTTGAGCACTCGTAAGCTTAACAAGTTAGTGGAAAATCTCGAGAGAGTCTCTCGGGGACTGGACTAGCCACGTGTTGTGGTGAACCAGAATATATCGGTGCGTTCTTTCCTTTTTGTTTATTTAACGCACTTATTTATTTCCTGCAAATTTTAATTTCCGCAAGTTTACGCTAAATTTTATTATAACGCTATTCACCCCCCCTCTAGCGTTAAGCATATTTTCTAACATGATGGTCCAACTTCAAACTGACGTAATAGTCCGATGCGATTCTTGAATCGTCACGCCATTATCTCGTCATGAGGATCTCGTCCCTTGTGTAAGGCTGACAGATTTTTCGTTTTTTGAATCAACAGGATCCGCCCGTCGTGCTTGCCAAGAGGCAACCCCAACAGGTGGAGGAACTAACTATATGGGTCAAAATCTATTCATGAAGATCGACGTTTAAAGGAATAGTAGGGGATCGACTGAGTCGTGATCATATTCACAAGGCATAACAACGATAAGCATATCGGTAATTGCTGAGATCGAGCCATCACTATATTTGTACAACGTAGTACGTATCGTAATGCTTGAAGGGAATAATGAAAAACATAATCAAGAGAGAACATCCTGGTTAAAGATCGTTGGACAAATGAAAACATTGGTAGTATAAATAGAAGGCAAGGAAAGGGGACTGACTTCCAAAAAGAGAAAAGGGAATAGAGGAATTGGAGGAGACCTCCAACAAGGTAAAAGCAATCTCTGTAATCTCCATGGTTGATTCAACAAAGACAAGTCTCTTAATTACCAGTAGCATTCCTTCCCTCTTTGCTCTTACAAGTACAGAACTGTGTACTAAAGATGTAAGCTTATTATTTATGTTTGATGCCTTTTTATAAACTTAAGAAGAACTGTATAAACTTAATCTCGTTCAATTTTTATGTTCACTACGCTTAGATCTAGAGTTAATTATGTTTGGATCAGATTTGTCCCTCCTTATTTTCATTAATTGGTTCAATAAAGAGCTTAGAACTTTTTGAAAAAACTATTTTCAATTTCCATGTTCACTACACTTAGATCTAGAGTTAATTATATTTGGCTAAAATTTATTCCTCATTATTTTTCATTAATTGGTTCAACAAAGAGCTTAGCACTTTTTGGTCAATTAGTAGGTAGTTGAGCATTTTTCTACTTCGTTCTATGTGTAAGTCTAGTCGGTCAGTGTCGTGTTTTAGTATGCTAGTGGTACATGTTGTGCTCGTACTATTTGTTGGACAATACGCTTTACGCTAGAGGGGGGGTGAATAGCGTTTTAAAAATATTAAGCGTTTTAGTGCGGAATTTAAAAACTTTGCAGAAATTAAAACAAGTGCAGTAGAATAAAATTACACAATGATGTATCCTGGTTGGCCACAAACGTGGTTAGTCCAGTCCCCGAGAGACTCTCTCGAGATTTCCACTAAACTTGTCAAGCTTACGGGTGCTTAACAAACCGTTACAGCTGAGGACACAAGCCTCACCTAGGTGCTCGGGGATCACAATCCCAAAGACTTCAATTGCTCGGGGATACCAATCCCAAAGACTTCAATTGCTCGGGGATAACAATCCCAAAGACTTCAACTGCTCGGGGATAACAATCCCAAAGACTTCAACTGCTCGGGGATAACAATCCCAAAGACTTCAACTGCTCGGGGATAACAATCCCAAAGACTTCAACTGCTCGGGGATAACAATCCCAAAGACTTCAACCGAGGAATCACAAGTTCCTCAACAAACGAGAATCGCAATTCTCTTACAAACACAAAACACACTCACTTTACAAAGCACTCCTTAATGAGTAGATATGAGTAGAAATAGTACGCTCAAGATCACAACAACTTAGCTCAATAGAATGGCTCTTCAAAAAGCTTTATGGATGAATGGAAAATGATGATCAATGTAAGAAAGCTTTTAGCAATGAAAATACTCAAAGTGTATATGTTGTTGTTGTGAAAACACTGAGTTGAAGCTGTATTTATAGGTGAAAAACTCAGTCTTACCGTTGTCTAATTGCCAATTAAGGATTGCTGAAATTACTCAGTGACAATCGATTGTCAAGACTAAACAATCGATTGTTTGCCTATCAGATTAAAAATTCAATCCCAGATTTTACGTCAACAATCGATTACTTCAAATCAATAATCGATTATTTATAACGTTAAGAAATCCTTTCCAATTTTTGGCATAAAACATCGATTGTCCGGAAATCAACAATCGATTATTTTAACAACGTTCAGAAAATCTTTTCCAGATTTTACGCAAAACATCGATTGTTAAATATCAACAATCGATTACCTGAAGGTAATTGAAAATATATGACAACGGTCAGCTTCAACAATCGATTATCAAATGGAATAATCGATTATTAATTAATTTCAAAACTCTCTGTCTCAGATATAATCGATTATCAAAAGCCACAATCGATTATCATTTTATTTAAAATCACTGGGAGACATTTTTCTCATTCTAATCGATTACCATTAGTTCATAATCGATTTTTATGAGTTTTGAAAACTTTGCCTCAGTTAACAATCGATTATCATAAGTACACAATCGATTGTTATGCAGTTTGCAAAAACCTGATGTTAACTGACTTACTCACAATCGATTATCATTAATTCACAATCGATTGTCATGCAGTCTTGGCTTAGAGATACTCGATTATCATAAGTACATAATCGATTATCTTAGCCCAGATTTTTGAGGCATGTTTGGAAAACATTTTAACAAATGTAAATATGCATAGTTTAAAATCATTTGACACTTAATTTAAATATGCATGATTTTGGAAAAATAATTTTAGTAGAGAAGCCATGTTATGAGCCAAGTTGAGGAATCAAGATCACAATTAATATTGACTCAATTATAACATTTCTAAACTTTGTCTTGAGCTTCTTATAATGCATCCATTTTGTGCTTGTCCTTGAGTACTGCTATATATCGCTTTTTGCTTTGTTTGACATTCATCAAAACCTACAAAAGAACACACGTTTAGTATATTGCATTTGAAACGTGTTTCCAACACTATTTTCTAGGTCCTTATCACTGCACTGATTATTGATATCGCTTTTCCAAGTATATTTTCCGATTCTTAGCTCTTTGGTACTATCTTTCTGGTTATGTTGTTGTTATTATTTTATTATCGCATTTCATCTTCTTTTGTCGAGGGTCTATCGGAAACAACATCTCTACCTCAGAGTAGGGGTAAGGTCTGCATACACATTACCCTTTCCAAACCCACTTGTGAGATTATACTGTCTTGTTGTTGCTGCTTGAGAAATCAGTTTATTTTTGGTGGCGGAAACAACAATAATTATGTCTCTGCCCTAAATAAATTGAAATCGGCTACATGAATTTGCACTTTTTGAGTTTAAGGTTTAGGGTTTAGGATTTAGGGGTAAGGTCTACGTACATATTACCCTCTTCAGACTCCACTTGTGAGATTATACTGGACTGTTGTTGTTGTTGTTTAGTTTTGATATAGCTTGATGCATGCTCTGAATATAGGAATCAAGCTTGTGCTATCATATGAGTTTGTAATGTACATGTCTTGGGGTGCTTGATTCATGCTCTGCATATAGGAATCAAACTTGTGTTATCACATGATTTTGATTTTAATACAAGAGAAGATGTTAGAAACGCTCTATACATAAATTATATCTTCTTCAGAAATCGAATTGAAAATGCTGAATATAATGTTATGTCATTCCTAGGCCTAAATAATTTTCAACATAAAATTATTACAGTTTAAGTCCAAGAAGTCAAGAGATCACAATTTGAATCATGTTATGAAATGTTCGACTCTATTTGGAAACCACAATTGTTTAGTTGAACCTTTTCTTTTCCAAGTTTGTCATAAAGTACTAGTAGAGTCTAGCTAAAAAGACTTTGGATAATAATAAACAAACAAACAAAGAAACTTACACTATAAATTTTAATTGGAGAAGTTGTGATAAGGTCGGTGAAATCCATCTTTTTCTTTGTTATAAAATGAAAGTAATTTAGTAATACATGAACAAGAAATATAAACAACTTAGTGAAACATGAACAAGAAATATAGATAGAGAGAAGGAAGAGATTTTCTTCTTCAATTGTGTGTTCAATTCCATTGCAATTACATAGCCTTTTATAGGCATAAAAAGTAAAGATGATGAACATAAAATAGGAGATTTAATCTTTAAGATATTCACAATATGGGCACCCAATGTAGCATCCAATACAGTATCCAATATAGAAATTATTCATAACGCTCCCCCTAGGATGTCCATAGATAATGTGTCTCGTTAAAACCTTACTAGGAAAAAACCCTATGGGAAAAAAATTCTAGTAAAGGAAAAAGAGTACACATGTATAGAAATATGCCCTTCTGCTGCCTCGTTAAAAACCTTGCAAGGAAAACCCAACGGGATAAAACCTTGTAAGGGAAAAAGAGTGCAACGCGCATTAACTCCCCATGATAAGAGCATCAGTTCACATCCTTGGGCCTTCACATCCCGATCTTGTACACTAGCTTCTTGAAGGTTGACGTTGGTAGAGATTTTATCACTTGAACGAATCTGTTGCACACTGATATCACCATTCTTTTGAAGATCATGTGTGAAAAATAACTTTGATGAAATGTGCTTTGTCATATCTCCTTTTATGAATCCTCCCTTCAGTTAGCTATGCATGCTGCATTATCTTCATACAAAATTGTGATTAGTTTGTCACATTTCAAACCACATTTGTCTCGAATAAGATGTATTATAGATCTCAACCACACACACTCTCGACTTGCTTCATGAATAGCAATTATCTCAGCATGAATAGATGAAGTATCCATGATTGATTGCTTAGTCGATTGCCAAGATATGCCCCCATATGTAACACATAGCATATTTGAGATCAAGTTTTGTATGTGTTAGATAAATACCCCGCATCAGCATAACCAACAAGATCAGTATTGTAATCATTACCGTAAAATAATCTCATATCAGTAGTCCCTTTTAAATACCGAAATATGTGTTTGATCCCATTCATGCCTCCTTGTAGGGGCAGATCTGTATCTTGCTAAGACATTAACTGGAAAAGTTATGTAACGCCTTGTAGTGTTAGCAAGATATATTAGTGCATCAATTGCACTAAGATATGGTTCTTCAGGATCAAGAAGTTCTTCATTATTTTCATGAGATCGGAATGAATCTTTCTTTATATCAGTGATCACACAACCATGGTACTCAATGGATGTACTTTATCCATATAGAATCGCTTTAAAATATTTTTAGTGTATGTTGATTGATGGACAAAAATTTCATCTTTCATATTTGTAGACCAAGATAAAATTTTATCTTTCTAAGATCTTTCATTTCAAATTCTTTCATAAAACACTCTACTGCTTTATGATGCTCCCCGGGAGTTCTAATGATATTTGAATCATCAACATATACGGCGATTATAACAAATTCAAATTCAGGTCCTTTTATAAAGGCACAAGGACAAATTGAATTATTTTTGTACCCTTCTTTCAAGTTTCAACAAGTATTTTCTCGGGAAATTATACCATATGCGACCATATTATGTCAATCCGCATAAGGATTATTGAAGCCTTATTTAATAAATTTCTTGAAAATCATAATATACTTCAGAACAATTTAAATCCTTCAATGATTTCCATTATACGCATATCAATTTTTTTTTTATGTATTGCCAGATTAAAACCTGAAATGACTACATCCACGACAAGAGAATATGTCTTTATATAATCAATGCCAGGATATTTTCAATCTTCCTGTAACACAAGTCGTCTTTATGTTTATCGACTTGACCTTTTTCACACAAGAATACATTTATACCTCCACTGGCTTTATACTTTCATGTGTTGGGACTATCCGTCCAACTTTACATTTTTCAGGTGAAATCAATCTTGATTGCGTATTTTATTTTATTTTGTCCAATCATTATCTGTCCAAATTTCATGACAGATTTGAGCTCAAGATTCTCGTCAATATTAATAATATTGAGCGCTACATTATATTAACAATATCGTCGACGATCACTTTATGTCGGGTCCATTATTACCTAATAAAGACATAACTTATTGAGATCTCTTTATCTCATTATTTCAGGTACCTGAGCCTCTCCCATGAGGTCTTATGAAGTTTTATTTCGTGGTGCTCTTCTAGAGCATTTGCCTCCTTATTATGACCATTTTGAATATTTGCCCTTCTCCTTCTTCAAGGTGTTTATCTTTGAAACCGATTGGTCTGTTTGCTTTATGCATGACATAGACTCTGTCCCTTATGGACTTTATTCTATTTGGAGCATTAGAACCTGAAATATGACATTTAGCTTTGGGTCAGCAAATGCGTCTGGCAATAATTTGTAAATGAATTATCACTTGAACTTCAAGTTCGTATTTTTTTTGTACGACGATCTATATGTATTCATAATAATTCATTTCATATATTAGTTTCTCAGCTGCCATTTCTCCCCCTAATGTTGGGATCACCAACCCATTTCACAACATTCCGTGAGAATCCATATTTGTGCATTGTGGTGGCATAATTAAATCATATAGCACATACATATTTCTATATAGAAATTGTTTGGTTCCTGACCCTGAATCGATTGTGATAGGGAAAATTTTCATAACTTGGCTAGATGTGAGCAAGTGCTGCTGTATATTAAATAATACATCTCATACAAAATTTTATTTTTGAGAGTTTTATTCTCATAACCAATAATTTAGCTATAATTGGAGGCATACAATTTATGCTAAACCAACTTGGATTTAAACCAGTATTATTAAGATAAATCATCATAATTTATGTGCTCTAATAATTTGAGCAAGCAATCTTGCAAAAACCAAACTGCAAGTTGATACAAATGCACATGTGACCGTAAAATAAATGCATCTATTAAAATCATATAATAGTAAACGGTCCACATGGCATGTGACTGGGCCCATATATTTATCACCTTTTATTCGTTTCAGAAATTAAGGGATTCAATCCCAACCTTAACTGGTATATCATGAGAATTAGCAGCACAAGAGAATTCTTGAAGAATCTTCTATTCTTCAATATACGCCAATGGAATTCTCAATTAATTTTTTTTTCGCATCATAATTGAACCGGGATGGTCAACCGGTTATGCCAACTAATGTTTATTTTAGTAAACCTCTAAGTTTACTTGTGGCATATGTTTCAAGCATCATGCTTATATTTGTGTAGTACAAATAGAAAGAAAACCGGGTAACATTTCATATTTACCAGGTATGATTATAGAAATATGAAGATATTCAATATTCCTTTCATTTATAGTCTCAACATGTCAACCACTTTGACTTATACATTTGAAACTCAAAAAGTTTCTTTTGAGACTTTTTAATATCAATATCATGAATAACGTTATTCATCAGGATAGTAACAAATTAGTTCTTTCGGATCTTTTAACAACTTTTGTACTACACGATCTTTTATCAAATCATTCATATGGTAAATGTCTCCTTCAGGGAGAAACTTATATCATAATAAATTGTCATGGTCAAAATCATCATAAGCAAATCATTTCTTGCTTTAATTTTTTCTTTAATAGCTTTAATAAGGCATGCCAAAATATTATGGCATATCACATGTACGAGACCAATGACATATTCATGTAACCACACAATAATATTTATTCTCTTTATTTCACTCAAACCTCTCTCAAGGGCGAGTAGTGTGGTATTCATCCAAGCATGCCTTGCATGTATTTATTTATTACTTTTATCACATATTACCACATTCACATATAGGAATGGGTCTGCATTTTCAATGCTTATCACAAGTCACATTTTCCTTAAGGAATGGATCATAATCAGTGACGTGCTTTATTGGTTTCATACCAATGTGATGGTAAATATTGCCTTCACATTTTGAAGGACTATTTTGAGAATCTTTATTGTTCTCCTTTTATAATCATAGTGATGATTATTATTGTATTGATCTTTGGAACGCTCACGTTCATCGTCCAACCACTTCTCTTTATTCACACTTATTATGCGTCGTTGTCACATTCACTTCAAGAATGGAACAAATCAAGTGGGACAATCTTCATGCCTTTAATGAAAAATATATTATTTTTCTTTAGTCATCACTATATCATTAATATGGTACAATGGGACTCAAACCCAATGTCTTACCAATATAAAGGCATATTAGGCCATAATGAATTGGGACTCATACCCTACTCTAATTATTATGGCGCATCAGGATTTAACTCCGATGTCTTACCCTCAATCAATGTTATAATATGTTAAACGATATTGAGATTCATTTCAAGCCTTAATTTCAATCACATGCTAAGAAAGTTGTACACAAGTAATTTGCAACTTAGCAAATCAAATTTTCTTTCTTAAATAAATAAAATCTCAAATCATTGTAAAGCTTTATCAATTATTTGTAGCATCTATAAAAAACAACCGTTTGTATGTCTAGTTAGTGCATACATCATTAAATTATTCAAGTTAATTAGCATAACGTAAAGTGTACTAAATACATGTAGGACAATACTGACTAATATGAATACCCTTATTGCACTAAGGTTTTTATCAAGCAATTTTAATAATAATTTGGTTAAGTGATTTGACATGCTACATAACAGTATTGTTACTTTTCTAGATTGACCATATAAAAGAATTATATGTGCACCTAAAGAATATAAAAATTTTAATATCGTAAAATCTGTACCTACATAGCATCTCCATGTGTACTAATATTCTGTATTTAGGCTTGTCAAAATAAATAGCTAAATGTAGCTAGTGTAGTATATCATGTTATACTACACAATAATGTATAATCACGCATTATATTAGGTGTACCCAAGTACTTAAGCATGTAACTAGATATACTTGAATTCAATAGGAAAATAGACTTGAAAACAAAAACAATTTCAAGTAACCTCATTATTACTAACATGTTTTATTTCTACAGGGAAGAAGATGAATAATTAATAAAGACTTCTTGGATTTAGTTAAAGTATGATGTAATATTTTAATGATGCACACTATTTATATTCATATTTTGGATACGTACTACTGTCAAGAAAATTTTCTTGTTATCTAAGTTTATTGTTGATTACTTCTATTTATATTTTAATAATGCAAATCAATTAAGAAGCAGTTTATTAAAATCATTACATCTTTATTCATAAATAAAGAGATCATGGTGAAGTATGAGTATCTTTCTCTTTCTATTTTTTGTTTTTAAACATAATTGAGAAAAACTAAGTATCCAACAAAACATATCATTATTCTTACAAAAGAGAGAAATATGTTGTACTTCATAATTTTAAATGAGAACTTTAAAAGAAGATAACCTACCGTGATGGTTAGAGACTCGTGCTGATAATGTGTTATAAAATGAAAGCAATTTACTAAAATATGAACAAGAAATATAAACAACTTAGTGAAACATGAACAAGAAATGTAGATAGAGAGAAGGAAGAGATTTTTTTCTTCAAATTATGTGTTCAATTCCTTTGCAGTTACATGGCCTTTTATAGACATAAAAAGTAAAGATGATGCACATAAAATAAAAAATTTAATCTTTAAGATGTTCACAATATAGGCATCCAATGTAACATCAAATATAATATCCAATATAGAAATTATTCATAACATTCCTCTCGTTTTTTCGTTTTGGAGAAAGCAATTGTGGCTTCCCTTTAGGAATTTACGGCTGATTTACTCAAATGCCCCTTTTTTGGTTACTGTTTCGGTTTTGTCCGTATTTTAAAAAGTTATCCAAACATAACTCTTGCGAAAATTAATTTTTTTTTAAAGGAATTTTACAGTTATATACCACTTTTCCAAAGTTATCACATACAATGTTTAAGTTTTTATTTAATTACAATATTAAACTTAATTAGCAATTATGTACCATAATTGAAAATATTGATATGATTAGTGGGTCCTTTATGATTTAACCCACCCCACACAAATAAAATACTCTTACCTTTTACCTTTTACAACTAATAGCCTGTTTAGCCAAGCTTTTTTTGGGCCAAAAGTATTTTTTTTTTTGCCAAAAGATGTTTGGCCAAGCTTTTGGAAGAAAAAAAAAGTGGTTTTTAGGAGAAGCAGAAGTAGTTTTGGAGAAGCAGAAAAAAGTAGCTTCTCTCCAAAAGCATTTTTTTGAAAAGCACTTTTGAGAAAAATACACTTAGAATAAGTTTTCAAAAGCTTGTCCAAACACCAATTACTGCTCAAAGGTGCTTTTCTAATTAATTAGCCAAACACAAACTACTTCTCACCAAAAGCACTTATTTTAAAAGTACTTTTGAGACAAGCACTTCTCAAAATAAGTTGAATTTAGAAGCTTGGCCAAACGGGTTATAATTCCCTCTTCCCATATTTTACCCTCTCTTTTCCTCCTTCATTTCTTTCTCACACTCTCTCTCTCTCCTTCTATCTCTACGTATTATTCTTTTTCACCTCTCACTCTCTCCTTCTTTCTCTATGTTGCTTTTGAAGATGAGGTATTTATGGCTTTCAACCGAGAAATCGATGCTTATTCTCTGCAAAATGAAAGGAGATATGCTTCATTGTTGTCTGATACGCCGGACTGAAAATGTGTGGAAGTTATGCCTCTAGCTGGAAGGAATATGAGCGAGTGGATGGCGGAGTTGGATTCCATTGCAATAGGAAGTTATGTCGGATATAGTTCCAAGAGATATAGGAAGTTGAGGCAGAGCTAGTTCCAGCCGCTAGCCTTGATCAATCGAGGTGGAGAACTCAAAACGAGCAGCAGATCTACTCTTCTAATCTTCTCCAAGCTCTCTGCCAAGTCCGTCGTAGTGATGATAGTCCGTAACCGGCTATTTTTTACAATTTTACAAATATAATTATTTTGTAGTCATTCTTTAGTTCTTACTGTTTCTTTTTAAAGAATTATGTAGGTATTGTGTGTAGATTAATGCTTATGTAGACTAGCTCTGTTAAATCGGTGTATAAATTGCAGTTGTTATTACCTACAGCTTATAAATATAGTTATTTTGTAGTTATGTCGATTAGTTGTCTTTATTTTTGTAGATTAATTGTAGTTGCTATTTTTTACATTTTAACAAATGTTGTTCTTTTGTAGTCATTTTTAAAGATCCTACTGTTTTTTTTTTTTGAAGAATTATATAGGTATTATGTACATTAAGACTGTAAAAATATATGTTTTAATTTTGTTGTTAAATTGTAGTTTAGTAAACTTAATTTTATAGATTAATTGCAGTTGATATTATCTACAGTTTATATTTGTAGTTATTTTTTAGTCATGTAGAATAATTGTGATAATTTTATGTATAAATTATAGTTGCTATTATCTACAGCTTATAAATATAGTTATTTTGTAATCATGTCGATTAGTTATCTTAATTTTTTAGATTAATTGTAGTTGCTACTTTTTATATTTTTACAAATGTAGTTATTTTGTAGTCATTCTGTAGTTCTTACTATTTCTTTTTTAGGTAATAATCGTATATAAATGTCAGATGTGGTTAGAGTAAAACACAAACAGAATAAATAGATACTACAATCATAGAAATATATTATCCACAAGTTATCTACATACCATCTATAATTTATTACCAAACTACAATAATTAACAATAATTAAATTACAATAGATAGTACAAGTCGAGACAATTGTAGTCAATATAGCTTAAGGAAATCATTTTTCCGTTTCAGAAATTGGTGTTGGGCAGTATAATAATTCACTTCCAACATTTCTTTCTTGAATTGTAGCATGCCCACTTTTACTTTTGTCTTTTTTACTTTAATATCCATAATTGTAGCATTCAAGTTCTTTGCAATAACCGTATTAGAATGGTTAGCTGCATTCGAATTAAACAACAAACATAACAAATAGATAGTATAATCATTTAAATAAATAAATTATAAACATATTGTCTACTTACCATGTATAGCTTATTTATTATCAAACTACAATTTAACTACAAATAAACTATTTTTTTACCTACAATCTCCAAACTCGTTAGATTACAATTATATTTTTATTGTGAACAGTTATGTAGAAAAAAATAGAGGGTTCCGTTTCAGAAAATGGTGTTGGGCAGTAGAAGATGTTCACTCCCAATATTTTCTTTCTTGAATGTAGAAGACCCACTTTTACTTTTGTCGTTTTCACTTTAATATCCATAATTAAAGTATACCCCAACTATCCCGTGTTTTCACTTTAACCAACACAAAAGCTAGATATATTCCTCCCTTTTTGGGGTAATTGACAGGTGGGAGGGATTTGGTACCTAGAATTAAAAAAATATGAACTAGGGGTGTAACATAGGTATTATTAATATTTTTGGTAATATAGTATGAAATATAGTATAGGAATAAAAATCTCCCTTTTTTTAACAATGTAGTTCTTCCTGGACTGTTGTTAATATTACTTGTTTCTATTCTTCATCTCTAGTCGAAAGTGTTTCGAAAACAGATTTTCTATCTTTCCAAGGAAGAGGTAAGATATATGTACCCCAGGCCCACGTGTGGGGCTCCACTATATTGTTGTTGTAGGAGACAACATAGCTCTTAGAGAAATTTTCTGGCTATTGTTTAAATAGGAATCCTGAAACGGCTATTTGTGCGCACCCCCGTTCTGCTTGGTGGATAGAACGCGTAGGATAGTTCGTGCTTGTTTTGCTTTTGTTGTTGTTTATGAAATTATTTTTATATAGCAAAAAAACATGGTAGATAAGGACTAATTAGTACACATGGGAATGTTATTAGCCTCTTGGTTCTTGAATTATTTCCTAGGAGGCATTAGTTTGTTTATTTTATAATTAACACTGAACGACCTGACTTAAAAGATTGTAACAAGGCCATCATCATGGCCATGGGGCATAAATCAACAAGCTCCGTGTAATTCTAGTCTTCATGGATTACTTTTTTTCTTTCTATTATTCGACAAGAGGGGAGGGGTTGCTCTGATGGTAAACAACCTCCACTTCCAACCAAGAGATTGTAAGTTCGAGTCTCTCCAATAACAAGGTGAGAAGTTCCCACTAAGTGAGATTATACTGAATTGTGGTTGTAATTGAATCCCATTCATGACAATCCTGCCACCCTACTGCTGGTCTATAGTACTACCGTTATCTACCTTTTTCTAGTGTCATCTTGTGGTCACACTAATTCTCAAATCTTATCATGTTTATGATTTATTCAACTCATTCATGAGTTAGTTTGGACAATAAAAACTCCAACTGAACAAATAATAGCAGATTGCGTGGACGAACAACACTTTAGATTTTTTACTTCAACGATCCGAAATAATACAACAACAACAATAACCCAGTATAATCCCACTTAGTGAAATTTGGAAAGGATAGTGTATAAGCAGACCTTACCCCTACCCTGGGGTAGAGAGTATGTTTCAAAATAGACCCCTGACATCCTTCCCTCCAAGAACTTCTCACCTTGCTCTTAGAAAGACTTGAACTCACAACTTCTCGATTGGAAGTGGAGGTTGCTTACCATCATAATAACAATAACTCGAAACAATGACTTTCGATTATTCACTTCAAGGATTGGAGTCAGCTACCCAACTCTACCTATATAAAATAAAAGGAATCATCCCAAGCAATTCTTCCTTCTTCCAACGCTCATGTCATATCACTTTGTCTCTTGGACGCTTTAACCTAATTTCTACATTTATAGCTTGAGAAAAGCAAAAGAGGCCCTCTTTTAATGACTATTCTCAGTTTTCTTTCTTTGGTAGTAGGATAGACTCGACTATATGTATCTCCACTTTTCACATCGCTCTTTTTGAGCTCATCTCAGTTCAATATTATATAATGACTACAACAAGCCCTTTTATTCTTTTCAAGTTACAAAATCATCACATTGTCGAAAACAGTCTTCAATTGTCTCGACTTCATTTGATTTTATGGCAATTTACAAGTTCACTTGCTTTACCTTATTCAAGAAAACGAATTCAATATTTGTCCTTCCTGCTTGAGATTTGAACACAGTATATTGATACGGTAGACAAAAAGTTGTTGACAGGGGCAGAGCTACAATGTTCTAATTGATTCGGCAGAACCAGTAATTTTAGCCCAAACAATGTATTTGTATTTAAATTTCAGTTAATATATATAAGCAACTTATCCAGAATCTAGTAAGCTGCTTTTTCTAGAATGCAAAACTCATAAACTCAAAGTCCTAGCTCCATTTCTAGTTGTGAAATGTATCAAAAGTGCATTTGCTTTCGTCTCGGATGCTCATTCAGTTTGAAGACTGATGCACAAGTAAGCAAACTGTTCAACAAATAGAACAAATGGTTTGCAAGTTCGATATAAATCAATAAAGTACAAGTAATTAATCGAGTCACAATCACGAACAATCCACACCATTTCCCACGAATCGACTTTCCCCCAACAGGGTGAAGAAACGATAAATCCATATGAAATTCTCCATCGTTACCTGGTGTGGTTCGTAGTGACGTTGATTCCCCCTCTTTAATAGATCGGAAGCTTTTGATATTTACTGTTTGAAGGGAAATAATAAAGATAACTCTAGATTGAGCTTCTCAACAGATATGGCACTACACATCCCAGCAAAGCACCAGCAAGAACCTGCATTCATCTCAATGACAATAACGTCCAGTTAAGAAAAACACAATTTTTACTTAGTTAACTCCAGATAAGGAAAACGTAGTTTACTTCGTTAACTTCCAGTTAAGCAAAACATAGTTTACTTTGTTATCACACTAGTTTTTTTTTTATTTGAATAGTTTTATCATATTAGTTTCTCCCACAGCAGCAACAACAACAACAACCCAGTATAATCCCACTTAGTGGGGTCTGGGGAGGGTAGTATGTATGCAGACCTTACCCGGACCTTTGGGTAGAGAGGCTGTTTCCAAATAGACCCCCGGCATCCTTCCCTCCAAGAACTTCCCACCTTGCTCTTGGGGAGACTCGAACTCACAATCTCTCGGTTGGAAGTGGGGGTTGCTTACCATCATAGCAACCCCTCTTGTCTAGTTTCTCCCACAGCATTAAGTGATATATTGGTTGTAGATGTGTCAAAAAATGAGGTGCATAAAAAGTGCTATCTTTTCTCAGATTATTGTCGTCACCAAATGGGAATGAAGAATGGTAATTCTCAAATGTAAAAAACCAGAATATCATGGCAGTCATACCTGAAAGGGAGTGTGCCCAAGTGAATCTCGGAGAGGTCTAACATTGGCAACAGGGTGCTCAGGAGGCAATTCACACACTATTTGATTCAACAACTGCATCAAACCACCAAATTTTAACACATGTTGTGCATTCATAGAAATTTAAAAGCAATTTTTATTGCAGACCACCAGCAAGTGCCAATATCGACGACCACAACTATTTTACAACCACAACGTTGTAAAATAGGGAAAAATAATCAGGTTGGCACTAACCAAATTGTTTAAGCATAGAATGAAGAATAATTTTGAAATAACGAGATTGATTTAAACAGAAAGTTCTTTCTAATTGGATAATCGTCCATCAATAAATAATAAAAACGAGATCAACAAGGTGGGAAAGAAAAATTACTTCAGCTTGGCGACCAGCATGAAGCCTAACACCAGTAGCATCATACATTACCTGTAATATAGGAAATTCATATAGGTTAATGAGGAGAAAACTAGAAGTCCATTATGCAAAAATATAAACAAAGAAAAATTGATATAAGAAGCCGCATTTGGACAAAATTGTAGACATCTAAGGGAAATATATACAAATTCCTCTGCCCCCACACACACACAACAGATAACACATATATACAAGCTAGCCACTCTCTTCCAAAGAAGTATGCGCGTTACACATATATGTATGTCTACACGTGCATATGAATTCCCAGGCTAGATTCTCTCTTCCAAAGAAGCAAATAACCAGGGTGTATGACATTGCATCTTCTTTCTTCTGTTCATACATCAAAATTTTTTAAGTAACATTCAGATACAATACAAGCTAACTAAGACAAGTTCCAAAAAGCAACAACAATTTTGCCAAACACGAATTTTTACTTGGATAAACTGAAAATTGCAACAGAAAATCTTGAGATTCATGAAGTTCAGGACAAAGTGTCAGCAAACAAAAAGTGAACACTGGCAAGTCTTTTTTCTTTTTCTCCTTTCTTGTTCTCGAGTTGGGGTAACATGGAGTCGTGTCTCTACAAGGCAAACACCAGCAGAGATTAAAAAGAAAATAGGACAAAACCTAGTTAAGAAATTACTCACAACACATGCCAAAACCACCGCAATTGCGAAGACAGATCCTCCAGCTCCTTCTTGTAAATAAACTGCCATTACCAGAGCAGTAACAGTAGCTGAATGTGATGATGGCATTCCACCTGAGCTAAGCATCCTTTTTGAATCCCATCTCCTCTCCTTGTACCTGCAAAATCTAACAGGGCATACTCAAAAATTAACCAAGAAATAGAAAGAACAGGTAAGAAAAAAACATGGTAATCCCGAAAAAGTAAGCTCTTGAAATTCAAAGCTCAATCCACGAAGTCCATGTTTCTCCACTTTTTTGTCAATAAAAACCACCTGATGAAAATCGATCAATAAGATCCGCATACATGCTATCATGCCCCTTCAATCTATGTTGTTATAACAAAAAAAACTACGATGCACTCTACCCTTCACTTAGCTTGTTTAACACGGTTTGTTTTGACGAAAGGGAAGCATGAGGGGCCTTGTTTTGATCTAATTTCCAAGGAAGTAGTTATCCTCCCACTCGCCTTCTTTTCCACTTCCCTATAACCAATCAAGGGTTAATAGTCCTTAGCGCTCTCTCTTATATCTCCCTTTTTCCTTTTCTCTTTTTCTTAAAGTACCACTCTCTTTTACATTCCTTTCAGGAACCCATCCTCTCACTTCAAGCAAAGACAGCTACGATAGTTTTCGGTATTTCACATTAAAGATTGTGTTACATAATTTCAGTTTCTCCTCCAACTGAGAAGAAGCTGTATTCTGGACCTAGACATCGATAAACAGTAGTTTAAGTATCCAAGTTCAATTAGAAACAGCCCTAGAATGACATTTGGATTTCACAAATATCCTCTTCTGCAGTTCTTCTATGTTAATTCAGATTACAAACTTCTCTATCGTACTACTACTATGTATATGCAATTCAATTTTTCCTTCAACAAAAACAAAAGAACAGGGGGGCTAGTCAACGTTTTCTTTTGCAGTTACGTTCAGTAAACTCACATGTTTCAACCAGTAATTATCCACCCTCAAATGGACCTTGATATATAATGATATGGGCTGCCATTGGTACAAATCGCTTAACTACTTTTGCATAGAACATGCTATTCACCCCATGTGAGCCAATTTTCAGCTCGTCAATACTCATATGAACAACAAACATGCAAGTGGATTATTCACATACTTCTGCTGAAATTCCGTAAATCTTCAATATTGCATTTTGCTCTGGAAGATCATCAGAGTTCCTTCATTTCTATATAGGTTATGTGGATGGTGAAGTTTAAATGACACCTCCCTATTGGATTAAGTAGGCTAAAAGCCCTGTTGTGATATTTGAAATTCTATCCTTTAGTTTCCCCAACCTATTCAGCCGTTAAAATGTGAAACAAAGCACTTACAGTTCTAGTAAGATAATAGATGGAAAAATTTAATCTTACAGCGCGCATAACAGTTCTTTTGTTCATGTAACATACACAGTGGAGTGGCTTCAATTTTGGTTAGGTAATGCCATATTTTAAGTCCTAGGATATATGGTCCACTTGCATTACCTGCTCCTCCCCTTTTAAATATGACTTATATATTTATCAATCTATTGCTTTTACAATACCAAAAGAAACTCAATATCATTGGTATTGGCATATTAGGTGCTAAGGAACTTTACCTTTAGCATTTGAAAGTTGATAGTAAAAGCAAATATTAAAATTATGTAGATCATGATGAGACTAGGTGATTTTAGCATGACATAGAGGGAAATTACATATAATTAAGCCATGATTGAATAAAGGACCTGAATACAGGATCAGTCGCCTTTTCCAGCCGATAAAAAGACCACAAATCGAAAAACACAAGTGGATTCCTAACCGCAAGTGGATTCCTAACTTATTTCAATACTATAGGCAGGTAATTAGAATTCATCACCACGTGAAGGTAAAGGAAGAAAAAACCAATTGTTTATATTTGAGTCAGGGGAGATGTTATCCACCAATCTAAAATCATTCTAAAGTTAAACACTGAAATAAGTCAATAACAGCATACTAGATACAGAGGTCTCATCATCACCCTGCTTCAATACTCAATGCGAGCCCATCCGCCCCAACTTTTTTTTGAGAATGGTAACATTCCCATCTGCCCCAACTTAGATGGGCAAGTTTATCCAGCACCTGTGCTTGCACACTCTAGCACAATGCGCATTGTATTAGTTGAGGTGTGTGTGTTAATTCGACACCTACGTCATCGGAAAAAAGATATGGAGGGATCATTATCCTTTTATCTACCTTTCTTTTAACTAATTGTGTAAGCAGGTTTCAAAACCTTCCTATAAATTTTACGTTGATCTTCTTGAACAATCAAATATCTTCGAGAGCAATCAAATATCTTCGAACTTTCTTGAAGATCAGCATTTCACTTTAGCTTTCAGTATATGCTGTTTTCTCTAGAAATTCAACAACCTAAACGGCTAAACCTCATCGGTCACCTAGTCGGCATGAATTTGCAGCAATTTCCATATTCAAAAGCAGTTTAAACATTATAATGACTGCTATAATATTAACAACTTTTTTTGAACATATCCACAGACAACAATACGAAAGGCATCATCTTTCTTTCCTTAATGAGACTTCATCTACTAACTACTCAACTACTTTTGATACTAGTCATTACGCCTAGAAATAGTTTTAAAAAGAAAGGCCGAATCAAAAGGCATAAGCGGCTAAAGACTAAAAAGACAATGCTCGACTCTGTCACTATAAGGCGATCGACAGGCGAATCCAAGATTTGAACTTTAAAGGTTGAAGTTCGGGATTGTACCACATCTCATTTAGTTTACTGGGGCATCCTAATTTATGTGGTGCATTTTAACTGGACAATTGGTTTAAGAGAAAAAAAAAAGACTTGAAACTTGTGGTGGTCTGAAACAAGCCAGAAATATTTGTGTGGCTATAATTCATATCATTAAGGAAAAAGTAGGAAGTTTAAAGTCAAATAGCTTCTAAATGTAGAAATATTTCTATTCCGGAACACACTAAAAAGGAGAGTACCGCACAAATTGGTACAGGGTTTTAACACATATCCAACCTCTGAGCTAGAGATACTGAGTTATAATGAAGCATAAGCACATAAAGATTAAAAAGACAACCTTGATTCTGCCAATACAAGACGACAAAGGCGAATCCAAGATTTGAACTTTATATGCTCAAGACCAGGATTTTACGACAGTTCGTTTAATTTACTAGGTTAGATATCTATTATTCGTACTAATTAAATGAATTTTAACACATATATTTTGATCCAAAGCTACTAGGTTCCGACGATAACATTAGCATTACATTTCATAAGAAGCAAAAATAGACGGGTGTTTTTACCAGGTGGTGAAGAGCTTGAGGAACTGAGCAATAGCACAGGCAAGGAATGCTGAAACGAGGGGGACGTTAGCAGGTGAAATCGACGGCTGCGAGGAATACGACCGCGCACTTGACGATGCATCAGCGGCTGTAAGCACTTCGTTCATTTGATGAGCTAATTTGAGATATATAGACGAACGAAGATTGATAATTCTCAGGAAGCTTCTAGAACAAAAACAAAGGAGACAATTTTGCAAATTTTGTGCAAAAGAAGCTTTGATTTGGTGGATCTAAGGCGAGAAGGAATGGACCTCACCGTCTCCGTCGCCGGCGATCGGAAATTCGGAAGTTTACGACTTTGATAGTTTGCTGTGATTGGTGATTGTGGACGGCGAACGCGTCGGCGGTGGACCCACTCGGGCTGTAAAAGATCAGAACTTTGTGTACGAAATGGGTATTCTCATAAAAACTGGCATATGGGTGTACATTTGGTGGGACCCACTAGACTTATTGCCTTGGGTTATCTCCAACTTGATATGTTCTTTAATTTATTTTTTGTTTTTTTTTTTTGAATTAGTGTGCCTACACCTAACTGATACTATACAGAATACACATAATTCATCCATCAAAGTTTGGGTAGATAAAAAGAAGGAAAAATGTGATTAAGTCTGTTATTTAAAATAAAGGAACTTTCTTTCGTTAAAAGTTTGATTCTAATATTACTATTATATACATTAGAAAATAGTCTATTTTTGTAGTTGATCTCTAGTGTAGCTTTTATAGAAACAAAGGGTTCACCAAACAGTATAGAAAATCAGGTTTTTTATTAGTTCTCACTGTAATAAGGTACACGCGATATTTACATGGAAAATTACATGTTTAAAGGATTAAAAACTACGAGCTACCCTAGTAGGATTCCAACTCTACTAAACTGAGTAAACTTTATATTACAATCTATTATAACTTAAGAATTAAACTCTTAATCTCGCACCTCTTACAATAACTCTCTTTCCTTACATATAATCAATAGAATCGGCACGACATTTCCCTTCGTACTTTACTCTCTTTCTTTCCTCACAATAATCAATGAATATCAGTACCGGGTATATCGTACGGCACAACATCACCCTTTGTGATTTACACTCTTTCTCACAATATCAAACAATGCACGACATCACGCTTCGTGTTTTACACTATTTTCTCACAATGTCAAACAATGCACGGCATCACCCTTCGTGCTTTATCACTCTTCCTCAACCAAACAACATTGACAAATAAGGGGCAAGGAAATAAACAAATAATGATAGAGATCCCGATAAGGGAATGCAATTAAATAGTTAAATCCCGTCAATAAGTTCCCATATCCCCGCAAGGGAGAAAATTAACAAAACAACATTTTTTTGATTTGTTCAGTTGCACTATTGGTTGACCATCGACCATTACCGGAGGTATGTATTCTAGAGCCATACCATTAGATGCAAATCTATTTTTCTGAAAAAGGTTATCCCAGTTCTGTTTTGGTATCTCAGTTCTGCTTGTAATTTCCTCTGATTTCTCCGCTACTTCCTTCACTGGATGGATTTGGACATGTATTGACTTATGCATGTCTGCAGTTTCACTGGTTATCTTCTTCATCGGATCTGAAACTGCTTCAATCGAAGCTGGGTAGGTTAGATCCAGCTCCTTCGACACAGGTTGTTGCGATGTCATCCTTGTTGCCTCATTCTCATCTTCGACTGGCGGATCGACACTCTGCGCAGATGAGGCCATGGAGACTGATTTCTCCTTAGATGGCTGGTTTATAGTTGTTACCACTCTCTGAATAGCTACTAGCGGAATCTTTCGAGGTCGTCCTCTACCTCTGCCTCTCCCTCTCGCCATTGATACGAGCTCGGCATACGTTTACTAACGTGCGTCGAGAGAAACGAATAAGGAGGTTTTTTCCGGTAATAAAAACATATAATATTATCTATTATAATTACTTATTGTTTAAATGATCCATCATTCAGTAGTAGTTAGAAGTCTATTCCATAGATTGTGGCTACACTAGAACCTTCCCCTATATCAATGGAATTCGACTACTCATTTAAAAAGGGACAGCTCAGTGCACTAAGTTTTCACTACGCGCAAGGGCCGGACAATAATAATCTATTGTATGCAGTCTTACCCTACATTTTTGCAAGAGATTGTTTTCACGGCTTGAACCCATGACTCCTAGTCACATGACAATAATTTTACGAGTTACGCCAGTGCTCCCTTTCACTGTCCGTACACATCTTGTTGCAGGCGAGCAACCCGATCCCATCTCTCAATATTTCCGTGGTAGGCGTACCACCCGCTCCCATATCATCAAATCTCGTGGTAGGCATACCACCCGCTCCCCATTTCACTATATCAACAATTCTTCCAAATAAAATTTACTCTAACAAATGCAACAATTAATATGAATTCATAAGACAACAAGTACACAACAATTATGATTCAATGAGGAAAATAAATTATGACAAGTAGTAATTAATTATGGGCTTTAAGGAGAAATTAGGAAAATTTTAGTATTTAATATGTCGGAAGTCAAGTAGCAATTAGGCCACTTAAACATGTAGCAATTATGGCATAAATTCAAAGACATAACGTGGTACAAGAATATCTTGATTCAATAATAACAAGGAACACAATAAAAGAAACTGTCAACATAAGGAATAACTGTATTAGTAGAATAAGACAGTTAATGCACTTGAACCGATAATAATAAGAAATCATAACAAAAGGCAATAAGTGCACATCATCACCCTTCGTGCTTTTACTCTCATTCTCACCAAGCAATGATATAATAAAATGTGTACGTCATCACCCTTCATGCTTTTACTCTCTTTCCTTACATATAATCGATAGAATCGGCACGACATTTTCCTTCGTGCTTTACTCTCTTTCCTCACAATAATAAATGAATATCAGTACAAAATGGTATATCGCACGGCACAGCATCACCCTTCGTGATTTACACTCTTTCCTCACAATACCAAACAATGCACGACATCGCGCTTCTTGTTTTACACTATTTCATCACAATGTCAAACAATGCACGGCATCACCCTTCGTGCTTTATCACTCTTCCTCAACCAAACAACATTCACAAATAAGGGGCAAGAAAATAAACAAATAATGATAGAGATCCCGCCAAGGGAATGCAATTAAATAGTTAAATCCCGTCAATAAGTTCCCATATCCCGGCAAGGGAGAAAATTAACAAAACAACGAAACGTCCCTGCAAGGGAATAAACCAATAACTCTTTCTCTTTCTTTCACTTTTATCTCAAAGTTCGCATTATCACTTGAGCCAATACTCCAAAGATTTAATTATCTCATATACCTCTACAATTAGTATTTCAACTCGAGCCAACACTCCACGAAGTTTAAAGATCACAATTCCTTTCACATACTCTTTACAACATATGAAAATCATCAATTAAGCAAGGAAGTTATAACGAAAAACAAATATTCGCAATATAAGGTCTCACGGTCATGCTAGACACCAATGTATAAATACTCGTCACCATGCCTATACATCGTACTCGACAATTAGCAAGTAGCAAATAAGACTCAACTCTTATTCCTTCAAGCTAAGGTTAGACCAAACACTTACCTCGATGCTTTGAATTTAACTCAAGCCTCAACTATGGCTTTACCACTCGATTTCTCCACAAATCCGCTCGAATCTAGTCACAAGTTACTTAATTACATTAATAAGCACTAAATGAATCAATTTGAATGCATAAATTTTTTTTTTAAGTTTTGCTCAAAATGTTCAAAAATACCCTTGAACCGACGTGGTCAAAACCCGAGGTTTGAAACGGCACCTAACAGGCTCGCCCCTGCCCCTGCTTAAAAGGTAGTAGTATATATATTATATGCCAAACAGCCAAGATCCTTTCCCTTATTGTTTTCAAGGCTTTACATGTTGATCTACATGAGAATGTGGCCACAGTAAAACACTGATATACAGTATATTATTGATATTTCAATATATACAACTTACACCAATGGTTAAACAATTTGCAGGAAAAAGACATATCATAACATTGGCCAAACCTTTGGCTTAATTCCAGTCAACACTTCCATATTGTAGTGTTCTACTAGCACAGTAAGGGCTCATTTGGTACGAGAGATACAGATAATTAATTCCGGGATTAAATTTAAAAAGAATTTATCCTATATTTGATTAGAAGAAAAGGGCAGTATTATTAGTTCCGATATTAATTATCTCGAGATTATAATGTTTTTTAAATCCCCATGAAAATACGAAATAATTAATCCCGAGATATTAATCTTGGGATAACTTTTTCCCAAACAAACAATTCCTAAGTAGAATGTTATATATGATAGGATTTTACAAGTAAGGGAAGAGGCTAGGACGAAGGGGGTTGCCTAGGCTATTAATTAAAGGTACTATATTACTACCATAAGTAGGGGCGGAGTCAGCCTTTCGGTTACGGATTTGATCGAACTCAATAATTTTGGTTCAAATCTTATATTTACATTAAGAACTAAAATTTTATACTTATAAATTTTAAATCCTAGCTCTGTCTCTAGCTATAGTGATCACACATTAACGTTGCAGAGGAAGTTAAAGGCAGAATCTTCGAATTCCAGCAGAAATGGTCTAAGATTAACTAACACATATATGTTTTGAAGGGCATTAAACAAAGAAGCACCAGTGGTCTAGTGGTAGAATAGTACCCTGCCACGGTACATACCCGGGTTCGATTCCTGGCTGGTGCATCCAATATGAGTTTGCTGTGATGAATATATGCGCTCAATGCGGTGATTTGGGTCTCCGCGCTACTCCTTTGGACGAGAACTTGTGCGTCTGAGCTTTCCCTTTTTCTCTTTTCTTTCATTTTTTATTGAGAAAAAGAAAAATCCTTCATTTTAAAGTTAGTTTTTAATTTATTAGATATAATAAAATAAGTTTTCCATTTACTTTTGTACCAAAACGAAAAAACTTTCTGAGTAATTGCAGTTTTCCCTATTTATGAGTCACTTTGCTATCGAAAATTTTTTGAAGCTTTTTCGTTTTGGTACAAAATTAAATATGCACAAAATATCGAAGATATTTTTTGGTAGCAAACTTATTTATGCACCTGTGGTGGTTGCCTAGCAGGGGTCTATACTAAGGGCAATATAGACAGATGATTATTAACTGTTACTCCCTTTGGTCCAAAATAAGTACGGCATTTTTCTTGTGATCCAAAATAAGTAATTTTTTGGTATTTTTCTTGAAAGAATTATTAATAAAATAAGTTTTCCATTTACTTTTGTACCAAAACGAAAAAACTTTCTGAGTAATTGCAGTTTTCCCTATTTATGAGTCACTTTGCTATCGAAAATTTTTTGAAGCTTTTTCGTTTTGGTACAAAATTAAATATGCACAAAATATCGAAGATATTTTTTGGTAGCAAACTTATTTATGCACCTGTGGTGGTTGCCTAGCAGGGGTCTATACTAAGGGCAATATAGACAGATGATTATTAACTGTTACTCCCTTTGGTCCAAAATAAGTACGGCATTTTTCTTGTGATCCAAAATAAGTAATTTTTTGGTATTTTTCTTGAAAGAATTATTAATAAAATAAGTTTTCCATTTACTTTTGTACCAAAACGAAAAAACTTTCTGAGTAATTGCAGTTTTCCCTATTTATGAGTCACTTTGCTATCGAAAATTTTTTGAAGCATTTTCGTTTTGGTACAAAATTAAATATGCACAAAATATCGAAGATATTTTTTGGTAGCAAACTTATTTATGCACCTGTGGTGGTTGCCTAGTAGGGGTCTATACTAAGGGCAATATAGACAGATGATTATTAACTGTTACTTCCTTTGGTCCAAAATAAGTACGGCATTTTTCTTGTGATCCAAAATAGGTAATTTTTTGGTATTTTTCTTGAAAGAATTATTAATAAAATAAGTTTTCCATTTACTTTTGTACCAAAACGAAAAAACTTTCTGAGTAATTGCAGTTTTCCCTATTTATGAGTCACTTTGCTATTGAAAATTTTTTGAAGCTTTTTCGTTTTGGTACAAAATTAAATATGCACAAAATATCGAAGATAATTTTTGGTAGCAAACTTATTTATGCACCTGTGGTGGTTGCCTAGTAGGGGTCTATACTAAGGGCAATATAGACAGATGATTATTAACTGTTACTCCCTTTGGTCCAAAATAAGTACGGCATTTTTCTTGTGATCCAAAATAGGTAATTTTTTGGTATTTTTCTTGAAAGAATTAATTATTGTCTTCCTATATTGTCTTTGGAGTAAATAATGTTGGAATATATGTTAGGAGTGTTTATGTGAGATAGTAAATGTTAATATGGTTAATTTCATTGATAATTAATGCTAAAAGGTGAATTTCTTAATCTGTGTAAAATATCCGAAAAATCACTTATTTTGGATCAGAGGGAGTAAATACTATGAAAAAGATATCAAGAATATAGACCGTACAGAAATTTCTACCTTATTAATATATTTAACTTATTGTATTAACTTACTTTTCTAATATCTTATGTTAGGGACTTTATTTCTTATGAGCTAGTATTTATGTTTATTTGAAAAATATTTGGATAATATTCAAATGAAAATAAAACTCATAAATTGTTTATAAATTTCAACGAAATTCGAAACACTTTACTACTTTAGAGTTGGTTACTTACTGATCATATTTTCCAGTTAAAAAATAAAATAAAAATAAAGTGATATATAATAAAAATATTCTATTATGATAATTATAATGAGCAAGTATTTTTCTTGAATGAATTAATTATTTTCTTCCTATATTGTCTTTGGAGTAAATAATGTTGGAACATATGTTCGGAGTGTTTATGTGAGATAGTAAATGTTAATATGGTTAATTTCATTGATAATTAATGCTAAAAGGTAAATTTCTTAAGCTGTGTAAAATATCCAAAAAAATCACTTATTTTGGATCGGAGGGAGTAAATACTATAAAAAAGATATCAAGAATACATACCGTACAGAAGTTTCTACCTTATTAATATATTTAACTTATTGTATTAACTTACTTTTCTAATATCTTATGTTAGGGACTTTATTTCTTATGAGCTAGTATTTATGTTTATTTGAAAAATATTTGGATAATATTCAACTGAAAATAAAACTCATAAATTGTTTATAAATTTCAACGAAATTCGAAACACTTTACTACTTTAGAGTTGGTTACTTACTGATCATATTTTTCTAGTTAAAAAATAGAATAAAAATAAAGTGATATATAATAAAAATATTCTATTATGATAATTATAATGAGCAAGTATTTTTTTTAGTTTCTCATCCGGTGTTCGGTAGGGCCAAGCTGAATCCGCATTCACGTCGGGAAATCCCGATAAAATGCTCCTAACAAAGGCGACTATATAACCATAGATTCGAACCCGAGACCTCTAATTAAGGACGAAGAGGTACTTACCACCCCACAACAATCCTGGTTGGTTAACTAACAAATTTTACACTTGACTATCAATTTATTACTACAAAATAATATAAATGAGTTCGACAAACGAAATTATTATATTTTTCAACGAGCAAAAAAGAATTTAGTATAAACAAAACCTGGAGTCCAAAATGTTATCAACGATTAATGAAACAACTTGGTTTGCAGTAGACAACTGTTAATCTTCTTAAATATGTTCGTTGATTAATTTTCAATAAACCCCGTGTAGAAGCGGAAATTTAAAATTTATGATTTTCTATAACGATTTTAATTTATATATTTTGAGTTTAAGATAAAATATTTATAAATACTTAGTAAATTATTTAATGTAAATATAAGATTAGGAAAAAACTATTATGTTCACGAAAGCTCATATTTATGACTAGATCCACCCTGGACCGAGAGAAAAAAGGGAAGAAAGAAGAAGTAAGTTATCAAGTACGTCTAATTAGGTAAATGAAAGTAGTTAATAAGTATTAATTGTTGAAAATTATTTTTTGAGTGTTAAAATTGATAATACACAGTTTATATTTGTTGGCTAAAAGAACGTTGGTAAGCATTATTTTTATAGAATTAATTAAAACGTCGTTTAAACTATTTACAGTAATATTTTCATTAGGAAAAGGACAAAAGGACGAAACTTGAATACATATGTAGTTAGGATTTTTTAGGCGTATTTCATAGATTACAAAAGATATAGGTATAGAAAATAAATATTTTGGTCAGTTGAAAATTCTTATAAGCTAAATAACAATAAATTTGAGTATAGATTTAAATTAATGTTGGCTTATAAACACACAACTTATATGGATATTTTGTGGTTACCCGCAGAAAAATTAAGAAATATTTATTAGCATTTGACTAACTTATAAGTCTACTCACACTTCTATAATTTGTTAGTCTTTTTCACGTTTGAATATTTGATAGTTTTGTTTTGTGATGTTCTTATGAGAGCGTGTTTGACCAAGCTGTTGAAAACTTCTTATTCTAAAAAATTCTTTTTTTAGAAATGTTTTGATCAAAAGCACTTTTAAAAAAAAAATAACTTGTGTATGAACAATTTATTTAAGAAGTACTTTTTGCAATATTTGATAAATAAATTGTGTTTGGTCGATCTTTCTAAAAAGTACTTTTAAATGACAAATTACCAAAAAGAATAGTACCAAGGTTTTGTAATTATTTTAAAGACAAAAATAAACTTATATATTTATTGTAAGAGACTTTTATTAGTTTTTTATTTAATTTAATTAAAATATAAAAAATAAAGTGTGTGTATATATATATATATATATATATATATATATATATATATATATATATATATATATATATATATATATATATATATATATATATATATATAGAGAGAGAGAGAGAGAGAGAGAGAGAGAGAGAGAGAGAGAGAGAGAGAGAGTTCTACGAAAGCATATAATATATTTTTTGGCAATTAATAATTTTATTAATCACAAAAGATGTTGCAATACACTATCATAGTCCAGCTTATACGCAGCTGACTATCTCATCATACCTATTAAACACAACTATCCATGTAACTATACCTTAACTATATATACAAGAAAAATTGCTTCATCTGTTGTCTAACTTTAGGAGTTCCTCTAACATTACATATATAGGCTAGTTCCCTGACTAAAATTTCACTGCAACGAAAGCCATTCTCAAATATACGCGAGTTTCTCTCCAGCCACAGAGCATAGCATAATTCTGCAGTCACCATTTTGAAAATGTTGGCTCTACAAGACTTTCCTTTAGCTTTGTTAATTATCTACTGGAGTTTCTGGTCCCAATTCTGTATTCTGGGATGATCCTCTTGAATTCAAGTCATTGTTTGCTCCCGTAGGTCTGTTGAATATGGGCAAGAAAGGAATAAATGGTCTTTGGTTTCTGCATGGTATTGGCACATCACACAATTCTGGTCTACATTAATTCCCCATTGTGTTAGCCTATCATTGGTTGGAAGTCTGTCATGAAGTACTAACCATAGGTTGAACACAGCTTTAGGTCTGGCATAGTTCTGGACAGTTAAGTTCTTCCAAGACACTCTCGGCAATTGTCCTATCTGTAGTAGATAAATCTGCCTGATGGAGCACATTTGCATATTGAAGCCTTGGTATTTTTACAACACATCTCTTGCTGCTATGATCCTTCTAACCATCCAACTAGCCTGCCTGGGAACTGGCATATTCTCTAATTGGTGCAGCTTTATATAGACATCATGTATCCATTTTATCCAAAGCCTGTCTTTCTTGTGAGCTATATCCCAGCAGAGCTTAGCAATTGCAGCCTCGTTCAATAGAGATAAGCTAGTAATATTCAATCGACCAGCTGTTTAGGAGTACACATTCTTTCTCAAGATACATAAGCTTTTTTAGTGATGACATTTGATCCAGACCAGATGAAGCTTCTACAGATCGCTTCAATTGGATTCAGTATTTTTGCTGGAATGATGAAGAGTTGAGCCCAGTATGTTTGTATTCCAAACACCACAGATTGGATAAGTTGTAGTCTCCTAGCATAGGACAGTTTCTTGGCAGTCCATGATGTGATCCTAGCAGTGATCTTTTCCACTTATGGTTGACATTGAATCAATGACATCTTCTTGGTGGATAGAGGAATGCCCAGGTATTTGAATGGTAATTCTCCATGAACATAGCCAAGGTGGTCAATAATCTGCTGTTGCACTTCTTGTTTAACCCCTCCAAAATATACTGAGCTTTTGCCCAGATTAGCTTTAAGTCCTAAAGCTTCAGTGAATTGAGAAAAATACTAAAACATGGCTATGAAATACTTGATATCTCCTTTAGTAAAAAGAGTAGATCATCAGCAAAGCTTATGTGAGTAATGCCAGTTTTTTACATCTAGGATGATATTGAAAAGCTTGATCTTTCCTTAGTTCAACCAGTGATCTGCAAAGGTACTCCATGACTATTTCAAATAAGAATGGGGATAATGGATCTCCTTCCCTGAGGCCTTTAGCAGCTACAAATGGTTCTGTTGTTTCCCCATTAATCAACACTGTAAAGCTTATTATTTGGACACATTTCATGATCCAGTTAGTGATCCTGGTTGGGAAGCCCATCCCCTCCATTACTTGTTGTAAGAAGATCCACTCAACAGAATCATAAGCTTTCTGAAGGTCAATTTTTATCATGCATTTGGGAGTCACATGGGCTCTGGTATAGTTTTTGATCAACTCATGAGCCAAGATGACATTATGAGCAATCTTCCTGCTTGGAATGAAACCTGCTTGAGACTCACAAATGATACTAGGCATGAGCTTCTGTAGTCTGTTGGTCAGGAGTTTAGAAATCATTTTGTATAGTACTGAGCAACATGCAATTGGTCTATACTCTTTAACTGTGGTTGGACTGGAGACTTTAGGGATTAAGGTAATAGTGGCACAATTTATTGGCTTGTACATCTTGGTTGTTTGGAAGAACTCCTTGATTGCACTTATGACCTGCTTGCCAATAATGTTCCAGGACTTCTTGAAGAATACTGCATTATAGCCATCAATTCCTGGAGCTTTATCATACCCAATTGCTTTTAGGCTCTCCACAATTTCAAGATCAATAGTATCAACACATAATTCCCTTCTCTGTTGCTGTGTTAGGGTAGGGCCATTAGCCATATACATTCTGTTTATGGATGGAAGGGAAGTAGCTGATGAACCCATTAATGACTTGTAGAAACCAATGATCTCCCTTTTAATGTCTGCATGTGTATTAACTTTAACTCCCATTGCTGTAGTGAGTTATGTGATATGCTTATATTGAGTTCTTTCTTTCAGGACAACAGAAAAATATTTGCTATTAGAGTCTCCAAGTTGAATCCATTATGCTCTAGCCTTCTGCTGTAGTATACTTTCTTCAATCAAGGACCATCTTTCCAGCTTCAATACTATCTCTTTTTCTTTTTGCTGCAACTCATCAGTGTATGCCAGTACCATTTGTTTCAGTATGTATTTCAGTTCTTGTCTGCTATGGTCAATTCTCTGAGTAATGTTCTTAAACTCTTTAATATTTAAAGTATTTAGGGGACCTTTCAATGCTTTGAGTTTAGTCCATACTAATTTCATAGATCCCAGATTGTTATAGTGCTAGTTATCTTCCACCAACTACTGAAAGTCTTCATGCTCAGTCCATGCATTGAAAAAATGGAAAGGTATCTTACCTTTCCTAGTAGCTGCTGCCAGTGTTACTATCATAGGATTATGGTCAGAGATAAGAGGTTGTTCGTATACTATTTCCACATGGCTCCACTTGATCATCCACTCATAGTTACCAAATACTCTATCCAGTCTACTGCAGACTTTATCAGTTCCTGTCTGCTTGTTTGTCCAGGTGAAGTAATCACCCTTTCAAGGTAGTTCTGAAAGCCCAGTCTGTTGTATGCATTGACTAATCTCTTGAGTCTCTGAATATTTAACAAGATTGCTTGACTGTATATCCTTGGCATATAACACAACATTGAAATCTCCAGCAACTAAACAGGCTTCATTTATAGTTGCTGGATAATCCTGCAGATGTCTCCATAGAGATCTTCTTTGCTTCAACCCATTATGCCCATATACCACAGTGAGATAGCAAGTGACATCCCCATTAATGCTTCTGACTCTGCAGTGTATCAATTGAGCCTCCTCCTGGATACCAGCAACTGTGAACATCTTTGTGTCCCATAAGATCCACACTCTACCATTTATAGCACCATTATAATTTGTTAGGGAACCCCAACCAGGAGCCAGCAGATTAGCAATTCTTCTTGCATTTGTTTATTTAACCTTAGTTTCTACCAAACCAACAAGGTTTATTTTATTTCTCCTTATTTACTCCCTAACTTCTTTTTGTTTATACCTTTTATTTACACCTCTAATGTTCCAGAATAACCACTTCATTGGCAGCTGCTTGGTCCACCTCTATCCCATGGTGGGATCTCAGGCCTACTAGTGGAGACTGCTTCAAAACAATTGCTAGCAACAATAGGGGGTAAAGGTGGAAAGTTGATGAGGTTGAATTCTGGGCTCTGAACTTTCTTCCCTTTCTCTTCATGTTTTGTCTTCTCTCTTACCAGTGTTGGAGATTCATTAGGCTCTTTATGGATCTCATTCCTCTGATTTGCCTCATTTTCACCACTCTGTTGACTTGGTACCTCATTCTGGCTAGTACCAGTTTGTACTGGAGCCTTGGTTCTCCATTCCTGAGTCACTTTTGCCATCTTCACTTGAGTAGGTTGGTGTGTATTTAGCTTCATTTGGGCCAAGCAACTATGACCAATAATTTGACTTTTTTCACAATAAGAAGGTTTCCAGTCATAAAATACTTATTGTAGAAATTTCCTCCCATTTGTATCCATTAACCATATTTCTCTCGGTAGTTCTTTAGTAACATTCATCTCTTTAAGCATTCGAGCATATGATACTGTAGTTTGTTTGGTTGTTCATTCATCCGCAAAGATAGGCTTCCGTAAAACACTTGCAATTCTGCTTAGTGATCTCATTCCCCAACAAGACATGGGAAGCTTAGGGAACTTTACCCATAGAGGGATATCAACAGGGAATTCCTCTGTGAAATCAAAGTCTGGAGACCATTGCTTAAGGATCATGGGTCTGTTTGCAATAGAGTAAGGTCCTGCACATAGGATTTACTTAGCATCATCAATTGTTCTAAACTTGACTATGTAGTACACTTCCTCGTGATAGAACAAGTCTGGCTCTGAGACATGAGCCCAATGGATCTTAATGAACCTCTTCATCGCATTGAAACCAGGACCGTCCCCTAGGATATACACAATTAACGCACATTTCCACTTTTTCTCTTCCTCCTCCACCTCTGATTTGTTCAGTTGCACTATTGGTTGACCATCGACCATTACCGGAGGTATGTATTCTAGAGCCATACCATTAGATGCAAATCTATTTTTCTGAAAAAGGTTATCCTAGTTCTGTTTTGGTATCTCAGTTCTGCTTGTAATTTCCTCTGATTTCTCCGCTACTTCCTTCACTGGATGGATTTGGACATGTATTGACTTATGCATGTCTGCAGTTTCACTGGTTATCTTCTTCATCGGATCTGAAACTGCTTCAATCGAAGCTGGGTAGGTTAGATCCAGCTCCTTCGACACAGGTTGTTGCGATGTCATCCTTGTTGCCTCATTCTCATCTTCGACTGGCGGATCGACACTCTGCGCAGATGAGGCCATGGAGACTGATTTCTCCTTAGATGGCTGGTTTATAGTTGTTACCACTCTCTGAATAGCTGCTAGCGGAATCTTTCGAGGTCGTCCTCTACCTCTGCCTCTCCCTCTCGCCATTGATACGAGCTCGGCGTACGTTTACTAACGTGCGCTGAGAGAAACGAATAAGAAGGTTTTTGCCGGTAGTAAAAGCATATAATATTATCTAGTATAATTACTTATTGTTTAAATGATCCATCATTCAGTAGTAGTTAGAAGTCTATTCCATAGATTGTGGCTACACTAGAACCTTCCCCTATATCAATGGAATTCGACTACTCATTTAAAAAGGGATAGCTCAGTGCACTAAGTTTTCACTACGCGCAAGGGCCGGACAATAAGGATCTATTGTATGCAGTCTTTCCCTACATTTTTGCAAGAGATTGTTTTCACGGCTTGAACCCATGACTCCTAGTCACATGACAACAATTTTACAAGTTACGCCAGTGCTCCCTTTCACTGTCCGTATACATCTTGTTGCAGGCGATCAACCCGATCCCATCTCTCAATATTTCCGTGGTAGGTGTACCACCCGCTCCCATTTCATCAAATCTCGTGGTAGGCATACCACCCGCTCCCCATTTTACTATATCAACAGTTCTTCTAAATAAAATTTACTCTAACAGATGCAAAAATTAATATGAATTCATAAGACAACAAGTACACAACAATTATGATTCAATGAGGAAAATAAATTATGGCAAGTAGTAATTAATTATGTGCTATAAGGAGAAATTAGGAAAATTTTAGTTTTTAATATGTCGGAAGTCAATTAGCAATTAGGCCACTTAAACATGTAGCAATTATGGCATTCAAAGACATAACGTGGTACAAGAATATCTTGATTCAATAATAACAAGGAACACAATAAAAGAAAATGTCAACATAAGGAATAACTATATTAGTAGAATAAGACAGTTAATGCACTTGAACCGATAACAATAAGAAATCATAACAAAAGGCAATAAGTGCACATCATCACCCTTCGTGCTTTTACTTTCATTCTCACCAAGCAATGATATAATAAAATGTGTACGTCATCATCCTTCGTGCTTTTACTCTCTTTCCTTACATATAATCGATAGAATCGGCACGACATTTCCCTTCGTGCTTTACTCTCTTTCCTCACAATAATAAATGAATATCAGTACAGAATGGTATATCGCACGGCACAGCACCACCCTTCGTGATTTACACTCTTTCCTCACAATATCAAACAATGCACGACATCGCGCTTCGTGTTTTACAATATTTCATCACAATGTCAAACAATGCACGGCATCACCCTTCGTGCTTTATCACTCTTCCTCAACAAAACAACATTCACAAATAAGGGGCAAGGAAATAAACAAATAATGATAGAGATCCCGCCAAGGGAATGCAATTAAATAGTTAAATCCCGTCAACAAGTTCCCATATCCCGGCAAGGGAGAAAATTAACAAAACAACGAAACGTCCCTGGAAGGTAATAAACCAATAACTCTTTCTCTTTCTTTCACTTTTATCTCAAAGTTCGCATTATCACTTGAGCCAATACTCCAAAGATTTAATTATCTCGTATACCTCTACAATTAGTATTTCAACTCGAGCCAACACTCCACGAAGTTTAAAGATCACAATTCCTTTCACATACTCTTTACAACATATGAAAATCATCAATTAAGCAAGGAAGTTATAACGAAAAACAAATATTCACAATATAAGGTCTCACGGTCATGCTAGACACCAATGTATAAATACTCGTCACCATGCCTATACATCGTACTCGACAATTAGCAAGTAGCAAATAAGACTCAACTCTTATTCCTTCAAGCTAAGGTTAGACCAAACACTTACCTCGATGCTTTGAATTTAACTCAAGCCTCAACTATGGCTTTACCACTCGATTTCTCTACAAATCCGCTCGAATCTAGTCACAAGTTACTTAATTACATCAATAAACGCTAAATGAATCAATTTGAATGCATAAAATTTTTTTTTAAAAGTTTTGCTCAAAATGTTCGAAAATACCCTTGAACCGACGTGGTCAAAACCCGAGGTTTGAAACGGCACCTAACAGGCTAGCCCCTGCCCCTGCTTAAAAGGTAGTAGTATATATATTATATGCCAAACAGCCAAGATCCTTTCCCTTATTGTTTTCAAGGCTTTACATGTTGATCTACATGAGAATGTGGCCACAGTAAAACACTGATATACAGTATATTATTGATATTTCAATATATACAACTTACACCAATGGTTAAACAATTTGCAGGAAAAAGACATATCATAACATTGGCCAAACCTTTGGCTTAATTCCAGTCAACACTTCCATATTGTAGTGTTCTACTAGCACAGTAAGGGCTCATTTGGTACGAGAGATACAGATAATTAATTCTGGGATTAAATTTAAAAAGAATTTATCCTATATTTGATTAGAAGAAAAGGGCAGTATTATTAGTTCCGATATTAATTATCTTGAGATTATAATATTTTTTAAATCCCCATGAAAATACGAAATAATTAATCCCGAGATATTAATCTTGGGATAACTTTTTTCCAAACAAACAATTCCTAAGTAGAATGTTATATATGATAGGATTTTACAAGTAAGGGAAGAGGCTAGGACGAAGGGGGTTGCCTAGGCTGTTAATTAAAGGTACTATATTACTACCATAAGTAGGGGCGGAGTCAGCCTTTCGGTTACGGATTTGATCGAACTCAATAATTTTGGTTCAAATTCATATTTACATTAAGAACTAAAATTTTATACTTATAAATTTTAAATCCTAGCTCTGTCTCTAACTATAGTGATCACACATTAACGTTGCAGAGGAAGGTAAAGGCAGAATCTTCGAATTCCAGCAGAAATGGTCTAAGATTAACTAACACATATATATTTTGAAGGGCATTAAACAAAGAAGCACCACTGGTCTAGTGGTAGAAAAGTACCCTGCCACGGTTCAGACCCGGGTTCGATTCCCGGCTGGTGCATCCAATATGGGTTTTCTGTGATGAATATATGCTCTCAATGCGGTGATTTGGGTCTCCGTGCTACTCCTTTGGACGAGAACTTGCGCGTCTGAGCTTTCCCTTTTTCTCTTTTCTTTCATTTTTTATTGAGAAAAAGAAAAATCCTTCATTTTAAAGTTAGTTTTTAATTTATTAGATATAATAAAATAAGTTTTCCATTTACTTTTGTACCAAAACGAAAATACTTTCTGAGTAATTGCAGTTTTCCCTATTTATGAGTCACTTTGCTATCGAAATTTTTTTGAAGCTTTTCGTTTTGGTACAAAATTAAATATGCACAAAATATCGAAGATATTTTTTGGTAGCAAACTTATTTATGCACCTGTGGTGGTTGCCTAGTAGGGGTCTATATTAAGGGCAATATAGACAGATGATTATTAACTGTTTACTCCCTTTGGTCCAAAATAAGTACGGCAATTTTCTTGTGATCCAAAATAAGTAATTGTTTGGTATTTTTCTTGAAAGAATTAATTATTGTCTTCCTATATTGTCTTTGGAGTAAATAATGTTGGAATATATGATAGGAGTGTTTATGTGAGATAGTAAATATTAATATGGTTAATTTCATTGATAATTAATGCTAAAAGGTGAATTTCTTAATCTGTGTAAAATATCCAAAAAATCACTTATTTTGGATCGGAGAGAGTAAATACTATGAAAAAGATATCAAGAATATATACCGTACAGAAGTTTCTACCTTATTAGTATATTTAACTTATTGTATTAACTTACTTTTCTAATATCTTATGTTAGGGACTTTATTTCTTATGAGCTAGTATTTATGTTTATTTGAAAAATATTTGGATAATATTCAAATGAAAATAAAACTCATAAATGTTTATAAATTTCAACGAAATTCGAAACACTTTACTACTTTAGAGTTGGTTACTTACTGATCATATTTTTCCAGTTAAAAAATAAAATAAAAATATTCTATTATGATAATTATAATGAGCAAGTATTTTTTTTAGTTTCTCATCCGGTGTTCGGTAGGGCCCGGTTGAATCCGCATTCACGTCGGGAAATCCCGATAAAATGCTCCAAACAAAGGCGACTATATAACCATAGATTCGAACCCGAGATCTCTAATTAAGGACGAAGAGGTACTTACTACCCCACAACAATCCTGGTTGGTTAACTAACAAATTTTACACTTGACTATCAATTTATTACTACAAAATAGTATAAATGGGTTCGACAAACGAAATTATTATATTTTTCAACGAGCAAAAAAGAAATTAGTATAAACAAAACCTGGAGTCCAAAATGTTATCAACGATTAATGAAACAACTTGGTTTGCAGTAGACAACTGTTAATCTTCTTAAATATGTTCGTTGATTAATTTTCAATAAACCCCGTGTAGAAGCGGAAATTTAAAATTTATTGTTTTCTACAACGATTTTAATTTAAATATTTTGAGTTTACGATAAAATATTTATAAATACTTAGTAAATTATTTAATGTAAATATAAGATTAGGAAAAAACTATTATGTTCACGAAAGCTCATATTTATGACTAGATCCACCCTGGACCGAGAGAAAAAAGGGAAGAAAGAAGAAGTAAGTTATCAAGTACGTCTAATTAGGTAAATGAAAGTAGTTAATAAGTATTAATTGTTGAAAATTATTTTTTGAGTGTTAAAATTGATAATACACAGTTTATATTTGTTGGCTAAAAGAACGTTGGTAAGCATTATTTTTATAGAATTAATTAAAACGTCGTTTAAACTATTTACAGTAATATTTTCATTAGGAAAAGGACAAAAGGACGAAACTTGAATACATATGTAGTTAGGATTTTTTAGGCGTATTTCATAGATTACAAAAGATATAGGTATAGAAAATAAATATTTTGGTCAGTTGAAAATTCTTATAAGCTAAATAACAATAAATTTGAGTATAGATTTAAATTAATGTTGGCTTATAAACACACAACTTATATGGATATTTTGTGGTTACCCGCAGAAAAATTAAAAAATATTTATTAGCATTTGACTAACTTATAAGTCTACTCACACTTCTATAATTTGTTAGTCTTTTTCACGTTTGAATATTTGATAGTTTTGTTTTGTGATGTTCTTATGAGAGCGTGTTTGACCAAGCTGTTGAAAACTTCTTATTCTAAAAAATTCTTTTTTTAGAAATGTTTTGATCAAAAGCACTTTTAAAAAAAAAATAACTTGTGTATGAACAATTTATTTAAGAAGTACTTTTTGCAATATTTGATAAATAAATTGTGTTTGGTCGATCTTTCTAAAAAGTACTTTTAAATGACAAATTACCAAAAAGAATAGTACCAAGGTTTTGTAATTATTTTAAAGACAAAAATAAACTTATATATTTATTGTAAGAGACTTTTATTAGTTTTTTATTTAATTTAATTAAAATATAAAAAATAAAGTGTGTGTGTGTATATATATATATATATATATATATATATATATATATATATATATATATATATATATATATATATATATATATATATATATATAGAGAGAGAGAGAGAGAGAGAGAGAGAGAGAGAGAGAGAGTTCTACGAAAGCATATAATATATTTTTTGGCAATTAATAATTTTATTAATCACAAAAGATGTTGCAATACACTATCATAGTCCAGCTTATACGCAGCTGACTATCTCATCATATCTATTAAACACAACTATCCATGTAACTATACCTTAACTATATTTAGAAGAGAAATTGCTTCATCTGTTGTCTAACTTTAGGAGTTCCTCTAACATTACATATAGAGGCTAGTTCCCTGACTAAAATTTCACTGCAACGAAAGCCATTCTCAAATATACGCGAGTTTCTCTCCAGCCACAGAGCATAGCATAATTCTGCAGTCACCATTTTGAAAATGTTGGCTCGACAAGACTTTCCTTTAGCTTTGTTAATTATCTACTGGAGTTTCTGGTCCCAATTCTGTATTCTGGGATGATCCTCTTGAATCCAAGTTATTGTTTGCTCCCATAGGTCTGTTGAATATGGGCAAGAAATGAATAAATGGTCTTTGGTTTCTGCATGGTTTTGGCACATCACACAAATCTGGTCTACATTAATTTCCCATTGTTTTGGCCTATCATTGGTTGGAAGTCTGTCATGAAGTACTAACCATAGGTTGAACACAGCTTTAGGTCTGGCATAGTTCTGGACAGTTAAGTTCTTCCAAGACACTCTCGGCAATTGTCCTATCTGTAGTAGATAAATCTGCCTGATGGAGCACATTTGCATATTGAAGCCTTGGTATTTTTACAACACATCTCTTGCTGCTATGATCCTTCTAACCATCCAACTAGCCTGCCTGGGAACTGGCATGTTCTCTAATTGGTGCAGCTTTATATAGACATCATGTATCCATTTTATCCAAAGCCTGTCTTTCTTGTGAGCTATATCCCAGCAGAGCTTAGCAATTGCAGCCTTGTTCCATAGAGATAAGTTAGTAAGATTCAATCGACCAGCTGTTTAGGAGTACACATTCTTTCTCAAGATACATAACCTTTTTTAGTGATGACATTTGATCCAGACCAGATGAAGCTTCTAAAGATCGCTTCAATTGGATTCAGTATTTTTGCTGGAATGATGAAGAGTTGAGCCCAATATGTTTGTATTCCAGTCACCACAGATTGGACAAGTTGCAGTCTCCTAGCATAGGACAGTTTCTTGGCAGTCCATGATGTGATCCTAGCAGTGATCTTTTCCACTAATGGTTGCCGTTGAATCAGTGACATCTTCTTGGTGGATAGAGGAATGCCCAGGTATTTGATAGGTAATTCTCCATGAACATAGCCAAGGTGGTCAATAATCTGCTGTTGCACTTCTTGTTTAACCCCTCCAAAATATACTGAGCTTTTGCCCAGATTAGCTTTAAGTCCTGAAGCTTCGGTGAATTGAGAAAAATACTGGAACATGGCTATGAAAGACTTGATATCTCCTTTAGTAAAAAGAGTAGATCATCAGCAAAGCTTATGTGAGTAATGCCCAGTTTTTTACATCTAGGATGATATTGAAAAGCTTGATCTTTCCTTAGTTCAACCAGTGATCTGCAAAGGTATTCCATGACTATTTCAAATAAGAATGGGGATAATGGATCTCCTTCCCTGAGGCCTTTAGCAGCTACAAATGGTTCTGTTGTTTCCCCATTAATCAACACTGTAAAGCTTATTGTTTGGACACATTCCATGATCCAGTTAGTGATCCTGGTTGGGAAGCCCATCCCCTCCATTACTTGTTGTAAGAAGATCCACTCAACAGAATCATAAGCTTTCTGAAGATCAATTTTTATCATGCATTTGGGAGTCACATGGGCTCTGGTATAGTTTTTGATCAACTCATGAGCCAAGATGACATTATCTGCAATCTTCCTGCTTGGAATGAAACCTGCTTGAGACTCACAAATGATACTAGGCATGAGCTTCTGTAGTCTGTTGGCCAGGAGTTTAGAAATCATTTTGTATAGTACTGAGCAACATGCAATTAATCTATACTCTTTAACTGTGGTTGGACTGGAGACTTTAGGGATTAAGGTAATAGTGGCACAATTTATTGGCTTGTACATCTTGGTTGTTTGGAAGAACTCCTTGATTGCACTTATGACCTGCTTGCCAATAATGTTCCAGGACTTCTTGAAGAATACTGCATTATAGCCATCAATTCCTGGAGCTTTATCATACCCAATTGCTTTTAGGCTCTCCACAATTTCAAGATCAATAATATCAACACATAATTCCCTTCTCTGTTGCTGTGTTAGGGTAGGGCCATTAGCCATATACATTCTGTTTATGGCTAGAAGGGAAGTAGCTGATGAACCCATTAATGACTTGTAGAAACCAATGATCTCCCTTTTAATGTCTGCATGTGTATTAACTTTAACTCCCATTGCTGTAGTGAGTTATGTGATATGCTTATATTGAGTTTTTTCTTTCAGGACAACAGAAAAATATTTGCTATTAGAGTCTCCAAGTTGAATCCATTTTGCTCTAGCCTTCTGCTGTAGTATACTTTCTTCAATCAAGGACCATCTTTCCAGCTTCAATACTATCTCTTTCTCTTTTTGCTGCAACTCATCAGTGTATGCCAGTACCATTTGTTTCTGTATGTATTTCAGTTCTTGTCTGCTATGGTCAATTCTCTGAGTAATGTTCTTAAACTCTTTAATATTTAAAGTATTTAGGGGACCTTTCAATGCTTTGAGTTTAGTCCATACTAATTTCATAGATCCCAGATTGTTATAGTGCTAGTTATCTTCCACCAACTGCTGAAAGTCTTCATGCTCAGTCCATGCATTGAAAAAATTGAAAGGTATCTTACCTTTCCTAGTAGCTGCTGCCAGTGTTACTATCATAGGATTATGGTCAGAGATGAGAGGTTGTTCGTATACTATTTCCACATGGCTCCACTTGATCATCTACTCATAGTTATCAAATACTCTATCCAGTCTACTGCAGACTCTATCAGTTCGTGTCTGCTTGTTTGTCCAGGTGAAGTAATCACCCTTTCAAGGTAGTTCTGAAAGCCCAGTCTGTTGTATGCATTGACTAAACTCTTGAGTCTTTGAATATTTAACTAGATTGCTTGACTGTATATCCTTGGCATATAACACAACATTGAAATCTCCAGCAACTAAACAGGCTTCATTTATAGTTGCTGGATAATCCTGCAGATGTCTCCATAGAGATCTTCTTTGCTTCAATCCATTATGCCCATATACCACAGTGAGATAGCAAGTTACATCCCCATTAATGCTTCTGACTCTGCAGTGTATCAATTGAGCCTACTCCTGGATACCAGCAACTGTGAATCTTTGTGTCCCATAAGATCCACACTCTACCATTTATAGCACCATTATAATTTGTTAGGGAACCCCAACCAGGAGCCAGCAGATTAGCAATTCTTCTTGCCTTTGTTTCCTTAACCTTAGTTTCTACCAAACCAACAAGGTTTATTTTATTTCTCCTTATTTACTCCCTAACTTCTTTTTGTTTATACCTTTTATTTACACCTCTAATGTTCCAGAATAACCACTTCATTGGCAGCTGCTTGGTCCACCTCTATCCCATGGTGGGATCTCAGGCCTACTAGTGGAGACTGCTTCAAAACAATTGCTAGCAACAATAGGGGGTAAAGGTGGAAAGTTGATGAGGTTGAATTCTGGGCTCTGAACTTTCTTCCCTGTCTCTTCATGTTTTGTCTTCTCTCTTACCAGTGTTGGAGATTCATTAGGCTCTTTATGGATCTCATTCCTCTGATTTGCCTCATTTTCACCACTCTGTTGACTTGGTACCTCATTCTGGCTAGTACCAGTTTGTACTAGAGCCTTGGTTCTCCATTCCTGAGTCACTTTTGCCATCTTCACTTGAGTAGGTTGGTGTGTATTTAGCTTCATTTGGGCCAAGCAACTATGACCAATAATTTGACTTTTTTCACAATAAGAATGTTTCCAGTCATAAACTACTTATTGTAGAAATTTCCTCCCATTTGTATCCATTAACTATATTTCTCTCGGTAGTTCTTTAGTAACATTCATCTCTATAAGCATTCGAGCATATGATACTGTAGTTTGTTTGGTTGTTCATTCATCCGCAAAGATAGGCTTCCGTAAAACACTTGCAATTCTGCTTAGTGATCTCATTCCCCAACAAGACATGGGAAGCTTAGGGAACTTTACCCATAGAGGGATATCAACAGGGAATTCCTCTGTGAAATCAAAGTCTGGAGACCATTGCTTAAGGATCATGGGTCTGTTTGCAATAGAGTAAGGTCCTGCACATAGGATTTACTTAGCATCATCAATTGTTCTAAACTTGACTATGTAGTACACTTCCTCGTGATAGAACAAGTCTGGCTCTGAGACATGAGCCCAATGGATCTTAATGAACCTCTTCATCGCATTGAAACCAGGACCGTCCCCTAGGATATACACAATTAACGCACATTTCCACTTTTTCTCTTCCTCCTCCACCTCTGATTTGTTCAGTTGCACTATTGGTTGACCATCGACCATTACCGAAGGTATGTATTCTAGAGCCATACCATTAGATGCAAATCTATTTTTCTGAAAAAGGTTATCCCAGTTCAGTTTTGGTATCTCAGTTCTGCTTGTAATTTCCTCTGATTTCTCCGCTACTTCCATCACTGGATGGATTTGGACATGTATTGACTTCTGCATGTCTGCAGTTTCACTGCTTATCTTCTTCAATCGGAGCTGGGTAGGTTAGATCCAGCTCCTTCGACACAGGTTGTTGCGATGTCATCCTTGTTGCCTCATTCTCATCTTCGACTGGCGGATCGACACTCTGCGCAGATGAGGCCATGAAGACTGATTTCTCCTTAGATGGCTGGTTTATAGTTGTTATCACTCTCTGAATAGCTGCTAGCGGAATCTTTCGAGGTCGTCCTCTACCTCTGCCTCTCCCTCTCGCCATTGATACGAGCTCGGCGTACGTTTACTAACGTGCGCCGAGAGAAACGAATAAGGAGATTTTTTCCGGTAATAAAAACATATAATGTTATCTAGTATTATTACTTATTGTTTAAATGATCCATCATTCAGTAGTAGTTAGAAGTCTATTCCACAGATTGTGGCTACACTAGAACCTTCCCCTATATCAATGGAATTCGACTACTCATTTAAAAAGGGACAGCTCAGTGCGCTAAATTTTCATTACGCGCAAGGGCCGGACAATAAGGATCTATTGTATGCAGTCTTACCCTACATTTTTGCAAGAGATTGTTTTCACGGCTTGAACCCATGACTCCTAGTCACATGACAACAATTTTACAAGTTACGCCAGTGCTCCCTTTCACTGTCCGTACACATCTTGTTGCAGGCGAGCAACCCGACCCATCTCTCAATATTTCCGTGGTAGGTGTACCACCCGCTCCCATTTCATCAAATCTCGTGGTAGGCATACCACCCGCTCCCCATTTTACTATATCAACAGTTCTTCCAAATAAAATTTACTCTAACAGATGGAACAATTAATATGAATTCATAAGACAACAAGTACACAACAATTATGATTCAATGAGGAAAATAAATTATGACAAGTAGTAATTAATTATGTGCTTTAAGGAGAAATTAGGAAAATTTTAATTTTTAATATGTCGGAAGTCAAGTAGCAATTAGGCCACTTAAACATGTAGCAATTATGGCATAAATTCAAAGACATAACGTGGTACAAGAATATCTTGATTCAATAATAACAAGGAACACAATAAAAGAAAATGTCAACATAAGGAATAACTATATTAGTAGAATAAGACAGTTAATGCACTTGAACCGATAACAATAAGAAATCATAACAAAAGGCAATAAGTGCACATCATCACCCTTCGTGCTTTTACTTTCATTCTCTCCAAGCAATGATATAATAAATGTGTACGTTATCACCCTTCGTGCTTTTACTCTCTTCCCTTACATATAATCGATAGAATCGGCACGACATTTCCCTTCGTGCTTTACTCTCTTTCCTCACAATAATCAATGAATATCAGTACAGAATGGTATATCGCACGGCACAGCATCACCCTTCGTGATTTACACTCTTTCCTCACAATATCAAACAATGCACGACATCCCGCTTCGTGTTTTACACTATTTCCTCACAATGTCAAACAATGCACGGCATCACCCTTCGTGCTTTATCACTCTTCCTCAACCAAACAACATTCACAAATAAGGGGCAAGGAAATAAACAAATAATGATAGAGATCCCGCCAAGGGAATGCAATTAAATAGTTAAATCCCGTCAATAAGTTCCCATATCCCGGCAAGGGAGAAAATTAACAAAAACAACGAAACGTCCCTGGAAGGGAATAAACCAATAACTCTTTCTCTTTCTTTCACTTTTATCTCAAAGTTCGCATTATTACTTGAGCCAATACTCCAAAGATTTAATTATCTCATATACCTCTACAATTAGTTTTTCAACTCGAGCCAACACTCCACGAAGTTTAAAGATCACAATTCCTTTCACATACTCTTTACAACATATGAAAATCATCAATTAAGCAAGGAAGTTATAACGAAAAAAGGGCAGTATCATTAGTTCCGATATTAATTATCTCGAGATTATAATGTTTTTTAAATCCCCATGAAAATACGAAATAATTAATCCCGAGATATTAATCTTGGGATAACTTTTTTCCAAACAAACAATTCCTAAGTAGAATGTTATATATGATAGGATTTTACAAGTAAGGGAAGAGGCTAGGACGAAGGGGGTTGCCTAGGCTGTTAATTAAAGGTACTATATTACTATCATAAGTAGGGGCGGAGTCAGCCTTTCGGTTACGGATTTGATCGAACTCAATAATTTTGGTTCAAATCTTATATTTACATTAAGAACTAAAATTTTATACTTATAAATTTTAAATCCTAGCTCTGTCTCTAACTATAGTGATCACACATTAACGTTGCAGAGGAAGGTAAAGGCAGAATCATCGAATTCCAGCAGAAATGGTCTAAGATTAACTAACAGATATATGTTTTGAAGGGCATTAAACAAGGAAGCACCAGTGGTCTAGTGGTAGAATAGTACCCTGTCACGGTACAGACCCGGATTCGATTCCCGGCTGGTGCATCCAATATGGGTTTGCTGTGATCAATATATGCGCTCACTGCGGTGATTTGGGTCTCCGCGCTACTCCTTTGGACGAGAACTTGCGCGTCTGAGCTTTCCCTTTTTCTCTTTTCTTTCATTTTTTATTGAGAAAAAGAAAAATCCTTCATTTTAAAGTTAGTTTTTAATTTATTAGATATAATAAAATAAGTTTTCCATTTACTTTTGTACCAAAATGAAGAAACTTTCTGAGTAATTGCAGTTTTCCCTATTTATGAGTCACTTTGCTATCGAAATTTTTTTGAAGCTTTTTCGTTTTGGTACAAAATTAAATATGCACAAAATATGGAAGATATTTTTTGGTAGCAAACTTATTTATGCACCTGTGGTGGTTGCCTAGTAGGGGTCTATACTAAAGGCAATATAGACAGATGATTATTAACTGTTACTCCCTTTGGACGAGAACTTGCGCGTCTGAGCTTTCCCTTTTTCTCTTTTTTTTTTCATTTTTTATTGAGAAAAAGAAAAATCCTTCATTTTAAAGTTAGTTTTTAATTTATTAGATATAATAAAATAAGTTTTCCATTTACTTTTGTACCAAAACGAAGAAACTTTCTGAGTAATTGCAGTTTTCCCTATTTATGAGTCACTTTGCTATCGAAAATTTTTTGAAGCTTTTTCGTTTTGGTACAAAATTAAATATGCACAAAATATTGAAGATATTTTTTGGTAGCAAACTTATTTATGCACCTGTGGTGGTTGCCTAGTAGGGGTCTATACTAAGGGCAATATAGACAGATGATTATTAACTGTTACTCTCTTTGGTCCAAAATAAGTACGGCATTTTTCTTGTGATCCAAAATAAGTAATTTTTTGGTATTTTTCTTGAAAGAATTAATTATTGTCTTCCTATATTGTCTTTGGAGTAAATAATGTTGGAGTATATGTTAGGAGTGTTTATGTGAGATAGTAAATATTAATATGGTTAATTTCATTGATAATTAATGCTAAAAGGTGAATTTCTTAATCTGTGTAAAATATCCAAAAAATCACTTATTTTGGATCGGAGGGAGTAAATACTATGAAAAAGATATCAAGAATACATACCGTACAGAAGTTTCTACCTTATTAATATATTTAACTTATTGTATTAACTTACTTTTCTAATATCTTATGTTAGGGACTTTATTTCTTATGAGCTAGTATTTATGTTTTGAAAAATATTTGGATAATATTCAAATGAAAATAAAACTCATAAATTGTTTATCAATTTCAACGAAATTCGAAACACTTTACTACTTTAGAGTTGGTTACTTACTGATCATATTTTTCAGTTAAAAAATAAAATAAAAATAAAGTGATATTTAATAAAAATATTCTATTATGATAATTATAATGAGCAAGTATTTTTCTTGAATGAATTAATTATCTTCTTCCTATATTGTCTTTGGAGTAAATAATATTGGAATATGTGTTAGGAGTGTTTATGTGAGATAGTAAATGTTAATATGGTTAATTTTATTGATAATTAATGTTAAAAGGTGAATTTCTTAATCTGTGTAAAATATCCAAAAAATCACTTATTTTGGATCGGAGGGAATAAATACTATAAAAAAGATATCAAGAATACATACCGTACAGAAGTTTCTACCTTATTAATATATTTAACTTATTGTATTAACTTACTTTTCTAATATCTTATGTTAGGGACTTTATTTCTTATGAGCTAGTATTTATGTTTATTTGAAAAATATTTGGATAATATTCAAATGAAAATAAAACTCATAAATTGCTTATAAATTTCAACGAAATTCGAAACACTTTACTACTTTAGAGTTGGTTACTTACTGATCATATTTTTCCAGTTAAAAAATAAAATAAAAATAAAGTGATATACAATAAAAATATTCTATTATGATAATTATAATGAGCAAGTATTTTTTTTAGTTTCTCATCCGGTGTTCGGTAAGGCCCGGCTGAATCCGCATTCACGTCGGGAAATCCCGATAAAATGCTCCTAACAAAGTCGACTATATAACTATAGATTCGAACCCGAGACCTCTAATTAAGGACGAAGAGGTACTTACCACTACACAACAATCCTGGTTGGTTAACTAACAAATTTTACACTTGACTATCAATTTATTACTACAAAATAATATAAATGAGTTCGACAAACGAAATTATTATATTTTTCAACGAGCAAAAAAGAAATTAGTATAAACAAATTTGGAAAATCAGTAATTAAAAATGGGAGCGTCGTGTTGCCTGACACGTGTCAGATGACCGTGGCAAAATAGGACCCACTCCCACGTCTTTCAAGGCGGGAAGATTGACTAGGGGCTTGAAGCATTCAGCACGAGAAATCGTGATGTGGGCCCAGGTCAGACCGATAGCTTTGACTCTATGGCCGGTTCAGTCTAGTGGTTCCCATTCCCACTACCTGTTATGACCCTTTTGCCCTTAATCATTTTTTACAATTTTTTAAACTACTCAATTTCCCTTATAAAACTATAATTTGACTAATCCACTTTCAAACTATATGAAGGTTCGTCAACGAAAGGTCAAATTGATTATTAATTCAAATTAAATAAGGAAACGATTCTTGCACACTTTCATGCCTAAGGAAAGGTCAAATAGTTGATTCATTTATGTTTAATAATAAGGAACAATATTTAGGGTAAGGAAGAACGAATCGACCATTTCGCTACATAAAGAATAATCGATTTGAACAGGCCATAAGAATGGAAATGTCACAAGTGCCATCAAGGAGTTCTTTCTAATAACCAAGATGTACAAGCCAATAAATTGTGCCACTATTACCTTAATCCCTAAAGTTTCCAATCCTACAACAGTTAAAGAGTATAGACTCATTGCATGTTGCTCAGTCCTTTACAAAATGATATCTAAAATTCTGGCCAATAGACTTCAAAAAATCATGCCCAGCATCATCTCTGAGGCTCAGGCAGAATTTATTCCAGGCAGGAAAATTGCTGACAATGTCATCCTGGCACATGAGTTAGTCAAAAGCTATACCAGAGCCCATGTGACACCAAGGTGTATGATTAAAATTGATCTTCAGAAAGCATATGCTCAGTTGAGTGGATTTTCCTACAACAAGTGATGGAGGGGATTGGTTTTCCAACCAGATTTACTAACTGGATCATGGAATATATCAGAACAGTGAGTTTCTCAGTGCTAGTTAATGGAGAAGCAACAGAACCATTTGAAGCTGCTAGAGGACTCAGACAAGGGGATCCAATTTCCCCATTCTTATTTGCTATAGTAATGGAGTACCTTAGTAGATCACTTGCTGAGTTAAGGAAAGAGCCAACTTTTTAATACCATCCTAGATGTAAAAAGCTAGGTATTACTCACATAAACTTTGCTGATGACTTGCTACTGTTTGCTAAAGGAGACATGAACTTTATCATAGCCATGTTCCAATACTTCTCTCAATTCCTTGAAGCTTCAGGATTGCAGGCTAATCTGGGCAAAAGCTCAGTGTATTTTGGGGGTGTTACACAGGCAGTGCAGAGACAGATTACTGATCACCTTGGTTTTACTCATGGAGAATTTCCATTCAAATATCTTGGTATTCCTCTGTCCACCAAAAAGATTGCCCTGATTCAATGGCAACCTTTAGTGGAGAAGATTACTGCTAAAATTATGTCATGGACTGCCAAGAAATTATCCTACACTGGGAGTCTGCAATTAGTACAATCACTGATATTTGGCATTCAAGCATATTGGGCTCAACTGTTCATCATTCCAGCTAAAGTAATGAAGATGATTGAAGCAATATGTAGAAGTTTTGTTTGGTCTGGATCAAATTCCATTACTAAAAAAGCTTATGTATCTTGGGACAGAATGTGTACTCCTAAATCAGCTGGTGGAATGAACCTTATCAATCTTCTGCTATGGAACAAGGATGCAATTGCAAAAATTTGTTGGGATCTAGCTAACAAGAAAGACAAACTATGGAGTAGATGGATAAATGCTTACTATGTTAAACATCAACAGGTAAAAACAATGCCAATCCCTTCACAGGCAAGTTGGATGGTCAGGAGAGTAATAGCATCCCGAGATATCCTCCAGAAATTTCAAAGCTGGAGGTGGCCAGACTGACAGTTATATCTCTTGCAGTTATGAGATCTCCCGAGAGTCCCATGGAAGAACCTAATCATCCAGAATTATGCTAGGCTTAAAGTTGTGTTCAATTTCTGGCTAATGTTACAGGGCATATTACCAACCAAAGACAGATTAGCTAACTGGGGACTGAATATAGACCGAGACTGTGTTTTCTGCAATAGCCATATTGAGACAAGAGATCATCTGTTTCTATCCTGTCCCTTTTCAACTGAGTTATGGGAGCAAGCAATGCATTGGATTCAAGAGAATCATCCAATGGCATATACTTGGGATCAGAAACTCAACTGGTTCATCAGTAAGGCTAAAGGGAAATCCTGTAGAGCCACTATATTCAAAATGGTGATTGCTGAAGTATCATATGCTCTATGGCTGGAAAGAAACTCACGGATATTTGAGAATACTTTTCGTAACAGTGAAGTCTTAGTAAGAGAACTAGCTTATATATGTAATGTTAGAGGTACTCTTAGAACTAGAAAGCAGATGAAGCAATTCAAGTTATAGTATATGAGTAGTTAGCCTTCTGATACGGGTAGTTAGTTTTCTGGATTAGATTAGATAGTCAACCGAGTATAAGCTGGACTATGGCATTGTAACACAATATCTTTGGTGATTAATAAAATCTTAATTACCAAAAAAATATTTAGGGTAATTAAGTGATCTGTTAAAATACTATTCACATTTTTAACTGAGAAACGAGTCAAATTTACTTATGAGATATACGAAATTGAGTAATTTTACCTTTTATGAAAAAAATTATCTAATTTTATCCCTGTAATTATGAACTTTTTTCAAAGAATTTTGATATGTTTAGTCCACTTATTTCAAGCTGAAGCTTTATTAATAATAACACAAATATAAAAAATCTAACGACAAAGGTATGTGTAGACTAGAATTTAACGTATGAGAAAATTGTATAATTTATAGATTAACAACAACAATAACAACAACTCCTCAATACCAAATAAGTTGGAGCGACTATATAAATTCTCACTGATCACATCACTTCATGAAATCATCTCATAGTAGTATTATGCGAATACAATCAAAAGGTATCCGCATTGAAGTCCGACTATATCCAAATACGCGTTGGGTAAGGCCCTCCCTACCAAGGATTTTTCTATACCCAAGGCTCGAACTCGAGACCTCTAATTAAAGGAGAAGCAACCCCTGCACCACATGGTCATTCTTACTTTACATTGGTGGCAAGAAATTCATATTGGATGCTAATATTCATATTTGTTGGACTTTGCAATCTTTGCTTGCTGGAAACGTGGAGCCCAAAATGTTATCAACGATTAATGAAACAGCTTGCTTTGCAGTAGACAGCTGTTAATCTTTTTAAATATGTTTGTTGATTAATTTTTCATAAACCCCGTGTAGAAGCGGGAATTTAAAGTTTATGATTTTCCATAACTTTAATTATATATCCAATAATAATTGAATTTACAATAAAGTATTCATAAATACTTAGTAAATTATTTAATATAAATATAGGATTAGGAAAAAACTATTCGGTTCACGAAAGCTCATATTTAAGACTAGATCCACCCTTGACCGAGAGAAAAAAGGGAAGAAAGAAGAAGTTATCAAGTACGTCTAATTAGGTAAATGAAAGTAGTTAATAAGTATTAATTGTTGAAAATTATTTTTTGAGTGCTAAAATTGATAATACACAGTTTATATTTGTTGGCTAAAGAATGTTGGTAAGCATTATTTTTATAGAATTAATTAAAACATCCTTTAAACTATTTACAGTAATATTTTCATTAGGAAAAGGACAAAAGGACGAAACTTGAATTCATATGTAGATAGGATTTTTTTAGGCGTATTTCATAGATTACAAAAGATATAGGTATAGAAAATAAATATTTTGGTCAGTTGAAAATTCTTATAAGCAAAATAACAATAAGTTTGAGTATAGATTTAAACTAATGTTGGCTTATAAATACACTAACTTATATGGATATTTCGTGCTTACCCGTAGAAAAATTAAAAAATATTTATTAGCTTTTGACTAACTTATAAGTTTACTCACACTTCTATAATTTGTTATTCTTTTTCACGTTTGAGTATTTAATAGTTTTGTTTGTGATGTTCTTATGAGAGCGTGTTTGACCAAGCTTTTGAAAACTGCTTATTCTAAAAAATATATTTTTTAGAAATGTTTTGATCAAAAGCACTTTTAAAAAAAACAACTTGTATATGAACAATTTATTTAAGAAGTACTTTTTGCAGAACATTCGATAAATAAATTGTGTTTGGTCGATCTTTCTAAAAAGTACTTTTAAATGACAAATTACCAAAAAGAATAGTACCAATGTTTTGTAATTATTTTAAAGATAATAATAAACTTAAATATTTATTATAAGAGACTTTTATTAGTTTTTTGTTTTATTTAATTAAAATATAAAAAATAAAAGTAAACATACATATTAAAGATATATATATATATATATATATATATATATATATATATATATATATATATATATATATATATATATATATATATATATATATTTCTACGAAAGCTTATAATATTATCTAGTATAATTACATATTCTTTAAATGATGATTTGAATAATCAAAATTAATCATTCAGTAGTAGTTAGAAGTCTATTCCACAGACTATTATATATTGATAATCCACCATAAAATAATAAACAAAGTTACTCACACATGATAATATTTCTCAATAATTTCATCTCTAATTTTATCACACAATGTTGTCATATTAGTAGAAGACTTGCCTTACATTTCTAAAGGAATACCAGAAGCCATCTCTTTTCTCAATCTCTACAGTAATATTTTCATTAGCATAATAGTTGAATTCCTTAGCGATAGAAGAATGTGTCGGATTAAATTTTGCATAGCCATGATAGTTGTAACAAGATAATTCTAAATGTCAAACTTGAAAGACGGCATTAAGAGTAAAATAGAAATAATTCTTAAATTCAAATTCAAAAAGAATGACATATTATTAACAAGACATAATACGTACTTTAATTTTTTAAAATTTAAATTTATAAAAAATTAATTATTATCTTACCTGACTAACTTTATCCTAGATTGCCAAGTGACCTATTGTGAGGCTGCCACTTGGCTTGATGTGGAGGTATTTTTTTTATAATCTATAGATTATGCGATGCAACTATAAATCAAGAGTGAAGTGGCTGCAACTAGGAGATGCAAACAATGCTTATTTTTATGCTTGCATGAAGAACAGGACTGCCCAAAACCAAATCAGAAGGCTGAACACTGTTGTCTGTTGATGGCAATGTAGCACAAAATGAGAAGGAAGTGGAGAGTGAGATTGTAAAGATCTATAAAAAATTGCTTGAACAACAGTTGCAAAATTACCGACAGTTCAAGTAGATGTTCTAAGTGAAGGAAACAAACTAACTAGAGAACAACAATTGAAAATGGTAGAAACAGTCTCTAGAGCTGAAGTATATAATGCAATAAAGGATATTGATGACCAAAAGGCTCTGGGGTGTGATGGTTTCAATTCTTACTTCTTCAAGAAGAGTTGGAAGGTAATTGGAGAGGAAATTACTGATGCTGTTATAGAATTCTTTCGAACTGGAAACATGTATAAGCCTATAAACTGCACAACTGTAACACTTGTCCCAAAGGTGAAGAATCCACTAACAATAAAGGAGTTCAGGCCTATATCTTGTTGCACGGTGCTATATAAAATCATCTCGAAGATTATTACAAAGAGATTACAACTAGTCATGCATGATCTAATTGACCAAAGCCAATCTGCTTTTGTGCCAGGAAGAATCATCAGTGACAAGATCATCCTAAGTCATGAGCTTGTAAAGGGAAATGGTAGGAAAAACATCTCGCCAAGGTGTATGATTAAAATCGATATGCAAAAAGCCTACGACTCAGTGGAATGGATATATATTGAGCAAATGTTACATGGGCTGCACTTTCCTACTAAGTTTACCAATTGGATAATGAGATGCTTAAGAACAGTATCATATTCAATTAATATCAATGGCAACCTAGTAGGCATTTTGATGCTAAGAGGGGCCTAAGACAAGGTGACCCAATGTCACCTTACTTGTTTGTTATTGTTATGGAATACCTGAGTAGGCTGCTGAAGAGGTTGGCCAAGAATCCTAGTTTCAAATTCCATCCTAAGTGTGCAAAGACAAAGATTACTCAGCTGGGATTTGCAGATGATCTCCTTTTGTTCTGCAAGGGGGAAAAAGAATCAGTACAATTGTTATACAATTGTTTTAAGGTGTTTTCTGAGGCATATGGACTCATTGCAAACCTAAACAAAAGTTCAATCTATTGTGGGGGAATGAACCCTGTCCTACATCAACAGGTCTTGGATATACTTGGATTTACCAAAGGAGAGTTTCCTTTCAGGTACCTAGGTGTGCCTTTGAGCTCAAAAAGACTGGCTATTACTTAGTGCCAGCCATTGCTGGATAAGATGCTTGGCAGAATCACATGGTGGACATCAAAATTTTTTTCTTATGCTGGAAGAATCACGCTGATTAAAAGTGTGCTGTTCTCGATACAAACATTCTGGTCACAGATATTTGTTATGCCAACGAAGATTATGAATAAAGTTGTGGCAACATGTAGAAAGTTCTTATGGAGGGGTGAGGTAAATGGATCGAATAAGGCACTAATTTCTTGGGAAACACTATGCTACCCCAAAACTGCATGAGGAGTAAACTTTATTGATGTTGAACTATGGAATAATGCTGCAATCTATAAACAATTGTGGAATGTATGCAAGAAGAAGGACAAGTTGTGGGTGCGATGGGTGCATGCATACTATGGGGGAACAAGACATATCTGGAAAGCCAATTGTAGGCAAGCATCTTGGATAGTGCAGAAAATATTGAAGGCTTACAAGTATGTAGAACAAGCTGGAATGACCATAGAGGACTTCATCAACATGGAGTAGTTTTCAACTAATAAAATCTACTGCAAGCTAAGAGGTGATATAACAAAGGTGGAATGGAGGAGACTGGTTTGCAATAACCAGAGTGCACCTAAGTGGAATTTTATACTTCTGCTTACGGCACATAGAAGGCTATATACTAGATACAGATTGAAGAAATGGGGAGTGATACAAGATGCAACTTTCCCTATGTGTGGAGCTACTGAAGAAAGCATTGAACACTTGTTTTATGAATGCAAAATATCAAAAGAAGTGTGGCAAAAACTACTGCAATGGCAGGGTATCACTAGACAACCTATGGAATGGGAAGGAGAAGTACAATAGGCTATATTGAATCATAACAGGAAGAATACAACTGATGAAATCTATAGGATGGCACTAGCTGGAAGTGTGTATCAAATTTGGCAGGAAAGAAATTTCAGAGTGTTCCAACAAAAGCAAAGACCAGTGTGGCAAATAATGAAAGTGATTATTCAAGAAATATTCAATCAAGCAAGCATGAAGCCAAGGATGAGGAGCAAGCTACAGAGTCTGAACTTTTATCCATTAAATGATACAAAATAGATTAGGGTTGTATATGAAAGAAAGGAATATGAGGGAAAACACTGAAGGTTGGGATTATGTCTAGCAATGTTTTACATGATAGTGTTTAGATTACATCCAAAAAGGATCTAGATAGTTCAATTCCTAAAGTGTCTGCCAAAAATACATCATTTGAAAATATCGGGGGAACTGCTAGTAATAAGGATTTACACAAAAAGTCTTCTTCAGCTGCTTGTTTTGCCAGTACATCAGCCACCCTATTTTGCTCCCTGAAGGCATGCTTCACCACCACTCTTCCCATCCTCTGAATCTATAACCTGCATTCACAAATTGAAGGGTCAAGAGTTAGGTTGCCATTTATTAGCATGTTAATGGTTTCAGCAGAATCAGTGTTAATCCCTAGTGGCAATAAGCTTTTCTGCTCTGCCAGATGCATTCCTTTAAGAATGGCCCTGAGTTCTGCTCCTATGTTTGTGGTGAATGGGATGTTTTCCATGTAGCCCAGGATCCATTCTCCATTATGATTTCTGAAGACTCCTCCTATGCCTCCAGCTCCTGGGTTGTTCTTTGCAACACCATCAGTGTTTAGCTTAAAGAAGTCCCTAGGTGGATGCCACCATTTGAGCATTTGTTGGTGCTTGACTTTAGGCTGCTTGCTGTCATTCAAAACACAGATTTCTGTTGCCCTTGTTATGGTGTTGGTGGCACTGATTGTGTCTCTTTTATTGTTGAAGACATTACTATTTTTGTTTAGCCAAATGTGCCAAAGGTAGAAGGGCAATATGTTTGCCCAGGTGAGGTTGTCATTAAATTTCAATGCTCTATCCTTTTCCATTGCTGCAGCCCATGACAAACAATGGGTTCCATAGTTTGTTAAAAGGGGAGATGAGGCTTTTTCGTGGACAGAATTCTAGAATTGGACGGTGAAGGGTCATTGTGAGAATATGTGATCGATATCCTCTTTTGCACCTCCACAGTTGTGGCATAGCATTGGGCAGCTTAGACCAATCGCGTGAAGAAAGCTCCTTGTTGGCAGTGTTCTATGGGCAGGAGCCATAAGAAGCTCTTTATTTTGTTTGGAATGTGGAGCTTCCATAAGCCTTTGAAAAGGTCATTCTCAGGGGAGGGTTGGTGATGCTTTGATGTATTGAGGATGGAGTAAGCATAAGCAGTTGAGAATGAGCCATTGGCTGTGTTTTCCCAGATAAGGATATCATATTTTGTGGATATACTGGAAATGAAGGTAGACCTTAGGAGGTCTAAACATGGCTCAAATAGTTCACAAAAATGTCACAGAAGTGCGAAGCATAGTAGCTTGAGGTTTAGCAGTCAATTCTAGGCTCAAAATATCCTACGCACCGTCTGATCATTAATAATAACCCATATGTTGGCATATGGGTTCAACCCCACGCAAGTGCGCACCCAATAGCACGTAGCTATCACAACAATTCAAGTAACTAGTGCATCACCAGAGTTCAGATAAGATACTTACCTCAAGTAAATCAAATCACTCTGCTAGCAAGCCCTTCGCACGTGTATCAATCTCCGAGAGGCTCCAATATATCTAAAAACATCATAATACTGTCAATAAAAGCCATAGGAATTGATTCCAAATGATAAAGCTAAGATCTTTAAACAAAAATCAAAAGTCAACCCAAAAGTCAAGGGACAACGCCTCAGAACCCGACAAAATTTAAATTCAAACAGCCATTCAATAATAAGTCCAACCATACCAAAATCATTCATTTTCCACCACAAATCGACCATCAGACCCCCAAATCTCACTCCCAATCCCTAGTCTAAAATTTCTCAAATCTCACCTTAAAACACATAATCTAGGTGGTAAATTCAATGGATATACAATATTAATTAATAATAATGATCGAAAGTCACTTATCTCTTAAAATCTAGTGAAACCCCATCTGAAAAATCGCCACTAGCCGAGTTTGCAAAGTCCAAAAAAGAGAGAAACACCAAAAATCCCTGATTTTGTCTTATGTCCAAGAATCTCACATCTGTGGTTGGATTAGTCGCTTTTGCGGAACCACTTTTGTGGTCAAAGTTTCGGATATGCAGAACTCACTTACCCCCCAAACCTAACGCATGTATTCCCTCTTTGCAACTACGAGAACGCTTCCGCGATCTCACCATCGCTCTGGCGCTTCCGCACCTACGGATCCCTTCCGCTTTTACAGATCCTCCCTATAATGTTCATTTTTGTTTCTGTGGACCTTCTTGCGTAGAAGAGCATTTGCTTCTATCCTTAATGTGTTGCAGTGTTTGTGGATCAGCACTCTATCCCAAAGAGAGTTTGTGTTCTTGTAGGCTCTCCAAGCTAGATTTTCTAGGGATGCTTGATTTTTCAAGCTTGCCTTTTGGAGGCCCAGGCCCCCTTCCTGCTTGGTCTTGGTTAGAACATCCCACTTGAGCAGGTGGATTTTTCTTTTCTCTGGGGTGGTGCCTTAGATAAAGTTCCTTTGGAGCTTGTCAATTTGATTAGTGATCTTGATGGAGAAGGGGATGTACTGCATGACATGATTAGGGATGCTGTTTAGGGCTGATTTTGCAAGTATAGTTCTCCCTTCCATGTTAAGGCTTTTGTATTTCCATCCTGCCAATTTGGAGTTCATGTTGTCAAGGATGAATTGGAAGTCTGCAACAGTTTTCCTCTTATGGAAAATAGGGAAGCCCAGGTATTTCCCAAAGGTGGAGGATTGCCTGATGGATATGGTGGATGAAATATGATAGGAGGAAAGATAATCCTTGATTTGGACAAGTTGCTTTTGTGCCCTGACTGAGAGTTTAATTCTTCTAGAATTTCCATAATAACATTGCAGTTTTTGGTGTTGGCTTGAGCAAAAAGGGTAAGGTCATCTGTAAAGAAAAGTGAGAAATTTTTGGTCCTGACCTTCTTATACTGATTGGATCCCATTTTTTTTGGCCGACTGCTTGGTTAATGATTCTAGAGAGCCTCTCCATACAAAGAATGAACAGATAGAGAGACAAGGGGTCTCCTTGTCTGATGCCTCTTGAAGGGTTAAAATGTTCAGTTTTTCTTCCATTAAGCAGAATGGAAATGGAGGAGGAGCTTACACAGGACATGATGAGTTTGGACAGTCTTTCTGGGAAGTTGAAGGATTGGAGAGTATCCCAAATGAAAGACCATTCCAATCTATCAAAGGCCTTTTAAAGATCAATTTTTAGGATCATGTTACCCATTCTACCCTTCATTTTCCTAAAGTGATTGATGTATTCCTAGACTATGACAGCATATCACATGCCCTTCTATTGCTTAGGAAACTCGATTGGTTGGGTCCTATGATGTGGTTGAGAAAGGGCTTAATTCTACTGACAATAATCTTTGTGAAAGACTTGTAAATGGCATTACAGAGGCCAATAGGTCTGAAGTTTTTCAGCATTGTTTCTTGAGGATCTTTTGGGATCAGGAAAATCAAGGTTTGGTTCATGGTGTTGTCCATTGTTGAAATGTTGAAACAATTTAGACAGAATTGGGTGACAAATTCACCAACCAGATCCCAATACTTTTTGAAGAAGAAGGGGTGCATGCCATCTGGGCCTGGGGCCTTGGAGGGTTTATTGGAAAAGACAGCTGTTTTGATTTCCTCCCTGGTGGGTGTTCTTTCCATGACTGCTTTATGGCTTTGGAGAAGGATGGGGCCCGGGGGGGGGGGGGGGATTTGTTCTTCTTCAAGAAGCTTGGGCCATTGAAGTGGTGTAGAGGCTAGAGAAGAAGTTAGTGACTGCTAAACTAATCTCCTTGGGATTAGTGATCCAGTTGCCATTTTCATCCTTAAGGGAAAGGATTATATTTCTTCTTCTTCTCCTGTTTAGGGTGGAAGAGTGGACGAATTTGGTGTTGGCATCACCATCTTGGATCCAGCTGATTTTGGATTTGAGTTTCCGGAAATATTCTTCATTTTTAGGATGAGGTTCAGTTCATTATTAAGATTGGTTTCCAGAGTTTGCAGGTAGCTGCTGAATTGATAGCTGGTGGATCTTTGGATGCCATCAATTCTAGCTATAGGTCTTTTCTTTTGGTGGAAGATGTTTCCAAAGACTTCCTTATTCCATACGGTAGCACTGTTTTTGAAATTGTCAATAGAGGTTAGCAGATTGGGCCTCCCATGGAAGGCCTGGTCAATGACCTTTGGGAATTCAGGGTGACTAGCCTACATGGTTTCAAACCTAAAAGGCCTGGGATGGATTTGGTCTAGGGGCCCTCACAGATGGATTTTCAGAGGGCAGTGGTCTGAGTGGGTCCTATGTAGGTGCAGAGCACTAGCCTCAGGATGTTGTCTTATCCATCCTTCATTAGCAAAGCATCTGTCTATCCTTTCCAAATTAAGGTGTTCCTCATTGTGTATCTTTTGTTTGACCAAGTTTATTTACTGCCCTTATACCCTAGGTCAATAAGATTGCAGTTATTGATACAATTCCAAAACAGATTACTACGGTTTAAGTTTATAGGGTTTCGCCCAAACTTATCCCTAGCTTCAGGACTTCATTGAAGTCTCCCCCAATGAACCAGTTGTCATTGAAGGTTCTAGCTATGGCTTGCAGCTGATCCCAAAGCAACTTTCGATTTGCAATTAGGTTACTATCATAAATAGCAGAAAAAAGCCAAGGGGGTTTATCAGGCTTTACCTTCACCATGGCATGAATTCCTTGAGGTTGTGACCATTTCATCCACAGTTACCATGTCATCTTTCCACATAAGAACTAAGCCTCCTGATGCGCCAATTGATGGGGACTGAATGATCATATCAAATCCCAGATTTTGAGCCAGTGTTAAGTGATTGGCCATCTTTGTTTCCAAGAGAACAAGCATCGCAGGCTTGTGCAATCCAACCATCTCCTTGCAGTGCCTCTAAAATTCCGTTTCATTACCCCCTCTAACATTCCAGGTAATGTAATTCATTAATGGGTTGGTGGTGGTGATGGTGGAGCCACCTCTTTTGGACTCGCTGGGCTCAGCATTGTGGGGACTTGTGGTGGTGGGGATCTTGAGTTAGATTCAAGATCTTTTTGGGTGGACCTTGGGTGTGGGCTAGGTTCAGGCTCAGTCAGCATTTGGACATCGCCTTGGGGCATAGTACTATCAGGATCTCGCTCACCTGGTTGCTGAGTTTGATTGATCTCATCGAGTCCAAGAGCATTGAGTTTGTGGCTGTGACTGTGAAGCTCTTCTCCGGCTCTTCCATCGCATTACTGCCTTTGAGGATCTCTAGGGCTGTGGAGATTTCTTTGTGAATGTGTTTCAAGAGTGGAGTCTGGACTTTGGTCGGAGCTGTGTGTGAGAGTAGTGTGAAGGAGGGCTCCGCCGTCGGGTCCTCCTTTGACAGCTCCGGGAAGAAGGGTAGGGTTTGGTAGCATTGAAGGAGGTGACTGTTTAGGGCTTGGGGGTCCATTATTGGGCCCGTACTGTCGGTGCTTGCAATTGATTGCAATAGGAGTGGCCCAAATGCTGCCAAAGCTCTTTTCAGTGCCTCCACTGTTACCCGTGCAAGGTGCGACTAGTTCTGAACTATCAGGGTGATCCTCTTGCCATCGATGGTGAAGTCGTAGGAGATTCCTAGCCCCTGCCAAGCCACTTCCAGCCAGGAGGCCGGTTGGTGGTCCGGTGGTAGTGGGAGAGTGGTAACGACCGCCGGCGTTAGAGGTTTTCCCATTTTTGGCTTTTTTGATTTACTAAAAGTAGTAGTATTTGGAATGAGGGGAGATGATTGAATTCCCATCATAAACCCCTCTTTGGCTACATCTTGGGAAGCGGACGGGTGGGTTTGTGTTGGGATTAGGGATTTTGCCGATGATTAATGGCGGATGTAACTTTGGCGAACTTTGGGGTCTTGTCAATATTAAGAAGGGGAAGTTGCAGGCAAGGCACTCGATTGCCATTGCCGTCGTTTGTGTTCTCTCCATTAGAGTGGGTGACAGTAGAGAGGGTAGGGTTGGCATAGGCTTTGAGGTGAGGCATGCTAGAGGCCCCATTGGGCATAGAGTTAGAGATATTGATTGGGTTCAACCCCATTGTCGTATGGGGCTGGCTTGTGGGCTGTTGTTATTTAGAGCCTGCTTTTATTTTGGACCCTGTATTTTGGGTGCTGTGGGGGCCTTGGTTGTTCATGTGCCCTTTTCCCCTTGTGCCACCCCTTTCTTTTGAGTTTGGGCCCTTGTTTTTCCTCAGGGTTCTTGTTTGGTCTTTTTCATTATGGATATGTCCGTAAAGTTAAAAAGGGTGGGGGTTGTGCAATTTTAGTTGTTCCCCATGGTTGTTTACCTGACTTTTCACTGAGGTGTTGTTGTCCTGATTTTTCCTTGAATGATCATCCTTGCTTGGGTAGTATTTTTGTGGCCCCTGCTTTCGTCTCCTATGGAACATAATTGTTTTCCATTAGCCTTTCTCTTGTGTGACATTCCCTTGGTTGTGCGTCTGCGATGTTTCCTGTGCCTGTGGGTGATGTTGGGATTGTTTGAAGGGACATGCTAGTGTTGTGTGCCCAATTCTCCCACAACTTGTGCATAGTGTTCCTTCCCCTTCATAAAGAATTTCTTGTTTGTGGTCGCCAATGATTACTGAGGTTTCAACTGGGGATTCTAGTGGTACTTGGATGCAAATACGTGCATACCTTCCTCTCAAGGTGGAGGATGTGCATTTGTCAATTTTTAGGAGTTTTCCCAGCTTCCTTCCAACCTTCTCCAGTATTGTCTTGTCATAGAATTCTGTAGGGAGCTGTGGAAGTCTTATCCAGATGGCGGTTGAGGTTAGAGTTTCCTCTTGGGGAACAAATTTGGGTTCCCATTTCCTAACTGAGATGAAGTGGCCTGATATGAACCATGGTCCTTGGTGGAATGCCTTCACCATACTACCCTCCAGGTTGAATTTGACTATGTAGAAGTCCTAACCTAGGTCAATCAAGATTAATTGTTCGGCTGGTTTCCATAGTTCAATTAATTTGGAGCACAATATGTGGTGAGGCACTTTACTTTTGAACACTTTGATGATAACTGAGAATTTCATGGTTTGTAAAGCCTTTCTTTATCCTCCGATGTTAGGGGAATTGCCCCTTCAATGTGTTTGTCTTTAAGTCCTTCCGGAATAGATTGGTTTTCTATTTCGTAGTAGTTTCCCTGGTTACAAATTTGCTTGTCTAAGAGTGTTTCCTTATAGCTTTGGGTTGGTGTTTCAACCTCCATTTGAGTTGGCTTATCCGGTGGTTCCGGTGGTAGGGGTGGTTTGATTTGGGGTGATTCCATTTGCTACAGTAGAGAGAATTATTTGGATTGCAAACTCTTTAATGTTAAAGGCACAATTTACAATCCATCAAGAAGGAATTGAAGCTAAGAAAATAGGTTGAAATCTGCAAAGAGAAAAGGAAATTAAAGTTTGCCCTTGGATACAATATACTAATTAAATATAGCAAGTACTTAATAGAGTTAGTCGAGATGTACGTATGTCACGACCCGGATTTTTCACTATCGGGAGTCGTGATGGCGCCTACTATTAGGAGCTAGGCAAGCCAATTAATTATTAACTCTTTAAGCAAACATCAACAATATTAAGGCAATGAGACATTTACTATAAAAGCGGAAGTCTTAATATAAAATAAACTGAAAACCAATGTGGAAATTCAAATATAAACTCTACCCAAGACTGGAGTCACTAACCCACGAACGTCTATAGAATACTAAATACAGAGTCTGAATAAAATACAATACTGTTTGTTACGGTACAAGGATAACAAACGAAATAAAAATAGAAGAGACTCTGGGCCATGCGGACATCAGCAAGGCTACCTCGGGATCTCTGGACTAAAGTCAGCTCACAACGCTCCTACTGGTGTCCAAAAGCTGCTCCGGTACCGTGATCTGTGCAAAAAAATGCACAGATTGTAGCATCAGCATAACCGACCCCATGTACTGATAAGTGCCTGGCCTAACCCCGGTGAAGTAGTGACGAGGCTAGACAGGACTACCAAACAAACATGTGCAGATATATATACAAGTACAACGAAATAACAATAGAAAGTAACAAGTAAAAACTGGGACGGGGACATGCTCATGGGGATAGCAAATAAAAACAGAATATCAAGAATAAATGACGAAAATACATATGATTTCTTCTAACACAGAATAATGGAACAACGTCCCACTTTCACTTGTTTTAGGCGTGCAACACGATCCCATTTCTTTATATCACGTGGTAGGCGTACCATACGCTCTCGTTACATAATATCACGTGGTCGGCGTGTCACACGTTCCCATTTATAATATCTCGTGGTGGCACACGTTCCCATTTCATAATATCTCATAGTCAGTGTGGCATCCCATTTCATAATATCACATGGTAGGCGTACCACTCGATCCCATTTCCTTCAACACAATACACAATATAATCCCGTCCAGGGAGAAAGATGTTATAATAAACTATCCCGGCAAGGGAACAAGGTAATAAACTATCCCGGTAAGGGAGATCCAGCTATAACCAAACTTATTCAATTTCTACTTAACAAAACTAAATCAATACTTAGTCTCAACAATTACTGGCTCATTGTTAAAGATTTCCAACCAAGTCCTCATAAACAACAATTAAGAATTCGATAGTCTAGCAATTTAGATCTCACGGTCATGCTCGACACCAGTGTATAGATACTCGCCATCATGCCTATACACCATACTCAACAATTAGCAATTATCAAATAAGACACTACTCCTATTCCCTCAAGTCAATGTTAGACCAAACACTTACCTCAACTTCCACGGCTAAAATCAATCTACAACGACCAGTTTCCCTCTCGAATTCAGCTCCAACTCAATCAAATCTATGAAATAACGACTTTATAATATCAATAATAGCTAAACAAATCAAGACCAATGCCTAAATATAGATTCTCAACCTTTATTCCAAAAATTCCAGAATCGACCGCGGGTACGCTTGGTCAAAACACGAGGTTCGAACCAAATTCATATTACTCATTCCCCCTCGATCCTGGTTATACAATTTGATTTCAAATTCGACCCCAAAACGAGGTCTAAATAAAAAAACCCTAACTCCACCTTTTTCCCCAATTTCAACCCTAGATTACATGATTTAGGCCTAGAAACTCACTAAATAATGAAGGAAATGAGTGAGAATTTACTTAACCAATTGATCTTGAAGAATGGAGGCTTCAATGGATTCCTAGAGCTTGGCGGAAAAGAGAGTTCGTGAGAAATTTGAAGAAAACCAGTATGTTCTGATTCTGAAATTTTAAAATTATAATTGGGTGATTTTGGTTCTACGCGTTCGTGGTATAGGGGTCGCATTCACCATAGAGGGGCTGCGAACGCATAGAGTAACTTTCTGGGGTCTGGGCCTACGCGAACGCGATAGGAGACACACGAATGCGTTGAAGGAAGCAGCAGAGCTATATGACCGCGATGGCCAAGACACGAAACACGAAGGAGGTAGGGAGCAAGGCTATACGAACGAAGAAGGGTCCATCTGTGTAATATTGCAGAAAAATCTGAAGTCTTTCTAAGTTCAAAACACCCCGAAACACCTCCGAAACACTCCCGAGCCCTTTGGGACTCCTAACCAAATACACACACACTAACTTAACAATATCCTACGAATTTAACTGTGCGATCAAATCGCCAAAATGACATCATAAACGAGTAATCAACCTCAAAATCATCACTTTTTCATCAAACTTTTTAAACTTTTATTTTTGGATATTTAGGTCCGAAGCATATCAAATGATGATTGATTTCGATCAAATTTCACAGGAACATCTTAAAACACATATAAGACCTGTACCGGGCACCGGAACCAAAATACGAGCATGATACCAACACTTTCTAATCCATTTCCATTTCAAATTTCCATATAAATTTCAAAAAAAATAATTTCTTTTAAAATTCATTTCTCGGGCTCGGGACCTCAGATTTTGATTTCGGGCATACACCCGAGTTCTATATTTTTCTACGGACCCTTCGGGACCATCAAATCATGCTGGGTGGTCCGTTTACCCAAAATATTGACCAAAGTCAACTTTAATCATTTAAAATCCAAATTTTAGCATTTCTCATAGAATTTCACATATAAGCTTTTCGGCTACGCGACGGGACTGCGCACGTGAAATGAGGAACCTATAAATGAGGTTTTTGAAGGCCTCGGAAGTATGAAATGAATAAGAAAATATGTGATAACCCTTTGGGTCGTCACATTTGGTTATGCCTAGTGATGCTTTGAGTATTCCTATTTATTTATCAATACCGGTGGGTGATTCTATAGTGGTCGACCGAGTGCATTGTTTCTGTGTGGTGGTGTTTCAGGGTATTAAGGTCCGTGTTGATTTATTGCTCTTGTACATGGTGAATTTCGACGTTATATTAGGGGTGGATTGATCCCGTATCATGCTATTTTGGATTTCCATGCAAAGACTGTGACCTTGACTTTACCAGATTTGCCCTGTTTGGAGTGGAGATGGACCCCAGGTTATGCCACCCATAGTGTCATATCATATGTGAAGGCTCAACGCATGGTCGAGAAGGGGTGTTTAGCTTATTTGACGTATGTTCGCGACGCCAGCGCAGAGGTCCCTTCTATTGATTATGTCCCCATTGTTCGGGAGTTTCTTGAGGTCCTTCAGACCTGCCGGGTATGCCGCCTGATAGGGATATTGATTTCTGTATTTATCTGGCTCCAGGAACGCAGCCCGTTTCTATCTCGCCGTATCGCATGGCCTCGCCAGAATTGAAAGAGTTAAATGATCAGTTGCAGGATGTCACGACCCAAATCTGGTCGTATTGGCTCCCAACCCTAAAGCTAGGCAAGCCTGACCGACGATCACTCTCAATTCAACAATAAATCTCAAAACCGATAATTTTTTAAAAAATGTAAGAGTTTTTTAGAATAATAATCCAATATTAATAGTAAAATAATACGGAGAGATACGAATAACTGACAAGACACTCCCACAAGATCTGGGGTCACGAGTCTAGAGCCTCTAAAACAAACTGGATAATAATATCTGAACGGAAATACCCAAGTCTGGAAATGTATATATAGATATAAATCTGAAATATGAGGAGTATCCAGGTCTTGCGAACGTCAAACAACTACCTCAACAACTATGATAATCTCTAGAGACAACGACTGTTAGCTAAGCCTCTGGTGCACCTGAATCTGCACACAAGGTGCAGGGAGTAGGGGTGAGTACTACCAACTCAGTGAGTAATAAGCATATAAAATGTCTGAAGATAAGAAATCCACGAAATGCCACAAAGTAAAGCTAAAACTAACAATCCGACACCTTAACCACGAACCAACAACAAACCAATATCAAGTATATAAGACAAGTATAATGCAACAAATGCAATGCAATGCACATAACTCGCTGCGGCGTACAACCCGATCCATTTAACGTCGACGATGCTCACTGGGGGTGTGTACGGACTCCGGAGGGGCTCCTACAGCCCAAGCGCAATATCATCATATCATCACTATGGCGTGAATATCGATCCATACTCAGTACACAATATGCATATGAGTCACATAACATATTCAATTTATCTTCTAGTTTCCATTTATTAAGAAGAATATGATTTAATTATTTAATTTTTAGGAAAAGTGACTTAGCCTTTCATAACAATGTTTAAACACAGGACTGAGATCAATGATTATACACATTATGCTTTCACAATGATATTTATCCTAGACGGATACTACATATCGGCACAAGTCCCAAAACACGGCACTAGGCCCAGATAAATTCAATACAATGTGCGTATCAATCGCCAATATATTATAGTAATCACTCGGAATGGACCCAGTCACAATCCCCAATCATATACGATCCCGCACCTGACATGGGGTGCGAGTCACGCCCTAACATAGCATCACCATGTGATAAACCGGGGTTTCAAACCATCAGACCATCATCTATACAAACTACTCACCTCTAGCCGGTCGTAGATTGGTCTGCAATGCCTTTTCCTTTTGTATCGACCTCCTCACAGGTCGAATCTAGTCAAAATCACAATGAATACATAAATATGGGTTAAGGAAACATAACCCAAATAAAAATACTCAAAAAGTACTAAAATTCACAAAGTTGGTAAAACACGAGTCCGGGCCCATTTCTCGAAAAAATTCTGAAAATTACATCAACGGATTCATCGTCTCGCCACGAGTCCGTATATATAAAGTTTGTCGAAAACGGAGCTCAAATGGCCTTTCAAATCCTAATAATTCGTTTTCAAAAACCAAGGCCTAGTTCTTCACAATTTCAACCTATTTTCATGAATTTGAGTGTTGATTCTTCAGTAAAATGGTGTTTCTAAGTTAAGAGACTTACCTCCAATCAATACCCGTTGAAAACCTTCTTCAAATCGCTCAAAAAGCTCTCTTGCTGGAGTAAAAATGGTGGAAATATTGTTGGGTTCACGACTGATATGCCCTTAAAATCATTCTATCCGTCTGAACACCTTTTCATCGCGAATGAGATGGCCCTCGCGTCCGCGATGGCCAAATATGCACTGGGCCAATTTCCTTCATCGCGATCGCGGTGCCCAATTGCGAACGCGAAGGCCACTGCTTCCTTCTTCATCGCGAACGTGTGCCAGGGACGCGAACCCGAAGCACAACTCAGGACCCCCCAGCATTTCCTCTCGCGAACGCGTGGAGCCAGACGCGAACGCGAAGGCAAACGGGCCCCAACCTACCCGAACACGGCCTCCCTTCGTGAACGCGATGGCCAAAGTCCTTGGATTTCCAATTCCTTGTACGCATTCGCGACATACCCCTTCGAACGCGAAGCACAAAGTTCCGCAACACCAACAAGAAAACCCCAGCAATCCTCTAAGTCCAAAAATAGCCCGATTGACCACCTGAAATCACCCCGAGGCCCTCGGGACCTCAACCAAAAACACAGATATGCTCTAATACCTCATTCAAACTTGCTCGAGCCATAAAATCACCATCATAAACATCAAAAATCATCAAATTACCACGGATTCAAGCCTAAGTTAAACTAAAACTTCCGAAACTTGCATTTGATAAAAAAAAAACCCGACCAAATGATGTCCGAATGATCTGAAAATTTGCACGCATATCCAAAATCACCTAACGGAGCTACTGCAACTCTCAAAATTCTATTTCGACCCTCAAATAAAAACTCACCTATCAGCCGGAATTTGCCAAAATTCAAACTTAGCCAATTCAAGCCTAATTCTACACTGGACCTTCAAATTTAATTCTGATTGAGCTCCTAAGTCACAAATAATCACTCGAAACTAGTCGAATCATAAAAAATCCATTTCGATCCCTCTAACTCATATGTCAATATTCAGTTGACTTTTCCAAACTAACCTTCTCATAGGAGACTAATTGTGTCATTTCTAACCGAACTGTATCCGAATTACTTCAAATTCACCAAAAACATATAATGAAACATATAGAAGCATAAAATGGGGAAAATGGGGCGGTAACTCACGTGATGACGGGTCGGGTTGTTACATCCTCCCCAACTTAAATAAACGCTCGTCCTCGAGTGTGACCAGAGTTGTACTAGGAGCCAACCAATTCTTTAATGACCCTACTAAACATATACCCGTGGATGATCCCACGTCACCCTAACTCACATAGGCCCGATATTACAACACAGCTAAAATTTCACAGGCCATCTAGACCACAACCGTTAAACCACATTGCACCTCCAAAACCATACACAAGATCAGAACCCCACATTTATACTCAGAATAAGCCCGAACCAGCAGTACTAACCCATACCTGCAACCTCAGGTGAACCCATGCAAAAAACCACACAATTGGACACTCAAAACATAGCTACTATTCACAATATTTGCCCACAACACCCGAATACCGGTGGAAAAACCTCTTATTAACCATGGTCTTATTCCAACGCTTTCATATACTGCCAACGATGATTAAACACACATTGAATTTTGACAATTTCTCAGACCAATCATTCACGAAGCCATTCCCCTTTTGGCTACTATCACAACAGATTTTCGAGCCGAACCTCGATACTAACATACTAACAAGCTGAAACCAAATCTGTTCATATCCATTTATGAATCCAACGATCTCCTCGAATCCAACATACCACTCTGGTGATAATACATCTCAACGCAGGCCAAATCCACCATTTGCGTCGTATACGCACCAATAAGAGACGGTCCGAACACATTCAACTCACGGCAATTGATTCAAATGAATGAGTTGTACCTCAAGCTCATCTGTACCATCATAACACAGGGCTGAGGTCTCGTCATGCATCAGAGAAGTGGCATATCTGAATCCTCCTTAAAAGGTCATAACTTTATGGCCTCGCCACAACGCACGATCCTATCCAAACACTGTTACAAATGACGTACCTCAAGTCAACATGCTCAAAATAGACAGCCACACACAGATTGATGTCTGAAACCAAGCAATCCACCACACCCATGTTGAAGCAAGTCATATACACCATTTAATAGAGGACACAACCGATGCGGTATTCGTCGAGCAACTCCCAACATGGACTTCCTCAAAAACCAGGAAGCAAGGCATACCGGGTAACATACTGAAACTATCATCAACATCACACTATTGTGGCACACAACCCGATCCAGATAACATACCCTGTGGCGGCGTGCCACCCGATCCACTCAAATATATCATATAGGGAGATGCACATCGAGCCGAATTTGCTCATTATAACAAAATACCGAGTATCGGTCGTAAGCATACTGAGCGCATACAATATCTACATGTAGAGTTATAAGCAATAAAACTCATGCACAACTGAAGTTTCCCCCTCAACTTCCACTATGAATCTTGATAGCACTGCACCATATGTGCCCATAGACCGTAAATCATAACGTCTCGCAATGCAGAAAACAACTCATAGATCTCTCCAGATCGCTGATAAGCTCAACAATGATCGAGTCAACCTATCCCTCAACAATACAATTTGGAGCCAACCGAGTTGACTCAAACAGGAACACGCATCCAAAAATTCCCTTAACGCCAGAACTGGCTCAATAATAGCAACCTCTGTAGTGACATCCATCATAAAGGCTCAATTAGGAAAAGCAATCCTTCCCAGCCGTCCGCTTGGTATTTAAAAGATAAACCACTCCGCAATAACATAACCCAATGCACCTCGCCACCCAAAGCATGTCGTTTCTCAACCTAGTCCATAAGACAATAGTCTAGAATAACCCGACACTGAGACAACCAATCTACACCCAACATCATGTCCAAAACCTAACATATCAGCAAATAAAGATCCACTCTAGCCTCCAAATCCTAATTGCCGCTAAACAGTGCCGAATACTCATGATCCACCCTCACAAATAGCCCGAATATGAGGACTTCCGCCTCCAATTCCACACAAGATATTCTAAAATTTCCCCGCACCATCAACAAACTCAAATGTCAACAGTCGGTCCAACAGGAAACTGTTGCAATCCCACCAAAGTGTTATCAGTTTACATCACCTTCCCCTCTTACTGAACGTATACTCCCGTGAAATTACTAGAACAGTATTACCATTTTCCATAATCATCTGAGGGTCTTTCACCCTAATCGTCTGAAGGTTAATTCTTGGATCACTTGCATCTACCCGTGCTGCTTAAGAATTTAATGACTCTCCATTGGAACTGAACTGTACACTACACACACAAATCCCAATCCTCCACAACGGACCGCACATACCATACCATACTAGGAATAAATCCTTCTATCCATACCAGTCTAAGCAAGATGTCCGAACTCAAAGCTTCGCCGCCCAATATCCGTAAGGGCTCATTAATTCGAACACAAACAAGGAATTGATCATATCTTTACCATACCGATTCGGTCCATTAACAAGCTACTTCATTTGTCTAGATTTCCTTCTAATTCATTTTCAACTTGATATACTCTCTGGCTATAGCACCACAATGCCTCAACCCAGGCTTACCACACGAGACTCGAACGTAAGACCACACTGTCTAAGACCAATAGGCCACCAAATACTCTCTCAAACGTTCCAAAAAATACCACCTTCTAAAATACCCTACTTTGAAGAAATTCCTGCGAATCTAAGTCCACTACCTTTACTTCCCAGATACTGATACATAGAATCCTGTAATTAACGTAAAAATACCACAAGTCTCTACTTGTTCTAATGAAAACACTGACTTGGTCACATACTCAACCTTAAAACATCTGAGTGCTATATATAGAATCTTGAACACATCAAAACCATTCTCAAGAGTCATACACTATTATACACACTGCAAATTACTTGACTTAACAAATCAAACCACTCGTGCCTTATCAACACTCTGACACCGCAGGACATGATCTCATTCTGATACAACCAAACCACTTCCTTCACTTTACATTAAGCAGTATTTATAAACAACTCAACATATCATATTATTTTTCTCACATCTACTAAGTACCATATAACCATTGTCAAAGTTTTGCTTCACTCGTGCCATCCTCGACTCAACTTCTGCAACCGGAACTGATTCACATGCATGCATCAAATCGAAACTAACATAGTACTTAATCATGCAATTAGCTAATCAACAACAACCTCCCCAACTTAGCTCGAAGCCATATATACCACAACACATATACTCTTTTACTGTCACAATATCATGGTTAGATTAAACTCTCTTTCATAAGCTTGTGGAAACACGAATCATCAAAATTTTTTAACCCTTCTACAATTCTTGCATTCATTCACATAATGGTTAAGCCCACTCTTTAGGCGACAAAATTTTACTAAGTCCCAAATTTTTCAAAAATTTTGGTAGAGTTTCCTTTGTAATTGAGCCTATCCACCTGCCAGAGAATCACCAAAACCATACTAACAACACGTCCACAACTTGACAAAGCATCACAATGTATATCAACAACATTAATCTCAATACTACATGTATTCTATTATCAAAATTGATACATGGACATGCGTTGCACCGATTCGAATCATAACACATAGAAAATACCTCATGCCTTCCATTATTATATATGTTACAAGGTCATTTAATCTTCCTGGGTCTTAACTCAACCTGCAACATGCTATTTACTTCGCTCCCAACTGGGAGGCATGAAAAGATTCTCTACGCACCCACAACTCGGGGCAACACATCTAATCGTAATGGAAATCAAACACTTAATGGTTCATATATCACCTAGCAAACCTTCCTCGACACTTCCCAGTCATATAGACACATCACACAAAACTAACATATCATCACGTAGCTATCCAGTCGCCATTCTCACTATTAGGGATAATACTGAACATATTAGTTCATAACATTAGCTCGTAAATTTAGCACCTCAGTGCTCAAGCCATTGGCAAAGATCCGGCCTCAAGTCCTCCAGACGGGCCTAACATCAAACTCAAAGCGATCACGTCTTGCCCCTCAATTGGGGAATCACAAGCCATCAGGGCACATCTAATACTGAGCACACGTTCATGCATACATAATCGGTGCGGACTCACACCTAAGTATGAGTGGGCGCGAATGCTAATAACCCATTAGTGTATCGAGGTCGATAATTCCACAGGGAGCTTCAATTTGGAGTTGAAATGTCTGCTAGCCTAGAGATGTGTTTTGACTTCTAATTGGTCTTCTTATTATTTTTGAGTTTTCTATTTGTTTCAACTAAAATTATCACTACGATTATAAGCTAAAGTTATGCTAAGATGTAATGTTTGATTTACGCAATAAGAGAAAGGCACTAGGGTCATGAAACTCAGGTGTCTAATTGACGCAAATTTAAATTCAAACACAAGGATGATAATTATGGGAAATATGGATAACTGTTGCACTTTAGCACTCACTCTCACACCTCTCGGTAGAGAGAGTGATTTTTCCCAATTGAATCTCTCGAGACCAATTGGGTGGGCTAATTTGCCCAAGTAACTCAAGGTTCAAGTAGGGTGATTACTCTCTCAAGGTTTACCATTCTCATGGGTCCATCCCAAATTCTTGTTGGGTTGATTGTAAGGTCGTAGACTCTCTTTCTCAAGAAGAGTCAAAACCCACTAAGCTTGACATAGTATTTGCAACCACCAAATCTAAGTAAAATCATACAAACAACCCAAATACTAAACACCCAATATCATCCAAGCATTAATTAAGAATACCCATTATTACCCACACTAGGGTTGAGCCACAACCCTATCTAATGGGTTTAGCTAGACATGGAACAAGCAGAAAAAAGAAGAAATAATAGAAGAGATTGACATAATTATTAATTATAAAATTAATCTACTTGATTCCACACTAATTACTCAAGAAAATCGCCTAAAATAGGCTAAGTACGAGAGTCACGAGCTCTGCTGCTACAGAATATAATAAAACTTAACCTATAAAGTAAAATGTTCTATTTATACTACATAGAAAAACTGAACAAAATTGCCCTGAGGGTCTGTTGCGGACCGCACAAAAATGGCATGCGGCCGCATAGGGCTTATGGTCTTTTGTTCTGGCTTCTGGGCTTGAGGATGCGGACCACATAGAAATGACATGCTGCCACACAGGTCATGGTAAGCGGACCCCATGGAAATGTCACGTGGCTGCACAACTACAGTGATGCGGACCACGTAAAAGTGGCATGCGGCCGTACAAGAGACTTTCTCAATTTTGCTGGTTCTCTGAACTTCTCTTAAGCGGACCGCACTGGTTTGGTGCGTGTCCGCGTAGGCCTATTGCCTTGAGTTTCTGAAATTTAGTCTCTTGTCAGTGCAGACCACATGGAAATGGATGCGGTCCGCGTGGGTTCTCTTCTGTCTTACTCACTCTATGAACTATCCTACGCGGGCGCATACCAAAACAGTGTGGTCCGCACAGGTCACTTCTGACTTGACTTCTTGCGGACTAATCTATGTGGCCGCACATCAAAACGGTGCGGTCCGCACAGGTGACCTTCTTCCCACTTTGGTTATATATTGACGTTAGGCAGGTTTTACTCCTCTTTAGAGCTGATTTGTGATATTCATCATCTCGTTACTCAAACCTGCAATCCGCACCTTGTAAGCAATTTAAGACTAATTTGAAGCAGTTTATGCACAAAGCTCAGATAAGAGGGGGGTATAAAACATGTATAATTCAAAGATATCAACTCCCTCAAACTTAGACCTTTGCTTGTCCTTAAGCAAATAAAAATAAGACCTATCCCTCAATGAAAAACACCCCGGTAATTCCTGTTCTTCCTCAGTAACCTCAACGAGCATTAGTTGGGACTAACAAATGCCCTCAATGCATATTTATCATTAACACTTTTAAATTTTGAAAACGTGTGGATCAAGTGAAACACAAGAGTATCAAGGGTTGACATAACTCATCAAGGCGCCTTTCTCAAACACTTAGGTCATTGTGGAACCTAGACTCACGTATCTTCAACTTTCCCTAAGTGCACCTCACCTTTTAGAATAGTTGCACGCAAAATGAGCTGAATAAACGCTCTCTCAACTCTCACAAAGAAACATCCCTAAGACCAACTTTAAGCACCATATGCTTGCCCTTCATTTAAGTATCCACTAATTTAGGCTTCTCTCAACTCACGACCACATAGGGCTTTTGTGGAGTCATTTTGAAGGCTTATGGGTAGAGGTATGATATGATGCTGTTTCAATGGTTTCAATCTTCCCTTAAGAACTTCATTTGATTCATTTTGGCTCACTTTCTTGACTCAATTGAGTAAGTCACTTCTTTTGCGGCTAGAGGATGCAATATCACTCTTTCTTGTGCAACTCAACACCTTTTTCCTTTTTGTGTACTTTTCCACACCTTTTTGTTGTCCTTTCGATTCCCTTTTTGATTGTTTCCTTCTGTCTTACTTTTTGTCTTTTTCTCTTTTTCATTGCCTTCCTTTTCTTTTTGCTTTTGTGCCTTTCCACCACATTGATACCTTTCTTGTTTCCCTCCCCCAAACTTAGTCATTTGCCACTACTAAAGGGAAGATTTTGGTGCCAAGAGAAGGTCTAATTAAGAATGGGTATAGGCTTGTAATTTGGTTCACGAAAGAATAAGGTTCGAGGCTCAAAAGGGATGAACTAGGGATCATTTGATAGGTAGGTCATGGAATTGTTCAATTTTGAACTTTTGGATCAAGGAGAGCCTAAGATCATTTCTGAAGTCAAGTTTCATCTATTATTTCACCTCAACAAACATTCGGGGCAAGTTCTAGGCCATTGGCATGGTACTTGGGCTCAACACATCGAATTCTCACCACACGCACTTAATGATTGCCAAAAACGGAGTCGAGGGCCCAAAACAACCTTAGATATGATTCAAGAGCACAATGGCCCAACACGACCATATGATGATTGTTTGGTCAACACAAGAGTCTCAATGTCACGACTTTCACCATCCTAAACACAACTTAATGTCTTTGACCATATGATCAAAGGCAAATATGCTAGGCCCAAGTGAAGCCTTGCCTGAGGTACCCTTAACTACAAAAACTTGAAAATCAAAAAGAAAAAATCAAAAACTGACTCAACCCTTAAGAAATTTGTCACGCTATATATCATAGGGAAGAGCCACCCGGTTCGCACAACATTCTATCCTTGGAAAGAACCGTGGCATTAAGAAAACTAAGGGCTTATTTCCAACACCAAAACAAAACCAAAAAGAGGCTACGAGCCTAACTTTGCAACTAAAAAGAAAAACTTTAACGAAAATATGAAAATAAAAAATAAAACGAAACCCAAATCAATATGTACAAAGGAGAAATAGAATATACAACTAAGGGAGTTCAGAATCAAAAGTTATATATGAATCAACTAGAACTATGAAAGTACTAAAAGTAATCAATATGTACAATCATCCAAATGTAAACAAAAAGTAGGGCCACACCCCTACGAATAAGTGCTAGTATTGTCCCCAATGCTAACTACCAAATATATCATCAAATCAAATAAAGGATATAGGAGTGGCCCCTCAAGCCTCATCAGCTACTATCTGCTAGTCAATGGCTCCCGTGTCCTCTGTACTGGCCGGGACCTAAGAGCAATCCTCAACCTGCTGCTACTGTGGTACGAGGACATTCGATGCCTGCTCCTGAAATGGCTCAACTACTGTTGGGGCTGGAGGAAACTCAGTATCTGTTGTGCTAAATGGGCCCTCCTGAACCGGTGCCACTGCTATCACGACTCCCTCAGTGTTGGGGAGCTTTCTCTTATTCCTCAGCCTCTCCTCCTTTTGTGGTTGCACATCTTCTGGCTCCATGGACGGCTCAAAAAATAATAAGTCAAGTGGTAGCTGATCCGCTACCAACTTGTCTACCTGTACCTGCAACTTTGCTACCGACTCCTTGGATGTTATCGTATTTCTCAATTTTCGGTGCTCCTTAGCCAAGTTTTTGAGATCCTTGCTATACTCCCCACTGCCTTTGCTAAATTTGCCTGCTCCGCAATCATCTTTTCCTAGTTGGCCAGGATTTTCTTCAGTCTCATCAATAGAGGTAGGCACCTCAACAGTCACTGGGGCTCTCTATCCCTGAACTACAGTGGTCAAAGACATTAAGTTGTGTTTAGATATCGCAGCCTACATCCAGTTGTTTACACTAGAAAGTGTGTGTGTGAGCTGATTTTTCGTGAATCTATGAGTCTTTGACACCAAATCACCTGGTCGTCTGTGGTAGTAGGAGGAGTTATGGATTGGCTGGGAGGCACTGTCTCTGTAGTAGTCTGCTCAATGGCAGCTGGCTCTTCAGACTGGCCAACTCTGGTGGAAGTGGAGGCTTGGCCCTTCTTGGATCCCTTAGGGTTGTCCGGACCCTTTTGATCATACCAAGAGTATGGGCCCACCGGTGGTGCCATGATGTCAAATTTCTTCCTTTTCACTTTCATATCCAGGAAGTAGAGTGTAAATGTGTTGGGGAAGGGGTAGTTGGTCTTTGTCTCGTACTCCACACGGGAGATCACCCGAGACATGATGTTGCTTATGTTCAACAGAAAACCTGCCATGATGGAGGCAACAAGAACAACATGATCAACTGGAATAGAATAATCATGTGTGGTTGGGTCTAGCCGATTGCACACGAAGGTCAACCACCTTTTGACTTCTAAATTGAGGGTGTTTCTGTAGATTTTCTCCTGTGCCTTCAACCACACAGGAACTGTACCTGGAGCATCTACAATCCCGGCTAACAACGGGGGAGCTTCTTCTTTCAGTGCAAGCTTTTCCAAGTAGTGAGACTCATCTTCCTCCCCAAACCCCAGCAAGTCATTCAAAGATTTCCCGTCAAACATTATCGTCTTGTTCCTAACCTTTGTTGCTTTTGTATCACGAACCACATGGTGACATTGCTGTAAAATTCTTTCACCATGTTTTCGTTAGCATAGCCAACCCTTTCCTTAAATAATCCCCAACCCTCTCTCGTACGGAATTAAGCTTGTACGTGAGGGTTGTTAGGGAGAAAGTCGGCATCAATGAAATGCCACATCGGAATCAACTTTCTCTTTGGCCACCATTCCTATACCGGTGGAAGGCTACCTCAATGACAAATCTGTCCTCCCAAGCCTCCGACTTCCTCGTTCTATCAATACCCCCGATCTTTGGTTCTCCTCCCTCGGCATACCCCGCACTCTCCCATGATATTGAAGCTGTAGGAGAGGTGGAGTATATGCTTCCCTCTCCGTCATCAGTACCGAACTCATCAGATGAGCCCAAGACTACATTAACTGGCTTTTTGGAAGTTTCCATGGTTGCAGCCTCCGTAGAAGAGTCCTCAGGAGCGAGGACCTCTATTGATGCATGAGTTGGGATGGACTCGGAAGTGATGTCCCGGGAGGGTGCGCACCCACTACCACTTGAATGTGAAGCCACCCTGTTGGCTGCCCGAATGATCTTTCTTTGCTATTTTATTGTTTCCTGATCTTTATGAGTGAGTTTTATCACTCTCCGCACAGTCTTCCCTCAGGAAGAACCACCCCTCCCGGGTTGTTTATCTGTTCCCCAAGGTTATATTTGTTTACTGTCCCTTTTCTACACCATTGTCTGCAAAGCATTACATCGGAGGTTGTTAGTATAGGCACAAAATGAGAACACACAGTTATAACATTAAATAGAGATTGCAGAACATGTGTTGCAGACAGGGATTACGCGGACCGCACAGAAAAGTCACGCGGTCCGCACAGAAAAGTCACGCGGTCCGCACTGACCAAATTGGTTCATGGATGGTTCTCAGACAGTACCTACGCGGACTGCAATATTTTGGATCACGGTCTTGTAGGATGGACGCGAACCGCCCAGAAATGGATGCAGTCCACACAGATTGAGTATCATTTTTTCAGCTTCTTTGGATCTAGCCATGCGATCCTCACTGATTTGGACTGCGCGGCCGCATAGCTACAGTGATGCGGATCTCACAAAAGTGGATGCGGTCCGCACAATTCAACCTCAAAGAATGACAACTCTCTTATCCCAAGGCCACACGATCTGCACTGTTTTGGACCACGGTCGCGTTGGGTTCACGCGGACCACACAGAAGTGAATGCGGTCTGCGATGAGAGGGTACTCAAATTTCTTATGAAAGCACATGCAGACCGCACAAAAAGTTGTGCGGCCACGTAGGGCAAGCTAACTTGTAGGCACCCTTTGTTCAGTATAGTTCAAAATTTGACATTAAAGAGCCTAAGTGTCCCTAATCAGTTATTATCAATAGTTTATATGCCCATTGGTCAACAAACTAACCCAAATCCTAATTTTATCAGTCGACTAAGAAGAAAAAGAAGAAAAGAGGAAGTTACACTAATGGAATTTAATGAAATTAACAAAAATTAAACTAAGAATCGAACTAGAAGATGAAGTGTTACCAGTTAATTGATGAAAAAACGATGATAATTGCACAATGTGAGTGAGTGAACAGTAGATGGGATCTTTCAGGTGAATTTTTGCGAAAAGAGTAAAAAGAGGCCCCAGGTGTCTATTTATAGAAAATTATGGGGCCCAATTCTCACTTACTTGCGCGGCCGCACAAAAATGGCACGCGAACCGCGCAGGATTTTAGCTCACGCGGACCGCACTTATTTGTCATGCGGCCGCGTAAGAAACTTCAGAGGCATGGTGCATTTGGCCACACCCACGGGGACCGCACTGATTTGGCATGCGGCCGCGTGGAAAACTTCAGAGAGTGGCCATTAACGATTCCTTCTACACAGACCGTACTAAAAGTTGTATGCGGCCGCGTAGGTTCTTCTGAGTTTTGCACCTTCAACTTGTCAAGCCCACGCGAACCGCACTGTTTTGGTATGCCACGCATGGGCACTGGTCAGAGACCATTCATTTTTCACATTTTTTCTTACACTGGTTCAACAATATCCCTGTAACACTTCACAAACTATCAGCCCAAAATCCTATTCAACACAGAAAAATAAGGAAAAACAAAAGATATGGCTGCCTCCCAAGATGCGCATGATTTAACATCGCGGCACGACGCATGTTACCATCATAGTCACCTCAAATGAATCAGCGCCACCACGTGGCTATCATCGAACTTTCCCAAATGATGCTTGCCTCGATGCCCGTTGACCCGGAATACCTCACCATTTTTGTTTTTCAGATCAATGGCGCCGAAAAGAGAAACACCAACCACTTCAAAAGGACCGTTCCACTTGGACTTAAGATTTTCCGGAAACAACCTTAACCGGGAATTGAAGAGAAGAACCATATCACCAACTTTGAATTCTTTCCCCCGAGCATACTTGTCATGGAGGTACTTCCTCTTGTCCTTGTACAAGGATGAGCTTGAATATGCATGAAATCGGAACTCATCAAGCTCATTCAATTGTTCAACCCGGAGATTGGCTACAACATCCCACTCTAAATTCAACTTTTTCAAACCCACATTGCCTTGTGCTCTAATTCCACCAAAAGATGACATGTTTCCAAAAACCAACCGATATGGCGACATGCCAATCGGAGTCTTGAATGTTGTACGGTAGGCCCAAAGAGCATCATCCTATTTCTTGGACCAGTCGGTCCTATTTGCATTGGCAGTCTTGGATAGAATACTCTTGATTTTCCGGTTTGAGACTTCAACTGGCCACTCGCTTGAGGTTGATAGGGATTGGTCACTTTATGGTTTACCCCATACTTGGTGAGCAAAGAATCGAAAGCCTTGTTGCAAAATGAGAGCCACCATCACTAAATATGGCACGGTGTGTGCCAAACCTAGTGAAATGCTCTTCTTCAAGAAAGCCACCACACTACGAGCTTCATTGCTGGGTAAGGTGATGGCCTCAACCTATTTTGACACGTAATCCACAACTACCAAAATGTATGTGTTGCCACAAGAACTCACTAATGGTCCCATAAAGTCGATCCCCCAAACATAAAAAAATCAACTTCAAGAATCGTGTTAAGAGGCATCTCATCTTTCTTTAAAATTCCTCCGGCACGTTGACACTCATTACATCTTTTTACATAATCACCGGAATCCTTCAACAATGAAGGCCAATAGAACCCACACCTCAACACTTTAGACGGCGTACTCGCCCCACCATGATGACCACCATAGGGAAAAGAGTGAAAAGCTTCCACAATGCTCAACTGCTCTTCTTTGGGAACACACCTGCGAATCACAACATAGGTGCAAATTTTGAAAAGGTATGGATCATCCCAATAGAAGTCCAAAGCATCCCGTTTAAGCTTGTTCCTTTGGTTAGAAGAGAGCTCGCACTGGACCACACCGGTAACCAAATAATTAGCAATGTCGGCAATTCACGGCATGTCAAGCATAGAAACTGAGAATAGTTGTTTCTCCGGAAAAGAATCATCTATCTCAAGGCCATCCGAAGGCCTCCCTTCCTCCTCCAATCTAGACAAGTGGTATGCCACTTGGTTCTCACTTCCTTTTCTATCATTGATCTCAAGCATTACTAATAATGGCTCTTCCCTTGACAGAAAGTTGGTATCACGTTTTGTGGAGGGGTTTTCATCCATCACCCCCCCCCCCCCCCAATGACTAGGATGACCCAGAAGGGTGCCCAGTTCAGGTGGTCAGATGAGTGCAAGGCGAGCTTCTAGAAGCTCAAGATAGCTCCGACTACGGCACCGGTATTGGTTTTGCCCACGGGGTCTGGGCCTTATACTATTTATTGTAATGCTTCCCACATCGAGCTTGGCGCAGTACTGATGTATAATGGCAAGGGCTTCGAGGTAGTTGAAGATCCACGAGAAGAATTATCCATTTCATGACCTAGAGTTGGCAGCCATTGTTCATGCCTTGAAGATCTAGAGGCATTATTTATATGGTGTGACGTGTGAGGTATACACGGATCACAACAGCCTTCAATACCTGTTCAAGCAGAAAGAGTTGAATTTGAGACATCGGAGGTGGTTGGAGTTGTTGAAAGACTATGATGTTTCTATCTTATACCACCCCGGGAAGATCTAGAGGCATTATTTATATGGTGTGACGTGTGAGGTATACACGGATCACAAGATCGTTCAGTACCTGTTCAAGCAGAAAGAGTTGAATTTGAGACAGCGGAGGTGTTTGGAGTTTTTGAAAGAATATGATGTTTCTATCTTATACCACCCGGGGAAGGCCAATGTGGTGGCCGATGCATTGAGTAGGAAGTCCGCCAGCATGGGTAGTCTTGCCTATATTCCAGTCGGCCAGAGAATGCTTGCCTTGTATGTTTAGGCCTTGGCCAATAGATTTGTGAGATTGGATATTTCTGAGCCCAGCAGGGTGTTAGCTTTCACGGTTGCTCACTCATCATGATGGAGCGTATCCGGGAGCGGATGTTTGATGATACCCATTTGTATGTCCTGGGAGACACAGTGCAGCGGGGAGGGACAAGGAGATGACTTTAGGAGATGATGGCGTATTGAGATTTCAGGGGTGAGTTTGCGTGCCCAATGTAGATGGTAATAGTGAGTCGGTCTTAGTGGAGGCCCACAATTCTCGGTATTCCATTCACCCGGGCGCCGCGAAGATGTATTAGGACTTGAGGCAGCATTACTGGTGGAGTAGAATGAAGAAAGACATTGTTGTTAGATAATACGCTTAACGCTAGAGGGGGGGGGGGGGGTGAATAGAGTTATAATAAAAATTAGTGTAAACTTGCGGAATTTAAAAATTGCAGGAAATAAATAAGTGCGATAAGTAAATAAATTAGAACAAACGCACCGATGTATCCTGGTTCACCACAACCCGTGGCTAGTCCAGTCCCCGAGAGACTCTCTCGAGATTTCCACTAACTTGTTAAGCTTACGGGTGCTCAACAAACCGTTACAACTTGAGGACACAAGCCTCAACAACCTTTGCTCAGAGATACAACACTCCAAGACTTCAACCAAGGAAACACAAGTTCCTTCTTACAACACAAGGGACTAACACTTCCCTTCAAGTGTACAAAAACACTTAGCACTCAAACAAGACACTCCATTAAGAGTAGATATGAGTAAAAAGAATACGCTCAAGATCGCAACAACTTTCGACAAGAATTTGGCTCTCAAAAGCTTATGTAATGAATATAAAATGATAAGCAATAAGGTATGCAAGCTTTAGCAATTGTATGATCAGTTGTTGTGTTTAGAAGACTGCATTGAAGCTGTATTTATAGTTGAAAAACTTTGTATTACCGTTGCCTAATTGCCAATTAAGAATTGCTGATTTTACTCCGTGACAATCGATTGTCAAATTACCACAATCGATTGTTTGCCAGTTCTTCCAAAAATCAATCCCAGATTTTACGCATAACAATCGATTATCTAAGATCAATAATCGATTACTGGCAACGTTCAAAAAATCATTTCCAGATTTTACTTAAAACAATCAATTGTCAGAAATCTACAATCGATTACTCAGCAACGTTCAAAAAATCTTTTCCAGATTTTAATTAAAACAATCGATTATAGGAAATCAATAATCGATTACTCAGCAACGTTCAAAAAATCCTTTCCAGATTTTAATAAAAACAATCGATTATAGGAAATCAATAATCGATTACCTTACGGTATTTGAAAACATTTTGGCAACGGTCAGTTATACAATCGATTATATTAAGTTAACAATCGATTATATATCAGTCTTGAAAAATCAATTTAGACACTGCCTCTTGACAATCGATTGTTATAGGTTCACAATCGATTATTTAATAACTTTGAAAAAGTCTGGAAGACACTGCCTCAACACAATCGATTGTCATAAGTTCACAATCGATTATTTTGTGACTTTAAAAAATCTGATGGACACTGTCTCTTCACAATCGATTGTCATTAGCTTCACAATCGATTATTTTGAGCTTTGAAAAACTTTGATGGACACTGCCTCAACACAATCGATTGTCATAAGGTTCACAATCGATTGTCATGCAGATTTGAAAAATCTGATGCTCACTGCCTTAACACAATCGATTGTCATAAGTTCACAATCGATTGTCAAGAAGCTAACTTAAACATAATCGATTATCATAAGTACATAATCGATTATCTTAGTCCAGATTTTAGAGGCATGTTTAAAAATCATTTTGACTAAAGTAAATATGCATTATTTAAAATCATTTTGCTCTAAATTAAATATGTATGATTTGTTAAAAATATTTTTACGAGAGAAGCCAAGTCTTGAGTTCAAGTTGTCAGATCAAGATCACAATTAAATACCGACTCATATAAAACTTAATCTTATAATGCCTTGAGAACGTATTTCCAACAATTTCCCCCTTTTTGATAATGGCAAACTTTAAGCGGGATATGCATATTAGGCAATTCATAATGACGATTCAAGACAAGTAAAGATATGCAACAAGTATATAGATATGCAATTAGTTCCCCCTCAATATATGAATTTCCCCTCAATTTATGCCGATAAGTATTGAGAGTGCATACCCGTTATCTTCCCCCTTTTGCCATTAGCAAAAAAATATAGAATAATAAAAAAAACTAGTTTATTTATTAAATAAAAAACGGTTACATAACGGGAAAAACATAGAACAATAAATAAAGAAATTATTCATCATCATTTCCCGCCTCATCATCCGGCACTGCTTCATAGGGAACAAGACCGGCATATGGATAATGAACATGGTCAAAATATCCATGGATCTCATGTGTCAATTGACCGACAGAGGTGGTCAATGAAGCAATTTGGTTGGAAATGGATTGAAGAGTAGGTTCTTGAGGCTGACGCGATTGACGGGTTGGAGGAGGAGCAGGAGCTGCATGATCACCGTCATGGGGAAAGGAGGATTCTGAAATTTCCCACTTCTTGGTGCTCTTTTGAGAGGACCGATGGAAGTGTTGAACCCGGAAGCTTCAAGAAAATTCATAATAAGGAGGCATAGGGAAGAGGTCTATCATCTCCGATGGCATCAAGCATGTGAATCTTGACGAACTTACACCAATTGATGTGAGCTCCGGTTATAATGGCATGCATGAGCTTAGCGTCCTCTTGGGAAAGAGTGGTATGATTGTGCTTCCGAGGCTTGAGGACTCGGGTGATGAAATAGAAAATCAAACGATACTCGGGGAGCATTCCCGTGATAGTAGGGCGCCGAGAAGATAGATTAGGATCATAAGATGTAAGACCTATTTGGTTTAGGAGAATTTTCTCATCAAATAAGGCTCTGGCCTCTCTAATGTAGCGAGTAATGTTTTCGCCACTTCGAGGAAGATGGGCAATGGAATGCAAGTTTTCATTGGACAGAAGAATTTGAACACCATTAATATTTGACACAAGTTCACCATCGTCATCCTCATGAAGGTTTGAGCAAAACGCTTGAATCAATGGAGGATTAATATAAGGATAGGTAAGATATAAAAAGTCAAGAAGTTGACATTCCTTAAGAATGTTTGCAGCGGGGGCATATGATTCAAGATACTTGCTTGTTGAAAAGCGAGGAGGAAGAATGTCGCGCTTTTCGAATTTTGTCAAAAATCTAGTAAGCTCGGTTTCAGTATTGAATTGTAGAATAGACCCATCTTGATAAGGGAAATTTGGAGGTGGTGGAGCAGAAGAAGATGCACCTTGTCTACCTGAACGGGAACGTTTAGAGTGTCTGCCCGACATTTTCAAAGAGTAGTAATGAAATTTGTAAGAAACTTGGAAGATTTTTGAAGGTTTGGGAGCAAAGATTGATGCTTGAGTGAATAAAATTGAAGACTTGTGATGCCTATTGATAATGGGAAGAATGACATTTCATTTATGATGAAAATCTGCAGAAATTTATGAGCCAAAACAGTCAGAAACGGTAAAAATAAATTGCACTGACCGTTAGACAATCGATTGTTGAAACGAAATAATCGATTGTTGAGCAGATTTTGACCTAAACTCGGAACTGACACAAAATCGATTGCAGGACCCAAACGGTAACAAATATTTGAATTACTGACAAAAAAATAATCGATTGTTGAATTATGATAATCTATTGGTGTGATACAGTGAGCACGGTGATTTTCTGACTCGGAAAATAATCGATTATATTTATGAAACAATCGATTGTTTTAGAGAAGCAGTACTGAATGGCTGAGACGGTAATCGATTATACAGTTAAATAAATCGATTATTAACCACAAATGCATAATAAGCATCAAACATAAATAATCGATTAGTGATACTTGCTAATCGATTGTCCGCACAGTAAAATAATCGATTATTTGCTGTATCAATCGATTGTTCTATGCCATTTCTTTATAATTTCCCCTACCTTTAGGGCGATACCTGCAAAAGAGAATTAGACGTCTCCGACGCTCAAGTTAGTAATTTGTAACGAAATAATGCAATGAGAACGTGATCTCTTACGAAGTGTGTCCTAAGGTGTTCTTAAGAGAGTTTCGGGTACTTACCTTTTCTCCGACGTCGCCAATTACCTGTTCGAGAGGGTGATCTTTGATTTTCCTCCACTCGTTAGGCATTTTCATTTCTTTCTCCAATTGTGGCGTTTCCTCCGTTGATTGTTCCAAGATTTCATCTTGCATTTCCTTAGGAGTTTCCTCTTGTACTTTGTCTTTTAAACTATTTAAAATACCTGCAAGATCAGAACAAGAATCCTTTCTCGCCAAGCGAGCATTATTTTTGGAAAACACAATATGAGGGGATTCCTCCACAGTTTGGGTTCTATTATTAAATACCCTATATGCTTTGCTACGTGAAGAATACCCAATAAAAATTCCCTCATCGGATTTGGCATCAAATTTTCCCAATTGATCTTTTCCATTGTTATGAATAAAATATTTACAACCGAATACTCTAAAATGGGAGATATTTGGTTTCCTTCCCTTGTAGAGTTCATAAGGGGTTTTCATGAGTATTGGCCTTATGACTACTCTATTTAAAACGTAGCATGCGGTACTCACGGCATCCGCCCAAAAATGTTTGGGAAACTTAGCCTCTTCGAGCATGGTTCTAGCCATCTCTTCGAGACACCTATTTTTCCTTTCCACCACCCCATTTTGTTGTGGTGTTCGTGGAGCGGAAAAGGTATGCTCGATACCGAGTTCGTCACAAAAGTCCGCGAAGAGATTGTGATCAAACTCTCCCCCATGATCACTTCTGATTGAAGTGACGGTTGTTTCCTTTTCGTTTTGAACATGTTTAAGAAAATATTTAAAATTCTGAAAAGCATCACTTTTATGGGCAAGAAATAAAGTCCAAGTGAATCTGGAATAATCATCAACAATAACAAAAGCATAACGATTTCTACCAAGACTTCCAATGCGAGATGGTCCAAACAAATCCATGTGAAGCAATTGCAATGGTCTAGTAGTTGAAACAATATTTTTCGATTTAAAAGATGCTTTTGTTTGCTTCCCTTTTTGACAAGAATCACAAATAGAGTCATTTTCAAATTTCAAATTTGGAAGACCAACAACTAAATTTTATGAAACCAATTTGTTCAAAAGATGCATGTTGATGTGGGCTACTCTACGATGCCATAACCAAGAATCATCCTCTTTGCTCATTAAACAATTCACATATTCGGGTGAAGAATTTGCAAGATCAACCCATATAAATGTTATCCATTCTAAAACCACGAAGGATAATTTTAAAATCGCTACGTCTAAAAACTAAGCATTCATCCGAATCAAATAAAACAAGATTTCCCTTGTCACATAATTGAATTATGCTCAAGAGATTATGTTTTAAACCTTTCACAAGTAATATATGCTTAATGGAAGAAATTTCATCCTTACCGACCGATCCGATGCCGATAATCTTTCCTTTGTTGTTATCACCAAAAATAACACTTCCCCCTTCCTTGTGTTCTAGTTGAAGGAATTTGGATTCGTCTCCCGTCATGTGCTTGGAGCATCCACTATCAAGGTACCATAGTACACTTGATCCCTTCAAACATACCTACAAAACAGATTAATGAGTTTTAGGTACCCATGCCATTTTGGGTCCTTGGGGGTTAGGCAAATCATAGTGATGTGATTGAGTGTTATGTCTATGTCGTGTAAAACAAGCAGGAGCAATATGTCCAATTCGTCTACAATAATGACAAGTCACGTTAGGATTATGCATCCTTCTAGGTTGATAGTAATTGGACGGACGAAATTCATTTACTCTATTCTTGACAATATAACTATTGCGCAAATCATGAAAATCATTTCTCCTACCATTTGTTCTAGGATATGCATCATTTCTAGAATAGTTGTTTCTAGGTTGGAAATCATTTCTAGGTGTTCTAAAAGGCTCAAAATTCCATCTAGTGTTTGGCCTAGAATGTGCATTATTTCTAGCATGATTATTTCTAGGTTGCGATTGATGAAAACCATTTCTAGGTTTGTTGTATCTAGGATGAACATTTGTTTTATTTATCCTAGGTTGAGCCTTAGGTGGTTGGGGGTTGGCTTCAACTTTCTCTTTAGGCTCGTTTCTAAAACCCATGCCATGCTTGGTCGACTTCAAATTAACAAGCACTTCATTCAAATTTTTATGAGAAGAGTTAAACTTATCTAAGGTGCCCTTAAGCCTTTCTACTTCATTTTTGAGATGCATGCAAGAAGTACACTTTCTAGAACTCTCGGGCTTGTCGGCGCTTCTCTTGCCAAAAAATTTGTTTTCCTCTTTCAACTTCTCATTTTCTAAAATCAGTTTTTCCAATTCCTTTTCTTTAAAAGAGAGTTGTTTTTGAAAATCTTTTTCTTTTAAAGAAGCATTTTCTTTTATACTCTTAACAGTTTTTGAAGCTTTAATAAATTCGCTATACAACTCATCAAAAGCATTATGCATTTCTTCAAGTCTTTTTTGGAAGAAATTTGACATACCTCTTCTTTGTTGTCTTCTTGTGCCATAAGACAAAGATTTGCGGCTTCGTCTTCTTCTTCCTCACTTGACTCGTCACCGGAGTCGCCTCCCCAAGATATGTATGCTCGTTGCTTCTTGAAGGGTTTCTTCTCCTTTTTAGCATTTGGGCAATTTGATTTAATGTGCCTGGTTTCTCCGCACTCATAGCACTTTATTTGATCTCCTTGCTTTTTGCCCTTCCGTTCATACTCTTTTCGCATGAACTTTTGAAATCTCTTGATAACGAGTCCGAACTCGTTGTCTCCGTCCTTATCATTTTGAGGTTGGCTTGTGCTTGCCTTGAGAGCGATTCTTTGCTTCCTTTGATCATCAACAAGAGGGTTAAGTATAGTAGATTCATAAGTTTTAAGATTACCTCTTAATGCGTCGATGGTGACATTTGAAATGCCAATGAATTCTTGAATCGCATCGGCCTTGGATCGCCATTCCGGAGTGAGACTTCGGAGAATTTTTCGGACAAGTTCCTTATCCGTGAAGGTCTTCTTAAGAGCATGTAAATCATTTACGATTTTTGAAAATCGTTCAAACGTCTCATCGACCTTTTCGCCTTCCTTCATGTGAAACAATTCATATGCATGGGTTAGGAAATCAATTTTGGCTTCCCTTACCTGGTCCGTACCTTTGTACGTAATTTCCAGCTTGTCCCACATTTGCTTCGCCGTTGTGCAACAAGATATCTTCCTGTAATCATCAGCATGTACAACACAATATAATAAATTAATAGCTTTAGCATTATTTTGCACCTTTCGGATATCATCCGCATCGTATTCATCTTCGAACTTTGGGACCCATTCATTTTCAACCTTCTTGGTTGGAATTTGTTCTCCATTCATTATGACCTTCCAAAGATGAAAACTATTTGATTGTACAAATATTCTCATCCTCTCCTTCCATTATGTATAATTTGTACCATCGAATAGCGGTGGTCGGGTGGAGCATTGTCCTTCACCTATTCATGCAAAAGAATCACGAGTAGAAGCCATGGAAGTTTCTCTCAAACGGTTAAGTCTTCAGAGAGTTGGGCTCTGATACCAATTGTTAGATAATACGCTTAACGCTGAGGGGGGGGGGTGAATAGCGTTATAATAAAAATTAGCGTAAACTTGCGGAATTTAAAAATTGCAGGAAATAAATAAGTGCGATAAGTAAATAAATTAGAACAAACGCACCGATGTATCCTGGTTCACCACAGCCCGTGGCTAGTCCAGTCCCCGAGAGACTCTCTCGAGATTTCCACTAACTTGTTAAGCTTACGGGTGCTCAACAAACCGTTACAACTTGAGGACACAAGCCTCAACAACCTTTGCTCGGAGATACAACACTCCAAGACTTCAACCAAGGAAACACAAGTTCCTTCTTACAACACAAGGGACTAACACTTCCCTTCAAGTGTACAAAAACACTTAGCACTCAAACAAGACACTCCTTTAAAAGTAGATATGAGTAAAAAGAATACGCTCAAGATCGCAACAACTTTCGACAAGAATTTGGCTCTCAAAAGCTTATGTAATGAATATAAAATAATAAGGTATGCAAGCTTTAGCAATTGTATAATCAGTTGTTGTGTTTAGAAGACTGAATTGAAGCTGTATTTATAGTTGAAAAACTTTGTATTACCGTTGCCTAATTGCCAATTAAGAATTGCTGATTTTACTCTGTGACAATCGATTGTCAAATTACCACAATCGATTGTTTGCCAGTTCTTCCAAAAATCAATCCCAGATTTTACGCATAACAATCGATTATCTAAGATCAATAATCGAGTACTGGCAACGTTCAAAAATCATTTCCAGATTTTACTTAAAACAATCGATTGTCAGAAATCTACAATCGATTACTCAGCAACGTTCAAAAATCCTTTCCAGATTTTAATTAAAACAATCGATTATAGAAAATCAATAATCGATTACTCAGCTAAATCCTTTCCAGATTTTAAAAAACAATCGATTATAGGAAATCAATAATCGATTACCTGACGGTATATGAAAACATTTTGGCAACGGTCAGTTATACAGTCGATTATATTAAGTTAACTATCGATTATATATCAGTCTTGAAAAATCAATTTAGACACTGCCTCTTGATAATCGATTGTTATAGGTTCACAATCGATTATTTAATAACTTTGAAAAAGTCTGGAAGACACTGTCTCAACACAATCAATTGTCATAAGTTCACAATCGATTATTTTGTGACTTTGAAAAATCTGATGGACACTGTCTCTTCACAATCGATTGTCATTAGCTTCACAATCGATTATTTTGAGCTTTGAAAAACTTTGATGGACACTACCTCAACACAATCGATTGTCATAAGGTTCACAATCGATTGTCATGTAGATTTGAAAAATCTGATGCTCACTGCCTTAACACAATCGACTGTCATAAGTTCACAATCGATTGTCAAGCAGTGACTTAAACATAATCGATTATCATAAGTACATAATCGATTATCTTAGTCCAGATTTTAGAGGCATGTTTAAAAATCATTTTGACTAAAGTAAATATGCATTATTTAAAATCATTTTGCTCTAAATTAAATATGCATGATTTGTTAAAAATATTTTTACGAGAGAAGCCAAGTCTTGAGTTCAAGTTGTCCGATCAAGATCACAATTAAATACCGACTCATATAAAACTTAATCTCGATCTTTGTCTTGTGGTTGAATCTCTTTATATATCAATTTTGCGCTTGTGCTTGGACCTCGTCATATGTCAATTTTCGCATAGTTTGTCATTCATCAAAACCTACAAATATGAACACACGTTTCGTATAATGCCTTGAGAACGTGTTTCCAACAATTGTTGCATATGTGGCTCGCTGTCTGAATTGTCAGCTGGTTAAGTACGAGCATCAGAGGCCCGATGAGTTATTTAAGAGGATTGAACTTCTCGAATGGAAGTGCGAGAGAATCACCATGGATTTTGTTGATGGCCTTCCGATGACTCGGAAGAAGTTTGATGCTATATGGGTTATTGTTGATAGGCTGACCAAGTCAGCACATTTTATTCCAGTTGCCACCACCTATTCATCTGAGAGATATGATGAGATCTATTTTAGAGGGATCGTTCGCCTTCATGGGGTGCCCATATCTATTATCTCGTACTGGGGTTTGCATTTACCTCGTATTTCTGGAGAGGGGTATAGCATGAGTTGAGCACCTGAGTCCAATTGAGTACAACATTCCACCCCCAGACGGACGGTCAGTCCGAGAGGACCATTCAGATTCTTCAGGATATGCTACGAGCCTGCGTTATTGATTTTGGAGGCTCGTAGGATCAGTTTTTTGCTTTTAGCATAGTTTGCCTACAACATCAGCTAGCAATCCAGTATTCAGATGGCTCCGCATGAGGCATTGTATGGTAAGCGGTGTCGGTCCCCAGTCGAGTGCTTTGACCCGGGAGAGGCTCAGCTATTGGGTACAGACCTAGTACAGGAGGCCTTGGATAAGGTCAAGATCATTCAGGACAGACTTCGGTTAGCTCAGTCTAGGCAGAAGAGTTATGCGGATTGTAAGGTTGGGGATGTTGCTTTCTTGGTTGGTGAGCGAGTGTTGCTCCTGGTATCACCTATGAAGGGCATTTTCAGATTCGGAAAGAATGGCAAGCTTAGCCCTAGGTTTATTGGTCCATTGGAGATTCTCGATCGCATGGGGAAGGTGGCTTATAGACTTGCCTTGCTGCCTAGCTTGTTAGCTGTGCATCCGATTTTTCACGTATCCATACTTCAGAAGTATCACAGCGATCCCACCCACGTGTTAGATTTCAGTATTGTCCAATTGGACAAGGATCTGTCAAATGAGGAGGAGTCGGTGGCTATTTTAGACTAGCAGGTCCGACGGTTGAGGTCGTGGAGTTCTCCTTCAGTGCATGTTCCATGGAGAGGTAAGCCTCTTGAGGCATTAACCAGGGAGTCTGAGTCTGATATGAGGAGTCGTTATCCCCATATGTTCCCCGACTCAGGTACTTTTTTCTTTTGTCCGTTTGAGGATGAACGGTTGTTTTAGAGGTGGAGGATGTGACGACCCAAAGGGGTCATCATCGTAATTCTTCCTTTCTTTGTGCTTTTAAGGACTTGGAAACCTCTTATCCGGTCGCTATAGTTGACTTTGGTCAATATTTTGCGTAAACGGGCCCGGACCCGTGATTTGATGGTCCCGGAGGGTCCGTAGGAAATATGGGGCCCGAGCGTATTCCCAGAATCGAAATCCGAGGTCCCAGAACCGAGTACATAATTTTTGAAAGAAATTGCTTATCTGAAATTAATCTGAGAAATCGAAATGAAAATGAGTTAGAAAGTGATGGTATCAGACTCATATTTTGGTTCCGACGCTCGGAACAGGTCTTATACGAGCGTTAAGCACTATTTGTAAAGTTGGTTGAAAACGGATGTCATTTGACGTGCTTCGGACTATAAATGGAAAATTTGGAAGTTTTGAACTTTGAAATGAAAATTCATGTGTTTTGAGGGTTGATTCAATTTAAATGGTGTTATTTTGGCGATTTGATCGCACGAGTAAGTCCATATAATGCTATTGAGTTAGCGTATATCTTTTATTGGGAGCCCCGAGGGCTCGGGAGTGATTCAGAGGTGGTCCGGGATGGTATAACTTAGGGGGAAAAAACAGTCAGATGTTGCAGACACCGGTGCGGCCGCAATCATTTCTGTGCGGTCCGCTCTGGAGCCGCGCGGCCGCGATGCATTTCAGTGCGGACTGCGTGGCTGTGTTTGAGGCAAGGATTCTAGGGTGACCAGTGTGTCCACGCACCAAAACAGTGCAGTCCGCGCTGGGAGGGTTCAGAGAAGCCCAACTTTGCCTCTCACTCGGTGTGGCTGCAACCCATTTTTTGTGCGGTCCGCGCCAGGTTCCCAGAAAGGTATATAAGTTCGAAATTTCAGCTATTTTATTCCACTTCTCAAAATCCCAAACCTAAGAGGCGATTTTTCAAGCAATTTTTCTCCTTCCAAACGATTGGTAAGTGAATTCTAACTTAATTTCCTTACTCCTTAACATCTATTAACATGATTTCAATTTCAATCAAAGGTCTTAACAAATGGGAATTTGGGGTTTTGGGTGGAACTTAAGTTTTTCATAATTTGGGAAGTTGGACCCCAATTGGAAGTCCGATTTCAAAACCAATTGTATATTTGGACTCGTGGGGGAATGGGTGACCCGATTTTGGTTCGGACCTCAAGTTTTGACCATGTGGGCCCGGGGGCATTAATGGAATTTTGGGTAAAACTTTGGGATATTCATTCTTACGCATTCAAATTGATTTAACTAGCATTTGTTGATACATTTGAGTAAATTGTGATTAGATTCGACCGGTTTTGAGGCGAATTCGAGGGGTAAAGCTATCCTAGAGGCATGAGTTGAGTTTGGAGCTTTCGAGGTAAGTGTTTGTTCTAACTTTGGCTTGAGGGAATAGGATTAGGACAATATTTGCTATGTGCTATGTGGAGTTGGTGTATAGGTATGGTGACAGTTATCTATGCGCCCGAGTCTAGCATGACCGTGAGTCGTAAGTGCTTCTAAATTAGAAAAAGGTGAAACATTTGAGTTAATTACTTGTTAAATGAATTATAAAGTGATAATTGGGAAGTAAATGTGCTAAAGAAGGAAGTGTGGTATTTTTCCCTTGCCTGGACTTGTTGTTGAATAGTCTTTCCTTGTTGAAATGTTCTCCCTTGCCGGGATGATTAATCTTGTTGTATATTCCTTTCCCCGAATTGGTTGTGACCGTTGATTGGGTGAGGAAGAGAGATTGTACACGAAGTGTCTTTCCGTGCCGTGTTTTGATAATTATGCACGAAGGGTCTTCCCGTGCCATGTTTCTTGATTATTTAAGCACGAAGGGTAATTCCGTGCCTTGATGTGAGAGTTATGTAAGGAAAGCACGAAGGGTGATGTCGTGCACCATATTTGACAGTTTTGATGAGGAAAGCACGAAGGGTGATGTCGTGCACTATATTTGACAATTTTTGTGAGGATTGAGAGTGAAAGCACGAAGGTTGGTGCCGTGCAGTTGTTGATTTACTGGCTCTCTTTATTTCATGTTAATTACTCAGTCTCCATTTTCTTTGTTCGTTGGCCTTATAATTGAATTGTTACATCCCACAGCATGTCCCCTCCCAATTATCTATTTAAATTTTGTTATCTCTCCGATATTGCACATATATTTGTACAGGTCGATTGTGGTAGGTCTGGTCTAGCCTCGTCACTACCCCGCCGGGGTTAGGCCAGACACTTACCAGCACATGGGGTTGGTTGTGTTGATGCTACACGTCTGTGCCTTTTGTGCACAGGTCAGGAGACAACTTACAGACCGCAATAGTAGTTTGGGAGCGTGCCTTCAGTCTAGAGACTCCCAGGTAGTTCACTGGCGTTTCGTGTCTTGAGTCTCATCCATCTCAGTTCTATTTCTTTTTATTATATCGAGAAAGACTTTTTATGTATTTTCTTTAAGACCCGTATTTGTAGCATCTTGTAGTAGTCTGTGAGTATTGTGACACTAGATCTTGGGTAGAGGATGTTGTTTATCTTTCTGCATTTTCTTCATTTGATATTAAATTAAGACTTTCGCTTGAATTTATTATTTTTATTATTATCTCGTTAGATATTAATTGAAAAAAGTGCATTTAAGTTGGCTTACCAAGCTCCGACAATAGGCGCCATCACGACCCCCGATGGTGGGAAATCTGGGTCGTGACAAGTTGGTATCAGAGCCTCCCCCTTCACATTTTGTGGAGGGGTTTTCATCCACCTGAAACGTGATACCCATTCACTTGGTTCGCAAAACGATCGCTTCGTACAAAGTTGGTATCACTTTTTGGCAACGATGCCAAAAAGTGATCGGCGCAGACTCACACCTAAGTATGAGTGGGAGCAATTACTAATAACCCAATAGTGTATCGGGGTCGATAATTTCACAGGGAGCTTCAATTTGGAGTTGAAATGTTTGCTAGACTAGAGATGTTTTTTCACTTCTAATTGGTCTTCTTATCATTTTTGGGTTTTCTATTTGTTTAAACTAAAATTATCACTACGATTGTAATATAAAGTTATGCTAAGATGTAATGTTATATTTACGCAATAAGAGAAAGGCACTAGGGTCATGACACTCACCTATGTGGCTAATTAACGGGTATTAAATTCTAACACAAGGATGATAATTATGGGGAATATGGATAACCGTTGCACTTTAGCACTCACTCTCAAACCTCTCGGTAGAGAGAGTGATTTTGCCCAGTTGACTCTCTTGAGACCAATTGGGTAGGCTAATTTCCCCAAACAACTCAAGCTTCAAGTAGGGTAATAACTCTCTCAAGGTTTAACTCGTTACTTGGGACTAACAAATGCCCTCAATGCATTTGTATCGTTAAAACCAATAAACTTTGAACACTTGTGGATCAAGTGCGACATAAGAGCATCAAGGGTTGACATAACTCATCAAGGAGCCTTTCTCAAACACTTCGGTCATTGTGGAACCTAGACTCACGTATCTTCGACTTTTCCTAAGTGCACGTCACCTTTAGAATAATTGCACGGAAAACAAAGTGAATGAACTCTCTCTCATCTCTCACAAAGAAACAGCCCTAAGACCGACTTTAAGAACCATATGCTTGCCCTTCATGTAAGTATCCACTAATTTAGGCTTCTCTCAACTCAAGATCACATAGAGCTTTTGCGGAGTCATTTTGAAGGCTTTTGGGTAGAGGTAGGATATGATGTTGTTTCAATGGTTTCAATCTTCTCATAGGCACTTCATTTGATTCATTTTGGCACACTTTCTTGACTCAATTGAGTAATTCACTTCTTTTGGGGCTAGAGGGATGCAATATTACTCTTTCTTTTGCAACTCAACACCTTTTTGTATACTTTTCCACACCTTTTTTTTACTTTTGTTGTCCTTTTGATTCCCTTTTTGATTGTTATTCCTTTTGTCTTTCTTTTTGTCTTTTTCTTTTTTCATTGCCTTCTTCTTCTTCTTTTTTTTTTGCTTTTGTGGCTTTCCACCACATTGATACCTTTCTTGTTTTCCTCCCCCAATCTTAGTCATATTCCACTACTCAAGGAAAGATTTGGGTGCCAAGAGAAGGTCTAATTAAGAACGGGTATAGGCTTGTAATTTGGTTCATGAAAGAATAAGGTTCGAGGCTCAAAAGGGGTGAACTAGGGATCATTTGATTGGTAGGTAATGGAATTGTTCAATTTTATAATTTTGGATCAAGGAGAGCCTAAGATCATTTCTCAATTCAAGTTCCACCTATTATTTAGCCTCAACAAACATTTTGGGCAAATTCTAGGCCATTGGAACGGTACTTGGGCTCAACACATCGAATTCTCATCACACGCACTCAAGGATTTCCAAAAACTGAGTCGAGGGCCCACAACAACCTTAGATATGATTCAAGCGCACAATGGCCCAACACAACCATATGATGATTGTTTGGTCAACACAAGAGTCTTAGGGTCACGATTTTCACCATCCTAAACACAACTTAATGTCTTTGACCATAGGATCAAAGGAAAATGTGCTAGGCCCACGTGAAGCCTTGCCTGAGGTACCCTTAACTACAAAAACATGAAAATCAAAAAGAAAAAAATCAAAAACTGACTCAACCCTTAAGAAAGTTGTCACACTATCTATCATAGGGAAGAGCCACCCGGTTCGCACAACATTCTACCCTTGGAAAGAACCGTGGCATTAAGAAAATAAGGGCTTATTGCCAACACCAAAACAAAACCAAAAAAGAGGCTACAAGCCTAACTTTGCAACTAACACAAAAAAACTTTAACAAAAATACTAAAATAAAAAATAAAAAGAAAGCTCAAACGAAACCCAAATGAATATGTACAAAGGGGAAGTAGAATATAAAACTAAGGGAGATTAGAATCAAAAGTTATATACAAATCAACTAGAACTACGAAAGTGCTAAAAGTAATCAATATGAACAATCATTTAAATGTAAACAAAAAGTAGGGCCACACCCCTATGAATAAGAGCTAGCATTTTCCCCAATGCTAACTACCAAATATATTATCAAAATCAAATAAAGGATATAGGAGTGGCCCCTCAAGTCTCATCAGCTGTTGTCTGCTGGTCAGTGGCTCCCGTGTCCTCTATAATGGCCGGGACCTCAGACCGCTCCTCAACCTACTGTTGTTGTGCTACGGGGACATCTAGTGCCTGCTCCTGAAATGGCTCAACTACTGCTGGGGCTGGAGGAAGCTCAGTATCTGCAGTGTTGGATGGGCCCTCCTGAACTGGTGCCAATGCTATCACGACTCCCTCGGTGTTGGGGAGCTTTCTCTTCTTCCTCGGCCTCTCCTCCTCCTGTGGTAGCACATTTGCTGGCTCCATGGACGGCTCAGTAAACAATAATTCAAGTGGTAGCTGATCCGATACCAACTTGTCTACCTATACCTATAACTTTGCTACCGACTCCTTGGATGCCTTCGTCTTTCTCAATTTCTGGTGCTCCTTAGCCAAGTTTCTGAGAGCCTTGCTATATTCCCCAACTGCCTTTGCCAAATTTGCCTGCTCCGCAATCATCTTTTCCTGGTTGGCTAGGATTTTCTTCAGAGTCTCAACAATGGAGGCAGGCACCTCAACAGTCACCGACGCTCTCTTTTCCTGAACTGCAGTGGTCAATGTGTCCAACTTGGATGTCACAACCGACATCCAGTTGTTTACACTAGCAAGTGTGTGTGTGATTAATTTGTCGTGAATCTGTGAGTCTTCGACACCGGAATCACTGGGTCGTCTGTGGTAGTAGAAGGAGCTGTGGATGGGCCTGGAGGCACTGTCTCAATAGTAGTCTGCTCACGACCAAAGTATGAGTGGCCCCACAAGCCTCATCAACTACTGTCTGCTGGTCAATGGCTCTCGTGTCCTCTGTACTGGCGGGGACCTCAGAGCGATCCTCAACCTGCTGATGCTGTGCCACGGGGACATCCAATGCCTACTCCTGAAGTGGCTCAACTACTACTGGGGCTGGAGGAAGCTCAGTATCTGCCGTGCTGGATGGGCCCTCCTGAATCGGTGCCACTGCAATCACGACTCCCTAAGTGTTGGGGACATTTCTCTTTTTCCTCGGCCTCTCCTCCTGTGGCTGCACATCAGCTGGCTCCACGGACGGCTCAGCAAGCAATAAATCAAGTGGTAGCTGATCCGCTACCAACTTGTCTACCTGTACCTGCAACTTTGCTGCCGAATCCTTGCATGCCTTCGTCTTTCTCAATTTTCGGTGCTCCTTAGCCAAGTTTTTGAGAGTCTTGCTATGCTCCCCAACTGCCTTTTCCAAATTCGCTTGCTCTGAAATCATCTTTTCCTGGTTGGCCATGATTTTCTTCAGAGTCTCATCAGTGGAGCCAGACACCTCAAGAGTCACCGGGGCTCTTTTGCCTGAACTGCAGTGGTCAGTGTGGCCAACTTGGATGTCACAGCCGACATCCAGTTGTTTACACTAGCAAGTGTGTATGTGAGCTGATTTGCCGTGAATCTGTGAGTCTTCGACACCGGAATAATCAGGTCATCTGTGGTAGTAGGAGGAGTTGGGATGAGCCTGGAGGCACTGTCTTAGTAGTAGTATGCTCAATGGCAGCTGGCTCTTCAGACTGGCTAGCTGCGGTGGAAGTGGAGGCTTGGCCCTTCTTGGATCCCTTAGGGTTGTCCGGACCCGTTTGATCATACCAAGAGTACGGGCCCACCGATGGTTCCATGATGTCAAATTTCTTCTTTTTCACTTTCATCTCCCGGAGGTAGAGTGTCATTGTGTTGGGAAAGGGGTAGTTGGTCTTTGTCTCGTACCCCACATGGAAGTTCACCCGAGATATGATGTTGCCTACATTCAATGGAAAGCCTGCCATGATGGAGACAACAAGAACATCACGATCAACTAGAACAGAATGATCATGTGTGGTGGAGTCTAGCCGATTGCACACGAAGGTCAACAACCCTTTGGCTTCAAAGTTGAGTGTGTTTCTGTAGATTTTCTCCTATGCCTTCAACCACACCGGAACTATACCTGGAGCAGCTAGAATCCTGGCTAACCAGGGGCGAGCTTCTTCTTTCAGTGCAAGCTTTTCCAAGTACTAAGACTCATCTTCCTCCCCAAACCCCAGCAAGTCATTCAAAGATTTCCCGTGAAACACTATCGTTTTGTTCCTCACCTTTGTTGCTTTTGTATCCCCAACCACATTGAATATTGCTGTAAAATTCTTTCACCATGTGTTCGTTAGCATAGCCAACTATTTCCTTAAAGAATCCCCAACCCTCTCTCGTACGGAATTAAGCTTGTACGTGAGGGTTGTGAGGGAGCAAGTCGACATCAATGAAACGCCGCTCCGGAATCAGCTTTCGCTTTGGCCACCATTCCCTATACCGGTGAAAGGATACCTCACTGACAACTCTATCCTCCCAAGTCTCCGGCTTCCTCGTTCTGTCAATCCCCCAAATCTTTGGTTCTCCTCCCTCGGCATACCCCGCACTCTCCCCTGATATTGAAGCTGCGGGAGAGGTGAAGTATCTGCTTCCCTCTCTGTCATCAGTCCCGAACTCATCAGACAAGCTCAAGACTACACTAACTTTGGAAGTTGTCATGGCTGTAGCCTCCGGATAAGAGTCCTCAGGAGCGAGGACCTCTATTGATGCATGAGTGGGGATGGACTCGGAAGTGATGTCCCGGGAGGGTGCGTACTCACTCCCATTTGAATGTGAAGTCGCCCTGTCGGCTGCCCAAATGATCTTTCTTTGCTGCTTTATTGTTTCCTTATCTTTGGGAGTGAGTTTTATGGCTCTCCACACGGTCTTTCCTCGGGAAACACCACCCCTCCCGGGTTGTTTATCCGATCCCCCACATTGTATTTGTTTATCTGCCCTTTTCTGCACCATTGTCTGCAAAGCATTACATCAGAGGTTGTTAGTATAAGTACAAAATGAGAACACACAGTTATAACATTAAATAGAGATTGCAGAACATGTGTTGCAGACAGGGATACACGGACCGCACAAAACGTCATGCGGTCCACACTGACCAAATTGGTTCACAGATGGTTCTGAGATAGTACCTACGCGGACAACAATATTTTGGATCGCGGCCGCGTAGGATGGACGCGGACCGCCAATTAATGGATGCGGTCCGCAGAGACTGAGTATCATTTTTTCACCTTCTCTGAATCTAGCCATGCGGCCTGCACTGATTTGGACCGCAGCCACATAGCTACAGTGACGCAGACCGCACAAAAGTGGATGCGGTCCGCACAATTCAACCTCAAAGAATGACAACTCTCTGAAACCAAGGCCACGCGGTCCGCACTGTTTTGGATCGCGGCCCTGTTTGGTTCATGTGGACCACACAGAAGTAAACGCGATCCGCGACGAGAGGGAACTCAAATTGCTTATGAAGCCACACGCAGACCGCACAAAACATTGTGCGGCCGCGTAGGGCAAGTTAACTGGTAGGCACCCTTCGTTCAGTATAGTTAAAAATTTGACATTAAAGAGCCTAAGTGTCCCTACTAAGTTATTAACAGTAGTTTATATGCCCATTGGTCAACAAGCTAACCCAAATCCTAATTTTATTAGTCAACTAAAAGAAAAAGAAGAAAATAAGAAGTTATTCTAAAGGAATTTAATGAAAATAAAAAAATTAAACTAAGAATTGAACTAGAAGATGAAGTGTTACCAGTTAATTGATGAAAAACAATGATAATTGCATAATGTGAGTGAGTGAACAATATATAGGAGCTTTCAGGTGAAATTTTCCGAACAGAGTAAAAGGAGACCCCATGTGTCTATTTATAGAAAACTATGGGGCCCAATTCTCACCTATCTGCGCGGTCGCACAAAAATGGCACGCGGACCTCGCAGGATTTCATCTCATGCAGACCGCACATATTTGTCATGCGCCCGCGTGGGAAACTTCAGAGGCTTGGTGAATTTGGCCACACCCACGCGGACCGCACTGATTTGGCATGCCGCGTGGAAAACTTCAAAGAGTGGCCATTTCTGATTCCTTCTACGCGGACCGCACTAAAAGTTGTATGCGGCCACATAGGTTCTTCTGAGTTTTGTACCTTCAACTTGTCAAGCCCACGTGGACCGCACTGTTTTGGTGTGCGGACGCGTGGTCACTGATCAGAGACTGTTCATTTGGTCACATTTTTCCTTGCACTGGTTCAACAATATCTCTGCAACACTTCACAAACTATCAGCCCAAAAATCCTATTCTATACAAAAAAATAAGGAAAAACAAAAGACATGGGTTGCCTCCTAAGTAGCTCCAAATTTAACGTCAGGCTCGATGCATATTACTATCATAGTCACCTCAAATGAATCAGCGCCACCATGTGGCTATCATCGAACTTCCCCAAATAAGGCTTGACTCGATGCCCATTGACCCGGAATGCCTCACCATTTTTGTTTTTGAGATCAATGGCACCGAATTGAGCAACACCAACCACTTCAAAAGGACCGCTCCACTTGGACTTATGCTTTCCTGGAAACAACCTTAACCGGGAATTGAAGAGAAGAACCATATCACCAACTTTGAATTCTTTCCCCCGGGCATACTTGTCATGGAGGTACTTCATCTTGTCCTTCTACAAGGATGATCTTGAATACGCATGAAATCGGAACTCATCAAGCTCATTCAATTGTTCAACCCATAGATTGGCTGCAACATCCCACTCTAAATTCAGCTTTTCCAAAGCCCACATAGCCTTGTGCTCTAATTCCACCGGAATATGACATTCTTTTACAAAAACCAACCGATATGGCGACATGCTAATCGGAGTCTTGAATGCTGTACGGTAGGCCCAAAGAGCATCATCCAATTTCTTGGACCAATCGGTCCTATTTGCACTGACAGTCTTGGATATGATACTCTTGATTTCCCCGTTTAAGACTTCAACTTGGCCACTCGCTTGAGGATGATAGGTAGTGGTCCCTTTGTGGTTTACCCCATACTTGGTGAGCAAAGAATTGAAAGCTTTGTTGCAAAAATAAGAGCCACCGTCACTAATTATGGCACGAGGTGTGCCAAACCTAGTGAAAATGCTCTTCTTCAAGAAAGCCACCACACTACGAGCTTCATTGTTGGGTAAGGCGATGGCCTCAAGCCATTTTGACAAGTAATTCACGGCTACCAAAATGTAAGTGTTGCCAAAAGAAATCATGAATAATCCCATAAAGTAAATCCCCCAAACATCAAAAATATCAACTTCAACAATCGTGTTAGGGGGCATCTCATCTTTCTTTGAAATTCCTCTGGCACGTTGACAGTTATCACATGTTTTCATATAATCACCGGCATCCTTGAACAATGAAGGTCAATAGAACCCACAACTCAACACTTTAGATGTTGTCCTCGCGCCACCATGATGACCACCATAGGGCGAAGAGTGACAAGCTTCCACAATGCTCAATTGCTCTTCTTCGGGAACACACCGACAGTTGGAAAAGGTATGGCTCATCCCAATAGAAGTCAAAAGCATCCCGTTTAAGCTTCTTCCTTTGGTTAGAATAGAGCTCGCAAGGACCACACTGGTAACCAAATAATTAGCAATATCGGCAAACCACGGCATGTCAAGCATAGAAACTGAGAGGAGTTGTTTGTATGGAAAAGAACCATTTATCTCAAGGCCATCCGAAGGCCTCCCTTCCTCCTTCATCTAGAAAAGTGGTATGCCACTTTGTTCTCACTTCCGTTTCTATCAACAATCTCCAAATCAAATTCTTGTAGAAGAAGCAACCATCTCATCAATCTTGCTTTTGAGTCCTTTTTTGTCATCAAGTACCTAAGGGAGGCGTGATCGGTATGGATAATCACTTTGGCCCCCATAAGGTACGGGCAAAACTTCTCCATGGAAAATACAATGGCAAGCAATTCCTTCTCTGTGACGGTGTAGTTTCTTTGCGCCTCATTCATAGTCTTGCTAGCATAATACACCGGATGGAATAATTTGATGATTTTCTGGCCCAAGACCGCCCCCACGCAACATCACTAGCGTTGCACATGAGCTCAAAGGGTAAGCTCCAACTTGGTGCGGTTATGATAGGGGTAGTCGTCAATTTTTGTTTGAGAAGCTCGAAGGCTTCCATGCACTTGTCATCAAACACATATTTTGCATCCTTCTCCAACAACTTACACAGCGGGTTCACAACCTTAGAAAAGTCCTTGATGAATCTTCGGTAGAAGGCCGCGTGTCCTAGAAAACTCCTCACCCCTTTGACAGAGATAGGGGGAGGAAGCCTTGAGATCACCTCGATTTTTGCTTTGTCGACCTCGATTCCCATTTTCAAAATTTTATGACCCAACACAATTGCTTCTTCGACCATAAAGTGGTATTTCTCCCAATTGAGCACCAAATTTGTGTCTTCAGATGGGCCAACACACGATCAAGATTTTGCAAACATTCACCATATGAGTCCCCGATAACACTAAAATCATCCATGAAGACCTCCAATATGTCCTCCACCAAATCAGTGAAGATTGCTATCATACTTCTCTGAAAGGTCGCTGGAGCATTACACAATCCAAATGAAATATGTGAGAATGGGAATGTGCCATACGGACATGTGAAAGTTGTCTTTTCTTGGTCCTCTGGGGCAATGAGAATCTGGTTATAGCCGGAGTACCCATCTAGAAAACAATAGAACGCCCGGCCCGCCAGACGGTCAATCATCTGATCCAAAATAGCAAGGGAAAATGGTCTTTTTTTGTAACCTTGTTATCAATTTTTTAGTAGTCCAAGCATACCCTCCAATCCGTCATAGTATGAGTCGGAATCACCTAATTATTATCATTGGTCACTACCGTCATTCCTCCCTTCTTTGGCACATACTGAACTGGGGATGTCCACGAACTATCACAAATTGGATATACCACACCGACGTCAAGCCCGACGTCAAGCCACTTGATGATTTCCTTCTTAACCACCTCTTGCATGGCCTCATTGAGTCTCCTTTGATGTTCAAGAGACGGTCTTGCATCCTCCTCCAATATTATCTTGTGCATGCAAAACACATGTCTAATACCCCGAATATCTTCCAAGGTCCATCCAATCGCCCGCTTGAGCTTTTGAAGAACTGCCAAAGTGGCGTCCACCTGCACGTTAGTCAAGCAAGAAGGAAGAATAACCAGCAAAGTGAAATAAGGACCAAAAAACTCATACCAGAGGTGAGAAGGAAGTGGTTTCAACTCTAACACCGGTGGCTCCTCAATGGATGGTTTGGTGGATGGAGTTTTACGATTTTCATGATCAAGAGATAGCTTCCTCGTCTCATAGGAATATGAGCTCATGCCATGAAGTGCATTCACACACTCCACCCTTTCCGGAATATCCTCAACCTCTATGTTTAAGATCACTGCCTCGAGTGGGTCCTCAACATTTGCCATTGCACTTGTGTCATCCACTATCAGTGCCGTGACAATGTCAACAAACGAACACACGTCGGTGCTATTTGGTTGGCGCATAGACTTGCATACATGGAAAACCACATTTTCATTACCAACGTGGAAAGTCAATTCTCCCGCCTCTACTAAGGCCTTCCAAGAATTATAAGCATCTCGAAATCCACCTCACAGTCCAAGATCACGAAGTATGCCGACAATATAAACTTGTCAACCCGAACAAGGACATCATCAATAATTACCAAGGGCCGCTTCATAGATCCGTCCGCCATTTGAAGCCTCATGAAAGTCGGTCATGGTAACCCAATCCTGAAAGTTTTGAATAAGGAATAAGGCATGAGATTTATACTTGCCCCCAAGTCGCATAGGGCCTTTGCAAAATCTGTGCTTCCAATGGTGCATGGTATTGTTAATGCACCAGGTTCCTCTAGCTTGGAGCCATGGAGTGCACAATGATGCTCACTTGATGCATCATCCTGATAGTTTTGCATTCCGTAGATCTAATCTTAGTAACCAAGTCCTTCATGAACTTTGCATATCCGGCATTTGTCCAAGTGCCTCCACCAAAGGCACATTGATAGTCAAAATCTTCATCATCTCAATAAACTTTTTAAACTAATTGTCACCCTTTTTCTTGGCTAGTGTTTGAGGATATAGTGGAGGAGGCCTACGTAGAGGTTCCTTGGCTTTTGGCACTGTAGGTTCCGGCATGTCAATGACGTGTTCCCTAGTCGGTTTCACGGCCTATTGGGTCTCCTCCTCACCCTCATCAATATTTATTCTCACTTCATTCCTCACAATTGGTTCATCAATATCTTCAACCACTAACGGGACATCATCTTCCCGCAACTCATCATCATCGACCCAACTTGAATTTTTTGCACATCACCCCCTCTCCCACTACGCGGTTTCACTGCCTTGACATGGTTATTGTGCCCACCCTTGGGGTTCACCACCGTATCACTTGGTAGTGCGCCCTTCGGTCGAGTGTTGAGATATTGTGATATTTGTCCAAGTTGCACCTCTAAGTTCCAGATCGAAGTGTTGTGGGATGCTAATTGGGCATACGAGTCATGATTCCTCTACATCATTTGTTCGAACATGTTCTCAATTCTCCCCATATCTTGACCCGAAGAACTCGACTCATGAGATTGGAATGGAGGTGGGTTGTTCGATTGTTGGAACATCGGGGGCCTTTGAAAGCCTTGACCCCGATTGCCTTGATTAACTCCTTGATTGTTGCTCTACCCACCATTGTTGTTGTTGTTCTAATTGTTGTTGTTTCCGCCCCAATTGCCTTGGTTGACTTGATTACCCCAATTGTAACCTTGAAATTACCATGATTGCCCCATTTGTTACCTCGATTACCTTGATTGCCCCAATTATTGTTCAGATTTCCACTATTTTGTTTGTTCCCCCAATTGCCTTGGGAACACCATTGTTAATTCCCTTGATTTCCTCTATTACCTTGGTAGTTATTGACATATTGGACCTCTTCACTTTGGTCATCATAAAAATCATTCGAATAACCACCATTCCCATCATCAAAGTTGTCAAAATTTTCCGCAGGTTGTTGTTGCCCTTTTTGCCTTCTTTTTATCATACTCACTCCTTCCATGGCATTGACTTGACGCGGATTTTGAACTTGTTGAAGTTGCGCCTTATCCAATTAGTTCATTGTTGTTGTGAGTTCGGCGATGGCTTGGTCGTGATCATGCAACTCGTTATGCAAGTGTATAACATTGGGATCACCTTGAGGAACATCAGCTCGGATTTGCCATGCCGAAGAAGTATCGGCCATTTCATCATGAATATCACAAGCTTCGTTGTATGGAAGCTTCATAAAATTACCACCGGCTAACTGATTAACAATGCATTGGTTTGTTGTGTTTATACCCCGATAGAACTTCTGTTGGATCACCACATTATTCATATCGTTGTAGGGGCACTCTTTCAACATTGTCCGAAATCTCTCCCATATCTCATGTAAAGGCTCCGTCGGCTCTTGCTTGAATGCTAGGATCTCATCTCTAAGAGCCGCCATATGACTAGGTGAGAAGAACTTTGCAATGAATTTATGCGCCAATTCATCCCAAGTAGTGATGGAATGATTTGGCAATCGCTCCAACCAGTCCAATGCTTTCCCCCGAAGTGGAAAGGGAAGAGCCTTAGCCTCAGTGCATATTCCGAAACATTCGTCTGCTTGCTCCCCCAACAAGTATCCACAAACCCTTTCAAATGCTTGTAAATGTTTTGGTCCGAAGCGCTTGTGAAATATCCTTGTTATTCGAGCAAAGTGAGCATGACATTGGTGATTTAGAATTTTTTCCCGCCCGAATTCGGGGATGAATTATTGCACTTGCGTACCTTTGATTGGGTCGAACTTGTGGAGCAACTCTTGGTGGAGGTGGAGGAGGGTCTGCTATGTTGTCATTAGCATTAACATTAGCATTACCATTCCTACCCCTCCTTTGTGCTTAGGGTAAAATCACATCTTGTTCCACATCTTCCACCTCCTCCACTCCAGCATTAATCGGATCATTTGGTACCTGAGTGAAATAAACAAACAAAATAAGTAAAAAGAAGGAAAGCGAAGCAAAACACAAAACTAGCCAACAAATATTCAAACACCGTAAAGCTCCCCGGCAATGGTGCTAAAAAGTAATCGGTGCATACTCACACCTAAGTATGAGTGCGCGCGATTACTAATAACCCAATAGTGTATCGGGGTCGATAACACCACAGGGAGCTTCAATTTGGAGTTAAAATGTTGGCTAGCCTAGAGATGCGTTTTGACTTCTAATTGGTCTTTTTATCATTTTTGGGTTTTCTATTTGATTCAACTAAAATTATCACTACAATTGTAAGCTAAAGTTATGCTAAGATGTGATGTTAGATTTACGCAATAAGAGAAAGGAACTAGGGTCATGAAACTCACCTAGCTGGCTAATTAAAGGGTATTAAATTCTAACAAAAGGATGATAATTATGGGAAATATGGATAACCGGTTCACTTTAGCACTCACTCTCACACCTCTCGGTAGAGAAAGTGATTTTGCCCAATTGAATCTCTTGAGACCAATTGGGTAGGCTAATTTGCCCAAGCAACTCAAGTTTCAAGTAGGGTGATTACTCTCTCAAGGTTTAACTCATTACTTGGGACTACCATTCTCATGGGTCCATCCCAAATTCTTGTTGGTTTGATTGTGAGGTCATAGACTCTCTTTCTCAAGAAGAGTCAAAACCCACTAAGCTCGACTTAGTGTTTGCAACTACTAAATCTAAGTAAAATCATACAAACAACCCAAATACCAAACACCCAATATCATCCAAGCATTAATTAAGAATACCCATTAATTACCCACGCTAGGGTTGAGCCACAACCCTAGCTAATGGGTTTAGCTAGACATGGAACAAGCAGAAAAAGAAGAAATAATAGAAGAGATTGACATAATCATTAATGATTAAATTAATCTACTTGATTCCACACTAAATACTCAAGGAAATCCCCTAAAATAGGCGAAGTATGAGAGTCACAAGCTCAGCTGCTACAGAATATGATAAAACTTAACCTAAAAAAGTAACATATTCTATTTATACTACACAGAAAAATCGAACAAAAATTCCCTTGAGGGTCTGTTGCGGACATCACAAAAATGGCATGCAGACTGCATAGGGCTTGTGATCATCAATTCTGGCTTCTGGTCTTGAGGATGTGGACCGCATGGAAATGACACGCGACTACACAGGTCATGGTACACGGACCCCGTGGAAATGTCACGCGGCCACACAACTACAGTGATGCGGACCGCGTGAAAGTGCCATGCGTCCGCACAAGAGACTTTCTCAATTTTACTGGTTCTCAGAACTTCTCCTACGCGGACCGCACTGGTTTGGTGTGCGGCCACGTAGGCCTGTTGCCTTGAGTTTCTGAACTTTAGTCTCTTGTCAGTGCGGACCGCATGGAAATGGATGCGGTCCGCGTGGGTTATCCTCTGTCTTGGTCACACTCTGAACTATCCTACGCGGCCACACACCAAAACAGTTTGGTCCGCGTAGGTCACCTCTGACTTGACTTCTTGCAGACAAATCTGTGCAGCCGCACATCAAAACAGTGCGGTCCGCACAGGTGACCTTCTTCCCACTTTGGTTATCTGTTGACGTTGGGCAGGTTTCACTCCTCTTTTGAGCTGACTTGTGATGTTCATCATCTTGTCGCTCAAACCTGCATTCAAACGCACATTGTAAGCAATTTAAGACTAATTTGAAGCAGTTTATGCACAAAGCTTAGGTAAGAGGGGGTATAAAACATGTATAATTCAAAGATAACGCGGTTCGCACATATTGAGTATCATGTTTTCACCTTCTCTGAATCTAGCCACGCGGTCCACACTGATTTGGACTATGGCCGCATAGCTATAGTGACGCGGACCGCACAAAAGTGGATGCGGCCCGCACAATTCAACCTCAAAGAATGACAACTCTCTGAACCCAAGGTCACGCGGTCCGCGCTGTTTTGGACTGCAACCGCATTGGGATCATGCAGACCACACATAAGTGAATGCAGTCCACGATGAGAGGGTACTCAAATTACTTATGAAGGCACATGCGGACTGCACAAAAAGTTGTGCGGCCGCGTATGGCAAGTTAACTGGTAGGCACCCTTTATTCAGTATAGTTCAAAAATTGACATTAAAGAGCCTAAGTGTCCCTACTCAGTTATTAACAGTAGTTTATATGCCCATTGGTCAACAAACTAACCCAAATCCTAATTTTATCAGTCGACTAAGAAGAAAATAATAAGTACACTAATGGAATTTAATGAAAATAACAAAAATTAAACTAAGAATTGAACTAGAAGATGAAGTGTTACCAGTTAATTGATGAAAAAACGATGATACTTGTAGATGGGAGTTTTCAGGTGAAATTTTACAAAAAGAGTAAAAGGAGGCCCCAGGTGTCTATTTTATAGAAAATTGGGGGGGCCAATTCCCGCCTACCTGCAGGGCCGTACAAAAATGGCACGCCGACCGCGCAGGATTTAAGCTAATGCGGACCGCACTTATTTATCATGCGGTCGCGTAGGAAACTTCAGAGGCTTGGTGCATTTGGCCACACCCACGCAGATCGCACTGATTTGGCATGTGGCCGCATGGATAACTTCAGAGAGTGGCCATTTATAATTCCTTCTACGCGGACCGCACTAAAAGTTGTATGCGGCCGTGTAGGTTCTTCTGAGTTTTGCACCTTCAAATTCTCAAGCCCATGCGGACCGCACTATTTTGGTGTGCAGCCGCGTGGGCACTGGTCAGAGACTGATCATTTTCACATTTTTCCTTGCACTGGTTCTACAATATCCCTGCAACACTTCACAAACTATCATCCCAAAATCCTATTTTACACAGAAAAGTAAGGAAAAACAAAAGACATGGGTCGCCTCCCAAGAAGCGCCTGATTTAATGTCGCGGCACGACGCATGTTACCATCATAGTTACCTCAAATGAATCAGCTCCACCACATGGCTATCATCGAACTTGCCCAAGTAAGCTTTACTCGATGCCCATTGACCCGGAATACGTCACTATTTTAGTTTTTGAGATTAATGGCACCGAAAGGAGTAACACCAACAACTTCAAAAGGACCGCACCGCTTGGACTTAAGCTTCCCGGAAACAACCTTAACCGAGAATTGAAGAGAAGAACCATATCACCAACTTTGAATTATTTCCCCGGGCATACTTGTCATGGAGGTACTTCATCCTGTCCTTGTACAAGGATGAGCTTGAATATGCATGAAATCAGAACTCCTCAAGCTCATTCAATTGTTCAACCAGGAGATTGGCTGCAACATCCCGCTCTAAATTTAACTTTTTCAAAGCCTACATCGCCTTGTGCTCTAATTCCACAGGAAGATGACATGCTTTTCCAAAAACCAAGCGATATGGCGACATGCCAATAGGAGTCTTGAATGTTGTACGGTAGGCCTAAAGAGCATCATCCAATTTCTTGGACCAATCGGTCCTATTTGCACTGACAGTCTTGGATAGAATACTCTTGATTTCCCGGATTGAGACTTCAACTTAGTCACTCGCTTGAGGATGATAGGGAATGGTCACTTTGTGGTTTATCCCATACTTGGTGAGCAAAGAATCGAAAGCTTTGTTGCAAAAATGAGATCAACCGTCACTAATTATGGCATGGGGTGTCCCAAAACTAGTGAAAATTCTCTTCTTCAAGAAAGACACCACACTACGAGCTTCATTATTGGGTAACGCGGTGGCCTCAACCCATTTTGACACGTAATCCACGACTACCAAAATATAAGTATATGCCACAAAAGCTCACAAATGGTCCCATAAAGTCGATCCCCCAAACATCAAAAATATCAACTTCAAGAATCATGTTAAGGGTAATCTCATCTTTCTTTGAAATTCCTCCGGCACGTTGACACTCATCACATCTTTTCACATAATCACCGGCATCCTTGAACAATGAAGGCCAATAGAACCCACAACTCAACATTAGATGCCGACCTCGCCCCACCATGATGACCACCATAGGGCGAAGAGTGACAAGCTTCCACAATGCTCAATGTCTCTTCTTTGGGAACACACCGGCTAATCACAACATCGGTGCAAATTTTTAAAAGGTATGGCTCATCCCAATAAAAGTCCAAAGCATCCCGTTTAAGCTTCTTTCTTTGTTTATAAGAGAGCTCGCACGGGACCACACATGTAACCAAATCATTAGCAATGTAGGCAAACCACAACATGTCAAGCATAGAAACTAAGAGGAGTTGTTCGTCCGGAAAACAATCATTTATCTCAAGGCCATCCTAAGGCCTCCCTTCCTCCTCCAATCTAGACAAGTGGTTCGCCACTTGGTTCTCAATTCCTTTTCTATATACGATCTCCAAATCAAATTCTTGTAAAAGAAGCACCCATCTCATCAATCTTGATTTTGAGTCTTTTTTAGTCATCAAGTACCTAAGGGCGGCATTATCGATATGGATAATCACTTTGGCCCCCATGACGTAGGGGCGAAACTTCTCCATGGCAAATACAATGGCAAGCAATTCCTTGTCGGTGACTGTGTAGCTTCTTTGCACCTCATTCATAGTCTTGCTAGCATAATACACCGGATGGAATAATTTGTTGATTTTCTGGCCCAAGACCGCCCCCACCGCAACATCACTGGCGTCGCATATGAGCTCAAAGGGTAAGCTCCAATTTGGTGCGGTTATGATGGGGGTAGTCATCAATTTTTGTTTTAGAAGCTCGAAGGCTTCCATGCACTTGTCATCAAACATATATTTTGCATCCTTCTCCAACAATTTACTCAACGGGTTCACCACCTTAGAAACGTCCTTGATGAATCTCCTGTAAAAGCCCGCGTGTCCTAAAAAACTCCTTACCCCTTTGACAGAGATAGGGGGAGGAAGCCTTGAGATCACCTCAATTTTTATTTGTCGACCTCGATCCCCCTTTTCAAAATTTTATGACCCAACACAATTCCTTCTTCCACCATAAAGTGGCATTTCTCCTAATTGAGAACCAAATTTGTGTCTGCACAACGTGCCAACACACGATCAAGATTTTGCAAACATTCACCAAATGAGTCCCCGACAACACTGAAATCATCCATGATAACCTCCAATATGTCCTCCACCATATCAGTGAAGATTGCCATCATACATCTCTGAAAGGTCACTGGAGCATTACACAGTCCAAATGGCATACGCGAGAATGCGAATGTGCCATACGGACATGTGAAAGTTGTCTTTTCTTGGTCCTCTAGGGCAATGAGAATCTAGTTATAGCTGGAGTACCCATCTAGAAAACAATAGAACGTCCGGCCACCCAGACGGTCAAGCATCTGATCCAAGAATGGCAAGGGAAAATGGTCTTTTCTTGTAACCTTGTACAATTTTCGATAGTCGATGCATACCCTCCAACTTGTCGCAGTACGAGTCAGAATCAGCTCATTATTATCATTGGTCACTACCGTCATTCCTTCGTTCTTTGGCACACACTAAACTGGGGATGTACACGAACTATCGGAAATTCGATATACCACACCGACGTCAAGCTACTTGATGATTTCCTTCTTAACCACCTCTTGCATGGCCTCATTGATTCTCCTTTGATGTTCAAGATACGGTCTCACATCCTCCTCCAATATTATCTTGTGCATGCAAAACGCGGGGCTAATACCCTGAATATCCGCCAAGGTCCATCCAATCGCCTGCTTGTGGTTTTGAAGAATCGCCAAAGTGGCATCCACCTGCACGTTAGTCAAGCAAAAATAAAGAACAACCAGCAAAGTGAAATTAGGACCAAGAAACTCACACCTGAGGTGAGGAGGAAGTGGTTTTGACTCCAACACCAGTGCCTCCTCAATGGATGGTTTGGTGGGTGGAGTTTTACAATTTTCAAGATCAAGAGATAGCTTCCTCGGCTCATAGGAATATGAGCCCATGACATGAAGTGCATTCACACACTCCACCCTTTCCGGAATATCCTCAACCTCCATGTTTAATATCACGGCCTTGAGTGGGTACTCAACATTTGTCATTGCGCTTGTGTATTCCACTATCACCGTCGTGAGAATGTCAACAAACGAACACACTTCAGTGCTATTTGGTTGGTGCATAGACTTGCATACCTGGAAAACCACTTTTTCATCTCCAACGCGGAAAGCCAATTCTCCCGCCTCTACATCAACCAAGGCCTTCCTTGTAGCCAGGAAAGGCCTTCTAAGAATAATAGGCACCTCGAAATCCACCTTGCAGTCCACGATCACGAAGTCTATAGGCAATATGAACTTGTCAACCCGTACGAGGACATCATCAATAATTCCCAAGGGACGCTTCGTAGATCGTTCCGCCATTTGAAGCATTATGGAAGTCGGGCGTGGTTGCCCAATCCCTAAAGTTTTGAATAACGAATAAGGCATGAGATTGATACTTGCCCCCAAGTCGCATAGGGCCTTTGCAAAATTTGTGCTTCCAATAGTGCATGGTATTGTGAATGCACCGGGATGTTCTAGCTTCGGAGCCATGTAGTGCAGAATAGAACTCGATGTGTCATCTTGATAGTTTTGCACTCCATAGATCTCTTCTTAGTAACCAAGTCCTTCATGAAGTTTGCATAACCGGGCATTTGTTCAAGTGCCTCCACCAAAGGAACATTGATAGTCAAACTCTTCATCATCTCAATAAACTGATTGTCACCCTTTTGCTTGGCTAATCTTTGACAATATGGTGGAGGAGGCCTAGGTAGACGTGCCTTGGCTTTTGGCACCGTAGGTTCCAGCATGTCAATGACGTTTTCCCTAGACGGGTTCACGGCCTCTTGGGTCTTTTCCTCACCCTCGTCAATATTGGTTCTCACTTCATTCCTCACATTTGGTTCATCAATATCTTCAACCACTAATAGGACATCATCTTCTCGCAACTCATCATCATCGACCCTAACTTGACTTTTTTGCACATCACCCCCTCTCCCACTACGTGTTTTCACTGCCATGACATGGTTATTGTGCCCACCCTTAGGGTTCACCACCGTATCACTTGTTAGTGCACCTTTCGGGCGAGTGTTGAGAGATTGTGGTATTTGTCCAAGTTTCACCTCTAAGTTCCAGATCGAAGTGTTGTGGGAGGCTAATTGGGCATCCGAGTCATGATTCCTCTTCATCATTTGTTCGAACATGTTCTCAATTCTCCCCATATCTTGACCCGAAGAACTCGACCCTTGAGATTGGAACGGAGGTGGGTTGTTCGGTTGTTGGAACATCAGGGGCATTTAAAAGCCTTGCCCCCGATTGCCTTGATTACCTCCTTGATTATTGTTCCACCCACCATTGTTGTTGTTGTTCCAATTGTGTTTGTTTCCGCCCCAATTTCTTTGGTTGCCTTGATTACCCCAATTGTTACCTTGATTACCTTGATTTCCCCATTTGTTACCTTGATTGCTCCAATTATTGTTCTAATTTCCACTATTTTGTTGGTTCCCCCAATTGCCTTAGGAACGCTATTGTTGATTCCCTTGATTTCCTCTATTACCTTGGTAGTTATTGACATATTGGACCTCTTCACTTTGGTCATCATAACAATCATTCGAATAACCACCATTCCTATCATCAAAATTGTCAAAATTTTCCGCAGGTTGTTGTTGCTCTCTTTTCCTTCTTTTTATCATACTCACTCCTTCCATGGCATTGACTTGACGCGGATTTTGAACTTGTTGAAGTTGCGCCTTAGCAAATTGGTTCATTGTTGTTGTGAGTTTGTCAATGGCTTGGTCGTGATCATGCAACTCCATATGAAAGTGTATAACATTGGGATCACCTTGAGGAACATCAGCCCGGATTTGCCATGCCGAAGAAGTATCGGCCATTTCATCATGAATATCACAAGCTTCGTTGTATGGAAGCTTCATAAAATTACCACCGGCCAACTGATTAACAATGCATTGGTTTGTTGTGTTTATACCCCGATAGAACGTCTGTTGGATCACCACATCATTCATATCGTTGTAGGGGCACTCTTTCAACATTGTCCAAAATCTCTCCCATATCTCATGTAAAGGCTCTGTTATCTCTTTCTTGAAAGCTAGGATCTCATCTCTAAGAGCCGCCATATGACTAGGTGAGAAGAACTTTGCAATGAATTTATGCGCCAATTCATCCCAAGTAGTGATTGAATGATTTGGAAATCGCTCCAACCAGTCTAATGCTTTCCCCTGAAGTGAGAAGGGGAAAAGCCTTAGCCTCAGCGCATCTTCCGAAACATTCGTCAGCTTGCTCCCCCAAAAAGTATCCACAAACCCTTTTAAATGCTTGTAAGTGTTTTGGTCCAAAGCGCCTGTGAAATATCCTCGTTGTTCGAGCAAAGTGAGCATGACATTGGTGATTTGGAAGTTCCCCGTCCGGATTCGGGGAGGAACTATTGCACTTGCGTACCCTTGATTGGGTCAAACTTGTGGAGCAACTCTTGGTGGAGGTGGAGGAGGGCCCGGTATGTTGTCATTAGCATTAGCATTAGCATTAGCATTCCTACCCCTCCTTTGTGCTTGGGGTAAAATCTCATCTAATTCCACATCTTCCACCTCCTCCACTCCAACATTAATCGGATAATTTTCATTTAAGGCCATTGGTACCTGAGTGAAATAAACAAACAAAATAAGTAAAAAGAAGGAAAGAGAAGCAAAACACAAAACTAGCCAACAAATAGTCAAACATCGTAAAGCTCCCCAGCAACGGCGCCAAAAAGTGATCAGTGCAGACTCACACCTAAGTATGAGTGCGCGCAATTATTAATAACCCAATAGTATATCGGGGTCGATAATTCCAAATGGAGCTTCAATTTGGAGTTGAAATGTTTGCTAGCCTAGAGATGCGTTTTAACTTCTAATTGGTCTTCTTATCATTTTTGGGTTTTCTATTTGTTTCAACTAAAATTATCACTATGATTGTAAGCTAAAGTTATGCTAAGATGTAATGTTAGATTTACGCAATAAGATAAAGGCACTAGGGTCATGACACTCACCTAGGTGGCTAATTAACGAGTATTAAATTCTAACACATGGATGATAATTATAGGAATATGGATAACCATTGCACTTTAGCATTAACCCTCACACCTCTCGATAGAGAGAGTGATTTTTTCTAATTGACTCTCTCGAGACCAATTGGGTAGGTTAATTTTCCCAAGCAACTCAAGGTTCAAGTAGGGTGATTACTCTATCAAAGTTTAACCCATTACTTGGGACTACCATTCTCATGGGTCCATCCCAAATTCTTGTTGGGTTGATTGTGAGGTCATAGACTCTCTTTCTCAAGAAGAGTCAAACCCATTAAGCTTGACTTAGTGTTTGCAACCACCAAATCTAAGTAAAATCATACAAACAACCGAAATACCAAACACACAATATCATCCAAGCATTAATTAAGAATACCAATTAATTACCCACACTGGGGCTGAGCCACAACCCTAGCTAATGGGCGTAGCTATACATGCAACAAGCAGAAAAAGAAGAAATAATAGAAGAGATTGGCATAATTATTAATTATAAAATTAATCTACTTGATTCCACACTAATTACTCAAGAAAATTGCCTAAATTAAGCTAAGTACGAGAGTCACGAGCTCAGCTGCTACATAATATGATAAAACTTGACCTAAAAAGTAAAATATTCTATTTATATTACACAGAAAAACTGGACAAAGATGCCCCTGAGGGTCTGTTGCGCCCGCACAAAAATGGCATGCGGCCGCATAGGGCTTGTGGTCTTCAGTTTTGGCTTCTGGTCTTGAGGATGCGGACCATATGGAAAATGACACGCGGTCGCACAGGTCATGGTACGCGGACCCCGTGGAAATGTCACGCGGCCGCATAGCTACAGTGATGTGGACCGCGTGAAAGTGGCATGCGGCCGCACAAGAGACTTTCTCAATTTTGCTGGTTCTTTGAACTTCTCCTACGCGGACCGCACTGGTTTGGTGTACGGCCGCATAGGCCTGTTGCCTTGTGTTTTGAACTTTAGTCTCTTGTCAGTGCGGACCGCATTGGTTCTCCTCTGTCTTGGTCACTCTCTGAACTATCCTACGTGGCCGCACACCATAACAGTGCGGTCCGTGCAGGTCACTTCTAACTTGACTTCTTGCAGACTAATCTGTGCAGCCGCACATCAAAACAGTGCGGTCCGCACAGGTGATCTTCTTCCCACTTTGGTTATCTGTTGACGTTGGGCAGGTTTCACTCCTCTTTTGAGCTGATTTGTGATATTCATCATCTCGTCGCTCAAACGTGCAATCAAACGCACTTTGTAAGCAATTTAAGACTAATTTGAAGCAGTTTATGCACAAAGCTCAGGTAAGATGGGGTATAAAACATATATAATTCAAAGAAATCAATACGTTCACGCTGAAGGAATTTCAAGAGTTACTCTTTCAAGTTGAATCAAGGACGCACGATAAGATTTCAAGAAAGCAAAGTATTTCCTAAGGTTCTGTAGCCTCCCGTGGGTAGATACAGATGTTTACGTACCGATTCGCGAGACTCTACTAAACTGACTCATGACTCTCGAGGCCTAGTAACCTAGGCTCTGATACCAACCTGTTACGACCCAAACCCGGTCGTGATGGTGCCCAACACTAAAGCTAGGCAAGCCTGACCGGCGATCTTTCTCAATTCGACAATAAATCTCAAAACCGATAATCTAAAAAAATGTAAGAGTATTAGAATAATAATCCAATATTAATAGTAAAATAATATGGAGAGATACGAATAACTGATAAGACACTCCCACAAGATCGAGGATCACGAGTCTAGAGCCTCTAAAACAAACTGGATAATAATATCTGAACGAAAATACTCAAGTCTGGAAAAAAAAAAAAAAAAAATATATATATATATATATATATATATATATATATATATATATATATATATATATATATATATATATATATATATATATATATATATCTGAAATAGGAAGAGTAGCCAGGTCCTGCGAACGTCAAGCAGCTACCTCAAAAACTCTAATAATCTCTAGAGACCACGATTGCTTAGCTAAGCCTCCGGTGCACCTGAATCTGCACACAAGGTGCAGGGAGTAGGGGTGGGTACTACTAACTCAGTGAGTAATAAGCATATAAAATGTCTGAAGATAAGAAATGCCACAAAGTAAAGCTAAAACTAATAGTCTGACACCTTAACCACGAACCAACAACAAAACAATATCAAGTATATCAGACAAGTATAGTGAAACAAATACACTGCAATGCACAAGACCCGCTGCAGTGGACAGCCCGATCTATTTAATGTCGATGGCGCTCGCTTGGGGTGTACACAGACTCCGGAGGGGCTCCTATAGCCAAAGCGCAATATCATCATATCATCACTGGGGTGTGTAGCCCAATCCATACTCAGTCCACAATATGCATATGAGTCACATAACATATTTAATATATCTTCCAGTTTCCATTTATTAAGAAGAATATCATTTAATTATTTAATTTTCAGGAAAAGTGACTTAGCCTTTCATAACAGTATATAAACACAGGACTGAGATCAATTATTATACACATCATGCTTTCACAATGATATTTATCATAAACGGATACTACAGATCAACACAAGGCCCCAAACATGGCACTAGGCCCAAATATATTCAATATAATGTGCGTATAAATCGCCAATATATTATAGTTATCACTCTGGTTGGACCAAGTCACAATCCCCAATCATATACGATCCCGCACCTGCCATGGGGTACGAGTCACACCCTAACATAGCGTCACCATGTGATAAACCGAGGTTTCAAACCCTCAGGCCATCATCGATATAAACTACTCACCTCTAGTCGGCCATAGATTGGTTTGCAATGCTTTTTCCTTTCGTATCGTCCTCCTCGCGCGTCTAATCTAGTCAAAATCACAACGAATACATAAATATGGGTTAAGGAAACATAACCCAAATAAAAATACTCGAAAAGTACTAAAATTCACGAAAATGGTAAAAACCGAGCCCCGACCCACTTCTCAAAAAATTCCAAAAATCACATTAACGGATTGCGCGTCTCGCCACGAGTCTGTACATATAAAGTTTGTCGAAAATGGAACTCAAATGGCCTTTCAAATCCTAAAAATTCATTTTCAAAAACCAAGCCCTAGTTCTTCACAATTTCAACCTATTTTCATGAATTTGAGTGCTGATTCTTCACTAAAATGGTATTTCTAAGTCAAGAGACTTACCTCCAACAATACCCATTGAAAACCCTCTCCAAATCGCTCAAAAAGCTCCCTTGGTGGAGTAAAAGTGGAAATATTGTTGGGTTCGCAACTAATATGCCCTTAAAATCATTCTGTCTAGCTGAAAACCTCTTCGTCGGGGACGCGAGAACGCGATAGGCCCTCGCGTCCCCGATGGCCAAAAATGCACTGGGCCAATTTCCTTCATCACGATTGCGGTGCCTAACCGCGAACGTGAAAGCCACTGCTTCCTCCTTCATCGAACGCGTGCCAGGGACCTGAGCGCGAAGCACAACTCAGGACCCCTAAGCATTTCCTCTTCGCGAATGCGTGGAGCAAGACGCGAACGCGAAGGCAAACGGGCCCCAACCTACGCGAACTCGGCCTCCCATCGCTAACGCGAAGGTCAAAATCCTTGGCTTTCTAATTCCTTCTACACGTTTGTGACATACCTCTGCAAACGCGAAGCACAAAGTTCTGCAACACCAACAACAGAACACCAGCAATCCTTTAAGTACAAAAATAGCCCGATTGACCATCCGAAATCACCCCGAGGCCCTCGGGACCTCAACCAAAAGCACAGATATGCTCTAATACCTCATTGAAAATTGCTTGAGCCATAAAATCACTATCGTAAACATAAAAAATAATCGAATTATCATGGATTCAAGCCTAAGTTAAACTAAAACTTTCGAAACTTGCATTTGATCAAAAACCCAAGCAAACGATGTCAGAATGATCTGAAAATTTGCACGCATATCCAAAATCACCTAACAGAAATATTGAAACTCTCGAAATTCAGTTTTGACCCTGGGATCAACATCTCACCTATCAATCGGAATTCGCCAAAATTCAAACTTAGCCAATTCAAGCCTAATTCTACATCGGACCTCCAAATTCAATTGCGATTGCGCTCCTAAATCACAAATCATCACCCGAAACTAGTAGAATCATCGAAAATCTATTTTGAGCCCTCTAACTCATAATTCGACATTCAGTTGACTTTTCCAAACTAACTTTCTCATAAAGAGACTAATTGTCTTATTTCTAACCGAACTCTATCCGAATTAATTCAAATTCACCAAACACATATATTGAAACATATAGAAACATAAAACGGGGAAAACAGGGTGGTGACTCACGTGACGACGGATCAGGTCGTTACACAGGATTTTCTTGTGAAGAGTTTCATTAGACCCAGCATTTTGCCTTGGGGTGCGCCGGTGTTATTTGTGAAGAAAATGGATGGTTTGATAAGGATGTGCATTGATTACTGGTAATTTAACAAAGTAATGATAAAGAACAAGTATCCACCACCAAGGATTGACGATTTGTTCGACCAGCTTCAGGGTGCAAATGTGTTTTCAAAGATAGATTTGAGATCTGGCTACCATCAGCCGAGGATTAGGGCATCTGATGTCCCTAAGACAACATTTCGCACTCGGTATGGACATTATGAGTTCCTGGTCATGTTGTTTGGGTTGACCAATACTTAGTAAAATATAGTGCCTTTTAGCGTAGTAAAATATAGAACATTTTAGAGTACTAAAATGTAGAGCCTTTTAGCGTAGTAAAATGTAGAGCATTTTAGCATAGAGTCTATGTAGTTTAAGAATGTTACAAACTCACAAAAGTACAAACTAGTATATGTCCAATTTAATATTTTATTTAATTTTCAAATTAACTCCAATATCGAGCTTGAACACATACATAATTATTCAGTCCGATTTAATAATTTTTAATTTAATTCCTTAAGCTAACAAAATTCTAAAATTATTAAAATTGATACGCATAAAAATTAAGGATAACTCGGTGCTACCGGGCCTCAAAAATCAAGCCTGGAACCCATGCATAATTATTCTGTTTAATATTAAATATAATTAATTAATTTATTTATTAAGATAATAAATTTCTAAATATTAAAATTGCCACGCATAATAATTAAGAATAAGTCGGTGCTACCTGGCCTAAAATATCAAGCCTGTAACCCATACTTAATCATTCAGTCCAATATTAAACATAATTAATTATTTAATTCATTTGGCTAATAAAATTCTAAAAATATTGAAATTGACACGCATAATAATTAAGGATAAGTCGGTGCTAACGGACCTAAAAAATCAAGCCTGGAACCTCGTACACTTTTGGTCTAGCGAGAGGTGGAGGTACATGCTCCCTCGTCAGCTTAGGTTCAACATTCACTTCCTTCTCATCATCACCCCCATCATGGAAGGATGTGTCATCCCCAGACTTATCCGCATTGTTGTCATAATCACTATCATCTTCCTGACTCTGCGCATCTGCCAAATCACGAGTAAATACATCGTTTATGGGCAAATGTGTGAGGTCAGGAGCTTCAACAAGCTCGTTTTCACCGCACAAAAAGAATAAAATGATAAGTTACCCAACTAGATAAATACTTTAGATATATCTATATTACTTTACTTACAAGTCGTATTGTCTTAACGTTTCATGCTGGATATTTTTTTGTTGGTGATGACTCCCGGATGGACACCGTGGTCCAATACTCCAGAACTATGCATATTCCAGCTAGAGGCGGGGTCATAACTTGTAAAATTCATATCCGGACGGTAGCTCCTATGAAAAATATGAGTGTTAATAGAAATCCAATAAAAACATAAAGCAAACATTGCTAAAGCATAGTAAAATTGAAGTTTACCAGTCGTCTTGTTGATTATATAAAGTCGAAACATTATTTTGTGGCTGCTCATTCGCCGGTGGTGACAAGTTTAAATCAAGGCAAGCTCTTTCATTAGCAATCTGTCTGGCAAAAATTGCTCCAGAATAACCATCCGATGATTGGGGGTTATCCCTACTATGCACGTCCTCATTATTGAAAACGTCTTCCCCCTTGATGTACATTTCTAATAATTTTATTACAATAAATTCCCTGTATTCATCTGGAATCCGCAAAAAAACTCTAAGAGTTCCATCATCCTCAATGTTAAACTTAGAATAATAAGCAAACCCATGCGGATTCACTGAATACGGAAATATATCGGTTACTTTAAGATTAACCGAACGCCTTCTCTCACTCATTTTTTTTACGTAACGACGATATCAATGTAACGTACTCCATAGTAAGCGGTAATTTAACATGAGACTGTGGAGGTGAGCTATACCTCACAGAGTTATTCTCCAACGCAACCTCAACCCCCCTAATATAATGAAACCCTTATTTTTGGCACTTCAGATATTGCAAATAAAAAAGACTTATAAGAAGAAGAGAGAAGTATGAACGTAAGTTTGAAGTTAAGTATTAATTGAATTTTCATAAAATTGAAACGCCTATAAATAAGGCAAGTCCGAGCTTGAGGTGTGGAATTTTTTAAAGGAATTTACAGTACAATACTACGTTTTATGTATTTGAATTATTGTTATGTCAGTTACATTATTGGTGGGGCCACAAATCAGAGTAAAAAGCAATAAAATAATACATTTTAGTCTACTTCCCTGTATAATACTGCGTTTTACAGGAGTCCTTCAGAATTGGGCCCAATTAATATGTAATTCGCATTACTATACTGCATTTAAGTAATTTGCAGTGTAGTACTGCGAATTGCTTTAAAAAAATAATTATTTAATATTTCGCAGTACTATGCTGTGAATTATTTTAATAGTCAAATTTCCGTTGAAGTAATTTATAATACGGAGAAGGATCAGATATGCCCCTGAACTATACGTTTTGGATCAATAATGCCCGCCAACCACCTACTAGGCCAAATATGTCCTTCTATTAATGTTTTTGGCTCACAAATGCCATTTGAGTTAACGGAGGGATATGTGTCATCGTCATGTTGGTCCATTTAAAATTTTTCGTAATTAATTAAAATGACCCATTATTCATACCCAAAAAATAACTTTCGAAAGCAATTCTTCTAAAAAAATTTTTTTACTAAAACCTGAAGAAAAAAAAGGTTTTTTTCCAGTTTTTACAAAAAAATTTTTTTTTTTACTAAAACAATATTTTTGCAAAAATAAAAAAAATCTAAAAGCAATATTTTTTGTAAAAACTGAAAAAAAGTAGATGTTTTTGCTAAAATTTTCAGATTTTTTCAGTTTTTACAAAAGACCCATTTTTTATTCTAGATTTTTTTTCTAGTTTTTTTGCTAATCTGGAAAACAATTGAAAAAAGAAGCTAGAAAAATATGATGTGATGGTGTAAAAATTTCATGACACGTATCCAACTTAAACTCTATATTATAATGCAATAATACACATATATCATCGTTGTAAAAATGCGAAAAAAGTAGATTTAGCAAAAACTGGAAAATTTGATTTGATGTGATTTTTGCTAAACCGGAAAAAACTTGAAAAAAACAGTTAGAATAAAAAATGGTCTTTTGTAAAAATCGAAAAAAGCTAGAAATTTTAGCAAAAAACATCTACTTTTTTTTTGTTTTTACAAAAATATTGCTTTTTAGATTTTATTTTTGTTTTTACAAAAACATTATTTTTGTAATTTTTTTTTATTTTTTTGTAAAAACTGGAAAAATAATACATTTTTCTTTATTTTTAGTAAAAAAAAGTTTTATCAGAAGAATTGCCTTCGAAAATTATTTTTTGGGTATGAATAATGTGTCTTTTTAATTAATTACGAAATATTTAGAACAAACCAATAGGACGAGGACACGTGTCCCTCCGTTAACTCAAATGGCATTTGTGAGCCAAAAACATTAATGGAAAGACATATTTAGCCCAATATGTAGATGTAGTGCATTATTGATCCAAAACGTATAATTTAGGGGTATATCTGACCCTTTTTCGTTTATAATATTATACTGCAAAATATTTATTTGTATAACTTTTCTTTTGCACTAAAAAGTGACTTTTGTCCAAAAAAATCATCAATTAAATTTCAGACTCGAGAACATAATGGGGTGGTTTGGTCGAATATTGGAGTGCCACGATTTTGAAGTCATTAAGATGGCCGGCGTTCCTTAAAGAGAAATTAGAAGCCAATTCTATGGTCTTACAACGCGTGTGAATTGGAATCCAAATGAAATACTACGCGATTACGAACCAAACTATAGAGAGAAAGAAAGAAAAAGAACCAAAAAAAAAAAGAAAAAAATTATTGGTTCAAAATGAACAATAATATTTTTTTTGGTAATTAAAATTTTGTATTAATCACCAAAGAGGTTTCTTTACAAATCCATAGTGCAGCTAAACACAGCTGACTATCAAAAAGAAAACTTAATCAAACGTCTACTGATACTGTACCTATCCTTCTATTTACATTAGAGACTGCTGAAGCTGTAGGCTAACTTTAGGGGGACTCCTAACATTACAAACATATGCAATAGTCCTAAGTAATTGATCACTAGAACAAGAGACATTCTTAAACAACCTCGAGTTTCTCTCTAACCAAATGGCATAGAACAGTTCTGCTATAGTCATTTTGACAATGTGAGCTCGACTAGTTTTCCCTTTAGCTTTGGCAATGATCCAGTGAATAAACTGCTCCCAGTTCTGATAATTGGGTTGAGTTACTCCAATCCATACCATTATTTGATGCCTCAGTTGTCTAACAAAGGGACAGGAAAAGAAAAGATGATCTTTGTTCTCCATACCTTGTTGACATAAAGCACAGGTGCTATCCATAGTCAAGTTCCATTGGTCCAACCTATCTTTAGTAGGTAATCTGTCTTGCAATACCAACCAGAGGTTGAAGACTGCCTTGGGTCTGGCATAGTTTTGGATGGTTAGGTTCTTCCACAAGACTCTGGGCAATTGTCCAATCTGGTGTAGGTACATCATCTTTATAGTACACAATGGTTGATTCATCATCTGAGATTGCTGCAATGTAACAGTAGCTTCAATAATCTTCTGGACCATCCAGCAGGCTTGGTTGCGAATAACTATGGAATCTAGCTGCTGTTGTTTTATATAAACTGTGTGAATCCACCTTACCCATAGAGCATCCTTCTTGTGAGCCAAATCCCATCCAAGCTTGGTAATTGCAGCTTTGTTCCACACTAGCAGGTTCATAATATTTAAGCATCCAGCTGACTTAGGCAAGCATACTTTATCCCAGGCTATATATGCTTTCTTTGATATATTGGCTGAACATGTCCACACAAAGGATCTACATACTGCTTCTAGCATCTTTAAGATTTTTGAAGGAATAAGGAAAAGTTGGGCCCAGTAAGCTTGTATGCCAAATATCACTGATTGAACCAATTGAACTCTACCAGCATAAGACAATTTTCTGGCAGTCCAGGATGTGATCCTGGCAGTGATCTTATCCACCAGTGGCTGCCATTGGACTAAAGACATTTTCTTGGTAGATAAGGGAACTCCCAAGTATTTGAAAGGCAACTCCCCATATACATAGCCAAGATGATCAACAATTTGATGCTGGATATCAGTAGGAATACCACCAAAATAAATAGAACTCTTACTCAGATTAGCTTTCATCCCAGAGGCTTCAGTGAAGTGAGAAAAGTACTTAAACATGGCTGCTACAGACTGATGCTCTCCTTTGACAAACAGCAAAAGGTCATATGCAAAGCTAAGGTGAGTAATGCCTAGCTTTTTACAGCCAGGGTGAAATAGGAAACCTGTATCCTTCTTCAATTCAGCAAGAGCTCCACTTAGGTACTCCATCACTATGGCAAATAGAAAGGGGGAAATTGGATCACCCTGTCTCAAGCCTTTAGCTGCTTGGAAGGGTTCAATAGTTTCCCCATTCACCATCACTGTATAGCTGACTGTTTGGACACATTCCATGATCCACTTCATAAATCTACTTGGGAAGTTTAAGGCCTCCATTACCTGCTGTAAGAAGATCCATTCAACAGAGTCATATGCCCTGTAAATCTATTTTAATCATGTATCTAGGAGACACATGAGCTCTTGTATAGTGTTTAATTAGTTCATGGGCTAGTATACATTATCTGCAATCCTCCTGTCTGGGATAAATCCTGCTTGGGCATCACAAATAATATTGGCCATACATTTTTGTAGTCTGTTGGCCAGTATCTTAGAAATTATTTTATATAAGACTAAGCAGCAAGAAATTGGTCGATACTCCTTGACTGATTGTGGATTAGCATCTTTAGGTATCAAGGTGAGGGAAGCACAATTAGTTGGTCTATACATTTTGCTGGACTGGAAGAAATTCATAACTGCCTTGATTATATGATTGCCAGTGATACTCCAGGTCTGCTTAAAGAAAGCAGCATTATAGCCATCAATCCCCGGTGCTTTGTCATCACCAATGGATTTTAAACTGTCCAGAATCTCATCAGTAGTGATATCAGCAGCTAACTGTTGCTTCTGGTGATGTGTGAGCTTTGGAACATTACTCATATACAATCTATTAGTTGCTGGTAGTGAGGCAGCTGATGTTCCCATCAAAGACTTATAGAAATCCTTGATCTCCTTTCTAAGGTCATCTGGATTGGTAAGCCTGGTTCCCCCTGCTGTAATCAGTTCTGTTATGCTTTTGTATTGATTCCTTTCCTTCAAGACAGCATTAAAATATTTATTATTTGAGTCTCCCAATTGAATCCATCTGGCCCTGGACTTCTGTTGTAGGATATTCTCTTCTATCATTGACCATTTTTCTAACTTCAAGACTAGTTCCTTCTCTTTAATCTGCAAATCATCAGTGTAATTCAGCATCATCTGGTTCTGAATGTCCTTCAACTCCTCCCTGCTAGACTCAATTTTCTGTTAAATATTCTTAAAATCTCTAACATTTAGAGATTTTAAAACTGGTTTTAGTTCTTTGAGATTATTCCACACCTCCTTGACAGTACCTTGAGTAGTATTTCTCCAATTCTCCTTGATAAGTTGCTGGAAGTCCTTATGATTAGCCCATGCATTATAGAATCTGAAGGGGGTCTTCCTGATCATAGTAGCTTCAGTCAAAGTGAGCACCATTGGATTATGATTAGAGATTAGTGGTGGGTCATATACAGTTTGTACATGGCTCCATTTAATCATCCATTCGTAATTGCCAAATATTCTGTCCAATCTGCTACAAACTCTATCATTGCCAGTTTGTTTATTGGTCCATGTGAAAAATTCTCCTTTCCAAGGAAGTTCTGATAGCTCAGCCAGTTGGATACATTGAGTAAAATCCAGAATTTCAGCTTGTTTAACTTGACTACAGGATTGCCTATCATTGATAGACATAACAACATTGAAATCACCTGCTACTAGCCAAGGGTCTGTAATACCAGCAGCAAGATTCTGTAGTTGTTGCCACAGTGTTCTCCTTTGATCCAATCCATTGAAGCCATACACCACAGTGAGGAAGAAAACCAGATCACCTGCAGGAGTGTTAACACTACTATGAAGGAATTGAGCCTCCTCCTGAATACCAGTGATCCTAACCTTCTAAGTATCCCATAGGACCCAAATTCTATCCCTTGGAGAGTCCCTATAGTTACTGAGCATATCCCATCCTGGAACCAACAGTTTAGCTATTCTATCTACATTTCTCTCCTTAACCTTTGTCTCTACCAGACCAACAAGGTTAAATTTATTATATCTAAAATATTCCTTAGCTTCCTTCTGCTTATACCTCTTATTCGCACCTCTAATGTTCCAAAATAAAAACTTCACTGGGTATAACTAGGACCCCCTTCATCTGGGGGGTTTCCTGGTCTACTAGCTGAAATTACTTGAAATCTGTTACTCATCACAACAGGAGATAAAGGGGGAAAGTTTGCAAGATTGAACACTGGAGATTGCACCTGTTTGCCCCTATCTTCCTGTTTGTTCAACTCTGTACTTCCTAAAGGAGCAACATCTTTAGGAGGTACATCATTCTGCTTTGGTCCAAGCTGTTGTTTAGGAGCCTCCTGTTACTGCATAACAGTCTGGTTTGGAACTTTAGCTCTCCATTCCTGAAATACTCTAGGCTTTTGCATTTAATTAGGTTGGGAAGGTTTGGGATTAGCCAGACAATTGTGTCCAACCATAAGACATTTCTCACAATATGATGGTTTCCAATCATAGGACACTTCCTGCACAAATTTCTTCCCATTTGGATCTATTAGCTCAATCTCACTTGGCAATTCTTTAGAGACATTCACCTCAATAAGCATGCGTGCATAAGAAATTCTAGTCTGCTTAGTCGTACATTCATCTGCAAAAATGGGCTTATCAAGGACACTGGCTATCCTACTGAAAGACCTGATTCCCCAGCATGACATAGGGAGTTTAGGAAACTTGACCCACAGAGGAATTTCAGTAGGAAAAGCAGCATTGAAATCAAAATCAGCAGTCCATTGTTTTAGTACCATAGGTCTATTTGCAATGGAGTATGGACCAGCACAGAGAACTTATCGAAATTTGACTACATAATAGCCCTCCTCATGGTAGTATAGATCTGGTTCTGGTACATGGGACCAATGTAGGTTAATGAAGCGTTTCATTGTATTGTACCCTGGTCCAGTCCCTAACACAAAAACTACTAGGGCACATTTCCATTTCTGTTCTTCTGCCTCCACTTCCTCTTTAATCAGATGACCTACAGGTTTACCATCAATCAGAGTATGTGGGATATACTCCAACGCCATGCCATTAGAAGCAAATCAGTTCTTCTGGAAGAGATTTGCCCACCCTTTGGCTACTTCATTGGTCCCCTCTGGTTCTGTCACTGGTGTTTGAGATAGGTTCTGCATGTGGTCGATTCCACCATTTCCTTGTACCATCTGGGGTTGAGGAAGCAAAGAAACTTCATCTGCTTCTAATACCTCATCTGATTGTGTCAATGGAACAGTGATAGTCAATGGAGCAGTATCAGCTACTGGAGCAGTATCAATGGGTTTATTTACACTGGCTGGATGGTTTATAGTTGAAATGATGCGACCTATGGTTGTAATCGGCAGTTTACGAGGTCGACCGCTGCCTCACCCCTTCCTCTCGCAAGAAAATACATTTGAATATCATGAGATAAATAAGATCCCTCAACTTATAATCGGTCCTGTAAATAAATAAAGAAACCCCTGATAGAAACATAGGCAAAGCTAGACCATTCGTTAAGGGTTCGAAAAAATTTCGTAATTTTTGCTTTTTGTACTATCAAATTTATTGATTATAATTTAATATGTAATATCAAACTTAGTAACTAACACATAACTTCAAATTCTCATTCCGTCTCTACGTAGAGGCCACTATTTTCTTTTGTTATGAGTAATACCTCACAATATTAACAAAAATCAAGCAGTAATGTATTTGTTTCGCTTATTTCTCATATTAATTTTGTTTTTATTTAATGCAAGTTATGGTTCAAACACGTTTCCTATTGTTTGACCATCTCCTTCTCCAAGAGACCACACGGTTCGTTATTGCACGTTAGTTTAGAATTTCAATTTACAAACTTGTAAACATAAAATTATAAAATCAATGATTCAAAAATAATTTTAATTTAATGAAGTAAAAACAACGTGGCTATCCAAATCCTTGTCTGGTCTTCCAAAATGAAAAAAAATAAAATAAAACACTTACTTCAATAAAAAATGCAAACTTAATAGGTAGGAATTGCGATTTTTTCCTTCTTCTTTTGCCTTTCTGGCCCTAACCATTTTTTTATTGACCGTGACTTATTTTGTTTTAGTAGCGTATTTTACCTTTTCTAAGTCTATCTAAAAAAAGAATGAACATATTTTTATATATAATAACTTTAGTTTAATATTTATTTTGCTCTAAATATCACCACTTATATGAATGACATGACACATTTAAAACTAACAATTTAAAGTGTATTTTATACACAAATTTAGTTAAACATCATAAGATTCGATTTTTTTATACTAATAAAATTTATATTAGTCAAACTAAAACACATAAAATAAATCTAATTGAGTGTGTGTGTATATATATATATATATATATATATATATATATATATATATATATATATATATATATATATATATATATATATATATATATATATATATATATATATATATATATATATATATATATATATATATATATATATCTTGGTGCACAAAACATCCCACATTCATGCGATGGTTCGGAGAAGGGTTACACCCTAGGCGGTGGCGAAGCCAGAAATTTTCTAAAGGGTATTCAAACTTGAAATAAGCAAAAAAAAAAAAAAAAATTCAACAAAGGATGTTCAATATATGTTATATACCTTTAAAATTGAATATTTTACTTATATATGCAGTGTAATTTTCCGATAAATGGTGGTCAATAATCCTAACTTAAGTGTGGTTTCGCCCCTGACCCTAGGGAACGAGATATAGATAGCCTAGCCTAGCATAAGTATTAGTGACTGCTTTCACGGTTCAAACTTGTGACCAGATCACACATAAATAACTTCACCGTTATTCTAAGATAACTTTACCGTTACTCTAAAAATAACTTTACCGTTACTCTAAAAATAACTTTACCTTTTTCATTTGGTAAATTTGGTTTTCTTGTCCTCATTTATGCTTCAATAATGTGCGCTATTACACATTATTGGAGGGTAAGGTAGTTGCTACAACTTTAAAAACAAAACGACTTTCATCCTATATTTATTTCTCCAACTAACACAACCCATCTTTCTAGGTACAAGGTTATTTGCTCGTTCACGTGAATAAATAAAGTTTCTTACAGAAAACCAACTGGCAAAAATCAATTGGACCAAAGGAACATAATCAAGACTACTAATTGCAGTTATAATAATTGTTAGTACTTTTTTTACAATTTCACCTTAACACCATTTAAATGTAGGGATTTAATATTATTTCACTAAATATAAAAGTTTTTATTTCTCATCTTCTATTATTCACCGGCTTATTGTATTTCGATAAATTTTTCTAATTAAGAGACAAAAAAAGAATATAATAAAACAGTTAGGATTAAAAAGTTTGAAAAATGAACATTGAGCCTAACTCAACTTTAAAATAGGAGGAAGAAGAAGATATAATGTGGTTTTGATACTATGATAAATGGATATTGGATCAAGCTCGATTCCTCAAGCCATATAAGGGGACAAAATAGCCTCGCACACCCACCAATGTGGGACTCAGACCGACTCAGACCCCCCTTTCACGTCTGACACGTAAATTGGAGCGTGAACACATAAATAAAGGCCCAACATCAGTAATAGTAATTTGAGGTGGATCTTGCTTTGATACCATTTAATTGTAATTGAATTAGTATAAGAACCCTAGAAATGAAAAGAAGAAGTTATATTGTGGCTTTGATACTATGATAAACGAACTTTGGACCTAACTCAACACGAATTGCTAGCTCATTAGTGAGTATTGTCTAAGGCCGATACAAATGGCCTCCCACACCTACCGACGCGGGAATCAATATAGTTCCTATCATATATTTTTTAACATGATTTTGATATTTGCTTTGTCGTTCCGACTTATCTGAATTCGTGTCGTGCTCTTTATCAGAATTTCTAAATTTATAGGATTTGAACATGAAATTTCTGGTTGATTTCTCACTTAGTGTCCAATATTTACTTTGACATCTGAATTCACATTGTATAAAATTCATTTAAGGGAACCTATATTAGATTTTAACATCTAAACCAGAAGGACTCATATCAGTCTCACCATACTCCTTAACGGTAGAAAATTTACTATTTCACTCACTACCCACTACTGGTATTAGAAAAAAAAAGGAACATGTTAGGGACTATATTGTCATTACACGTAAACAATAAACAAAACAAAGAGAGAAATGAGTGTGGGAAAAAGGAAAACAACAAAGAAAATTGAGAAATCCAACTAAGATTTACCCAAATCAACCCCCCCCCACCCCCCTCCTTTTTCCCCGCGTTTTTTTCCCACTTTCCACACTAATTCCTCCCTCCGAAATCAACCTATATTAAAGCCCCCTTATATTAAACTACTAAGAGAAAAATTTAAAATAAACAAATGAAAACAAACAGCCCCTATTTCTCTCTCCTTGCTCTCGCCCAAACCCACCACAAACAGTAGAGAGAGAAAAAAAGCCGAGTTTTAGAGAGAGAAACTGAGTTTTAGAGAGAGAAAGTGAGTGCTTTCGGAAGGGAAGCTAATCCTCTGCTACTTCTCGATCTTCGATTGGCTCCAATCGGTCTCAAAGGGGGTAAGTTTATTGCTGTTTTTTTGATTTGTGACCATGCGGAGAGGTAGAGCAACCGCGGCGGCGAAGCAAGCGGCAGAGGCTGCACCGGCGGCTGGATCTGGAGGATTAAAAGAGATTAGGTTTCGTGGAGTCAGAAAACGGCCGTGGGGAAGATTTGCGGCGGAGATTAGAGACCCGTGGAAAAAAACTAGGGTTTGGCTTGGCACTTTTGATTCAGCTGAAGAAGCCGCTAAAGCTTATGACGCTGCAGCTCGGACTCTTCGGGGACCTAAAGCAAAAACTAATTTCCCTTTACCTCCGTATTCTCACTTCAATCAAACCGTAAACCCTAACGACCCGTTTATTGACCCGAGATTGTACTCACTGGAAAATCACCCGATTGTTATTCAAAGACCTACATCGAGCAGCATGAGTAGTACCGTAGAATCCTTCAGTGGGCCCAGGCCGCCGCCACGTCAGCAAACGGCGGTGTTGCCTTCGAGAAAACATCCTCGATCGCCGCCGGTCGTACCGGATGACTGCCGGAGTGATTGTGACTCGTCGTCTTCTGTTGTTGAAGACGGCAATTGTGACAATGAATATGATAATATCGTTTCCTCAGTTTTCCGGAAGCCGTTGTCTTTCGATCTCAACTTTCCGCCGCCGATGGATGCTGATTCTGATGATCTTCACTGCACAGCATTATGCCTTTGATGGAATATGGTTTTGAAATTTGGATCTGTTAATTATTCGAAAAAAGATGTATTTGGTTTCTCTTGCTTATTAATTATTGTTCTTGAGAAAAAAAAGGGGTGGAAAGGAAAAAAGATCATTGCTTTATGGCTATTGATATGAGTCTGTTGCTGGAAGAGATTTGAACTCTTCAATTTACTTATCCTATTTAATGTCATGTTATTTCATGATGGATGGATCAGTGTGTCTGATAAATGATCTGATTATGTGATCTTCAACTATATATGGGTTCTGGGATAATTAAGTTCTTTATTGTCAGCGGAACTCAGATTTATATACATTGACATGTAAAATTAGAGGGAACTTCCTATTATGATGGGAGTTCTAGTGTTCTTGATGTATGAGATGATGTATACTATCTCATCATTTTATGTAAGAATCAAGATTTCTTCTAATCAAATATTAGTTGACATGTGTTCACTATCATTTATGCTTGTCTCTGTTTTGATTTTGGTGTTATTCAGGTATAATTTTAATTCAGTATGAGTGTGTTTTCAGATTATATATGGTTGCGTACTTGTATGTTGGTCCAAGATCTAATTATTCTTTTGCTAGCAATGTGATAGAAGTTGCGGACATCAGATGTATCATGAAATTCCATTATCTGTTGGAATATAGTATTTGACATGGCTTATTGGTGCTCATTCTTGAGGGATAAGCCCAAGTGCATCAGAGAGGGTTTTGCTTGAGCTGTTAAAGTAGAACTCTTAGCTTTGTGAAGTTTCATGATCTTTTGCCAAAAAAACAAGGAAGTTTGTATTTGGTGATTGCCTGATAGCAAGCTAGAAATATCTGTCGTCTGCTAAATAGATATTTCTTATTTAAACCATGTGTTCTATGCAGAAAAGTAAACAACATTCAATCATTTGATGATCACAATCATTCAATATTTTGGAACATCAAGCGTTTTGACATGGCTTGGTCCTGTTCGTGCTCCAAGTAATAAAGCGCAGGTGGGTCACAAAAGGTTTTCCATTAGCTGCTAAAAGGAAAATACTAGCCCTGTGGTATTTGTGGATTATGGTTGTTTTGATAGTGAGCAAGGAAGTTTGTGAAATAATGGTTGTTTGGTATGTGTCTTCAATCTTCTGCCAGAAAGATACTTTTTATCTATATCAACCAAATGTCTTGTTGAGTAAAGAAACAACATTTCAATCATTTGATAGTCATTCTTTTACAGATGATCACATGTGTTAGGTTTCAACCTAGTGCTTTTATGTGAATGCTCCCTATCAGCTACTATTTGATACTGGAGTTTATGATCTCACTATTTGGATCGTTTCTCTTTTCAGATATCCTGCTTTCACTTAAAACGTCTAGAGCTATCTTATCTGAGCATTTGGAGCATTAGTGGCTGTTAACACTCTGGTTTCTCACTTAGATGATAGTTTCTACTTTGTATCACTTTCTTGCAACCTGAATGAGTGTAAAAACATTGCGTGAAGTACTAGCGGTGCAAGATTTCTTTCACTCCATGTTTTTATGTGTTTGTTGGATTCCTCAAATCTGGTGATTATGTTACATCTATACCTTTTTAAACTTGCCTTAATCTGGTGAAATTTTCTGCAGCGCTAATTAAAGTAAGTGTGTATCTGACCAATATGCAGGTATCTATTTCTGGGTGTTGTAGGCATTCCCATGTTCTTTCGAAGCATGTGTTTATGTGATTGTTAACTTATTAGTTCTTGTTCCATTCTTCAAATAGTTCATTATGTTACATAGGTGCCTTTTCAGACTCGCCTTAATTTGGTTATGTTTTTTGCAGTACTAATTAAAGTGTGTTCATACTCAACCAATATGCATGTGTGTATTTGTGTGTTGTATGGATTACCATGCAAAGCTTTTCTCACATTGATTAAATTTCTGGACCTTCTGATTCTTCATAATCCAAATTTGTTATCTAGTCTATGATATCCTGTATTTGCAGAGTTTTTAGGATCAGTGTAATTCTGTACATATTTTATAAGATGAAGACTTTATTTTCTTTCTTTTTATTGTCTAATGTTTCCTTAAGCTGTCATTTGTGTGCTTGCATCATTTCTCCAGTGTTCTCTTTTGCAGTTCTTGTTTGTACTGGGAACTTTTAGTGAAGTTTCTATGCTGAAGGAGCAGTAAATACATGAAAAAATTTGATAGCTTCTGCCAGCGCGGATATATATATATATATATATATATATATATATATATATATATATATATATATATATATATATATATATATATATATATATATATATATATATATATATATTATATATGTATGTATGTATATTATATATATGTATGAAGATTTTTGGGTGAAGTTAATTTACTATAATAACCTCTAAAAGTTAAATTACAATATTATCCTTCGCTTAAGGACAATACTTAATCTTCCCATACGTATTGCAAATATACGTTTTATGTCATCCTAAAAGATAAAACTGTACTATAATAAATCATTATTAATTTCTATAACGACTCTTAATTGTTGTCCAACTACACACTTCTCTTTGTTCCTATCAACAACAACAACTCAGTATAATCCCACTTAGTGGGGTCTGTGGAGAGTAGTGTTTTCGCAGACCTTACCCTTACCCTTGGGTATTGAGACTGTTTCCAAATAGACTCCCGGCGTCCTCCCCTCCAAAAACTTCCCACCTTGCTTTTGGGGTAACTCAAACTCACAACCTCTCGGTTGAAAGTGAGGATTGCTTACCATCGGAGCAACTCTTTTGTTTCTTTGTTCCTATCAAAACCTGAGGAATTTGTGAAGTTGGTAATCTCAGAGGTTATAAGCAAGATGAAAAAGAATCGATTATGATTCCTATGCTTTTATTGTACTTCCCGTTTCTTATCAAACATGGTAGATACAATCAATTTCCAATATTATTTGCCTCATGCTTCAGTTCTTCCCTACAACATGCATCTCCTTATTTTCTCCCCAGTCTTTTCTGTTGCCTTTTTAAATCAGCTATGTCTAAATATTATATAATTGTTAGTTTATGCTCTTTTCATTAATGATTTACTGTGTATTGTTTCTCTAATAGCTGGAAGAAATCACCAGATAGGGAATTCTCTCCCTTCTCTCTCCTCTGTCTCTAACGTCTCTCTGTCTCTAACGTCTTCTTCCAGTAACCCCCCCCCTCCCCAGCTCCCAGCCCCCCTCTCTCCCTCCCCCCGGCGACCCCCTCCCCCTCCGGCGACCCCCTCCCCCTCTGGCGACCCTTCTCCGGCAACCCCCTAAGTAAGTTCTCTCTCTTCTATCTCTCTCCCATCTCTCTCCTGTATCATCACTACCCAACCCTCACCCCCTACCCCTACCAACCCTAACTCCGGCGACCCCCCCTCTCCGGCGACCCCCATTAAGGCAACCCCTCCCCTTTCCCGAGCTAGGCAGCCCCTTTTTTTTTTAGATACAAGCCGCGGTGGACAAGGAGAGCTTACGATAGTTGGACGCGAAGAGCAAAGCAACACCGGACGAAGTGTGCAAGAGCTAGCGGTAGTTGATATCGGGCGAATCAAAGCATACTTCCAGGTTTTTCCATCGGGAGTTTGTACCTCCCGACCTCCCCTTTTTTACTCTGTACACCCTTTTACGTTTTCTATCTAAGCACCCTGTGTGTGGTTTACTTTATCGATTCCTAGCTTGGATCCTTTTGCGTATTCCGCTGTACTACGTGGGTGCGTCACTATCTTGCGTAATCGGTTGGGGATAGTGACCGCGGCGGAGATGGTAGAGTTAGGTCATGTCCTCGAGGGGCAGGGGTGGGGGCAGGGGCAAGCAGGGGGGCTGGGAGCGGTTCTGCGGGTAGGGCCGGAGGCAAGGGTGGGAAGAGGGTAGCGGACGCTCATAGATTAAGGATCGGGTTCTGGAAAGTAGGCACTCTGAAGGGTAAGTCCATTGAGCTGGCGAAGGTTCTTCAGAAGAGGAGGGTTAACATAGCCTGTGTCCAGGATACTAGGTGGAAAGGGTCGAAGGCGAGAAATGTAGACGGGATTAAGCTATGGTATTCTGGGGTCGTGAAAGGTAAGAATGGAGTGGGCATCTTGGTTGATAGGGATCTAAGGGAGTCCGTGGTCGAGGTTAGGCGAGTGAATGATAGGTTAATGTCAATTAAGTTGGTTATTGGGGGTTGCGTCCTCAACGTCATCAGCGCTTACGCGCCACAAGCGGGCTTAGACGAAGAGGTTAAGAGGCGCTTTTGGGAGGACTTAGATGATATGGTGAGTAGTATTCCCCGATCTGAGAAATTAGTTATTGGAGGGGACTTTAATGGCCATATTGGGGCTGATGCTGGTGGTTATGGTGAGGTGCACTGTGGCTTCGGCTTTGGGGTTAGGAACGGAGGAGGCACGTCACTGCTTGATTTCGCCAGGGCTTCCGAGCTTTTGGTTGCGAACTTGACATTTCAGAAGAGGGAGGAGCATTTGGTCACCTTCAAGAGTTTGGTGGCGAGGACTCAGATTGATTACCTCCTCCTCGGAAGGAGCGATAAGGGTATGTGCAAGGACTGCAAGGTTATTCCGGGAGAGTCCCTTTCGACTCTTCATAGACTCCTAGTGATGGATGTCGGTCTCTGGGTGAAGTGGAAGAGGAGGGGTGCTCGGGGACAACCGCGGATTAGATGGAGTGTTTTGACTAAGGAGAAAGCACAGGAGTTGGAGAGTAGGTTAGCCGAGGGCGGAGCTTGGAGGAGTTCTGGGGAAGCGGATAATATGTGGTCAAAGACGGCGAACTTGGTTAGGGAGGTAGCATGAGATGTGGTCGGCGTAGCCAAAGGCTATTCAGGCAGACATCAGGGTGACTGGTGGTGGAACGATGTAGTCCAAGGAAAAGTGAAGGCAAAGAAGGCGGCGTTTGCTAAGATGGCAGGGAGCACAAGCGAGGAAGAACGTAGAGCGAACATGGAGATCTACAAAGCGGCGAGGAAAGAAGCAAAGATGGCGGTCACGGAAGCAAAAAACGCGGCGTTTGGTCGCATGTACGAGGAATTAGGGGAGAAAGGCGGGGACATGAAGTTATTCCGGTTAGCTAAACAAAGGAAAAGGAAGGCACGTGATCTTGACCAAGTTAGGTGCATCAAGGGCGAGGATGGTAGAGTTCTGATGGGGGAGTCTCAAGTCAAGCAGAGGTGGCAGGCATACTTTCGAGACTTACTTAACGATGAGGGGGATCGTAACATAGAGCTAGGGGAGTTGGGAAATTCAGAGCTACATAGAGACCTTGGGTACTGCAGACGCATTAGGGCGGAGGAGGTCATGGGGCTTTGCGTAGGATGAGCAGGGGTCGAGCGACCGGGCCTGACGAGATCCCGGTAGAGTTCTGGAAATGCATGGGTAGGTCAGGAATGGAGTGGCTCTCCAGGTTGTTCAATGCGATCTTCGGGACCAAAAAGATGCCGGAGGAGTGGAGGTGGAGTACAGTGGTGCCTTTGTACAAGAACAAAGGTGACATCCAATGCTGCAACAACTATAGGGGTATCAAATTAATAAGTCACACCATGAAGGTCTGGGAGCGGGTGATCGAGGTGAGGGTGAGGGAGATGACATCTATATCTATGAACCAGTTCGGTTTCATGCCGGGTCGCTCCACTACAGAAGCTATCCACCTTGTCAGGAGGCTGGTGGAGCAGTTCAGGGATAAGAAGAAGGACATGCACATGGTGCTTATCGACTTGGAGAAGGCGTATGACAAGGTCCCAAGGGAGGTGCTTGGAGGCGAAGAGCGTGCCAGAAGCCTACATCAGAGTAATTAAGGACACGTACGATGGAGCTAAGACTAGGGTTAGGACGGTGTGTGGCGACTCAGACCATTTTCCAGTGGTTATGGGGCTCCATCAAGGATCGGCGCTTAGCCCTCTCTTATTTGCCTTGGTGATGGATGCTCTTACCCGACATATTCAAGGGAATGTGCCTTAGTGTATGTTATTTGCTGATGACATAGTCTTGATAGACGAGACGAAGGTCGGTGTTAATGAGAGGTTAGAGGTATGGAGACAGACTCTCGAGTCTAAGGGTTTCAAAATAAGCAGATCTAAGACAGAATACCTGGAGTGCAAGTTTAGCGCCGAGCCGAGCGAAGTAGGCAGGGACGTGATGATTGGATCTCAGGTCATCGCCAAGAGGGACAGTGTCAGATATCTTGGGTCAGTGATTCACGGGGACGGAGAGATCGACGGGGACGTCACTCATCGCATAGGAGCGGGGTGGTCAAAGTGGAGGCTTGCATCAGGAGTCCTGTGTGATAAGAAAGTTCCACAAAAAATTAAGGGAAAATTTTATAGAGCTGTGGTTAGGCCTGCCATGTTGTATGGGGCGGAGTGCTGGCCAGTGAAGAACTCTCACGTTCAGAGGATGAAGGTTGCGGAGATGAGGATGCTCAGGTGGATGTGCGGGCTCACCAGGTTAGATAATTAAGAATGAAGTTATTCGAGAGAAGGTGGGGGTGGCCCCGGTGGATGCGAAGGTGCGAGAAGCGAGGCTGAGGTGGTTCGGGCATGTGCGGAGGAGAAATCCTGACGCCCCGGTGAGGAGTTGTGAGCGGCTGGCGATGGTCGGCATACGGCGAGGCAGAGGGAGGCCTAAGAGGTATTGGAAAGAGGTGACTAGGCATGACATGGCTAGAATGCGGTTTTCTGAGGACATGACCATGGATAGGAAAGTATGGAGGTCTAGTATCAGGGTTGAGGGATATGGGCCCCTAGAGTTTTTTCATACTCCACACCCGGGGTTGGGTGAGGCTTGGCATGGCTATTCATAGATGATTTGTGTATTGGATTTTGTCTTATGCTAGTTACTGTCCGATACTATTGCATGCTATTTTATTTTATTTATAGTTTTTATGTTTTCTATTTTTAGGTTTTTATGTTTAGATAATTATTTACGTTATTTATGTTGAAGTTACTAATGCTCTTTTGTTGTTTTTGTTTTTGTTGTTCCTTTCCTTCACTGAGCCGGGGGTCGATTGGAAACAGCCTCTCTGCCCTTTCGGGTAGGGGTAAGGCCCGTCTACATATTACCCTCCCCAAACTCCACTTTGTGAGACTATACTGGGTAGTTGTTGTTGTTGTTGTTGTTTCCCTAATAGCTAATTTTTCTTGCAGATACGAAATGCAGTTCATTGGGTACAAGTAAGTCTTCAAGGTCCCTGAGTTACATCTTTCTGGTTGTGGTTTTCAAATATTCCATTAATTAAATTATAGAAATCTTACTTCTCCTCTAATGAGCTCTTTTTCTTGAACGCCGGTTGACTTCTCAGATTTTCCATATTCATCTAAGGTAATATAAGCTTTCATCATAACTGTTATGTTTATTTCTTATATATGCATGCTACAATCTATATAAGTTGTATGCTTATATGTTTATTTCAATTATATGCATGTTTACATACTGTGCGCAAGTTTTGATATATCTTTACCGTTTTAAGAAGCTTTTAACCAACTGACATGAAACACACGTGCAATGCACGTGTTTAGAAACTAGTATATATATTTATATATATAAGAAAAAATTCGTTTTATGACTCTATATATTATATATTTTTACCTTTTCCTTGAACCCCTTTTACAGAAATTCTGCCTCCGCTACTGACTTCTGCCAGATCAACCCCTAAACTATCTGCTGGAGGTTTCTAACTTCTATATTTACCATGTTATATTGGCATCAAAGCTGGTTTATTTTTGGTAGGAATTTATGAGAAAAGTTGTGAAACAAGTTTGCTTTGTTGATTGGTTTATTGCGATGGTAGTATTACTTAGTGGTATGGCTTAGATGAGGTGGTTAAAAATTAGGATTATTTAACTCTTATAGCAAACGCTGATATCTTCTTTATTTTGAATAAATACCCTTTTAAAAAATTAAATTTCATAGTTATTTTTTGATTTTTTATAACCAAATATTTATTTATGGTCATCTCCTACTCTTAAGTTATAAAATAAATTTTGTATTATTTTTTTCTCTCCAGTCAAATTACTCCCATCCCCTCAAATTTCTCCTATCCCTTGCCCCTGTATCTATTCTCCCTCTCTCCACACATCATCCACCTTCATCTTACAACCAGAATTCTCTAAAAAAGCATCAAATCCATCCAATTGAAGGAAGGGGTGCGTTTAATGCATTCTTCCTCTATTCTCCATCCAATTGAAGGAAGGGATACTTTCAAATCCATCCTTTACCCCATATCTATTGTCCCTCCCTCTCTCTCATCTTTCACTTCATCTTACTATCAGAATTCTCAGGCAAAGCATCAGAATTAGAGTTTTCCGGCAAAGACTTTTGGGCTGTCGAGCAATATCCAATATAGAAATTTTCTCCGGCGTAACAACGGCAACCGGAGGCAATAGTGACGACGAACGAGGGCTGGATACTGATGCTGCTTCAACCTCACCGCCGCCGCCCCGGACTACTTGTGCCCACGGTGCTTGTAAACTTCGTCGAGATTGTGGACTGTTGACTGTGGCTCCGACAGCTTCAATTACAAAGAACATGTTTTTTGAAGCGCACATGAGGGTATTATGGTAACAGGAACAGTGGCGTTTTGAGTCAGAATTACGGCCCTCTCGACGAGACAACATTAAGGTTGTTCTTGAACAAAGACGACGGAGTTTGGGGCTGAGTAACTTGAATTTTCTGTTAATATATTTCAATGTATCTCGTTGTATTTTCATGTATTTCAGTGTATTTATTGTATTTCAATGTATCTTGCCGTATTTCATGTATTTCATTGTATTTATTGTCTCGTTGTATTCCATGAATGTATTCATATATTTTTTAATTAATATAATTTATGTATTTAGATGTATATATGTATTCAAATTGCTATATTTTTGGGTATTTTTCGGTTGAGAATCTTTTTTATAACTGGAAATACAACTTTTGTGTGTTATAATTGAGTTTGTTGAGTTATATTAGGAGTCTATTATGTTAATCGATTCATTTTCCATTTAAAAACAGTTGAATAGACCATGAATTGTGCTATTTACATTACTGTATTTACAACATATCGTGAATATAGTCGAATACAATAATATGTCTAACTATAAACCCATGTTTCAGGTCATGAATACAGTTGAATATAAAAATTTGTCTGTTGTAGTCCCCCGTTTCACTCCTAGAAATGCTACTATACTAATGAATACCGTAGTTTAAATACACTGAATACGCTCTAAAAAACCTGAAAATATAGCTATAGGAAGTAATATAGTAAATAGTAGCTGCAACTAGCTAATAACTACTAACACTAACCAATAGTGGTTTATGAAAATTTCTCTAAAAATTATGGAGATTAGGGTTCAAATTGCAGCAAAGACAAATCATAAGGGGCAAGTGCATAGATAGCCATTCTTAGGATGCTTTTTAGATATTAGTCTTCACTTATTTTGTCCTGAAATTTTAAACCAAAAATCTTAACTTTAGGATAATTCATGACATTTTTGTCCTGAAAAATTAAAATCGAAAAACTAAAATTCAGGACGCATTGACTACTTCGTAAATAGCAACTCTTTAGAGTGATTACTTGGTGTCACTTCTACAATCAATCCGTAAGGCTTTTGTTATTTTTAGTTCACACTAGAATCTATTTTTATTCGGTGACTGAAAATATATATAAAATTTACATAATTTTTTGTGCATATATATATATATATATATATATATATATATATTAACTATTATTTTAAAAGCGGCTATAATGTCATTTTTCCCAACCCAGCCTAAGCACAAGATAGGAAAGTATTAGGCGGAGTCGTTGAGGAGCACATAGCTGACTAGGGGAATGCATTAGTTTCAGGAGTACAAAATCCAATTGAAGAGGAAATGATTTTACATTAACCCTTTTCAATTTGAATGTAGCAAGATTATTTTGCAAAGGTCATTAGTATTTTATTTCAGATGTCTTACATTAAAAATAAAATCTTTTTAGAAGATTGTAATGGATCACAGATCGAACACAAGAGCCCATTCTGTTCAACTCATATCAAATTTTATTCTTTTTTTTTTGTTTTTCTTAAAATTGGTTTTATTACCAAACAAAATTATTTATTTATTTATTATATTTATATATAACATATAAAACAAAACAAAAAAATTCTTGTAAACAAATCTTTTGACAAGTTTTCTTGGGGTTCAGTTGGGCAACATATTTTGCCCAAATCAATCCAACCTATAGATGGGCTAAATTGAACGGGTCAAAATAAATTGAGTTAAGAAATGCATGGATCATTAACCTTCCAAACTTGGACACATTGGATGAATTATATTGAAATTTTTACTTAGCTATACTGTATTAAAAATTTATTTACCTATATTTTCTACGCTTGTACTTTTTTTCCCTCTTCTCTTCTCTCTCTCTTTTTTTCAAACATCAAAAGCCCTTAATCTACGCCAGAATCTTCATCTTCTCTCCTCCCAGACAACTTTATATTATTAAAAAATCATCCAATGTATCTTTTTTTTTTGCTGGAAGATTAGACAACACTGGAAAAGAAGAAATATTCAGGAATTATATGATAATTGTAGCATAATTATTTGAATTGTATCAGATACATCAATGCCTAAATCATACTTGTATCACAATTGCATCTATGTAATATATTAATCCCAAAATAATACTTGATACAATACAAATAAATTAATATATAATTATCGTATATTGTGATACAAATTGTGAAATTTGGCACGAACTCACAACTGCTCGATCGTAACAATATATAATAAATATACAATTTATCATATATTTCTAATACAATTCATTTAACAATTATGATACATATACAATTATAATACAATCGCGTTATATTTCTGAAAGCTATGATAAAATTATGATCTCCATCTTCTTCAAGTTTCAATCCCAACTGTACACTAAAAATCTAACATAATCGTGTTATAATTGTATTAGCATTGTATCAAGTATTATTTTGGATATTGATAAATCATATATATGTCACATACAATAAAAAAATTAGAAAGAAAAAAAAGAAGATTCAAAATTTGCCCACAACTTGATTCAAAAGTAATATTTCGAATTTTGCCTGTATTGTATGAATAAGAAAGAGAGATTTGGATCATTAGTAAGAAAGTGAAAAATTGGGTTTGAAAAGCTTTGAAAAAAAGGAAAAGAATCGACAATATTGGAGAGATAACAGTGGTTATAAAAAATTAAGAGAGATTTTGTGTGTTTATGATAGACTAAATTTACAGGATCTTGATTTTTTTTTCTTTTTTATGATTTTGTATATAATTTATAATTACAAATATACAAAGTAATTAATAAGAAACCTAAATAAAAGAAGTAAATAGGTTTCTATTATAGTATAGCTAGGTAAAATTCCCAATCATATTTGAAAATTTTTTAGTAACCACTTTGTTTTAGTGATTATTAGCTTGCTATAGATACCATTTACTAAATTACTTCCTATAGCTATATTTTCAGTTGTTATAGACTGTATTCGGGCATAACTCGGTAGAAAACAGGGAAATCCAGCTAAGCAAAGAGTGTATTCGACTGTATTCGCGAATTGTATTCGTGAATACAATAATAGAATTTGCGAAAAAAAGGTCTTCACCTGTTTAAAAATGATAAGTGAATTAATTAACACGATATACTCCTATATAACTCAACAAACTCAATTATAACACACAAAATTTGTATTTTCAGTTATAGAAAAAAATCTCAACCGAAAAACGTCCCAAAAATAAGCAATCTTCAGAGATTCAATCCATCCTTTTTTTTATTGGTATCTTTACTAAAATAGTTTTTAGTGGTATCATTATAAATAGTTTTATATATTGAAATTATATAATATATTGAATACAATTAAATATATAAAAATACATTAAAAACATGAAGTATAACAAGTCATCTATAGTGCAAAAACATATGATATGACTACATTTGATCACGCCCAATTATACCTTATAAAAAGAACACACGAACGTTACAAATAGGGCTGTCAAATTTGGCCCAAGCCCAAATGACCCATCCAACCCGCCAAAGATTGGCTGGTTATTGACATGCCCGTTTGTTGAACTAAGTCCATCTTGACCAAACCCATTTAAGTTGGGCTAATGTTTAGCCCAAATTGATCCATGAGTAAGTTTGTCAAAATATCTTTAAAATAGTTTTATTTTTTATTTAATATTTTAAATATGACCATAACAAAAGCAAAAAAGCTTTATTTATTAATTATATAATTTATAAAAGATAAGACATATTAATTAAAGTTTAATAAGAGTTTGGCATGTTGGGTTATGACCCGAATTTTAACCTATCTTGACCCAACCATCTTAGCCCAAGTAACTATTGGGCGGGTCAATTATTAACTCAACCCATTTTGAGCCGCCTAAAATTGACCCAACCCGCCCATTTGACACCTCTAGTTGCAAATATAATCTGAGTATTTAGCCAGAGTCGAACCCACAAGGAATTAACCTTTCACTTACTCTCGTTAGACTTACTAATTTCACGGAATCAACTTTCCCAAACGTTGTGAATAACAATTGATGTTGTTTCTACTAATTAATAATTATTAACTCAACCCATTTTGTCAGTTGTGCATCCAGTGTTTTATGTATCCATGCTCCTGAAATATCACGATGATCCATCGTACGTGTTAGATTTCAGCACTGTCCAATTGGACAAGGATCTGTCTTATGAGGAGGAACAAGTAGCTATATTAGACCGGCATGTTTGACAGTTGAGGTCGAAGAGTTTCCCTTCTGTGCGTGTTCAGTAGAGAGGTCAGCCTCCTGAGGCATCGACCTGGGAGTCCGAGTCTGACATGCAGAGCCGTTATCCTCATTTATTTCCTGACTCAGGTACTTCTTTCTTTCGTTCTTTCGAGGACGAACAGTTATTTTAGAGGCGGAGAATGTGACGACCCAAAGAGTCATCACTTATTTTTTCTGACCATTTCGAGCTACAGAGGCATTGAAAACCTCGTTATTAGTTGTCTCGATTTACGTGTGCAGTTTGGTCACGAAGCCGGAAATTTTTTATGTTGATATATATGAACTGTGTGAAAAATTTGAAGAATTTTTATAGTAATATTGATAAAATTGACTTTGGTCAATACTTTTTGTAAACATACCCGACCCGTAATTTGATGGTCTCGGAAGGTCCTTAGAAAAATATGGGACTTGAGCATATGCCCGGAATCATATTCCGATATCCCAGGCCCTAGAAAAGAAATTTGCTGTGAAATTATTTTCTAAAAATGTTTAAGGAAAATGAAAATTAAATTTGATCAAACGTAATGGTATCGGGCTCGTATTTTAGTTCCGACACCCGGTACAGGTCATATATGTTGGTTAAGCACTTCCTGTAAAGTTTGGTTGAAAACGGACGTCGTTTGACGTGTTTCGGCCATAAATTGGAAAATTTGGAAGTTTATGAAATTTGAAAGATTTCTTGGATTTAAGGCTCAAATATTGATTTTGATGTTATATTGGCCATTTGATTGCTCGAGCAAGTTCGTATGATGTTTTAGAGTCAGTGTGCATATTTGGTTTGGAGCCCCGAGGGCTCGAGAGTGTTTCGGAGGTGCCTCGGAGTGATTCCTACTTAGGAAAAAAAATCTGAAAATTGCAGAAATAGTACCCCCATGAACAGTACGGATGAAAAATATCCATGAACAGTACCCCGAAAATTTCTGGGCAGATCATTTTGGGAAGTTTCAAAAATATTTGCCATTTTTGGCAACTTGGAGCTCGGGTGAGGCAATTTTTCGAGAGTTTTTCAAGGAATTCATCGGGGTAAGTGTTTTTAACTTAATTTTGGTTATATTGCTCGAATCTATTGTAAGTTTTAGCATTAAATCCGTGAATTTAGCGGGGAAGGCTTAGAAACCCTCTAGAATAGATTCGAGGATTTGAGAGTCGAAATGTTATCGAAATTTAGTAATTTTTGTATGGTTGAACTCGTGAGTGAATGGGTTATCGGAAAATGGTTCGAACCTCGTGGACCCGGGGTCGATTTTTACTATTCCGGACAGAATGTTGTAAAAATGTATATTTAGCCATTTGGATTATTTTGTTGAGTAGTATTGATGATATTAAATCAATTGTGTATAGATACAATTGAATTGGAGTCAAATTCGAAAGGAAAGGGCATTGCTAAAGAATTGAATTTGCGGTAAACCTTCGAGGTAAGTGTTTGATCTATCCTATCTTGAGTGAATATGAGTTGAGTCTATTTGCTAATTGCTATATGCGGAGTCCGACATATAGGCATGGTGACAAGTATCTATACGTTGGTGGTCTAGCATGACTGTTAGTCATTACTAGTGAATATTTGCTATTGTGAAATTCTTCCACACCTAATTGTTGACTTCTAGGAAATTACAAATTGTGAATTCTCGGAGCGTTGGCTCGAACAATGACATAATAATTAAGTAAGAGTTGAGCCTTAGTACTGAGTTATTGTTTTCTCTTGCCAATATTATATATATTGTGAACTGAGTTGATGATGAAATGGGAGCTGGTGGTATGCCTACCACATGTTACGATAATGAAATGGGAGAGAGTAGTACGCCTACCACAACTTATATTGATTATTGTTATTGGCCATAGTTGCCGGTGACATATTGTGAACTGAGTTGATGATGAAACGGGAGCGGGTGGTACGCCTACCACAAGATATTAATTGAATGGGAGCGGGTGGTACGCCTACCACAAGATATTAATTGAAATGGAAACGTGTGGTACGCCTGCCACAAGATATTAATCGAAATAGGAGCGGGTGGTACGCCTGCCACAAGATATTATTTAAACGGGAGCGTGTGGTACGCCTACCACAAGATATGAAATGAAATGGAATTGGGTTGCACGCCTGCAACAAGTTGACTTGAACTTGAAAGTGAATTAAATTTCTTTATTCTATTCTTGCCATTATATTTTGTTGTTACCCAGAGCATGTTTTCTTTCCTAAACATTAAATGCTATTTTCTGTCATTTTTGTCGTATATATATTTTGGACTGTACAGGTTTATGTGAGTGTCTGGTTCTAGCCTTGTCACTACTTCGTCGGGATAGGCCAGACACTTACCAACACATGGGGTCGATTATGCTGATTCTACACTCTTCACTCTTTTTGTGCAGATACAGGTTTTGGAGAGAAGCAGCAGTAGTAGTGCGGGTGTTAGTTTTGATCATCGAGACACCGAGGTAGCCTTGCAGGCATCCGCAGGAACCGGCGTCTCCTCTATCTTTACTTTTAGTCTGTTATCTCATATATTCGAGACAAACAGTATTATATTTCTTTCAGACGGCTATGTGTATTATTCTTAGAAGTTCGTTAGTATTGTGACACCAGTTTCTGGGTAGTGTATTACGTTGGAATTTCAGTATCACATCTAGTAAAATTTGTAAGTCTTCCGCTAAATTTATTTTATTCCGCTGAAATTTTAATATTGTTGATAATAGATTTAAATAAGTATTGTTAAAAATGGAAATATAAGTATGAGTTGTCTTGCCTAGCTCCTATTAGTAGACGCCATTATGACCCCTGATGGTGGGAAATTCGGGTCGTGACAACCCTGTTGATCAAATTGTTGATTCTGATTGGGATGCGATCAGAGAGCTCACTAGATTTTTAGAAAATTTTTATTATGCTACATAACAATATTCTGGTATATATTATCCTACTATTAGCCAAATATTATGGTATATTCATGGAATTTTTATTGTATTTTCTAAGTATAAAACAAATCAAACTTATGCACCGGCCATTAAAGAAATAACAACAACAACAACAACAACAATGATTTTAAAATTTAAAAAGTATTTTTCCCTATTTTCGAAGTTTATTTAATTTCTACTCTACTTAAACCATCCTTAAAACTAAGAGGTGCAAAGGGACTTGTTCTTAAAATTTATGAGAATTTTAGAAATTCAAGAAAATAAAGAACCATCTCTCAAAAAATGTCAAGCTAGCATATATTCTTCTGCTAGATTTATGTTTGATAAATATAAATCTATGGATACAACTAGTACTGAAACTGCTCCTTCTACTTCTAAATCTGGAGCATAAGTTTTATGGGAAGATATGGATGATATAATAGGTTTGTATTCCTCTATTGATGATGAACTTGATTCTTATTTTAATAAAGGATTGGAAACTATTAAAGACAAAGAAGGCAAGGAACAACTTTTGTCATGGTGGATAGGGCGTGGCAAGGGATCAGAGAGTACTTTCAGCGCGGCAAGATTTCAAATTGGAGATCATAAACATTCATTAGCGGAGGATAGTCTAGAGATTTCCGTATTATTCAGAGATTGGATTAATTCAGAAAGAAGAAAGCTTGGTTTTGAAAAATTAATCACTAGGGAAGAAGAAGAATACAATGAAATACTAACCACCGGGAGCGATGACGACATGGAGCTCATGGAACATCAATCAACATTGCTAATTCCATTAGAATGTCCGAGAGATATTATTTATAATTTACAAAGAATCTATATATGAGCTTACAAATATTAGTATGATAATTTGTAATTGGCTATTAAGAGGCCTAGTTCAAACAAAACCCTTCCTAGAATGTGGCCACGTAGATTAGGTGCTCTTCAAAAGAATTATATTTGTATTTGAGATTTTAAAGTGCTATTAATAAAATAAAAGGCTCTAAGCGTTGAATTATTTTTATGAATTGTCTAAAATAAATTATAACTCAATTATAAATTTATATTTACTAGAATATTTCATTACAAGTCTTTTGTAAAATATTTTATAATTCTTTACTTAGTTTTGTAATTTTAATTTTAACATTTAAGTTTGTTAAATAAGTAAAAAAAACTAACCGTTGCAAACTTAAAAACTTAGTCATTTTCAAAAAACTAGATATTTAAAAAAAAACTAGACATTAAAAAAAAAAAACTACACTTAAGGCCTATGAACCCATCCCGTTTCATCCCATCCTATCTAGTCCCATCCCGTTTGTTAGGCGGACAGGATGGGACGACTGTTTCGTCCCGTTTGTCCCGTCTCGTTCCGTCCCGCCTCCGTACCTCTTAAATATCATTCCATCCCGTCCCTTCCCATTGGACAACCATATGTTTGGTTCGAATCGTTCAGTTATTTGTTGTTGTTTGCTTGGCCCGATTCAAGGCCTTGAAAACTTTCTTGGGATCTGATAATGCTTCAAATACTTCACCAGTTCTTGATGAGTTTCTAGGCATGCACCTGTATAACCAAGTCAACAAACGTTAAAATTTCAATGTAAAGAATGAGTATAGAGCAAACTGACTACACTAATTTTTTTTTTGTATTTATATAAATTATAATTGATAACACCATTATTTTCTCGGCAACGACGCCAAAATTTGATCATGCCCAACTATGACTTATAGAAAGAACTTGCGGACGTTGCAAATATAATCTGAGTATTTAGACCAGGGTAAGGAACTATCCTATCAATTACTCTCGTTAGACTTACTAAATTCCACGGAATTAACTTCCCCAAACGTTGTGAGTAACAATTGATATTGTTTCTACTAACTAAGAATGAATGTAAATCTGCAACCATTTTTTGCTTCTTCATGTTCGGGTACTTCTTGATTGGGCGTTTCTTCACATTATTGACTCCAAAAAATTTCGTAGTGCTTCCTCACTTAGATTATTCCATGCAAAGCAAAAGTACACCATTTAGAGCATTTGTTATCAATTTGCCTATAAAATAACAATAAAGCATGGTAATATTAAGGTGTAAATATAATCTATATAGCCTAATATCAACATTCGTGGAATATAACGAGACAATGAATACAATAAAATACATAAAATATAACGAGATACATTGAAATACAATGAAAAAGAAGATAGTAAATACAATAAAATGCATGGAAGATAGCGAGATACATTGAAACACAATAAAAAAAAATAACAGACTATTCAAGTTCCTCAACCCCAAACTCCGTCCCCAATCCACCGATATCCAGGCCACAACCATGTGGGGCATTGTCGCCAGTTAAATGAAGACACTTGATGAAGAAGCACCAATTAAAGGATCAAACGAAAACTAAAGACAGAGCTTCTTTAGATTTCACAAGGCAAACTTGAACAATCAATGCAAATCTAAGAAAAATTTAGAATGTGTAACATAATTATGTGAAAGAAATCGCCGGCCGGAGGAGGGGATTAGGGGTGACACCACAAGGAAGGGGGAAACTGTTCACCGGCCGGAACTGTCGTTGACGGAACACAAACCCTGCTAGGGTTTCTAAAAGCAGGGGAGGAAAGAACCGGGAAAAAAAGAGAAGAAAGAGGAAAGTGAAAGGAGGAGAGAGGAAAGAGAAAGGGAGATAGAAAAATAATACACAACGTTTAATGGCTTAAAGGTAGGAAGTGACCATAAATAGATATTTTGGTATACAAATTAAAAGGAAGCTATATAAGATAATTTTTCAAAAGGGTATTTATTTATATAAATAAGATATCTAGCTTTGCTATTGAAGGTAAACCTTCCATCATATTTTTATGAACTAATTTTGTCACCTCAACATTCAACAACTATCTGCATATTTTGCCATGTACCTAGGTGCATTTGCCGTGAAATAGCATGGGCTAGCACACTGATAATTGAAAATAGCTAGCATTTGTAAAGTCAATGAAAATAATTACTATTTTAGCTTAAACGCGGAAAATTCTATCATAATATGCTGGAATATGGAGCTCATGCGAATAAACTTCCAACATATTATGATGGAATTCCGGCACATCATGAAATTCTAGCACATTATGCTGGAATATCATATGTAACAAATTCGAACTCCAGTATATTATGCTGGAGTTTTTTCAGGGTTTTAAGGGTATTTTTGTTTAAATTTTATTTTTACATGAAAAAGTAACTAAATTTCAATTACTTTTGAAACTATAACTATTTTTCAATTACCAATTATAAATTAGGCTATTTCCGATTTTTTTTGCCTATTTGCCACTAACTTTTATTCTCAATCACAAATAATTAAACCACCTAATCCCTACTTCCCTCATTCTATCTAATTCGTTGACCACCCCTTTCCATGACAAATATCATTTTGGTACATTAAATACATTTTAAGATTACAAAATTCAAAAAATTTTCATATTTTTTTAAATTCCGTGTCTAATTATACTAATGAAATTGTGAGATTCAAAAGTGCGAAGTTTAAAATATTTAATTTTTAAGGTGAATTTCAGCATAATTTCTCAATTTCTAAAATCAAACTATATCATTAAAAACCAAATAAAATTGGGCAATATACAAAACTACCGGTCGGCTGAAACTAATTGCATTCATTAGCCGAAAAATATAAAAAAATATGATTTTTTGTATATAATACATATATACACATAAATAAACATTTTATCGCTATTATTTTTTAGAGCGGTTAAAGCTATACATTTCTAAATAAATTCAGTATGATTTTTTAAAAGTTATTTATAATTTATGGCAAAAAATCTACATAAGGATACATCCCTTTTCTTTTTTATTCTCAAATGCATTTTATAAAGAGAAGAAAGTTGGACATCACATGTAGTGATAATGGGCAGGTTGGCCTTTGCATAATTGCATGTTTTTTACTATAAACTCAATACACCTGTAGCTTCTCTGCATATAATCTCCTTTTGTCTTGTTATTAAAGTTTGTAAAAGTCTCTTTCATTGTTTTTAATATATGTATAGACAAAACTAACAAACAAATCAAATTTGGTGTGTTATATATATATATATATATATATATATATATATATATATATATATATATATATATATATTTTACAGCTTTGGTTAGCTATTATGCTGACACGAGACATACCTAAGATTCCTAGGAAAGCCAAATCATATGGAGAATTTTAAAAACTTACTTATTTTTTTATGTTCGTTGCGCGCGAGAGTGAATCTATTTCGACCGCGACTTGAATTATTAATCGAACTTCAATTACTGATTGATAGGAAATTTACAAAGCAGATCGATCTTGGATCTCTTATTTCTACGGCCTAAATACTCTCCTGGAAGAATACAAAATTTCAAATGGACGTGAATAATTATAGACGTCATGTGTTTATTGATTTGATATAAATAACTGGTGTGAATTGTTTTACCCCAAGAGAATTCTCTCTTTTGACTCTAATCGCTCCAAATTGTATACATCAGTTTTTCTGCTAAAGTAACATTAAATACACTTAATTTAAAATTTCTAGAAAAGCAGATTTATTCGCTATTTATCATCATTAATACTTACTAATGCTCGATGTTTATATCGAACTTTAATGAAGTTAAACACATATTTTGGACTAAGCATCATATATCTCTCTTTTAATAATTTAATTAACCAAGCAAAATATTAGTACTAAATAATTAAGGAATTGGTTTTTCAATATTAAATTTCTTCATTATAATTTCAACATTACTTTGTCCTTATAACAAACTACTCTAAGAGTAATGATTCTTTACTTTTAACAAAGTAAATAAATTAATAAATATGCTACTACTAAATAAAAACTATTATTTTAATCATCATATAAATTGCGTTATTGAATTGTTAATCACGTAAAATTTAGAAAATTAAAAAAATAATTTAAATCCATTATGCAAATAACAAACACCAAACACCGAATGAGATTGAAAGAAAAGTGAACTACTACTAAATATAGTACATATAAATATTTTAAGGGGTATTATTACTTTTATCCCGTGCTAGAAACTATATATTTGATAGTCGAAAAAATATATTAAATTTGTATAATATTTGCATATAACATACATAAAAATACAAATTTTATAAATTTATTCGACTATTATTTTTACAATGGCTATACATCCTCATTTTTCCTATTTCTTTTTTAAAACTATAATATAACTAATATAGTTAATATTATTATATAGACACAAAATCAATATGCCAAGTTTGGTCATTGATTGGAAGAATCTTGAAGCATAATGCATTATTAACTTTCCATTATAAAAGCAATACTTGTCAGTCCTCACTGTCCTCTGCATTGCTCCTTTTGTCTTTAAAAACCTTATAGAATCATCTCTTCCTTCCTCACACACCATTAACACAGTGTACTTCTGCTTACTGATTCGATAAAATCCAATAACTTTGGTTCAGACGTTATATTTTTAAGAATTCAGAACGCATAAACTCAAAATCTTAGCTCCGTCTCTACAGTCAGAAACAACAATGTGTGACGAAAATGAAACTTTACTGATCAACAAGAACAAGGAGTTAGGGAGAAGTGTATCGAATGAATACGACGAATTGAGGAGTTTTAGGACATGGCTAAAATGGATGTGTGTAGATCAATCTGATCCATTTTCAGCTTGTCTATCCTGGTTTGTTTTTGTTCTATTGGCTATAGTTGTGCCTTGTCTTTCTCATTTCTCTTTAGCTTGTAGCGACTGTGATGCTGCGTACAGTAGGCCTTATGACAATGTTGTTCAGTTGTCGCTCAGTAGTGTTGCTGCTCTGTCTTTTATTTGTCTTTCTCGGTTTGTTAAGAAATATGGGCTGAGGAGGTTCTTGTTTCTTGACAAGCTTTGTGATGAGAGTGAAACTGTTAGAAAATGCTACACCGTACAGCTCAACGTAAGTCTTCTATCTTTTGAGAACGTTAGTTGTTATTTCTACCAGGATCCTGGATTATATTTACGTGTGATTACGTAATAAGTGACTTGATTGTGTTCTTATTTATATTACTATTTTTTGGGCCGCAAGTACATGAAACCAAAACTTTTTTCTTGATTTAGATCTGACTACCTTTTCGTTTTTCACACGCTATACAGTTGGAAGGGGAGCCTTGACGTACCTGGTAAAGTAACTGTCATGTGACCAGGATGTCAGTGCGACCCGTGGAAACAGCCTCTTGCATAAATGCAGGATAAGGTTGCTTACAATAGACCCTTGTGGTTCAGCCCTTCCCCGGAGCCTGCACATAGCGGAAGCTTAGTGCACCGGCTTGTCCTTTACACGCTATACAGTTGAAGCTGTGAATCTATTTGTTTCATAAAAAAACAAGCAAAAGTCCTTCATTTCATTATAGAATTATATTGGATTATTCACAGAATTTAAGGCAGTTGATGTGGCAAATATATTATTCTCTCCCTTTTAATTTATAAGATATAAAAGGGTAGCACGGTGCACGAAGCATTCCGCGTTTAAGCAGGGCTTGAGAAAGGGTTGCGGTGTGATGTAGGCAACCTACCCTGATGCAAACACCAATGACTGATTAGTTCACACTGGAGGCAATATAGTTTGACTCAATAGAGAGTTTAAGTTAGAATAAAAGACTTTTGAAACTTTTGGTCTTAAACATGCTGTCATATTTGTTTAGTTACGAGACTTTTGCAACTTCTGGTCACTCATGGCATAATATTTGTGTGAAAGAAAAATAGAAAATTAAAATTTAAATGGTTTTCAAATATAGAAAAGTTTTGACACTGATAAGTAAATAGTGTCACATAAACTGGAGTAAGGGTGCATATTAATAGTACATGTTCATTACTAATATGCCTTGATTCAACAAGATCTAACAATAATGTAACTCTTCTTCTCAATATGCAGAGTTCACTAAAGATCCTGTTCATATTTGTTCTACCATGTTTTGCTGCTGAATGCGCGTATAAGATTTGGTGGTACACCTCAGGTGGTACACAAATCGCCTTCTTAGGCAATGTCATCGCGAGTGACATTGTCGCGTGTATTCTAGAGCTGAGTTCTTGGCTTTACAGGACCGTCGTGTTCTTTTTAGTCTGTGTCCTATTCCGGTTGATATGTTACCTTCAAGTTCTCCGACTACAAGATTTTGCTCAGGTTTTTCATGTAGATTCGGATGTTGAGTCAGTGTTGAGAGAACATCTCAGAATCAGGAGGCATTTGAGGATCATTAGCCATAGAAATCGCGCATTCATTTTGTGGGCGTTGATGTTCATTACAGCAAGCCAATTCGCGTCCCTTCTCATGACTACGCGCTCAACTGCAGATCTTCGTATCTATAAAAGTGGTGAACTTGCGGTATGCCTTATGCGCATTCTTGATTTTTCATTGCTTCGTATATTCAACACAAATAATTTAAACTAGATCATTGATCACAATTGATATTAATTTGACACTCAACTAATGAAAATGTAGCACAAGCACATGCATATCGCTGTCCAAGTATTTCTAGCAACTGAACAGATTTGCCAAAACAATGACTCCTTCTGTTTCATTTTATATGACACTTTCCTTTTATATGAATGACACCATTCTACGTCTGATAGATTGTATAGTCCATCAGAGTCACTTTCACTATTTCTAGCCGATATATATTGATTATGCACTAATTATATATGCTTATACACATGTTATACATAGATTATACATATATACATCTGCCTATTACTAATTAGGTTAATTTTTCTATTTTTCACCTTCACGTTTGCCCTAACGACGCTAAATCTAAGTGCACTTGTGGTATGTGTCTAAGAACCTCTTTTTCTTTCTTAAAATCCGTGCTCCGGTTCAACAATTTCAACACCGTGCCCCTTCTCCAGGGCAGCAGATGAGTCTAAAGAACTGAACTATCTCACGATTTCAATCTGGTTAGAAAAACTTCTCCTGAGCAATTCATGTATCACTTGAGTAGTAGTATGAAACCTTAAGAAAAGGCGATCTACTAGTTGAAAAAAAAGTCGGATCCATTGAAGAGTTTATGTTGTCTCGGTAGGAAATAGTCCGATCTTTTATACTATTCATATAAAATGAAACCAACGGCGTACCTATTATGATTTTTATCCTAGATGACCGAGGAACTACCCCTAGTTTAGTAGTTTAACTCATTTCCCCTAGCTATTTCAGCAGATCTTCATCTTTAGTCATTTCTTTGTTAATGTTACTGGTTCGAGCGGTAGAAATAGCCTCTTGCAGAAATGTAGGGTAAGGTTGCGTATGATAGACCATTGTGGTCCGGTCCTTCCCTGGAACCCGCACATAGCAGGAGCTTAGTGCACCGAGCTGCCCTTAGTTGCTGTTACTTGTAACTAATATCGTCGCCTTAATATGCAGCTTTGCTCTGTCAGTCTTCTTGCTGGTCTCATGATACTGTTGCGAAGCGCGACCAAAATCACTCACAAGGCTCAGTCTGTGACATGCCTTGCAGCAAAATGGCATGTATGTGCAACAATAGACTCATTCGATTCGATTGAAGGCGAGACGCCAGTTACTCGGGCAACCTGTGGCCAAAGTTTTCCTGAATGTTCAGAAGGATCTGATTCTGATGATGTTGGAGATGAAGAAGATGAATTGGACAATACTAAATTTGTTCCTGCTTATGCCTATAGCACAATTTCATTCCAGAAAAGACAGGCACTAGGTATGCTGGTTAATATTATTATCTGTTAAATTTCTGTCCACTGCCAGTGTACAGTATACAGTCAAATCTCTATATAACAGCCTTGTTTGTTCCGATTTTTTTGGTTGCTATAGTGAAGTGTTGTTATAACTAACATATATTATAACATAGCATAAATATCGGTTTCGAACAAACTTAACTTTTATAGTGAATGACTGTTATATGGAGATTGATGTTACGGAGAGGTCTGATTGAAATAATTTGGGAAATATAATAAATACCTACTGTCAGTTGAGGGCCTATGATTGGAGTAGAGGGGTCACTCACCCCGTTAACTTCAACAATTTTTTTGAATATATATATTGATGGCAGTCATATATTTACTTGGTCAAAAGTTAGATGAGGGCACTGGTTGAGCAGTCCGCTTATGTGCTCTCACCACCTTCAAATCCTGTATCTACTTCTGCCTATTGTAAGAGATAATGTAAAGAAAAAATTACAATTATATATGTTTAATCCTACTCCAGTTTACCAAGGACATGACCCTCGGTAGGAAATGGTGAATGTCGGGAATTAGGGTGGAAGGTTGACAATTAGTCAGTGTCTCTTAGTCTTAGAAGTAGTACTAGTACTATTTTTGTATTTTCTTATTCCTGATTCTTTATTATTACATGTTGTGCAATTTGCTCCTGTTATATTGATGTTGATACTGTTTGTTACTTTATTTTCACTTTTCCTTACGCCTAGGAGTAAAGTCTGTGTACGCATTACGTTTATTGTTGTTATTGATGTATATGTTTAATCCTACTACTATTAAGTTCTGTATTACTGCTTGACTATTATTAACTAATTGTAGTTCATTTTGTCATACATTGCAGTGAAATATTTTGAGAACAACAGAGCAGGAGTAACAATTTATGGATTTATGTTGGATAGAAGTTCTATTCACACCATATTTGGATTAGAATTATCATTGGTGCTATGGTTGCTTGGCAAAACTATTGGCATTTCTTGAATCATCGGCTATCAGAAACGGACCTTTTGACTCGTGCAATGGTTAAACTGTAAAAATATCAGACGATGCGGATATATGAGATCAATCTTTTTCCTCAGTGCCTCCCGTTCATTTTTTTTTCATTTCATCATTTCGTTGTGTTGTTCTGTTCATAAGTCCTTGCCCTTCTTAGAAGGCGAGCGAGCGCGCATAGAGCTATTTGTGATTCAACTTTTGTATCATTTAATAAATCGTATTCTTTCTTTTACTGGTTTTTTGCTAGTAAATAACTTATCAGGATGGATTGCAGTTTTTTTTTTGATTTCTTACTCGATATTCAGTACCCATATTGGGGCTTGACTAATCCGCATTCGTGCCGGGAAGTTTAACATTTGGGTAAAGCGCTCCCTAACAAAGCGACTTCATACCAAGGGCTCGAACTCGAGATCTCTGATTAAGGATAAATGAGTACTTACCTCAACCACAACCCTTGCTGGTATGGATTGTAGTTCTGATGCCACCTTCACTTCAGTTGTTTGAGTAAATATGTTATATACATCAATTCATGGCGGGCGTAGAGTATGGTCGTCGGGTTCATCTGAATTCAGTATTTTTATCGCGAAGCATAAATTTATGTGTAAAAATCCATTATTTGCAGCAAATAATAGATCTAAATCCATAACTCTAAAAATTCAATGAGTCCAATACTTATTTTAAAAGTTGAACTCACATAATCTAAATTCTGGATCGGCCGTCTCTATATGCCATGCCACATTGTCACAATAGACCGGCACTGCTTGCATAAAATTTCCATTGGTTGCATAAGTGGTTAAATAAATGATTCAACCACCACCTGTTTGCAACAGTGAAATATTAAAAACGATTTAATTTATTTACAATTAACGAGTAAATATGTTTTTACAAGTGATTTAAGCTTTTTTAACAGGTAACTTATTTTAAATTTAAGCAACAAATACTACTTAGTATGAATAATTACATGTAATTATTTTTAAGTGACTTGATAATCTATAAAAAGGTTGAACACTTAAAAGGATTTTTAATTGGTTTAGTAGACATATATAGAACAAGAAATAATTTTATCCATGGTTATTGAATTTTTGTGTTTGTCATCCAAAAGTCATTTTTTTTTGTTACGTAAAAATCATTCAAGTTTGTATTCATTACACAAAAGTCACTTTTCTTTCTTTTGTTACACATAAATTATTTTACTTTGCTCTAGTTATCATAAAAGTAACATTTTTAGTTGAATAGTCTATTATGCCCTTGATATTATAAACTTTCATATTTATGCAGTACCTTCTATATTATATAATATAAAATATTTTTTAACTATATTTTATTTATAAATAAAATAATTTAATATTATTTTATTTATTATTTTTATAATATATTCGTATATTTACTTTTTTCTTAACGTTAATTTTTAAAATATATTAGTAGCGTTATTAAATTTGTCAATAACTTTAATATATATATTAGTAGAGAAATAAATCGGCAAGTACATTTCCGTGAGACTTTAATATATATTAGTAGAGAAATAAATCGGCAAGTACATTTCCGTGAGAAAATTTGAAGGTAAATAAACAAAGAAAATGAGGAAAAAAATCATATGTTAATATGAAGGAAATCCCTAGATAACTCTACATGCGAATTTAGCTGGGGATATTTTCTTTGGAATTTACCTGGGCAATTGGTTATTTGGAAAATTACATGGCTAGAAATTCGGGAAAAACCGTCCAAATTAATCGATCAAAGTTGGTCGGTAATGGCCAATAACCGTCCAAAATGCGATCGTTAATATGTGTTCGATATTTCGAAGGTCGGAAGAGCACACCGACCAAAGTTGGTCGGAAATTACCGACCAACTTTGGTCAGTCAATATGCAAAAAAAAAAAGAATTGCTGGAAAAAGTTGTTTTATCATACTACTAACATATCTTAAAAATTAATGTTAAGAAATATTAAATATATGAATATATTATAAAAATAATAAATAAAATACATAATTAAAAATATATTATATAGTATATAATATAGAAGTATTACATACATATGAAAGTTTATATAATATCTAGGGCATAATAGACTATTTAAATAAAAATGTTGCTTTTATGATAATTAGAGCAAAGTAAAATGATTTTTGTGTAACAAAAGAAAGAAAAATAACTTTTGTATAATTAATACAAACTTGAATGATTTTTTAAATTATATATAGGAGAATGAAAGGAAGTTAGAAAGAGAAGCTCTTGCTTCTCTCTAGAACCAAAACAACACTACCTCTTCAAACTCTTTTCCGCACCGCCTCACCATAAAACTCTTTCCTGTTCGAGACTAAACATCCACCCAAACAACTATGAATCCAGCTACGGAGATAGACCAACCCAAGCCTAATGAAGCTCCTAATGAACCTCCCAACAACAGCTCAAAACCCTCGACAATAGGAAAGGAAACACGCGACCAAACAAGCTCCTTTTCGCACAAGCTGAAGGGAAACATGGTGGGAAACACACCATCAAAATCAAATAGCAGTGCAAAAGTCAGTGGAGGGTCTCGACACTTCTGATGAATCTGAAAATCACTACAAATCCGACAACTTCATTCCCATTACTCAAACAGATAAGGAGAGGAACTACAATAACTGGACCAATGCTATTATCATAAAACTCTTTGGTAGGAAAGTAAGCCATGTCTTCTTACAAACCAAAATTATGGCTATATGAAAACCAACAGAACACATTACTCTCATAGATCTAGGAAACGACTACTACCTAATTAAGTTCATAAACTCTGAAAACGATGACAAAGACATACATGGAGGACCTTGGTTCATTGGCAACCAATTCCTCACCGTTCGAAAATGGGAACCAAAGTTTGTAGCGTCAACCGCTTCGCAAACCTATTCAGCCATCTGGACCAGGCTACCAGAGCTCCCAACGGAATTTTACGACTACGAAATACTCCAAAGAATAGGATCCAAGCTAGAAAAGTTACTTAGGATCGATCCATGCACGACATCAACCACTAGAGGCAAATACACAAAGGATCGATCCATGCACGACATCAACATGCTATGCACACATTGTGGTAGAATTGGGCCATACATTGTCAAACTGCCCACAACCTTCAAACTCAAAACGTAGCGCAACAAAAGAGAACCAAAACAATGAAGTTGGGATCGAATCCTTAACGGAAGAGATCGACCACTGGACTATAGTTACTCATAAGAAAACCAAAGCTAGGCATGAGCAAATGGAAAGAACTCATTCCCCACCTAAAGGACAAGCCAGTACAAGTCACTCAAAACTGGATACCACCATGGAAAACGAACAAAAAAAAACAATACACACATGAGCAAAATTGCGGGACCAAACAACCCACAAACGGATGGATTTTAGGAAGAAGGATACATGTGACAACCCACTAGATAATAACACAAACATGGATATTAGTAAAAGCAACCAATTCAGACCATTAAATGTGCTGGAACAAGAGTACAAGGAAACGGTACAAATCAACTCAACCCAAACCCCAAACCTAGCGGATAAAAACCAACAGACCCGAAGCCACACCAATTTGTTACACTCTTTTATTAACCAATCACCTAGACCTCTAAATTAACATGACAGCACCAACACAACCACTTTGTCCAACAGTCCAGACATGGACAATTCTCTTTTTTGTACCAATTCCCAAAACCATCGGCAGTCACAGACACAACTAAGGATATTATTAGCTATGATAAGGCATCTATGTTAGTTGACCTTTTCTCCACCCAAGGAGAGGTCAAGGAAACATTAAATGGTGACAAAAAGAATCTGCATATCCAAGACCCTTTAGCAGCCAAACATCAAGTTATACCACTCTAAGTACAAACCCCACACCCCTCCTCCTTTATGTTACCCCTCTTGCACAAAAACGCCATGCATCTCCAACTACAAGAATACAAACTCCTCTAAACCTTCTGCCAGCGACATCTAGAGACCAAAACCAAAAACAAAATACAACAAAACTCTCCTCAATAACTCGTCAAGGATGCCAAGGCTCCCAACCAACAATTTCTACAGGAGGCATCAAAGAAACCACAGGAGGAATGTATGGTCTCACAACCAAGCTTCCCAACCAATAAACAACCAAGCGCTAGACCAAAGCCAACCAATACTGTATGCAACACCCCCTCTCCCATTGAACCACACCCCACTATCATGGCTGGAATACGGCCTAACAGTATTTTCACTAAACATGAATCTTCATCTAGAGGGGAGGAACATCATAATCCAAATAGAGAACCCAAGATATCTAGCACAAATTGTAATGGAGGGACTAAGGATCGAGCTGGACAATGTAGCCAATCACCCATGGCTATCTCTCATGAACCCACAACCCCATCCTTTTCACCAACTACCAACCATGGGGGCCAACCCATCCCCATGTAACCGACTGCCATTGAACACCCCAAGCACTCCCATCCCCTAAGCATGAACTTACCATTGTTTCACAACAACCCTACCCACAAAAACCCTCCTCACATAAATTACTCCATGGCCGAGCAATCTCATAATACTACTGCCCGAAACAACACAGTGCAATTGACGGGCGAGGAGGGAGAAGGGCAAGGAACATCAACATCAAGAAGAGTGGAATACGCCATGCTAGGCACGCTAAAAATGTTAGTATTCAAGGAAAGAAGAGAAAAAAGGGTAATCTTACGTTGCCCGCTGAATTTAAGGAAATTCTCGATCAATATAAGGATCTTGACAGCTCCAACGATCTTCAAGTACGGGATAGTAATGGTTCTGAAGATGTTCGCCAACATGAACGTGGCAAGTCCACCCCATGCACAAGCGGAGGAGAACACCCCACCCCCATCTAGACCAATGAGTATGATTGTATGGAATTGTAGGGGAGCGGGGAATGATGAGTTCAGAAGAACCTTTAGGTCGATGCTAGACTATAACAGGCCCTTTCTAGTTGCTCTTTTGGAAACAAAGTTGGCGGACCATGCAACCATTATGAACATTTTTGGCTTTACTAACATGGTACAAGTTGCAGCTCAGGGTTCTTCGGGAGTCATGGTCATGATGTGGAACGCATGAGACATTATGGTGGATCAATTGGAACAACGGACCAAGAAATCCATGCCATGATCAAGGTAAATAATTCTAACATAGAACCTTGGCTTATATCCATTGTTTATGATAGTACTATATTAGAAGATAGAATTATACTTTGGAATAATCTAAAATCAGTAGCAAATAGTTTTAAGGGGGCCTGGCTAGTAACAGGCGACTTCAATGAAGTCACTAAATCAAATGAAAAATTCGGAGGTATTCCTATTAGCTACCCCAGGGTTTCAAAATTCCTAAATTGTTTAGATTATTGCGGACTTATGGACCTAGGATATTGTTAGAAAATACACTTAACGCTAGAGGGGGGGGGGGGTGAATAGCGTTATAATAAAAAATAGCGTAAACTTGCGGAATTTAAAAATTGTAGGAATTAAATAAGTGCGATAAGTAAATAAATAGGAACGAACGCACCGATGTATCCTGGTTCACCACAACCCGTGGCTAGTCCAGTCCCCGAGGGACTCTCTCGAGATTTCCACTAACACTGTTAAGCTTACGGGTGCTCAACAAACCTTTACAGACTGAGGACACAAGCCTCAACAACCTTTGCTCGAAGATACAACACTTCAAGACTTCAACCAAAGGAATCACAAGTTCCTTCTTACAATACAAGGGAACAACTTTCCCTTCAAGTGTATAAAAACACTTTGCACTCAAAACAAGACTCTCCTTAAGAGTAGATATGAGTAAAATAAATACGCTCAAGAACGCAACAACTTTCGTCAACAATTTGGCTCTCAAAAACTTATGTAATGAATAGAAAATGATGAATAAGAGAGTATGCAAGCTTTAGCAATAATATTGTCAGTTGTTGTTTTTGTAAGACTGATTTGAAGATGTATTTATAGTGTCAAAACCATGCGTTACCATTGCCTAATTGCCAATTAAGAATTGCTGATTTCGTGCTATGACAATCGATTGTCAAAATGATACAATCGATTGTTTGCCAATCGTTCCAAAAATCATTCCCAGATTTTACGCATAACAATCGATTATCTAAGACATATAATCGATTACTGGCAACGTTCAAAAAATCATTTCCAGATTTTACTTGAGACAATCGATTGTCAGAATTATACAATCGATTACTTGGCAACGTTCAAAAAATCTTTTTCAGATTTTACTTAAAACAATCAGTTGTCAGAATTATACAATCGATTACTTGACGGTGTTTGAAAATATTTTGGTAACGGTCAGTTACACAATCGATTATGCTATGAGAACAATCGATTATTTATCAGTCTTTGAAGAATCTAATAGACACTGCCTCAACACAATCGATTGTCATAAGTTCACAATCGATTATTTTGTAGCTTTGAAAAACTCTGATGGACACTGCCTTAATACAATCGATTGTCATAAGTTCACAATCGATTAGTGTGTGGCTTTGAAAAATCTGATGTACACTGCCTCAACACAATCGATTGTCATAGGGTACACAATCGATTGTCATGCAGCTTTGAAAAATCTGATGTACACTGCCTTAACACGATCGATTGTGATAAGTTCACAATCGATTGTCGTGTAGCTGACTTAACATAATCGATTATCATAAGTACATAATCGATTATCTTAGTCCAGATTTTAGAGGCATGTTTAAAAATCATTTTAGCTAACATAAATATGCATGATTTAAAATCGTTTTGCTTTAAATTAAATATGCATGATTTGATAATGTTTTTGCGAGAGAAGCCAAGTCTTGAGTCAAGTTATCGGATCAAGATCACAATTTAAAGAACGACTCATGTATAACTTTATTTCTTGGTCTTGTGCTTGAATCTCGTTATGTATCAATTTTGCGCTTGTGCTTGGACCTCGTCATATATCAATTGCGCATAGTTTGTCATTCATCAAAACCTACAAATATGAACACACGTTTAGTATAATGCCTTGAGAACGTATTTCAACAGATATAAGGGCTCAAAATACACTTGGACTAATAAAAGAAAAAAAACCAGAACTCTAATAATGGAAAGACTAGATATATATGTAGCAAACGCAAACTGGATTAATCGTTTTAAGGAGGCTCATGTTACTCATTTAACTAGACTCCATTCTGACCAATGTCCTATTAAATTAGATCTTTGTAAGAACTTCTCCCATAGAAACAACATCTTTAGATTGGAATCCATGTGGCTATCACACCCCCACCTTTAAAAACCTTGTTAAATAATCATGGATCAATCAAGATAATATATTAGGAGCAATTGAATTCTTTACTAAAAATGTAAATGAGTGAAATATCAGTACTTTTGGCAACATATTTCACAAAAAAAATATACTAGTTGCTGGAATCAAAGGGATCCAGAATTCCCCAAATTATACAACTAGTCAATTTCTTTTAGATCTTGAAATAAATCTAATAAGAGAATTAAATGATATCCTAAATCTGGAAGAGAAATTATGGACACTCAAATCTCGAATCCAATGGTTGAATGAGGGAGATGCGAGCACAAAATTCTTTCACATTACTACAACGCAGAGAAGAAGGAAAAACAGGATCCTTAGCCTAAAAGATGAAGTGGGTAATTAGTTTTACGAACCAAAGGAAGTAAAATCTATAATCTACAATTATTATAACAAACTCTTCACCACTAGCCACAACAAGTCCAATAAAACAAGCCATTATATGTCCTTCTACGCAATCCTGAATAGCACAGACTACAAAGACTTGTGTAAAAATGTTATAGTCCGCGAAATTAAAAGCGCTTTGGATTCTTTCAAACCCTACAAAGCTCCAGGGTCGGATGGTCTACATCCATTCTTTAATCAAAAATTCTGGAATGAAACAAAGGATGCTCTAATTAATTTCTGCCAAAATACCTTTAAGGAAAGGAAAATGACTGAAGAAATGAATACCACCTACATATGTCTAATTCCTAAGTACCAAAATGCAGAAACTATAAAGCAATACAGACCTATAAGACTATGCAACACTGCTTACAAAGTAATCACCAAAGTTATTATAAATAGAATAAAACCCCTACTGGCAAAAATAATCCACCCTACACAAACTAGTTTCATGAAGGGACGACGCTCTTCAGATAATGCTACTATTGTCCATAAGACCTTAAACCACTTTAAAAACAATAAAAGGCCAAAAAGGGAAAATGACGATTAAAATAGATTTGGAGAAGGCCTTCGATAAACTAGAATGGTCCTTTATAAAATACTCGCTACACTCCCTAAATTTCTCCCAAGAGCTAACTGAACTAATTATGTCTTGCATATCTAGTACGTCTACCTCTATCATAGTGAACGGCTCCAACTCTGAATTTTTTCAACTAAGTAGAGGTATAAGGCAAGGCGACCCACTATCTCCCTATATTTTCATCAATTGCATGAAAATGTTATCACGATTAATCCACCATGAAATCGACTGTTGTAGATGGGACCCTGTTAAGATCTCCCCATCCAGCCCCCTCTATCTCACCTATTCTTTTCAGACGATTTGATCTTTCTAGCAAATGCTAATCAGAAAAGCTGCAATTCCATAATAGATACCCTCAACAAATTCTGTAATCACTCACGCAATCTATCAATTTCAATAAATCAAGGCTTATCTTTTCAGAAAACGTGCCCATCAACCTAAAGAATGACTTCAACAATTGCCTTGCTATAAATCACACTAGAGAATTTGGAAAATACCTAGGGTACGCTATAGGATTCTCTAATCCTTCAAAGAAAGATTTCCAGTACATTATAGATCATATGTATACTAGGCTAAAAGGATGGAAAATTAACTTTCTCAATATAGCGGGGAGGACAACACTCATAAAATCTACTCTAGCTGCAATCCCTAACCATGTAATGCAAATTTATAACCTCCCATAAACTACCATAAAGAACATTGATAAAATTCAAAGAGACTTTTTATGGGATAGTACCTCTGAAAAAAGAAAGTTCCACCTGATAAATTGGGATACGGCCACCAAACAAAAGAAAAATGGAGGGTTGGGGCTATATAAGACAAAATGGAAGAACCAATCTTTTAGTGCTGGCCTAGCCTGGAGATATAAAAAAGACAATAATAGTTTATGGAGCAGGGTGCTACATAGTAGGTACGACAAAAAACACCAAACAAAGCTGGAATCTCCAAGAGGGAAACGGGTCCCATATTTGGAAAAATATAGTCTGGGGCTCTCAAACCTGCAAAGCAGGCATACATTGGGAAATTGGGAATGGAAAATTAATTAGAACTTGGCAAGATAATTGGCTAGGAACAAAAGAATCACTAAGAACTCAAATTCAGGGACCTTTAATGAAACATGAACAACAGCAAACGCTAGCTAACATCATTAGCAATAATTCCTTCAATTTGAATAATCTGTCCTTCCAACTCTCCTCTGAAGTATAAAATAAAATATATAGCACCTATATAAAGCAAGCTCATCCTATTCAGGATAACTATAGCTGGGGAATGAACTCTAACGGATCCTTCTCTATTAAATCTGCCTATGTTATGTTAGAATGTAAGGATGAGGGGGACACCAATGACTATAAATGGCTTTGGAAAATCAAAACTCTAAATAAGATAAAGTTCTTCCTTTGGACGGCTACCATAATAAGCTCCCAACGACACAAATGCTCTTCAATAGAAATACAATCAACTCTCCAATTTGCCATTTTTGCAACACTGAGAGGGAAGATACAATTCACATGCTCTTTAGATGTAAGCACTCCAAAATTATTTGGGCTCAAGCGGGTTTTAGCAAACTACCTCCGGAACCGCCCGATAAATACACATTACACCACTGTCTAAAAATCCAAAGTGAATCTTCTACTGTCTTTAATGAACATCTCGCCTGGTCTGAAGTTCTTCCCTTTATCATTTGGCACATCTGGCTGCACAGGAATGAGACGATATTCAACAATAATAACAAACCCCTTCTACTAAAAAACATCATAAATAAAGCCATGGAATATAAACTTTTAGCAACAAATCAACCCCGGACTGCTACGCTTAGGGACACCATCCTCATTAAATGGAATCCACCTGAAGAAAACTATTATAAATTAAATGTGGATGGTTCGTGTATTGGCAACCTGGGTAAAGGCGTAATAGGGGGAATCATACGTAATCACAATGGGGACTGGGTGTTGGGATATAACATAGGTATTTCACATGCTACCGATATATATATGGAAACACTAGCACTAATGCATGGTTTGAAGATAGCTATAGAAAACAACTACCTACCCCTTATCATTGAAACGAATTGTAAAGAGCTTATTAACATAATCCATAATAAGAACTGTGCCTTTAATCTGATTGATGATTGCAGATGCCTATTGAGTAGAGCAGGTGATCCGCCATTACAGCACGTCTTCAGAGAGGCAAACCAAGCTGCTGATTCAATGGCGAAGAATGGAAGCAACTCAACTACTTTTGGAAGCTTAATATCTTATCTTAGTCCTCCTACTTTTGTTAACTCTATTCTAGAAAGGGACAAGCTAGGAACATTGTGTCCTAGAACAATTTTCATTTGTAATGAACTATGTAATGACTCTTAGTATGTTTTTTAATGCATGTCTTAATTACCAAAAAAATAGAATGATGTTTACGTAACAAAAAAAAGAAAGAAAACTGACTTTTCGATGACAAAAACAAAAGTTCAATGACAATGAATAAAATTATAGAACAAACATCCCAAAGTTTATCACATTTTATCTTATTTCCTTTTCCTGTTTTCACTTTTCTATTTTTTTTCTTATTTTGTTTATTTTATACGCTTAGCTTAATTATTTCTTTTGTTCTCCTTTCTTTTCGCCTTCTGCATTTCATCTCTTCCAGTAAGTTCAGCCATGCAGTTTTTTTTTAAATTTTTTATTTTCGTCCTTCTAGCTTCGCTTCTTCTGAAGATAAAAAAAAGTTCGATCAAAGTTTTCATCTCTTTCATAAACTGTGTCTTTTTCCTCTCCTCGTTACACAACAAAAAGATATACAACACAAGAGGAGAAAGCACAAAGAAGATATAGAGAGCACGAATATAGATATATAGCAACGTTATATAAGGCTCGATTAATTCAGATTCGTATTGCACAAGATCAGGTTCAAATTAACGCTACATATGGCCATTTAAGGAGAAAATTTCCTACCAAAAAGAAATCTTCATTCTCAGGTTGCTAATCCGAGACATCTGATTAAAAGTCAAAAGATAACTCATCCGTGATCCGTCTAACCATAGTGTATGCTTTGTTTTGTACGTTTATGTTTTGTGATCGTGAGCCATGTTTTCTTTTTAAAAACATATTTTTTTTGTAGGTTTACCACAAAATATTTTGTTAATTTTGAAATGCCAAATGCATTGTAGTTTAGAAAATTTTCTTTATGAAATAGTAATTCATTCAAATGCAAACATTTTTTCCGGAGAAATAGTTCCAACACCTTCTATTGATCATTATATCACAACACACACGAAAAAATATCATTACTGTTATGTAATAATATAAAAGACAAGAACAATAACTCAAGAACAAGAGCAATAGAGAGAATAGAGAGAGAGAGAAGTATTCTTATTGATACTTAGAGATTGTTAGGAGTGTGTTACAATGGTAGAAGACCCCTTTATTTATAGGGAGGGGGATGATTTATCTACCAAGAATAGAACTCTAGAATCTCTCTAATTATAGACATTCACCTTAAATAGGAGATTTCATAACACTCCCCCTTGAATGTCTATTCAACAATGTGCATCGTTAAAACCTTAAAACCAAAACCCAATGGGAAAAATTAAAGAAAGGAAAAAGAGTACACATGTTTGAATATGCGCCTATTGGTTGCCTCGTTAAAAACCTCGCAAGGAAAACCCAGTGGGACAAATAAGGGAAAAAGAGTGCAACGCGCATTAACTCCCCCTAATGAGTACATCAATTTATATCCTTGAGCATTTGCATTCCAATCTTGTGCATCATCTTCAAAACGATCTTTGGTAGAGATTTGATAAATCAACCATATTGACTTGAATAAATATTCCGTACCTTGAAATCATCATTCTTGATAGATATGAACATCTTCATATAATGTCGTGGAATAACTCTTCAATATCTCCATAGATGCATTCTCAATGCCATCATGCTTATAGTTATAGCAAGATACATATGTACACAAATTGTACTAAGGATGTGGTACTTCAGGACCACGAATTGCATATGCTTCAAGCAACTTAAATCTTTCAAGTTAAGTCATATAAGCCATATAATAGACTTTAGATGCATATCAAGTTTTCCATGTCATGCTAGACAAATAAGATACCGAAAACTGACTATACATACCTTTGACTTTATACTTTCAAGCATTTGAACTATAGGTTCAAAACTACATGTCTTTCATATGGAATCAATTCTTCTTGAATTGTATCTCTTCCATTTAGTTACTTTCTTTGGGTCAGCAAATGCGTATAGCATGCTTTGCAATATGTTGCAATTGAATTATCCCTTTTATGAACTTCAGGTTCATATCATGATATTCGGGGATATACATATACAAATGATAATTCATCCCATGTAACCTTTTCTCAAGTGTTTATCATGTCTCCCCCTCATGTTAGAAAAGCTAACTTGTTTCCTCAACTTTGGGAAATCATCTTTGTACATTATCATGTCAATATACACAGCACATTAATAATAAGATGAAATTATTTGGTTCCTGACCTTGAACCACTTGTGAGGGGAGAATATACTCTCGTATACAACGTATATCAAACTGATATATATAACTTTGTTCTCATAAGAAACAGTTTAGCTATTAAGTGGAAGCACTCAATAATTATCTTGCTAAACCAACTTTGATATAAACCAACTTATCAAGATAAACTATCTTGAGTAGAAAATCTGGAAATTATGCTCGAAGTTAGATTACTGAGCAATTTGCCTCGCAAGCACCGGCCAGGCTGCGGGTCAATAACAATTGCGCATGTAACCATATCATAGATGCATCATATGTGGTATACATGGCAGGTGAATGGGCCCATATTCACCTTTGATATTTCCAGAATTTATGGGCTTCAACCCGAACTCTTTAGTTGGTCAGTTCATTAATGAGAACAAGTGATACAAGAGAATTCGTAAAGAACTTTCTAGTTCTTCGATATTCACCTATGTGAATTTGCACATCATACTTAAAATGAGATGGCTAACACGAATGCCAACTGAATAAATTATCAATATTGGTAAACTTCAAATTTACACCATGACATGTGCACTTATCAATAAACTTCAGGTTTATTATGACATGGGTTTTATACCAATAGATATCCACTTTTATTGTGGCATTTTTGTGTAGTACAAACTGGAGAACAAAGCGGGTAGCTTTTCATATGCAAATTAACCCGCTACAAGTTGTAGTAATAGGAGATATCAAAGCCTTCCTTTATTTATAGTCTCAATATAATCAATCGCTTTCGCGTGTACTTTGGAAACTGAATAAGTTTCTTTGAGACTTACTACAGCACAATACTCAATTGTGTTTCTCCAACATAGTAATAATTGGCTCTTCTAGAGCTCTCAATTAATTTTGTACTACCACAGATTCATCAACATCCATGTGGTGAATATCTTTCTTAAAGAGAAAGTTATACCATTATGGTCATGTCAAACTTATATGCAAGATATGTTTCTTGCATTATCGTTGTCCTTTAATAGTCATATTTCCAAAATACTTTGGCGTACAATAGGTACGTGACCAACGATCATTCATGCCATATATCATCTCAAGCCTCCTTCTAGGGGTGAGTGTGGTATCATCTCAAACCTCCATCTAGGGGTGAGTGTGGTATATTTAATACCAATTTCATCTTCATATTCTTCCAATAATGAATATGTATTCGTGAATCAAATGTTGTCACATTCACTTCGAGGATATGTGATTTTGTTATCCTTTTCAAATCTATAAATGCGTCAGGCATTTGATTTGCTATTCTTTGCAAATGGATAATCTTTTGTGCCTCTTTCTCACAAATAGAGGTGTGTGGATCAAGATGAGATAATGATGCATTTTTCCACAAAATTTCCCGTTTGGTTTCACCAACTTCTCCCCCTAATTTTGGGAAAAGTGTCTCATCAAATCGACAGTCTGCAAATCGTGCAGTAAACAAGTCGCCTGTCAATGTTTCGAGGTAGCGAATGATGGAGGGCGATTCAAACCCAACATATATTCCTAACCTTCTTTGCAGATCCATTTTGGTGCGGGATGGCGGTGCAATAGGCACATATACTGCGCATCCAAAAATCCTTAAATGGGATATATTGGGTTCATGACCCAAAACCAATTGCAACGGGGAATATTTGTGTCAATTCGTCAGTCAGAGACGAACTAGCATTGCTGCATGCAAAATGGCGTGAACCCAAACCGAAATGGGCAGCCTCGTTTTCATGAAGAATTCAAGATTATTCTCATCTATTGTCTCAATATGATATCCATTTTGAATGATATCTTTAAAACTCAACAAGTTCCTTTTAGACTTGGAGGAGAACATTGCGATTGATATCACTAAAACTCAACAAGTTCTTCTTAGACTTGGAGGAGAATATTGCATTCTCTAAGATAAACGTCATGCCTTTGGGCAGAGTTACAGTTGCTCTTCCGGAGCCTTCAATCAATTTACTTCCCATGGTTTGACATATAAAAGAAAATATACGAACATGAGAATAAACAACTTCAATTCGTTTGTCACATAATATTTTCAAAATCTGCTGCTAACAGTTGACTAACAAAATCAGATAGTCGATTATATGTTTTCCATAATCGATTACTATGCAGTTTGAAAATTTCAGTTTAAACGTTTTCATAAAACAATCGATTGTTAAACACACACAATCGATTGTTGAGCATTGACAATCGATTGTTAAACATAGACAATCGATTGTTGACAATTTTTGAAAAATTCGAGCACTGTTTTAAGACAATCGATTGTTATGCATAGACAATCGATTGTTGACAATTTTTGAAAATTTCCAGATCACTGTTTTAAGACAATCGATTGTTGATCATTGACAATCGATTGTTTGCTATTTTTGAAAAATTCCAGACCTCTGTTTCAAGACAATCGATTGTTATGCATAGACAATCGATTGTTGGCTATTTTGAAAAATTCCAGAACATTGTTTCAAGACAATCGATTGTTAGCCAAAGACAATCGATTGTGGATGATTTTTGAAAAATTCCAGATTATACTGTCTAACGACAATCGATTGTTAGACATTGACAATCGATTGTTGACTGTTTTTGAAAAATTCCAGAACACTGTTTTAAAGACAATCGATTGTTGATCATTGACAATCGATTGTTTTGCAGCTTTTATGCGAAATATGAGATAACCGACTAGTTTTTCAGGTTAGTCGATTACCTCTACTGGAAAGTAAAAATATTATTGATATTTGAACATATTGATACAATCTAATGAACTAATACTAACATTATATCATGAACTAACTAATACGAGCTAATACTAATGGCTATTAGTTTATTCATTCACTAATACAAACAAGTAAAATAAAATCAAATAGCTCCATCTTCTTTCATCACGGATCCATCACCGATTAGGTGGTCTATCTTCCCCTCGGGTTGCTCAAAGAAGTCTGCCACATCCAAGTGGGTGATGTCAAAGTTGTCGTCAGAGACAAAATTCGTTTCAGGGCGTTTACTCTTTCGAGGTGCTTGATAAAGGTCAACCAAATGTCATGGTATACGGCAAGCCTTTGACCAGTGCCCGTTTCCACCGCAACGATAATATATAGTTTATAAACTATTTGCTTTTGGATTCTTATCGTATCGTGCTTGTGGCAGAGTGACCAACTTCAGGTTGTCATATCTCTTCTTTAAGCCATTCCACAAGATAGGTGGATCCTTGACGGTGAGATATTCAATCTTCAAACCTTCATCAAGGTGATGGCGCAAGAAAATCAAAGCCTTAGCATAGTTTCAAACCTTCATCAAGGTGATGGCGCAAGAAAATCAAGGCCTTAGCATGGTTTTGGGTGGATGCATTATTTCTGTCTTTAATGGCGTCTCAAAGACCCATAGCATCCAAAATGGATTTAAGTATCCAACACCCATATCATATAGTTCTTGCCCGAAATTTCAAGGGCAACGAACTTTCTTTTCATAATGTCAGACATAAACCAAAATTACATCAAGAGCGTGTTCATACTTACGGGCTCTATTACAATTATCACATTCACTTCAGGGAATGGATCAAAATCATGTGCTTTACACAATTACCTTCATAAAGTGAAAGATTATTTTGAGAATCCTTATTGTTCTCATTACCACAATAATGACGATTATAACTTCGTCTATTGTCATGTCCACATCCATTGATACCTTTACGGTAATTAGTCTTCTTTCAGACTTTCACATACTGCTACCACATTCTCTAAAGGGAATGGAGCAAATTCAATTGGACGGAATTCTTTGCCACGTCCACATTCATTGGTACCTTCATGGTAATATTTTAGTCTTCTTTCAGACTTATCATATACTGCTTCCACATTCTCTAAAGGGAATGGAGCAAATTCAATGGGACGGGTTTTCAATTATTTGCCCACAATCATACATGAATTTAATCATGGCAGGACATAGAGATTTTACCACTTCATGTGGTTACAATTTCTTACAAACTCCATTAGAGTTATAATCAAACTTTGTTGTCTATGTTTGTATATAAAATTAGATTATAGAATTCCAAGAATTTGAAAGGGAAAAATAAGTTACTTACCTTTAAGGTATACCAATTATATTTTCAATGTTTTCTTCCTTTTCTCTTTGTTTTTCGTTTCTTTTCCTCCCTTTTTTTTTCGCTTCTTTTCCTTCTTTCTTCATTCTTTCTTTGAAGCAAAACCTTGCACAAACAAAAGTTAAGACAATTGAAAATTAAATTAGGAAGAGGGAAATACCTCAGATTTCTCGAGAATGGTTCTTGAGACGGTAGAGTCTCGTGCTGATAACGTGTTATGTAATAATATAAAAGACAAGAACAATAACTCAAGAACAAGAGCAATAGAGAGAATAGAGAGAGAGAAGTATTCTTATTGATACTTAGAGATTGTTAGGAGTGTGTTACAATGGTAGAAGACCCCTTTATTTATAGGGAGGGGGATGATTTATCTACCAAGAATAGAACTCTAGAATCTCTCTAATTATAGACATTCACCTTAAATAGGAGATTTCATAACAATTACTTATTTGTTTAATCACAATTAATTTAAGTTGTAGAATTATCTAAAGTTTTATTTTTTAGAAAAAAAATACACCTTCTTGTATACTTTCATAGCCTGATTTTTTCATGAGCTTAAAAAATAGTCCAATTTACAAGTAGTAATTCAAAAATAGCCACAATTTTAAAAGTAATCAAAATTTTAGCCACTTTTCAAGTAAACATAAATCTGAATGAAAACATTGTTCAAAATCCAACATATTATACTGAAACTTTCCGCGTGTTAGAGTTCCAGTATAATATGCTGGAAATTCGTACACGAGTGCACCAATCTCCAGTATATTATGCTGGAACTTTCCATATTATAGCAAAATAGTAGCTATTGTTTAATGACTTTGCAAACGTTGTCCGAAAACTGGCTAGCCCCTGCTATTTTTACCAAATATAAGGAAACTTGAATACAAGACATTTATATACTGTGATACCATGTTAATTATGTACCAATCATACTTAATTTTATTTGAATTATATACACTATCAGTGTGATTAATAAGACGTGTATACCATGTAAGTTACATGTTTGCCGTGAAATATATCTGGTTATCAATTTATACTTATTAAGAAATTACTTTATATATAAGTTATCAAGTTTACCTTATATTAATTAATATTTATAAAAAAATTACCTATAATTATCTTATACATACAACTTGATACTGGAAAACTTATTTACATGTCTTCTCTGAACTCTGAAAAATGGAGTTTGATGATTCTCCCATTAATCAATACTCCAAAAATCACGAGATGATATTGTTGGGATATATACTATTAATTATGGGTTTGGTTTAAATATAGTATTTATTATGAAATAATTATTTATTCAGTTTTAATAAAGTTTTAAATAGATCATATAATAGTCTGTGTCCTTTGCTTATATAGTAGATGATTTAGTGTATAGAGTTCAGCTTATACACGGAAGATTAAATCATCGGTTCTTATAAGTATAAAGTTTGAGTTCACAATCTAATGATGGAATTGGACAAACCATCAGGAATGATTGTAGCACAAGATTAATAATTTATCTTGATTATGAGAATGGTTTAATTCCAACTTCTTGTGCTAGTACATTTTGTATGTATTGAATGGACCAGGTAGAGATAAGTATTTTATACTGACTTAATAAAATAAACTCTCTAGCCATTAAATGTACTTATACTCTTAATCTTGATATAATTATTATTAGCTGTGTATAGTATTATTGTTTTGATTTATTAAAAGGCGAGATTCTTTCGTGGGTCAATATGCCTGGTAAATTGGATAATAATAATGTACATTGGCGAAGTAATAGTTAGTTGATAGAATGCATGTCTCGGTTTAGAGATTGATGATACACCTTTATGAAAGCTTATAAGTTTTCATGTGTAAATCCGGCCGATGAATTTTGTATCCGATACATGAAATAAGTTAAGCGAAATTCTAAAGGAAATAATCAATAAATTAAATCGTCAGTAATTTAATTTAATTAATTCGTATCTGAATCTTAATATGGGAGTTAAATAAGATTTAATGAATGACTTTCGAAATTGAATAAAGAGTGCAATTATGAATTTTTAGTGGATTAATTATGGTAGATATTAATTTCAAAAATTATAAATTAATTCCATAATTGGAAGCCTTGTTAATTAAATTCAGTGGTACCTATTGTGCCTAAATAATAGGAAATAAAGTAATCCTTTTTTCTGTTGGAAAAGAAAACGAAACAGGTTTTGGAAAATGGTCTTAACCCTTAAAACTTGTGCTATAAATAGATAAGATTTTTCAACTAGAAGGAGAGATACATGGTGGCTGAAATTTTCAGCCAAATTTTTCTAGAAATTTTGCCCACACGAAATTGCTATTTTCGGTTATTATTTGGGTAATACATTAGAATACCGCGGAAGTTCGAGGATCACGATTGTGCGGGTGATTAAGATTCTATTGAGAAGTTATGGAACAGAACACTCACGTAGTAGAAGAGATATGTTCACGCTTCAAGAGGTAACCCGTGAAATCTCGTTTATGCTAGTTGTCTAAATTACATGTTATATTGATACTGAGATTGCTGCGGCTCCTTATTATAATCCATCATATATATCAACAATGGTTCAATTTTGCTGATTCGGGTCTGTTCTCTCTCACACACACCGTTTGTATTTAAAGATGTGCATGCAATTTAGTTATTGACTAAAAAATTGGGTTAATTACAGATGGAGATGGACGTCTCACTGGAAAGGATGCTACCAATTTCCTTGCAATGTCAAACTTGTCTCGTGATCATCTCAAGCAGGTTTATTTTTTGTGCTTAATTCTTTCAATCAGCTCATAGTAATCGTTGCACTTCTATATCTCTGTATATACGAGCTAAGTTGCGCGGACTCTTCGATTTTGGTGTCATCCCCGTCCCAATATGAGTAGGGGACGGGAGCAGGAGCGGGAGCGGGATATACCCCATATTCGGTCAACTGAATTCGAACACTTTAACCCGAGTCCATCGACAAATTTGGGAGAAAAGTTGAGATATTGATTACTCAAAATCAAATATAAAATAAATTTAGGAGAGTGAAGGAATAATGTCCATCTTGGAGAATGAAAGATTGAATCCTACAATATTCATGTAAATTTTTCACAAAATATCTTTCAAAATTTACAATATTTTTATAGCTCTATTTTTTATTAGCCGAATCCCCGCATCCGTATCCATATCCGCACCTCTGAATCTTAAAATTTTGATTTTGCCGAATCCGATATTCAAATTTGTCCCCTTATCGAATACCCACACCCGAGTCCGAGCAACTTAGTATATAAGTAGACTATAACTAATTATGAAGCCCGGTTACTGGGGTAAATTCACTGCTGGCTTCAGGATAAAATGATACAATCAGGAGCGGATCCAGCACGCCATCTACGGGTTCGATCGAACCCATTTTGAACCTGCACTTGTCTTAAAAAATTCATCGAATATTTACAAATTATTAATTTAGAACCTAATAACTTAAAATTAAAATTTCTGAACCCATAATTCAAATCCTGGCTCCGCGTCTCTGCTTACAATAGAGTGGACAAACTACTTTAAGATTGAAGCATGGTAAATTGATGAATCCTTCACATCTTTGCTTTATATTACCATCTTATGTCAAAATTTGTTGGGAAAATGGAATACCAAAGATTTCAGTCATTTTCGTGCATTTCCACTCTTATTTTCACGGCTTTCTTTCCTTTCCGGTTTTTTGTAATAGGGTCAGTGGCACATAGCCGGAATTTTTATTAATGGGTGTCAAAATATCAAGTGAATTAAACATATAATATATATACATAAACAAAAGAAAAATTATCTACCTCCACAGTGTATTTTTCCCGCGAAGTGGTGTCAACTGATATCCCTTGCTATAAGGTGGCTCCGCCACTGACTAGGCTGGTTATCTCATGTCTGTTGCGACGTTAAGCTATACGTGTGTGTGCGAACACGCGAGTTTCCTCCAAGTTAGGGGCGTGGATAGAAGGGGATTCAATTGAATCTTTTTGTCGGGAAATTATATTTTGCAAACCAGGCAAAAAGAATTCTTGTTGTTTGTATATAAATTGTTGAATCCCCTTTACATAAAAGAAGATTCTATTCTAATGGGAAAAGGGATTCAAATTTGCTTAGGTCACAGGTTCAAATTACAAGTGTGACATTCTTGTATTTTTCTAATCCTCTTAGTTCAAAATTCTGACTTTGCCACTATCTTGAGGTGTCCATTAGGTTATTTGTTTCTATAGTTGTGTTCTAAATGATTATTTGTTGTCCAATAATTTGTCATCTTGACTCGTTTTTTACGACCTTAACAATTTGGTGTTCATGTTGGATGCCCAGTTGTTGAACTAGTGTACTTGTAGCTGTTCATTTCCTAAAGGCAATAGCTCATTTCTTCATCTTCAGTTCTATCGGTGAATCAATTCAAGTATAGAATTTTCCTTTGTGTATCTGAATGCTGGAAACCATATTGGAACTATTTTCTTTTGTTTGATATGCTCTCCCCCCCCCCCCCCCCCCCATCTACCCAAGTTCCGTTTTTGCTCCTTTGGCGACTCGAAGCTGATGGTGGAGGGTCTTTATCAAGGTTTGGATGGAGGTGAAATATAAGTATTTTGATAAGTTTGGTCATAAGTAGAACTAAGTGGGGGTGGAAAGCCACTAGTTCAAGAAATATTGGATGGCAAAATGAGCCCTTCTCTCCTCTTCTTGCACCTAAAATGAAATTAACACCGACTTTTTAGTTACTTGAGAGAGTGTTACAGCACGGCATGCTATATGCCATTTGATGATGTGCAGCCTAGGAGTTGCATTTGGACTTCTATACGGTCTTCTTTTATGACTAAGATGTCGACCGCTCTATTAATGTACCTTTTATGCATTTAGTAGTTATGTTTTTTTGATAAGGCAAATAGCTATATTTATGTGTTCTATGATTCTGCAGTTTTTGTTAATCTCTTTTACTGCTTAAACATCAACAGATTGTTTTACTTCTCTGTTTTTCCTAAGGTGCGGGCAATTGCAGATTCCAAGCAGCAAGGATTTCTTGGTTTTAAAGAGTTTATTACTGCAATGCAGGTACATAGCTCTTTGAGTGGACTCTCATTTCACCTTTATAATTAATTTTCTTCCTTCTAAAATGCAGATCATTCTTTGCATTTCGCTATGTAGTTGGTCTCTTTGGCTCAAGCTGGCCATGCAGTGACAAGTGATTCCTTAAAGGGCGAAGGTAAGTAGGATGGTAACAAAACAATATGCTAGTAATTTCAGTTGTCACCAACAAGGGCCGTGGTGCTTACTCCTTCAACCTTAACCAGAGCTTTCAGGTTGGAGTCTTGGCCTTTGTTAGGGAGTGCATTACCCATCAATGTGGGACTTCCCAGCACGAATCCGGATTTAGTTGGGTTCCAGTGCTGGTACCGTACACCGGATATAGTTGTCACTTGATTGCTATTCTAGAAACATAGTTGATTCTGTATCATGCCTTGTATTGATTTTCTTTAGCATGCAGAACTTTTTCTCTTATACTGATCTTATAATTAGAACAATTTCAATGCAATGCAGTTGATTTTGAAAATTTGCAGCTACCTACAATGGAAGGTCTAGATGGACTTATCGCTGTAAGTATGCTAGATTTCACTTTCTTTTTTTCTTTTTCCGATTCGTAGCTTCTTTTTTTTATAACCGTAGTGTCAAAGGCCAATTTATGCACACCTTGACTAATTCTACGGGGTACTTGTTACCTTCCACCAACACAGGTATCAGGTAACTGTATCCGCCAAAACCGGACACATAAAAAGAAATCACTTAGATCTCACAGCTTTTGAGTTATCCTGAGGTCGAGAGTTCCATTCATAACTTAACTGTTAACTTAAAATGTTTTACAGAAAAAGAAGCTTGTGGCTAAATGGGCGCCTGACCGCAATGGTAATGTTACTTGAGTACATACAAGAAGATCTTTCTTCTATTTTATTTGCTTAAGTTCTTGGGAAATTGGGAAGTGGACGCGGATGGAGCCTTTGTATCTAACGAATTGAATTGTGAAGCAGGAAGTCTTATGCTATCTTCACGAGCTAATTGGTTTTCGTCATCAAAATCTGCAAAGAAGGTGAGTGTTGTTATTGTCTTTATTCTTTGATATTAAAATGCTACTATTACGCCTCAATACCAAAGTAGTGGAGTCAGCCATATGAATCCTCCCTAAACTTGTTGCTCTATTTAGATCCATATCAATTCTAGAAGTTCTTAACACTAAAATTCTCAACATTTCTACTGGCATACAGATCCCTAACAAAACCAGAATACTCCCAAAGAACGTATGTAAATTTAAAGCACGACTAAGCTTTCATACTTACTGGTACCGCCAATATGAACAATTTTCTTCCGTTGTGTCGATTTTGCACTAAGTCTACATGAGTTTCAAGAGACTATAAGTCTTTTAAGACAACTTACTTCCACATGATTTTAGGTTTACTCGTCCTCTTTTAACACCTTTGAGTGTCTTTGGAGGTTGACGTAGGATGTGACAAAACCATCTCAAGCACCTTCTCTCATTTTGTTCTCTATGTGTGCATTAACTCCCAATTCTTGTGTTTTCTTTTGCTTAACTAATGCACTTATCAAATGCTTGCCTGTTGTAGATTCCGAATATTAACTTTATTTCAATGATTCCATCGTTTTGCATCAAATGTCATGCTTTCGTACCTACGAGTACCTTTCCACACTATCTTCACTCTAAGTTATGATTTACGTGACAGATTTCTGTTGTGCAATGTCTTAAAATGATTGACGAACTTGTTTACAAGTAGGATTTCATTTGATAATTAAAATTTAAACATGATCACTTGTAGCCCCAACCTAGCTAAGTTGCGAATATCAAATCGCGTTCTCGTCTGTTAATGAAAAGTATTGTTTACTTTGATGTCATAAACTATCTGTTGAAATTATTTCTGGGAATGTCTTTCCCAAATACATCCTATGGCATTACATTGGTATGTTCAATGCTAATTTCTGTATTTTCTCCTGAGACGATGCTCGATTCTTTTCATTTGCCCTTCAGGTCCCTTCAAACTACGTCACCTCAATAATTGATGGACTGAAGAAGTTGTACGTCAAGAAACTAAAACCATTGGAAGTTACATATCACTTCAGTGATTTCGTCTCTCCTTTATTGGTAGGTTTAGTTCAGTTTAGCTATGCTTATTTGAAACAAATGAGCAAAAAACTTAATCTCACTTCTTTCTTATCTGTATCATTATGACGACGATACACATTGTTAACTTCTTTATTATGTTAATTTGGTAGGCAAATAGTGATTTTGATGCCAAACCAATGGTGATGCTTTTGGGTCAATACTCCACCGGTAAAACAACCTTCATCAAGCATTTACTCAGAACAAGTTATCCAGGTTAGGAAAAAAATACTTTTTTTGCTCGTGTATATATCTTTGTCTATGCATTTGACGGGTCTTCGTTTACGTTTATGGTTCTTTTATGTCTATAGGTGCTCATATTGGACCAGAGCCTACAACCGACAGATTTGTTGTCGTCATGGTACTTTCACCTATCTGGTATTTACTGACTACTGCGTTCACTCACTTCAGAAATGCAGGGTAAGGTTGCGTACAATAGACCCTTCTGGTCCGCCCCTTTCTCGGATCCCGCGCATAGGGAGAGCTTAGTGCACTGGGCTGCCATTTTTTTGTGTTAACTCACTTATTATCCTTCTTGATATGGAGCTGAGTAGAAGAAAACTTATACTCTACCGGAGTTGAATCTTTTTGTTAAAAGCTATCACAGAAATAGTGTCCCCTTATTTTAGACGACGTTTTACGATTCTATAACAGTTTACTTTTCATCAACATATATAAACTACTACATTTAACTATTTTAGCTACCTATGGATTCACGCGAACCTAGTAGCTTCTATGCAAACCCTATATATGCATTAAGAAATTCATTAAATACCTAAAAATATTTGATTGTGAACATAGTTATTATTGTATATTAACTTAGTCGCTGTGAGAACCCATAAACATAAAACTCTGGATCCGCCTCTGGTTAATGAAGACGTTCAGTAGGAAAGAAAAATTTATTCTTGAAAGTAGATTTGTTTGATGGTGTTAGTATGCCCAATCATTTGTTAGACATTCATTCACTTTAACCGTGTATTAAACAGAACGGACCTGACGAAAAAAGTGTTCCGGGGAATACAATTGCTGTTCAAGCAGATATGCCATTTAGTGGCCTAACAACTTTTGGAACGGCATTTTTGTCGAAGTTTGAGTGTTCTCAAATGCCGCATCCTGTAAGTTAATGGGCTCTTTGTTACTCATACCACATAATGAAAACTAATTTTATAGAAACTAATGATATCATTTTTTGCTTACAAAGCTGTTAGAGAATATCACAATTGTGGATACTCCTGGAGTATTATCAGGCGAAAAGCAACGAACACAAAGGAGTTATGACTTTACAGGGGTGACATCTTGGTTTGCTGCTAAGTGTGATCTCATTCTGCTATTATTTGATCCTCACAAACTTGATATAAGCGATGAATTCAAACGTGTGATTGCATCTCTTCAAGATCATGACGATAAAATACGAGTTGTTTTGAACAAGGCTGACCAAGTTGATACTCAACAAGTAAGGCATATTACATTTTCTATCGTTCATGTCCGCGACCTCTTTCTCGACTATGCTAAAATTTATTTTATTAATTGTCCTTATTATTGCAGCTAATGAGGGTTTATGGAGCATTAATGTGGTCTTTAGGGAAAGTACTAAATACCCCTGAAGTTACGCGTGTCTACATAGGGTATGATCTCGCTATTTTCAATAAGTTCATAATTAATTTAGAAGGGATTATTTTAGCAAAATAAATGTAATTAAGCTAGAGAACATTATGATATTGTGAGAATAGTAATATACTAAATACATTAATGTTCGCAAATATCTAAAAATACATGTTCATTTCATAGTTCTGTCTATTTGAAAGCATTATTTTAAAGTCATACAAAATGTTTTATTTTTATACGGAAATAAAAAATGTAGCCCGGTGCACGAAACGTCCCACTTTCACGTAGGGTCAGGGGAAAGGCCGCACACCAAGGGGTGTTATATAGGTAACCTATGCAAGCATCAGTGGCTGATTCCACGGCTCGAACCTGTGACCTAGAAACAATTTTACCATTGTTCCAAAGCTTCTCTTCTTAGTTTTAGACAGCAAACAAAATTCTTTTGTTTTGGAGTTGTGCAATTTGCATAAACTCTTTTGATGTTTTGGCTTTTACAGATCATTTAATGACGGACCTATAAATGAGGCTCCGACCAGGCCTGTGGGGAAAGAACTCTTTGAAAAGGAACATGATGATCTACTTACTGACCTGAAAAACATACCAAAGAAGGCTTGTGATCGTCGTTTAAGTTCACATTCTCTGAATGTTTTCTGAAAAAAATTTTGGATCATAAACTGTGCTTCTTATTTACTATATACAAGGATGAAAAGCAAGTGTTTTTGTGTATAGATGAATGAATTCGTAAAACGTGCTCGAGCTGCCAAGATACATGCTTATATCATAAGTCACCTGAAAAAGGAAATGCCTGCTATGATGGGCAAGGCGAAGAAACAGAAAAGACGTATCGATAACTTGGAAGATGAATTCGTAAAGGTATATCTCTCGTACCCCTTCGCTAACTCTCCTGACACGATCTTTATATCGAGTATTATGTCATAATGTTCTCATTTCTTCCAAACAGATTCAAAACGATCATCATCTGCCAGCGGGGAATTTTCCAAATGTCGAACATTTTAGAGAAGTTTTGACTGGTTATAGCATTGACAAGTTTGAGAAGTTGAAACCCAAGTTAATACAAGCTGTTGATGACATGCTTGGTTATGACATTCCCTGAACTTCTCAAAAATTTCAGGAATCCTTACGACTAACTAGGTAAAAAGTTGGTATAGTACAGACAGAGGTGGAGCCAAGATTTGAAGCTATGGGGTCGGGATTCTTGTACTTTTATATTACTCGGTTGTAAATTAATAATTTATACATATTTAATGAATTTCCTAAAATAAATACAAAGTTTGGACTAAAGTTACTAGGTTCGGCCAAACCCGTAAACTGCATATTAGCTCTGTCCCGAGCATGTAAAAGGTGCATAATATGGAATGTGATTGTATTCTTGTTCCTATTTTTAGTTTCACATTTAGACTTTCCTTGAGCATATTGGTTGATGACACTTTAATTTCTGTTTATTAGCATATGTGCTTGGTTTTTCTTGTGCCTTTCTCTGCGAAGCCACATTGTTGGAAGAGGTTCAATTGAATCCGCTTTGTCGGTTAAGAAAGATAATACGCAAATAAAGTATAAACATTTTTCCTGTTTATATAAATAGTCAAATTAAAGGGGAGCATTGGCGTAACTGATAAAGTTGTTGTCATGTGACAAGGAGGTTGCAGGTTCAAGCTGTGAAAACAACCTCTTGCAGAAATGCGGGGTAAACCTACATACAATAGACCCTTGTGGTCCGACCCTTTCCCACACCTTACGCATAGCAGGAGCTTATTGCACTGAGCTGCCCTTTTATATAAGTAGTCGAATTCCAATGATATAAGGGAAGGTTCTAGTATAGCCACAAATAAACAACAACAACAATAATAAGCCCAGTGAAATCCCACAAGTGGGGCCTGGGGAGGGTGAAGTGTAAATATACCTTACCTCAACCTAGTGAACGTTGAGAGTATGTTTCAGAAAGACTCTCGACTCAAAAGAAATGAAAATGATGCAATAAACAGACAGTAGCAACAACCAGGCAGTGTAGCCAAAGGTAGTGTAGCCACAAATGTAGCTGAGAAATTGCTTAGCTTGTAGGTTTGAATCTTGTTTAGCTCAAAAGTTATCAATATACTTTAGAATTTTAAAAACAATCAAAAGAGGGTAAGGGTAAATCGTAATCAAATATAATTTGACCTAGAGATTAGTTAGATGATGTTGTCATCTAGATCTCAAAGGTAGAGAAAATAAACTTAGCTTAAGAGAGAAGGAATAGTTGGAGACCAAGAAAGAGATAGAGATAGAGAGAGAAGTTGTATTATTCGAGAATAATAATAATGATCCCTATTACAATCTGAAGGTCTCATTTATATAGTAGGAGACCTTCCTCGAAATAATCAAAAAGGTACAAAAGTTGGTGGCTTCCACTCAGTAAAGAAGCAAGATCCTAAACGACGTCGCCTTTTACTTTATCGACTGGGTCGTGACCTCACTTCGGTCGACCTTATCGTAGTAGACGTGACCACTCGGCATGGGGACGTTGAGAGCCAAATTTTATCCTATACAGTTAGTCCCTCTGTTCGTTGGAGACGTGCTAGATGATCGCCTTCAATGGACGGACACACATACTTCGCTTTTACGGAAATTTGGCAGCACCCATAGGCGCCTTTTTCAAAGGAAATGATCGTGTGAAATATTGTTGAGCCGTTGACATACGTCCCTTTTTCTAGAATGACGTCACTGGTCATGTGCATCATCATTATACTTGTTCCCGAGATGACTTAGAGCATGACGTGACGTTTTGTTTTCCCGTGCCAGTTTTCGAATTATTCCTTTTCGATTTTCGTGTACCTTATCCCTATAAATAGAGGAGTGGTTCAATGTGATTCATCTTTCGAACCCTTGGAGAGTGTCCCTTTATTTCTTTCTTCATCTTTCTTTCTAGCAATTGCTGCTTCATTTGAGAACTACCATTTCTGGGGATTGCACCTCTTGTCGTTGACACCTTCCTTCATAAATTATACCATGGCGAAGCTTCGTCAAGACGGAAAAAAGACTAAGGATAATGCCCCTAATAGGGCTCCGCCTTTCCCCGATAGTGAGGGGGAAGAAGTGGAGAAAACCCTCATCCCCCTAATGGTGGATAATATCCTTCCGAAAAACCTGAGTTTTGAACTGACTTCAACTCAAAATGCCCCTCTCTTCCTTGGGAGCACAGTGAGTTATTGGAGTCTCATCTGGACGCCCTCAAAACTACGTACAACATCCCCGACTATGTTGATATGGCTCCGGTCGGGGCGGACAATGCCAATGTGCATAGGCTTGGGTTCTGCACGTTCTACGAATATGCGCTTAGGATTGGATACAGCTTTCCGCTTAATCCTCTTGCGGAGGAGCTTTGCCGATTCTACCACGTGTGCCCGGCTCAGCTCACACCTTATGCCCTAAAGGTGTGCCGAATTCTCACCACGCTTGCGGGCGAGGCCGGGAATGTAGTTTCTGTTCATCACCTGCTGCAGATGTTCAACCTAGCTATAAGAGAGGGACCATGCTCCAATTAAGGAGCCGTGGTAAAAGAGCTTCGTGGTGTAGTCTGACGATAAAGCTAACCGTAACTTCTGGCGCAAATAATTTTATATCAGAACGAAGCACCTGGTATCCAACCCCGAAGGGTTTTCGGAGACATGGAATTCGGGATGTAAGTATCTTTGTACGTGATTTCGTGATGCTTTGTTTTGGCCGATCAACCATTACGATTTATTTTTCTTCCTTTTGTAGTAGAGGCTCGCCTGCCTTGTACTGTTGACGCTATTAGGTCGTAGGTGGCAGAGCTGATACTGTATGCGGAAAAATGTCGTACCTGGGCTGAGTTTCGTAGATTGTATGGCCCAACTGATAACAATTTTTCCTGCTCTCTCTTTTCCTTTGTTTTGGCTTGAAGATCCCTTTTTTCGATGTATTCTCATTTGACAGGCCGGGCTCTTCTAAAAAGGTGAAGAAGAAGAAGAAAACCGATGCTGGACTGTCTAGGGAAGAGTCTAACTCTGATGGGGAAGATATATTCGTGGGAGGCTCTCCTAGAGACATCGCCCTTTAGACCTCACATCAGGGGGCCGTGCTGGAGGTGACATCTGAGACAGTGCCTGAGGTGTTGCCTGAGGCCGCACCAGTGATGACACCTTAGGCTGTGCCTGTGATGGTTCCTGAGGCTGCTACAACAGAGGTGACTTCTGAAGGAGAAGAGCCACCGGAGAGAAAGCAGCAGCGAGTGATTATTGGCAAGGGAATAACGAGTGAGGGCGTGAGGCCTAGTGAGCTCCGCCGAGAGCCGAGGCCAGTTTTTATGGCTGAGGCCATTCGTTCAGGGAGATTGGCCCCTCGGAGAATAGCTGCCTCTGTCTGCTCAGCCCGTGCCCCAGAAGGCGGGTCGTCTTTTGCAGTTGGGGGAGCGGGCGTAGAAATTGAGAGGACGGGCTCTGAGGCTACTCTTGGAGAAGCAACATGAGACTCAACCCTCATTGAGATGAGGGCGGGCGGGTCCACTCGCCGAATTGTGATCCCTAGTGAGTATAAATTGTTAGAAGATAGCGAGCAAGCCGCAACGGACATGACCTTGTTATGTGCGGGTGCGGAGCATGAAACGCTAAAAAGCGTTAGTAAAAGGGATTTGTTGAGGAGGGTCGCCAGTGCAGCTTTGCAGGTAGTTTCAGATTTTCTTTTATGAGTCGTAAAAGCGAGTTTGGTATGTACTGACGCATTTCTTCTCTTCTTTTCAGACACTCATCTTGGAGGTGGAAAGGAGGTTGCGTGAACAAAAGAAGGCGGCCACCTTCAATAAAATGGCGAAGCAATACAAGGAGCGTCGTGCCAAGCATCAAGCGTTGGCAGACGTACTCAAGCAGGACCCTCAATTTCGGATGTTCTGTGAGGGTATTAAAGAATTGGAAGCTTCGTTGAAGAAGATGGTGGCCTATCTGGAGGAGGTTGACGAGCGGTTAATGGCTTCTTTGGCTCAAAACATCGAGCTGGAGACTCTCCATCAGTCAAACGAGGATGAACTGGACATAGGCCATGGGGTAGCGGCAGAGGTTGTGGAACTGCAGACCCGAGTCACGGCCCTTACAACCGAGCTTGATGGAAGGACGGCCGAGGTTGAGTCCTCAAGCGAACTGCTTTACAAGACGACGTGCATTATGATGCGCACGAGATGTGGGTGTACCATGATGCCAGGTTGGTTGTATTTGAGGAGTTCTTGGTGGCATGTTGGGCTTCTGAGGCGGAAGTTGAAAAGCAACGGCACTTAGTCCGTGTTGCCCGTGAAGTGGCCGGTTACAGCTCTGACTCGCTAGGTAGGGAGGGCTGTAACTCTGTGGACGTCAACCGTCTGGACTCTAGTTCATGGATTTCTAAGACTTATCAGCTTGGAGATGACAATGGACCGGACTGTGATCTGGCGGGTCATGATGGACGGAGCGGTGAAGGCTCTTAGGACTTTGTATATATATTTTTTGTGTAAATTGGGCCTTTTTCTAAGGTCAGATGTACGTATACTTTTGGAGATAATGGAAGATGACTTTTTGCTATTGTTGTTCTTCTTTTGTATCTTAGAGCTTTTATTGCGTTTCTGATTGCTGCTTTCGCACTTTCCACCTAGTTTAAGCTAAGTCGCTATGGGCGGTTTTGATTGTCGTTGAATTACTTGTTTGTTGTAGCCGAACTGGGCCGATTACCGATGTTGACGGCCTTAGCCGAGCTTAGATTTAACGACCTTAGTCTTGATGGAGTCGATGGCCTTAGTCAGACTTAGATTAACGACCTTAGTCGTGATGGAGTCAATGGCCTTAGCCATGATAGAATCGATGACCTTAGCCACTATAAAATTAATGGCTTTGGCCTTTGGCCATATAGGTGACTTCGATTGTCGTCGTGTCACTTATTTGTCGTAGTCGAATCTAGGTCGGCTGCTGGCGGCGATGGCCTTAGCCGTAATAGAGTTGATGGCCTTAGCCACGATGGAGTTGATGGCTTTGGCCATATAGGCGACTTCGACTATCGTCAAGTCGTTCGCTTATTCACCATGGACGACCTGGTCGATGTTTGACCGCGATGATCTTGGCCAGAGTTGAGTTGATGACCTTTGGTGATAACTTGTTGATGGACTTTTCCATATGGTTGATTTCGACTCTCGTCGAATCATTTGCTTGCCATAGTTGAACTAGGTCGACTGTTGGTGGAGATAGCCTTATCCCTTATAAAGCCAATGACCTTTGTTCATAACTTGTTGATGACCTTGGCCATATGGTTGATTTTGACTGTCATCGAATCATTTGCTTTCCGTGTTGGAACTAGGTCGACTGTTGGCGACAATGGCCTTAGCCATGATGAAGTCGATCACCTTTTGTCATAACTTGTTGATGGACTTGGCCATATGGTTGATTTTGACTGTCGTCGAATCATTTGCTTGCCGTAATCGAACTAGGTTGGCTGTTGGCGGAGATGACCGTAGCCATTTATATACTGGAGACGGTCGTAGACATTTATACATTGGCAATGGCCATGGCCTTTTATACATTATAGATGGTCGTAGCCCTTTATGCATTGAGATGGACGTAGCCTTTCATGCATTGGAGATAGCCCTAGCCTTTCATACATTGGAGATGGCCTTAGCCTTTCATACATTGGAGATGGCCTTAGACTTTTATACATTGAAGATGGCCATAGCCCTTTATGCACTAGAGATTGTCGTAGCCTTTCATACATTGGATATGGACTTAGCCTTTCATACATCGGAGATGTCCTTAGCCGTTTATACATTGGAGATGGTCGTAGTGGTTCATTCATTGGAGATGGCCGTAGTCGTTCATTCATTAGAGATGGCCATAGCCGTTTATACATTGGGATCATGCTAGTCCATTCCCTTTATCATGTTGGCCTGGAGAGCATATGGAGAGGTGATATGATAAACTTGTTCCGCAAGTATCTCCAGGTGTCTCCTCCGCCACCTTGTTAAAAACCTTCCTGAGAAAACCCAATTGGGACAAAACTCGAATAAGGGAAAAAAGTACGACTTGGGAGACACCTTTCAGAAGTGTAAATACTTGAAGTGGGCAACGTACCAATTGTTTTGGAGCATTTTTCCTTCCATTGTTTCCAACTGGAATGCTCCTTTACTGGCTGCTGTTGTGATTTTGTAGGGTCCTTCCCACTTGGTGCCTAATTTTCCTCTACTTGGGTCTTTGGATGCCAATTTCTTGTCTTTGAGGACGTAGTCTCCCACTTTGAGTGGTCTTATCTTCGCCCTCTTGTTATAGTATCTTTCGACTTGCTGTTTTTGGGCCACCATTCTTATATGGACCATTTCTCTTCTCTCCTTGGCTTCATCCAGGTCGTGGAGTCTGTTTGTGTGATTTTCTGTTCCACTGGTGTGAAAATACCTTAGGCTTGGTTCGCCGACCTCGACGGGTATGACCGTGTTGGTTCTTTAGACTAGCAAGAATGGTTTTTCCCCTGTGCTGGATTTGGGTGTGGTCATGTGTGCCAACAACACTTCGGGTAGCAGCTCGGGCCATAGCCCTTTGGCGTCCTCGAGCTTCCTTTTCAATATGTTTAATATTGCTTTGTTGGAGGATTCTGCCTGGCCGTTAGCGGCGGGGTGATATGGCATGGAATGTATCTTGTTGATGCGCCATTTCTCAAAACATTTGGTCGTTTTTTTACCAATGAACTATCATCTTTTGTCACAATTGATTTCTTTGGGGATGCCCAAGCAGCATATAATTTTTTTCCATATGAAGGCGATCACCTCCTGTTCGTGTATTTGTGTGTACGCACCTACTTCCACCCACTTAGAGAAATAGTCAGTTAAAACTAGTAAATATTGTACATTGTCCCATCCTACGGGTAGGGGGCCGATTATTTCCATTCCCCATTTGATGAAAGGCCATGGAGAGGTGACTGAATGGAGGGGTTCTCCTGGTTGGTAAATCATGGGGTCAATTTTTGGCATTGTTCGCATCGGCAAATGTATTTTGCTGCCTCCTTCTTCATGGCGGGCCAGTAGTAGCCGACCCGTAATATGCATCGTACGAGGGTGCGCTTACCTATATGGGCACCACAATGGCCCTCGTGCACTTCTTCACGGACCTCATTTGGTGCGGACCTAGGCACTTGGCCAAGGGTCCACCAAACGTTCTTTTGTAGAGGCCATTATTTATTAGGCAATACCGAGCAGCTTGCACGCGGAGTTTCTTTGCCTATTTTTTGTTGAGCGGTAGCATTCCGTCCTGCAGATAGGATACAAACTGGTTGCGTCAGTCCCATGGAAAATTTAAAGAGAATACCTCAGTGTGATTAATGGTGGAATGGAGGAGGGTAACCACGCTTTCTTTTTTGAAGTTTTAGTGGTTGTAGCCAGATTTGCTAGACCGTCTTCTTCAATATTTCGTGTCCTCAGAATTTGTTTAAAGCGACATTCGTCAAACTCAGCCATTAACCTGCGTATTTCTGACTGATATTTTTGCAATCTTTGTTCTTTGATCCGGTAAGTCCTAGTGACTTAGTTTACTACGAGTTAGGAATCACAGTGGAGGATGAGTCGGCGAGCCCCATATTTTATGGCCAGTTTCATACCTGCAATAACGGCCTCGTACTCGACCTCGTTTTTAGTCATTTCAGGGCATCGTATGGACTGGTGAATTGTTTATCCCGTGGGAACTTCGAGGACGAGTCCCTGTCCTGATCCTGATGCATTCACGGCGCCATCAGTGTAGAGCACCCATAGGTCGTAATTGGTGGAGGCATGCTGTGCTTCAAGTTCTACCTTCAGTAGGATTTCTGCGCTAAAGTCGACTATAAAATCGGCCAGAACTTGAGACTTTATGGCGGTTCTTGGAAGGTACGAGATGTCATGCTCGCTGAGCTTAATGGCCCATCTTGCGAGGCTTGTGTAAGATGCTCCTTAATGGGAAGGTCGTTACTAGTTTTATGGAGTGACACTGAAAATAAGGTCGTAGCCTCCGTGAAGCTACTACCAGTGCCTGCGCCAATCTCTCGAGGTGCGAGTATCGAGTTTTCGGCATCCACTAAGGTTTTGCTAACATAATAGATAGGGGATTGTGTATCTTTGCTTTCACAAACTAGGACGACGCTAACAACGACCTCAGACACGGCAAGATACACCAGCAGGGGTTTGCCTGGGCTCGCTTTGACCAGTAGGGGCGGTGAAGATAAGTAAGGTTTCAGCTTTCTCAAGGCTTCTACACAATCCTCATTCCACTATAGCCCTTAGTCTTTTTTCAGCACATTGAAAAATTTATGGCACCTGTCCCAAAGCGAGCCCCGAGCGAGTCCCAATTCTGCCTTTTTAAAACAGAGCCTGAGAGCTATTAATGGCCTTAACATATTATGAATTCGTTTATATGCACACAATTTATTTATAAGAATTGTTTGTACACTATTCAGTTAAATACAACTACAATAATATACAATTTAAATATAAATTTTATACAAAATTATACAACATGTCTTTTATATATTTTGTATCTTATTTATACATAGTAAAAATAAATTTCATACAACTAATTATATATTATAAAATTTATCTACAACATTCACACATTAATTATATTCAGTTAAATACAACTACAATGCCAAATAACTTAAACACAAATTTTATACAAAATCTATATAATATATCTTTTATATATTTTATATCTGATTTATACATAGTTATACACAATATCTACAACTTATCTTCAATTTTCATATATTATTTTTACTCAGTTATATACAACTTAAATATAATTTTTATACAAAGTTATAGAAAACAATTTTTCTATAATTTTACTATAATTTCGTAAATATAATGTATATCATATCATCATCATCTTGTTCTTTTTCTTCTTCTTCTTCGAGTTTAAATCAGAAATTCGGTCAAAATCAAGTCTAATCTTTACCAAAATACCATTAAAATTGAGATATAAACTCTAAAACATATTCTCAATTGTTTGCAACAACACCCAATCCAAACAAGTAATAATTTTTAAAAATTCAAATTCGAATTCAAAGCTTCAAAACTTTTTAGTGGATGTCAATGGTGGAATTGTTGCCCTCTTTTCCTTTGCTTTACATTACTGAAATTAGGGATTGGGAGATAGAGAGACGTGTAGAGAGAATCCCAATTATTTGCAACAACAACCAATTCAAACAAATAATGTTTTTTGAAAACTCAAATTGAAATTCAAAGTTTCAAAGGTTTTTAATGGTTTTCAATAGTGAAATTATTGTCCTCTTGTACAAAACATGTGGAGGGAGGGGGAGGGGTGGGATGTGGAGAGAGAAACGGGAGGGGGGGATACAGAGAGAAAAACATGGGGGGAGTGAGAGTGATAGTAGGAATTGATTAATTATCCTTAAATCCTAAAAATGTACATAATCAGTAATTTTGTATATAGAAGGTAATTAAAGTGAAAATTAAGTAGGGAAGGTAATAAAGTTTTCAGTAGTGTATAGATATGTTAATATCCCTTATTTATATTACTTAAAGATTTGGGTTTTAAGCAATGAAAGTCTGAAACCATCACCTTATTTGAGTTGTGGGTTGATAACTCAATTTTCGTAATTTTATTTAATTGTATACTGAAAATTCATATCTAGGAAAACTGCTATGGGTTCAATTAAACTCATAGTTAAACTATTGGATCTATCCCCATTATAACAAAAGAGGACTGTTGAAACATTTGAACCCATAGTTGAACACATTTGAAAAATGTGTGCTTGGTTTTTCTGGTTCCCTTTTGAATGGAGCTACATTGTTTGAAGGGGTTCAACTGAATACGCTTTGTCTTAAGAAAGAAACTATGCAAAAGAGTATAAACTTATTTTTTTTGTTTATATAAGTAGTGAATTGAAAGGGAGCGCTGGCGTAACTCGTAAAATTATTTTCATGTGACTAGGAGTCATGGGTTCAAGCTGTGATAACAATCTCTTGCAAAAATGTAGGTTAAGACTGCATACAATAGATCCTTATTGTCCGGCCCTTTCACGTAGTGAAAACTTAGTGCACTGAGTTGTCCCTTTTTAAAGAGTAGTCGAATTCCATTGATATAGGGGAAGGTTCTAGTGTAGCCACAATCTGTGGAATAGACTTCTAACTACTACTGAATGATGAATTCTGATTATTCAAATCATCATTTAAACAATAAGTAATTATACTAGATAATATTATATGCTTTTATTACCGGAAAAAATCTCCTTCTTCGTTTCTCTCGGCGCACGTTAGTAAACGTACGCCGAGCTCGTATCAATGGCGAGAGGGAGAGGCAGAGGTAGAGGACAACCTCGGAAGATTCCGCTAGCAGCTATTGAGAGAGTGATAACAACTATAAACCAGCCATCTAAGGAGAAAGCAGACTCCATGGCCTCATCTGTGCAGAGTGTCGATCTGCCAGTCGAAGATGAGAATGAGGTAACCAGGATGACATTGCAACAACCTATTGTGTCAAAGGAGCCGGATCTAACCAACCCAACTTCGATTGAAGCAGCTTCAGATCCGATGAAGAAGATAACCAGCAAAACTGCAGACATGCAGAAGTCAATGCAGGTCCAAATCCATCCAGTGAAGGAAGTAGCGGAGAAATCGGAGGAAATTACAAGCAGAACTGAGATACCAAAACAGAACTGGAATAACCTTTTTCAAAAAAAAATAGATTTGCATCTAATGGTATGGCTCTAGAATGCATACCTCCGGTAATGGTTGATGGTCAACCAATAGTGCAACTTAACAAATCAGAGGTGGAGGAGGAAGAGAAAAAGTGGAAATGTGCGTTTATTGTGTATATCCTAGGGGACGGTCCCGGAATGTGATGAAGAGGTTCATTGACCTCCATTGGGCGCATGTCTCAGAGCCAGACTTGTTCTATCACGAGGAAAGGTACTACATAGTCAAGTTCTGAACAATTGATGATGCTAAGGAAATCCTATGTGCAGGACCTTACTCTATAGCAAACAGACCCATGATCCTTAAGCAATGGTCTCTAGACTTTGATTTCACAGAGGAATTCCCTGTTGATATCCCTCTATGGGTAAAGTTCCCTAAGCTTCCCATGTCTTGTTGGGGAATGAGATCACTAAGCAGAATTGCAAGTGTCTTAAGGAAGCCTATCTTTGCGGATGAATGCACAACCAAACAAACTAGAGTATCATATGCTCGAATGCTTATAGAGATGAATGTTACAAAAGAACTACCGAGAGTAATATGGTTAATGGATACAAATGGGAGGAAATTTCTACAAGAAGTAGTTTATGACTGGAAACCTTCTTATATTGAAAAATGTCAAATTATTGGTCATAGTTTCTTGGCTCAAATGAAGCTAAATACACACCAACCTACTCAAGTGAAGAAGGCAAAAGTGACTCAGGAATGGAGAACCAAGGCTCCAGTACAAACTGGTACTAGCCAGAATGAGGTACCAAGTCAATAGAGTGGTGCAAATGAGGCAAGTCAGAGGAATGAGATCCGTAAAGAGCCTAATGAATCTCCAACACTGGTAACAGAGAAGACAAAACATGAAGAGAAAGGGAAGAAAGTTCAGAGCCCAGAATTCAACCTCATCAACTTTCCACCTTTATCCCCTATTGTTGTTAGCAATCGTTTTGAAGCAGTCTCCACTAGTAGGCCTGAGATCCCACCAGGGGATAGAGGTGGACCAAGCATCTACCAATGAAGTGGTTATTCTGGAACATTAGAGGTGTAAATAAAAGGTATAAACAAAAAGAAGTTTAGGAGTATATAAGGAGAAATAAAATAAACCTTGTTGGTTTGGTAGAAACTAAGGTTAAGGAAACAAATGCAAGAAGAATTGCTAATCTGCTGGCTCCTGGTTGGGGTTATCTAACAAATTATATTGGTGCTATAAATGGTATAGTGTGGATCTTATGGGACACAAAGATGTTCACAGTTGCTGGTATCCAGGAGGAGGCTGAATTGATACACTATAGAGTCAGAAGCATTAATGGGGATGTCACTTGCTATCTCACTGTGGTATATGGGCATAATGGGTTGGAGCAAAGAAGATCTATATGGAAACATCTGCAGGATTACTCATCAACTATAAATGAAGCATGATTAGTTGCTGGAGATTTCAATGTTGTGTTATATGCCAAGGATAGACAGTCAAGCAATCTTGATAAATATTCAGAGACTCAAGAGTTTAGTCAATGCATACAACAGGCTGGGCTTTCAGAACTAACTTGGAAGGGTGATTACTTCACCTGGAAAAACAAGCAGACAGGAACTGATAGAGTCTGCAGTAGACTAGATAGAGTATTTGGTAACTATGAGTAGATGATCAAGTGGAGCCATGTGGAAAAAGTATATGAACAACCTCTAATCTCTGACCATAATCCTATGATAGTTACACTGGCAGCAGCTACTAGGAAAGGTAAGATACCTTTCAAATTTTTCAATGCATGGACTGAGCATGAAGACTTTCAGCAGTTGGTGGAAGATAACTGGCACTATAACAATACGGGATCTATGAAATTAATATGGACTAAACTCAAAGCATTGAAAGGTCCCCTAAAGACTTTAAATATTAAAGAGTTTAGGAACATTACTCAAAGAATTCACCATAGCAGACAGGAATTGAAAGACATACAGAAACAAATGGTACTGGCATACACTGATGAGTTACAGCAAAAAGAAAAAGAGATAGTATTGAAGCTGGAAAGATGGTCCTTGATTGAAGAAAGTATTCTACAGCAGAAGGCTAGAGCAAAATGGATTCAACTTGGAGACTCTAATAACAAATATTTTTCTGCTGTCCTAAAAGAAAGAACTCAATATAAGCAGATCACAGAACTCACTACAGCAATGAGAGTTAAAGTTAATACACCTGCAGACATTAAAAGGGAGATCATTGGTTTCTAAAAGTCATTAATGGGTTCATCAGCTACTTCCCTTCCAGCCATAAACTGAATGTATATGGCTAATGGCCCTACCCTAACACAACAACAGAGAAGGGAGTTATGTGCTGATATTATTGATCTTGAAATTGTGGAGAGCCTAAAAGCAATTGGGGATGATAAAGTTCCAGGAATTGATGGCTATAATGCAGTATTCTTCAAGAAGTCCTGGCACATTATTGGCAAGTAGGTCATAAGTGCAATGAAGGAGTTCTTCCAATCAACCAAGATGTATAAGCCAATAAATTGTGCCACTATTACCTTAATCCTTAAAGTCTCCAGTCTAACTACAGTTAAAGAGTATAAACCAATTGCATGTTGCTCAGTACTATGCAAAATGATTTCTAAAATCCTGGCCAACAGACTAGAGAAGCTCATGCCTAGTAGCATTTGTGAGTCTCAAGCAGGTTTCATTCCAGGCAGGAAGATTGCTGATAATGTCATCTTGTCTCATGAGTTGATCAAAAACTATACCAGAGCCCATGTGACTCTCAGATGCATGATAAAAATTGACCTTTAGAAAGCTTATGATTCTGTTGAGTGGATCTTCTTACAACAAGTAATGGAGGGGATGGGCTTCCTAACCAGGTTCACTAACTGGATCGTGGAATGTGTCCAAACTGTAAGCTTTACAGTGTTGATTAATGGGGAAACAACAGAACCATTTGTAGCTGCTAAAGGCCTCAGGCAATGAGATCCATTATCCCCATTCTTATTTGCAATAGTCATTGAGTACCTTAGCAGATCACTGGTTGAACTAAGGAAAGATCAAGCTTTTCAATATCATCCTAGATGTAAAAAATTGGGCATTACTGACATAAGCTTTTCTGATGATATACTCTTATTTGCTAATGGAGATATCAAGTCTGTCATAGCCATGTTCCAGTATTTTTCTCAATTCACTGAAGCTTCAGGACTGAAAGCTATTCTGGGAAAAATGTCACGACCTGTTTGTCGTGACCGTGTAGTCCAAAGGAAAGAGCGGGCCATCTGGAACTTCGTCGTTGCGTTATGGGGACAACATTAGCATTAGGGAATTGTTCTCCCTTAGATGCTTCAATCTGGCTGAGTCAGGCTGGCCGACCCGATTAAGTTTGGGGTGCTTGTCGCTGGTCGTGGACTCGACAATGAAGGGGACCGAAGTAGGCATATGCGTTCAACTGGTCGGGGGCTAGTGCCGCTCCCCTGATGAGCCCACGGCAGGGCAAAACCGGTTGGCTTCCGCATGTGGTAAGGCTTGTCTCGAGGTAGTGAGCGGCCTCGGGACGTCGCACGGGCGCTGTGTGCTGCGCTGGACTCTAAGCCCGTGGCAAGTGGTATCAGAGCAGGACGTACTTGCTTCTGCGCGTTATGGTGGGGTCCTCGAGGGGAGGACTGTGCGGGTGCGTTGCCCAGGCGGGGGGCTCGTGCCGACGACTGCCCCATCTTGCTAATGTCTGCAGGGGTAAGACCGGGATGGCCACAATGTCATCACTAAAAAAGCTTATGTATCTTGGGAAAGAATGTGTACTCCTAAATCAGCTGGTGGATTGAATCTTACTAACTATCTCTATGGAACAAGGCTTCAATTGCTAAGCTGTGCTGGGATATAGCTCACACGAAAAACAGGCTGTGGATAAAATGGATACATGATGTCTATATAAAGCTGCACCAGTTAGAGAACATGCCAGTTCCCAGGCAGACTAGTTGGATGGTTAGAAGGATCATAGCAGCAAGAGATGTGTTGCAACAATACCAAGGCTTCAATATGCAAATGTGCTCCATCGGGCAGATTTATCTACTACAGATAGGACAATTGCCGAGAGTCTCTTGGAAGACATTAACTGTCCAGAACTATGCCAGACCCAAAGCTGTGTTCAACCTATGGTTAGTACTTCATGACAGACTTCCAACCAATGATAGGCTAACACAATGGGAAATTAACGTAGACCAGAATTGTGTGATGTGCCAAAACCATGCAGAAACCAGAGATCATTTATTCCTTTCTTGCCCATATTCAACAGACCTATGGGAGCAAACAATGACTTGGATTCAAGAGGACCATCCCAGAATACAAATTGGGACCAGAAACTCCAGTGGATAATTAACAAAGCTAAAGGAAAGTCTTGTAGAGCCAACATTTTCAAAATGGTGACTGCAGAATTATGCTATGCTCTGTGGCTGGAGAGAAACTCGCGTATTTTTGAGAATGGCTTTCGTAGCAGTGGAATTTTAGTCAGGGAACTAGCCTATATATGTAATGTTAGAGGAACTCCTAAAGTTAGACAACAGATGAAGTAATTTCTCTTGTAAATATAGTTAAGGTATAGTTACAGGGATAGTTGTGTTTAAATAGATATGATGAGATAGTCAGCTGCGTATAAGCTGGACTATGATAGTGTATTGCAACATCTTTGGTGATTAATAAAATTCTTAATTACCAAAAAAATATATTATATGCTTTCGTAGAACTATATATATATATATATATATATATATAATTTATTTTTTATATTTTATTAAATAAAACAAAAAACTAATAAAAGTCTCTTACAATAAATATATAAGTTTATTTTTGTCTTTATAATAATTACAAAACCTTGGTACTATTCTTTTTGGTAATTTTACATTTAAAAGTACTTTTTAGAAAGATCGGCCAAACACAATTTATTTATCAAATGTTGCAAAAAGTACTTCTTAAATAAATTGTTCATACACAAGTTCTTTTTTTTTTAAAAAGTGCTTTTGATCAAAACATTTCTAAAAAAAGTGTTTTTGAAAATAAGAAGTTTTCAACAGCTTGGTCAAATGAAAGAGAGAATGGGACGCTCTCGGCGCACGTTAGTGCCTCAATAAAATAGTGCGATTTCCGGCGCACATTAGCACGGTGGATTTGTCGCCGGAGATGGCGAGAAAGAGAAGAAATGTTGCTCCGATCGTTAATGCTGTCCCTCCTAAGCTCGTTACACCTGAGCATGGCATCACAACTACTCTAGAACCCCTAACATTTGGAAATTTTCTTCCTCTGAAGTACCAATCGAAGGATCAATTGCATGCAGAAGCAGTTCAGGATCGATCACAAAGAAATGAAGGGATGAGTGATACAACAGCAAGGAGATTACAATTTTCAGCAGTTATGGAACCAAAAAGTCCAGTACCAGCTGATGTTGAAGCTGTTGAGACAGAGAATCCAAAACCTACACTCGCAGAAGTAGTCAGAGGCAACAGAGATGTGCAAATGGGTAAGCCTTTATCATTTGTTCCTCCTACTTTGCGAGATGGTAAAAAGGTGGTGAAGATCTGTGAAGAGGATTTACAACCACAACTGGAGTATTGGAAGAATGCATTGATTGGATTTGTAATAGGTGATAGGCCTAGTGAACAAAATATGGAAAACTTTGTTAGACATATTTGGAACTTTGTTACTAAGCCTCAAGTTCTAATGCATGCTGAAGGGTATTGTATCTTTAGATTCAACAGTGCTGAAGATAGAGATACAGTCATGCAATCTGGCCCATACACATTTAGAAGTAAGCCTATGGTTCTAAGGCCATGGGAAGTTGATTTCAATTTCCAGACTAGTGTGTTAAGCACTGTACCTATTTGGGTTCGATTTCCAGGTCTTCCTGTAGGGTATTGGTCTGCAGAGGTATTGAGTAAGTTGCAAAGTGCGATTGGGAAACCATTGTATACTGATAAGTATACTGCTCATTATGACAAAATCTCATTTGCCAGAATACTTGTAGAAGTTGATGCTGCTTATCAGCTTCCTGATGAGATAGAAATCGATACACCTTATGGTTCTAAGGTTCAGTATGTTGAATATGACTGGAAACCTACTTTTTGCAACCACTGCCTCAAGTTTGGTCATGACACAATTGAGTGTTGGTATTCTACTGGGAATTCAGACAAACATGAGGAGGAGAAAGAAGACATAAGGAAAGGGGAAGTCAGACAAAAGCAGCAGGGGAAACAAAAGAAAAAGGAATGGATTGTGAAGAAGAATGTAGCAAATGATGAAGGCCAAAAGCAATCTGAGGAAGCTGTTAATCCACCAGTCTTAGTTGTACAGACAGATCAGGATTCAAGCAAGGTAGATGATCAAGTTAATTTGCAGCTGACTGTGCAATCGAATCCTGAAGATCAACTTAATGAAGTAAGCACTGTTATCACTACTAATGGTGAACAGATGGCCAGTATGGGTATTAGAGGGAAAGGAATCATGGAAGTTATGGGAAGAAGAGGGCAACAGTTTGATCCTGGGCCTTCTTATAGTTTGCCAGATGTTGATCCATGACTGTAGTCACATGGAACATTAGGGGACTTAACCAGTCCCCAAAGCAGAAGGAATTGAAACAATTCCTTACTGATAATTAAGTTGATGTGATTGGTTTACTGGAAACAAGAGTAAAAGAGCATAAAGCCAAGAAAATATTTGACAGGATTGCAAAAGGCTGGATGTGGCAGTGCAATTATGCAAAGGCTGTTAATGGAAGGATATGGCTATTATGGAAACCTCATATTCAGATTCAAGTGGTGTCTCTTTCTGACCAGTTTATCCATTGCCTAGTGGAGGATACAAGAAGTCTAGTCAGATTTCAATTTAGTGTTATATATGCTCAAAACACTACAGTGCTTAGAGCACAGTTATGGAGGGATCTCAGAACAATTTCTATTCCTCAGCAAGATGCATGGCTTATAAGTGGTGATTTCAATTGTGTATTAAGCTCTGATGATAGAATTGGTTCTCCTGTGACTGAGACTGAAGTAAGGGATTTTAAAGGCACAGTAGATGAGTTACAACTTACAGCTTTAAGAGCAACTGGATGGCACTTCACTTGGACAAACAAGCAGGATGCTGATTCTAGAGTATATAGCAAGATAGACTGGGCATTTGGCAACTTTCAATGGCTACAACAGTTTGGACACTTGGAGGCTGACTACATGAATCCATTGATTTCAGATCATTCCCCTATCCTAGTAAAATTTGGTGTATATAGGCCATTACATCCTAAACCATTCAGACTATATAGCAATGTAATGGAACATGAGCAGTTTCATGAAATTGTGAAGCAAGTCTGGGAGAAGGTTTATCATGGCACCCATATGCAGCAGATTTGGAGCAAATTGAAGACAGTTAAGCAGCAGATAAAGGGGTTAAATGACCATTTAGCCAAATACAAACAGCAGATCATCCAGACAAGAGAAAAACTTGATATTTTACAGTTACAAATGCAGACTAACTGTCTTTCACAGGAGCTGATTATTGAAGAAAGAGGTTTGCTAGAAGAACTTGACAAATGGAACAAAGTTGAAGAGCAGGTAATGAGACAAAAATCCAAAGTTACATGGATTGAATGTGGAGATGCAAATACCAAGTACTTTCATGCACAATGGAGGATCAGGACAGGCCAAAATAACATCACTTCTATCTATACTGACACAGGTATCAAATTGACTGAGCCTACTACTATAGAACAGGAGTTTTTAAAGGTTTTCCAATCTCTAATGGGAGAATCTATTGTTGAACTTCCCTGCGTGGATACCAATATTATGAGAGGTGGAAGATGTCTTAACTTGAACAGCAAAGAATACTTATTTGCCCAGCCACAATGGAGGAAATCAATGCAGCTGTTAAGGAGATGCCTAAGGATAAAGCTCCTGGAGTTGATGGTTTTCCTATTGAGTTCTTTACAAAGAACTGGAAGATAGTACAAGAGGATATATTTTCTGCTACTAAGGAGTTTTTTGAAACCTGTAAAATTCCTCATATGATCAATACTACTGCAATAGCTCTTGTTCCTAAAGTCAAATCTCCTACCACCGTGAAGGACTACAGGCCAATTGCTTGTTGTACTACAGTATACAAGATCATATCCAAAGTTATAACCAACAGAATGAAGAGAGTAATTGGAGACTTGATTGGACCTGCTCAATCTGCTTTTATAGAAGGAAGGAGTATCATGGATAACATTCTTCTAAGCCATGAAATCTTTAAAGGATACTCTAGGAAAGGGGTTTCACCTAGATGTGTTCTAAAAGTGGATCTCAGAAAAGCTTATGATACATTAGAGTGGGGATATCTGAAGCAGATTCTTATTGCTTTGGGCTTTCCTGCTAAATTTACTGACTGGATTATGGCTTGCATCTCTTCTGCCTCATACTCTCTAGTAATGAATGGAGGTCTTACTAAACCATTCAATGCTAAGAGAGGTATAAGGCAAGGGGACCCTATGTCTCCTTATCTATTTGTTCTAGCCATGGAATATTTGAATAGACTGCTGCAACAACTACATAAGGATGGAAATTTTAACTTCCATCCTAGATGCAGGAAGCTTAATATTTCTCATGTCTGTTTTGCTGATGATTTGCTAATGTTCTGTAGAGCAGATGCGGTATCTATTCAAATTCTTCACAGCACTTTTCTCAAATTCTCTTATGCTTCTGGTCTTCAGGCAAATATAGGCAAGAGTGCAATCTATTTGGCAGGTATTCCACAGGATACTAGAGAGATGATTATTGCTGCTCTAGGTTTCACTGAAGGACAGTTGCCTTTTAGATATCTTGGAGTTCCTCTGGATTCTAAGAAGTTATCCATTCAGCATGATTTGCCTCTCATTGAAAAGATCACAGCAAGAGTTACTTGTTGGTCTGCAAGGCTTTTGTCTTATGCTGGCAGAACTCAACTGATAAAGGCTGTGATTTTTGGTATGCAGACTTATTGGGCACATGTGTTTATAATTCCTAAGAAGGTATCGAAGGCTATAGAGGCAGTTTGCAGATCTTATCTATGGACAGGTAAAGCAATCTTATCCAGAAGAGCACTTGTGGCTTGGGATAAGGTGTGTCAACCTATTTCCTCTGGAGGCCTCAATGTTGTGAGAATGGCAGTATGGAACAAAGCAGCTATAGCTAAATTGCTATGGGATTTGGCAAAGAAGAAGGACTGTCTTTGGGTGAAATGGGTGCATACCTACTATATCAAGAATAGATCCATTGAGTCTGTGGCTGTGCCATCAAACTCATCTTGGGTAGTAAAGAAGATATTGGACATTAGGACCTTGGTGTTGGAAAATAATCAGTTGCAAGGGAATATACTCAACAGACTTCAGAGTGTTTGTAAGTTGGGAAAGTTTCAGATTCATAAACTCTATATTGCACTGTTGCCTATATTTCCTAAGATTGTATGGAGGAATGTAATGCTTGTGTCATCTGCACTACCTAGACATAGATTTACTGTCTGGTTAGCTGCTCATCAGAAGCTTCCTACCATTGAGAGACTGCAGCTTATGGGCATTCAAGTTCCACCTTTGTGTGCATTCTGCAGAAGGTATGATGAAGAGTTTAAACACTTGTTCTTTGAATGTGACATTACCAGTAGAGTTTGGAGGAGAATCTGTCTATGGTTGGGACGCACAAGAACTACTGAATGCTGGGAGAATGAATTGAAATGGATCTGTAGCAATGCTAAGAGTAAAAACTGGAAAAAAGAGACCACTGCAACAGCATTTGTGACTACTGTTGCATTGCTGTGGAAGAATAGAAATCTGATCAGGTTTGAGAATAAGATTTTTGATGAAGAACAATGTTGCAGAGAAGTAGCACTGCTATTACATGCAAGAAATAGGAATCGCAAAAAGTGGAAGGATGGTTTACAATAACTCAATGTATATCCTTAGTTTTTGGTTGAATTTTAGCTGCTAAGTAGTGATATGTATATGATATAAGTAGTTAGAATTCAAATGTAATTATAATGATAGCAATTGAGTAGTAGAAGTCCATACTACTACCTTAGGATTACATTGTATATTTTTTGATATCAATACAAAGTCGACAGTTAAGCTTAAAAAAAAAAAAACAGCTTGGTCAAACACGCTCTCATAAGAACATCACAAAACAAAACTATCAAATACTCAAACGTAAAAAAGAATAACAAATTATAGAAGTGTGAGTAAACTTATAAGTTAGTCAAAAGCTAATAAATACTTTTTAATTTTTTTGCGGGTAAGCACGAAATATCCATATAAGTTGTGTGTTTATAAGCCAACATTAGTTTAAATCAATACTCAAACTTATTGTTATTCAGCTTATAAGAATTTTCAACTGACCAAAATATTTATTTTTTATACCTATATCTTTTGTAATCTATGAAATACGCCTAAAAAACCCAAACTACATATGTATTGAAGTTTCGTCCTTTTGTCCTTTTCCTAATGAAAATATTACTGTAAATAGTTTAAAGGACGTTTTAATTAATTCTATAAAAATAATGCTTACCAACGTTCTTTTAGCCAACAAATATAAACTGCGTATTATCAATTTTAACACTCAAAAAACAATTTTCAACAATTAATACTTATTAACTACTTTCATTTACCTAATTAGACGTACTTGATAACTTACTTCTTCTTTCTTCCCTTTTTTCTCTCGGTCAAGGGTGGATCTAGTCTTAACTATGAGCTTTCGTGAACCTAATAGTTTTTTCCTAATCTTATATTTATATTAAATAATTTACTAAGTATTTATAAATATTTTATCGTAAACTCAAAATATATTAATTAAAATTGTTATAGAAAACCATAAATTTTAAATTTTCCGCTTCTACACGGGGTTTATTGAAAATTAATCAACGAACATATTTAAGAAAATTAACAGCTGTCTACTGTAAACCAAGCTATTTCATTAATCGTTGATAACATTTTGGACTCCACGTTCCAGATTTGTTTATACTAATTTCTTTTTTGCTCGTTGAAAAATATAATAATTTCGTTTGTTCGAACTCATTTATATTATTTTGTAGTAATAAATTAATAGTCAAGTGTAAAATTTGTTAGTTAACCAACCAGGATTGTTGTGGGGTGGTAAGTACCTCTTCATCATTAACTAGAGATCTCGGGTTCGAATCTATGGTTATATAGTCGCCTTTGTTAGAAGCATTTTACCGGGATTTCCCGACGTGAATGCGGATTCAGTCGGGCCCTACCGGACACCGGATGAGAAACTAAAAAAATATACTTGCTCATTATAATTATCATAAATAGAATATTTTTACTATATATCACTTTATTTTTATTTTATTTTTTAACTGGAAAAATATGATCAGTAAGTAACCAACTCTAAAGTACTTCTTGAGTTGTACCAACCATTGCACGATAGGAAATTAATAAAGTGTATTTTTCCTAATTCCATATAGCCTCTCGAAGATAAATACAGACGTCTCCGTACCGATCTACAAGACTCTATTAGGTTTGCCCATGACTTGTGAGACCTACGTGAACCTAGTACTCTGATACCATGTTGTCACGATCTATTCCCATTATGAGTCATGATGGCACCCAACACCATTGCTGGGCAAGCCCAAGCGAAAATTACTAGACATTTCTTCATTTTACATTTACTAATTAATTGCAAAAATTCCTTAATGTAAGATTTGAACGAAGCAATAACCAATAACGTGTCAAAATAATTATACAAATCCCTAAAATAGAAGTCTACCAATGTGTGTGCCAAGACATGGTATCACAAGTTGTGGGCAACTAGTAGAATATACAAAAGAATCAATCTATCCTACTGCCCGAAATAGAATAGACAGCAAAAATAATAAGAAAGACTACTTCAAGCGGCTGAACGACATGGGAAGAGAAAGCAGCTCACCTTGGAAGTCTCAAAATCTGCTTAGGGATGTGTCCCAAACTGATAGCCAGATACACCTGCCTCAGATCCTATTCAATTAAGTACAAAAGTGTAGTATGAGTACATAAACAATATCCAGTAAGTATCCCGTCTAATCTCGAAGAAGTAGAGACGAAAGGTCGACTTGATACTTACTAGGGTCAAATAATATAACAAGGTATTTATGCTAAGCATGGAAGTCACAATTAATCAACAGTTTGTAGCAAGAGGTAATAGATCATGTTCTGAACAATCTACAGTTAACCAGTTACATTTCAAGCAATGAACATAATAAGTCATGAATAAGATTCCACATAGATATCATGTGCACATCATGCCGAGGTCGACGGTCCGATCCAACAGAATATAAATGGTGCACTGCCAGAGGGTCGAATGGCGCAAACAATAGATGAATCTATTCATAACGAGACAATCGATCCGATCCACAAATATCAAGTAATATCAAAAACTCGCACGAAGGTGTATTTATATTCAAATAAATTCATGCAAGGGCTCAACAAGTATATATGCTCACTTTTATTCCTTTCCAAGTTTTCTAGCATATCCTAAGTGATCGCATTAGGAAGAAAGCATTAAAGTATTCACAAATATAGCATGTTGTGGGTCCTAGACTACCCGGACAATTAACTTCATAGTAGCTATGTATAGACTCTCGTCACCTAGTGCGTACGTAGCCCCCGTATTTAGGATCAAATTACTCAATTATTACACCTATGGGGACAATTCCCTCTTACAAGATTAGAAAGGAGACTCACCTTGCTCCAAAGTGCACTTCCAATACCCAGAACAAGTCCAAGCCCTCAATTCGGAGTCGAACTATCCCAACCTAGTTAAATGAAGTAGGAACTAGTCAATATAGACTGACAAGATCAAATTCTAGCTATTTAAGCAATTTCCCAACTCTTAGCACAAGTTTCCTAAAATCCGACCTGGGCGAATTCTAAATTCCGAAATTTTTTGAAGGAAGTTGTTCTCTATAACCTAAGGATGTATGATATATGATTTTTAAGTTATTTCATTGTAAATTTCGTGGTTAAATCTAACTTTTACTAAAATCCTAGGTTTTTGCTCTAACCCCGTGATTTTACCTTAATACTGGTATTTAATCTACCTAAGACATAATTATTAAACTAGAAATAGGTAGAACACACTTACCTCAAGATAGGGCTGTGTACGGATCGAATCAGATCGTATCTAGCACATTTTTGGATTCGAAATTTGGATTTCGGATTTTATATAATCCAATCCGAATCTGATCTGAATTATATCAGATTGGATCGAATTTTAAAGTTTGGATTGGATCGGATTTTGGATTGTATTATTATACCTCAAAGTTAAACTAATATGTATATTTCTTTGTAAAAGAGTCAATACACTGAGAAAAAGTCATGTTTATGCAATTATGAGAGTACTATGGTGCCAATATAGCTAAATTTAGCAATTGTAAAGGTAATAACTTGGACGTTGATGTAAAGGAAGTATTGACTATCCGGAATTAAAGTATAGCATTTATATATCCCTAATAATTTCAAATCTTGAATCAGATTGGATAAAAATATACTAATCCGGACCCGATCCGAAATCCAAAATTTTAATAAACACAATCCGAAATTCGATCCAGTTCAAAATTTTAAATCCGAAATTGAATGGTTCGGTTTTTAATTTTGGATATCCGATCCGAATGAACAGCCTACCTCAAGATGCTAGGTGAAGATCTTCTCTCAAAATCTCTAAAATCGCCAATGAAATATTGATAAAGTGATAAAAATGACTTAGAACCCGTATTAATTGAACCTCACTGCTTCAGCGATTTCCACTTTTACGGTCAGGGGGCCGCATCTGAGAGAAATGGACCGTATCTGGGAAATGGGCTAAAAGAGCTGGGACCGCTTCTACGGTCTAGAGGCTGCATTGCGGAGCCGCTTCAACGATTTTTGGCTTGGCCTGCCTTGGGCCGCTTCTGCGATGAAAAGACTGCTTCTGCGGTCCTGCACCTGCGGTCCATCAACCACAAGTGCGGTTATGGCAGAAGCAACAACTTCAACTCTTCTAAAATAAATTCACTTCACTCGAACCTCGTTCAATTGACGCTTGGGGCTCCAGGGCACTATCCGAACATACCAACAAGTTTGAAATCATGAGAAAGACCTACTCCAACCTTCGAAACACCAAAAACAATGCTAAATCTAGTAATCACCCCTTAAAACAAAATGAATCAAACTTATAAATTTCAAGTTCTTAATTTTCCTCTAACGGGCCAAAACACCCTTAAACTACCCGGATTAACACCAAATTTTATAGGCAAGTCTTAAATAATATTTCGGACTTGTACCAAACTTTGAAACCAACATACAAACCCGATACCTATGAAATCAATCATTAATTAGTTTTAAACTTCATACTAACAATTTCTAATAAAAATTCATTACTCATGCTAGGAACTTCAGAATTCGATTCCGGGTATACGCCCAGGTCCCATAATTTCCTATGGACCCTCCGGGACTATCAAATCACGAATTCAGACCTGTTTACTGAAAATGTTGACTAAGGTCAAACCTAGCTTATTAAGAAAATCCTAAGGAATCAAATGATCATATTTCACTCCAAACTCTTCCAAATCCCGAACCAACCGTCCTTGCAAATCGTAAATTAGTTAAAGCAATTATGGGGAGTTTTATTTATGGAAACGAGATTCTAAAAGGCAAAACGACCAGTCGGATCATTACAGAGGCATGTCTAGAATTTTAATTATAAGGCTTAATGTCCATGTTTAGTTAATTACCCGGCATAACCATGTTTTGTTTACAAAATATATAGAATCCACCAAAAATAAGATATTTAGTTACCCCTTTTCTTTTTAAGGGGGATAGTCCATCTTTGGACTGATTCTATCTCGTGTGGACTGATCTAATGACGAAATAGTTCTTAAGTTATGTGGAATTGAAGAAACAAACCCCATTGGATCTTGAAACGGAGAGGGATTTGGAGATGGGACAACTCAGCCGTACAAATGAAGATAATCTTTCCAACTTCTTCCATGAAATTGAAACAATGAAAGTTATTCAGAAGTAGAATTTTTTTTTCCAGTCCTATAATGCAGAGAAATAAAGTACCCAAATGTAGTTAGCGAAATGCATTGTTGAGTATATAAGAATAATAATGTCGAATATCCGTATCTTTTTGGATATAGTATACTACTGAATCTATTTTGTATCATATCTCCAGAAAGTTTTTATAAGGCTCGTAGCCTAATTAGAACCGTCAAAATGGATCAGCCTAGCCCAAGTCTTGCGGGCTTTTTGGTGGGTTAGGACGGCCGTCCCGCCACATGAACAGGACTTAAATTGGCTAGCCCAACCCAGCCCTAAGAGTGTCGTGGGCTAGAGCTGGCCGGCCGTTCAATTTTTTTTTAAAAAAAAAAATTTCTTAAAATCCTTAAATAATTTTTCATGACATAGTTTAGTTATGTAAATAACTTCTGTTGTTTAGAGCGTAAAAAAAAATGATATTTGACGAGGAATCTTGTAATTGAAATGCGAATTCTCTATATATCTAACTCTTCTTTTTTTAAGTTACATGAGTATTTTCTTAATGCTTTTCTTTTATTTTTCTCAGATTCAGGAACTGCTTCAATAAGTTTAAATTCCGAGGTTTTTTAATACAGGATTAATATCATTTGTCGATTTCATCATTATAGTCCATAAAAAATTTTAAATTCCAGAAATTTGCTAGTGGTCAATAGTTTTTTTGGTGTATCTAACATTGATATATTTCTATACAAAAGAGCAGTTTAAATATGAATAGTATATAAAAGTAATCCAAATTGATCATTGGCCACTTAAAGTAATATTTTGTTTTGAAAAATAATTATTATTTACCAACAAAAACTTTTCGAGTTCGTTATTAATTAAGCAAAAGAAAATCTGATTTTGTCATATTACATGCATGTCAAAAATCTAAATTCTAGTTGATATGTAAGGTTAAATGAGCAATCTAGGGTTGAGGAATGGGGATTATAGTTAATAGGTTTATAATTTTTAATTTTTACTTTATTAAATATTTAATAGTTAATTAATTTATTAACTTTTTAGCCCACAGACCATCGCAGGCCAAGCCTCAGTGAAGCCTCAAGGGCTAGTGGGTTAACTTGCACTAGCCCAACCCTACCCAAGTAGCGGGCTGGGTTGGGCTAGTCTCACGTGCTAAGCCCATTTTGACGGCTCTAAGCCAAATTAATCACAAGCCAACTTTATACTCAATCTTCTATAGGCGAAATGACTTCTAGACAACTTAAACCTGTCGGATTTTTTAAAGCCGATACATAAACTTATAACTTTCCCATTTGAACAATCGAACTCATTTTTTCCATAACTAATAAATACATCCGACCATTGACCATGTGCGCATGTATTACACATACACATACATGTCCATCCAGTCAGCGAATGACCAATAAATGTCTTACACGTAAGGGCGCGAAAAGTCAAGCAGCAACTCCTTCTCTTTGACTGTTTTAGCATTCTTCTTCATCAACCATTTCAATCTAATTCCAACACCCATAGCAACAGAAAAATGCCTATCTCTGCTCATTTTTCTTCCCTTCACCGCAAAATAACCTGAATGTCTTTCTGTATTAGAAATGTCAGGAGGAATGTCTGAACTGGGTCCTGCACCAGGGCCCTAAATAAAGCAACCATTATCAGATGTAAGTGAAGCTTATATGAAGAAAATAGAGATGCAATACCACTTACAAGAGGTTGGGAAAGAGTTGCAATTTGAGCTTGATGGGACCTCAATATCCAATCAAAAACATAGTCAAATTGAAAAACTGCAAAGGATAGAAAACTGTAACGAAAAGCAAGACCGTGTATTAACAGACAAAGCTAAAAAACATCTCCAAGCTTATTAGCACCTTCATGGACGAAGAGGTCACGAAATATTCTCTTTAGATAAGCATAATCTGGTTCGTCCTCAAACTGGAGAGAACGACAATACTAGGAAGTTTAAAACTTAGCTTCAACTTTACAATGACAAAATATACAACTTTCCACCATTTCGCGGTCTGAAAAATAAAAAAAAATTGAAAATTGAGCTTCAGATCTTCAAAAATGGTGAAAGGGGGTATTTTGTACTGTTGGGCGTTGGGAAGGGGGCTTCACGCTCATGTGCGTCGTGTTCCTCACGCGAGCTGCTGGTTAGGACCAATTGATGCCACATGTGCATGGTCAATGGTCAGATGTGTTTATTAGTTATAGAAAAAACGAGTTCGAGTGTTCAAATGAAAAAGTTATAAATTTATGTATCGACTTTAAAAAAATAGATAAGCTTAAATGGCGGTCATTTTGCCATCTCCTATATGCTTAGTATTTTACTCCAAAAAGTTGCCAGGAAACAGAATTATGCTCCACAACTTGGTTTATAAAAGCATGTTACTGTATTTTGAATTTGAAAAGTTGGCCTAGAAATAGAAAAAGATATATGTCCTTTGATTGATCTCAAAAATCTGAATAAAGAAACAAAAACCACTAACGGTCCTTAAATTCTTCGTCGCCTTAGAGATAGAATTAATTACCTGAGAGCAATATTTTTGTAATGATCCGGTCGGTTGTTTTTAAAATTTACGGCTCGATCCCTTATTAACTGCTTCCCTTAAGTTCATTTCTGCTATTTTGGTTTGCCGGGACATTTGATGTTAGGATTTGGAGTGTTTTGGGACACTTAGTCCCTAAATGAAAGCTTAAGTGTTGGAAAGTGGTCCATCATCAGAACAGTATGAAGACGGCCTTAGAATGGAAATCCGACGGTTTCGTCAGCTCTGTTAAACAACTTCGGGGTTGGGAGCGTGTCCGGGATGTATTTTGGTGGTCCGTAGCTCATTTAGACTTAAAATGCCGAAGTTTGAATTATTGAATTTTCCGGTTCGATGGAGTATTTTTGGCCCGTGTGTCGAAATGGAATTTCGAAAGTTGACGTAGCACCGTCATGTTATTTGGGATATCTGTGCAAAATTTCAAGTCAATCGGACGTATACTTTAAGGTTTTTGATCGAAAGCGTGTTTTGTTGAAATTTGAAGTACTTAGGTTCAAATCATTAGTTAATTCGAGTTTCCGGCATTTTATAGGTGGCTTAAGGATTGGTTCAAGTTTGAATGATGATATGAGATGTGTCCTAGGTTTGGTTGAGGTCCGGGGGGCGTCGGGTGTATTTTGGATGCCCAACGGGGCATTTTAGAGTTTGAAAGATTGCAGACAAATTCTCAGCTGTTGCAAGTTCGATATTCTTCTTCGCGTTCGCAAAACAACCCATCGCGTTCAAGTAGTTGTATCCCTCCCCTTCTAAGCATTCGCGTCCTCCTCCACACGTTCGCATAGAGTAATTCTGGAAGAGGACCAGTTCCTTTTTCGCGTTCGCGTTTAGACCCGCGCATTCGCGTTTAGACCCACGCATTCTCGAAACTTTCCTCTTACGCGTTCGTGTTCACCTCGTCGTGTTCGCGTAGCTCATGACCCCCATGTCTTTGCATTCACAACCCTCCTTCATGGTCACGAAGGGCATTTTTGGCAACCCAGATATTTCCTTTTTGTGAACGCGACATTACTCCCGCGTTCGCGATGCATAACGGGCCTGAACAATACTTATCATTTCAAAATCCAAGGGTTTTCTATTTTCTTCAAAATACAAGTTTGGGGGCTCGGATTTGGGAGCAATTTCGAAGGTTTTTTAAGGACAATTACTGGGTAACAATTCTCTACTCCCTTAAGCTTAAAACCCACTAATCTAATAAAAAATTCTTCCTTAATTTCGGATTTTTGGATGCAAATTTGGGAAAACTTCTTAGGCCAAAATATTGAATTTTGAGTGAGCATTAGACCCCTGATTTGGGAGATTTTTATATGGTTAGACTCGTGAAGTACGAGGTTTTTGGAAATGCAAAATTTATTCGATTCCGAGACGTTGGGCTGACGGTTGTTTCGGTTATTTTACCTATTTCCACGCCTTATCTTTAAATTTAATAGTGGATCAGTTGCTTGCGATGTTATTTATGATATGTAATTGAATTGAATAGATTTGGACCATTTGGAGTCAGATACTCTTGGAAAAGGCGTGATTTCTAGTTGATTTTTGGTACCGGTTCGAGGTAAGTGGCTTGTCTAACCTTGTGTGGGAGACCTTTCCCCTTAGGACATGATCTTTGATATTTGAATGCCTTGTACATGAGGTCACGAACGCATACTTGAGCTAAGTGTTATAAACCCATTTCTACTTGAAGTATTTAAATTAAGATTCATGTTTACTTGTTCATTTTTTATTGTAAGTTTAACCTGTGCTAGCTTAGAGAAGCATGTTTAGCTGACTTACTTGCTTAATTGTTTAACTGTATTATTTGAACTCTGTGAAGCATGTTAGGCTAGAATTTACTATTTTTTGTTTTGGTTTTAGTATTTATTTTGATATTATGAGTTGTTGTTGTTGTTGTTGTTGTTGTGTTTAATTTGGGACTACATGACGGTTTCTCGGGAGATCCCCCTATACTTGACATGATCTGGATTGAGGGTGCGGGATACCAAGAGATCCTTGGCACATGTATTTCTATATATTGGGATACCAATAGATCTCCGGCTTACCTATTGAGGATACCAAGAGATCCTCGGGATACCAAGAGATCCCTGGTGTATATGATGAGGATACCAAGATATCCTCGGCTGTATTTCTTTTTGTGAGCAGTATTCCTTGTATTGTTACCTCTATTTTCTATTACTATTTTTTCCCTTATTTATCCGGTTTAGGTTCTCGATGTTGACTTTATTTAAATTGTTTCCGTTATATTATTATTTATTATGTTTATTTCAGTAGGGCCCTGACCTTCCTCGTCACTACCCGACCGAGGTTAGGCTTGGCACTTACAGAGTGCCACTGTGGTGTACTCATGCCCCTTCTGCGCATGTTTTTCATGTGCAGATCCAGGTACCTCCACCTAGGCACACTATCCTTGAGGCGAGGAGATACACGAAGACTTCGAGGTATATCTGCAGCGTCCGCAGACCAGGAGTCTCTATTCCATTCCAGCTTTAGTATTTTGTTTATTCCTTTTCTCTCAGTTGTTTAGTCATTATGGAATTAGAGAAGCGTACTATGTATCTGTTAGCCTGTGTTGCCCGTGACTTTCAGGATTTTGGGATTTTGCATAGTCTTGTGATGGTGCATTGTATTTGCCAAGCGGCACTACGATACAATTTTCCTTAAGTTATCCAGTTTAATTAATTATTTTCGCAAATGATGATGTTTTCGCACTGTCAGGATTACCTAGTCATATTGACTATGTGTCGTCATGACATGTTCACAAACTGTGAACTAGGGTCGTGACAAGTTGGCATCAGAGCTCTAGGTTCATAGGAGTCAGGGAACGCATGCCGGTTTATTAGTGTCTCGTTGATCCGTACGGAGACATCTGTACTTATCTATGAGAGGCTATGTAACTATTTAGGAAAAAAATCTTTACTTTATTGAATTCTTTGTCATGCTATATTTTGACATCAATTCTAGAACTTCTATCTTCTATTCTCTCACAGATGGTGAGGACACGCGCTACTCGGGATGATCAAGCACCCATGCTCCCCGTTGCAACCATCAGAGGTCGTGGACGCGTACCTGGTGCAGCCAGAGCACCTGTGCGAGCTGTCGCTGAGGTATCACTAGCTGATCCAGCAAGAATTTAGGCACCTGACATGCCTACCGCCACTACTACTCCAGCCCTACAGGAGACATTAGCCCAGTTCATGTCTGTGTACACTACCTTGGCTCAGGTGGGGATGCTTCCCCTTGCTGCAGCCACATCCCAAGCCGGGGGAGGGCCCCAGACTCCCGCAGCCTGCACTCCTGAGAAGAGAGTGCATATGGAGCAAGTCCCAAAGATCATTAATGTACCGCCTGCAATGCCAGGTCAGCGCGCGGATGGGGCAGCTGCGTGTGAGGACGAGCATCGGAGGTTGGAGAGGTTCAAGTAGTATGATCCTCCAGTTTTCAGTGGAATAGCGACATATGATGACTTGAGATTTCTACAAGAGTGCCGCCTTATTCTTTGCAATATGGGAATAGTAGAGTCCAACTGGGTTTCTTTTATTGCTTTTTAGCTTCGGGGAGCCGCTTATGATCGGTGGCGCGCTTGTGAGATAGACAGTCCAGTCGAGGCTGCTTCCCTGACTTGGACTTAGTTCTCGGAGATGTTTATGAGCGAGTTTGTCCCCCAGAGTCTCAGGAATACATTGCGCGCAGAGTTTGAGCATTTGCGCCAAGGTGCTATGACCATTTTGGAGTGTGCTATCTGTTATACCAAGTTGGCCAGGCATGCATCAGCTTTGGTTACTACAGTCCAGGAGAGAATTCGCAGGTTTATTGAGGGTCTTATCCCACCCATCATATCTAGAATGGCTCGAGAGTTGGAGATGGACATTCTTTATCAGTAGATAGTAAGCATTGCTAGGAGGATCGAGGGTATGCTCACCAAGGAGCGAGTGGAGAGAGAGGCAAAGAGGCCTCGAGAGTCGGACCACTACTCTGGTGCTCGTACCTCAGCATCAGGTCAACGTGGTAGGGGTTTTGTGGACCACCCCGTTCATTCAGCTCTTCCAACAGCAAGCAGTGCTCCAGCTCCGCCTACACCTTAGGAGACTTACTATGAACCTCCAGTTTCTAGCACGCCTTCTGCGCGAGGTGCTTTCAGAGGTTAGTTTAGAAGGCCTAGCCTTAACCAGTCACAACCACCACGTCCTCGCATAGCTTGTTTTGAGTGTGGTGACACCATTCATATGGTAAGGGATTGCCCTGGACTTGGGAGGAGTGCACCTCCAAAGACTGCTTAGCCACAACGTGCTTCTCAGAGTTCTCAAGTCATGATCACAGCTCCCGCTGCTACTCTATCTGCCCAACCAGCTAGGGGCGAAGGTCAAGGAGGTAGATGTCGCTCTCTCTCGAGAGTCCGGGTCAGATATTATGCTATTCCTGCTCGCACCGAGGGTGTTGCCTCCGATTATGTCATTATAGGTATTATACTGGTTAGTCACAGAGAGGCATCGCTTATATTCGATCCAGGCTCTACTTACTCTTATATGTCTTCCTGCTTTGCTCCATATTTGGGGGTACCCCGAGATTCCTTGAGTTCTCCTGTTTATGTTTCTACTCCCGTGAGAGATTCTCTTGCTGTGGACCGCGTTTATCGATCACGTTTGGTTAGTATTCGTGGTTTTGAGACCATAGCAGATTTATTGTTACTCGGTATGTTTGACTTTGATATTATTTTGGTCATGGACTGGTTGTCGCCCCATCTTGCTATCTTGATTGTCACGCCAAGATTGTGATGCTGGCTATGCCAGATATTTCGCGTATTCAGTGGTACCTTAGATCACTTTCCTAGTAGAGTTATCTCTTTTTTTGAAGCTAAACGTTTGTTGAGAAGGGGTGCACCAGATATTTAGCTTATGTGAGAGATATCAGTGTTGGTACCCCCTCTGTTGATTCTGTTCCAGCGGTACGGGATTTTCTCGATGTGTTCCCAGTTGATCTTCCGGGTATGCCACCTGATAGAGACATTGATTTTGGTATTGCTTGTTGCCGGGCACTCAACCAATTTCCATTCCTCCGTAACATATTGCTCCTCCTGAATTGAAGTATTTGAAGGATTAGTTACAGGAATTGCTTGATAAGGGTTTTATTCGACCCAGTGTTTCACCGGGGATGCTCCTGTTTTGTTTGTGAAGAAAAAGGATGGTTCCATGCGCATGTGTATTGATTATTGTCAGTTAAACAAGGTTATAGTGAAGAACAGTTATCCTTTTCCTCGTATTGATGATCTATTTGACCAGCTTTAGGCGCACAAGTGTTTTCCAAGATTGATTTGCGCTCGGGTTATCACCAGTTGAAGATTCGGAAGCCGGATATCCCAAAGACTACTTTCAGAACTCAATATGGTCATTACAAGTTCCTTATTATGTCATTTAGGCTAACCAACGCCCCAACGACTTTTATGCATCTGATGCACAGTGTATTCAGGCCCTATCTTGACTCATTCGCCATTATTTTTATAGATGATATTCTTGTATACTCCCGGATTCGGGAAGATAATGATCAGCACCTGAGGACAGTGCTTCAGACCCTGACAGAGAAGAGGTTATATGCAAAGTTCTCAAAATGTGAGTTTTGGTTGAGTTATGTGGCATTCTTGGGCCACGTAGTATCAAGTGAGGGCATTTGGGTGGATCCGAAGAAGGTGGAAGCCGTGTAGAGCTGGCCCAACCCTCCTACGCTACAGTGTTTCCAGTTTCCTTGGCTTGGAGGGTTATTACCGTCGCTTTATGGAGGGGTTTTCATCGATTGCATCCCATATGATTAGATTAACCCAGAAGCGTGCTCCATTTCAATGGACAGAGGAGTGTGAGGCAAGCTTTCAGAAGCTCAAGACAGCTTTGACTACGGCCCATATTTTGATAGTGACTACTGGTTTGGGATCTTATACAGTTTATTGTAATGCCTCACAGGTTGGCCTTGGAGTGGTGTTGATGCAGGACGGTAGGGTGATTGCCTAAGCATATAGACAGTTGAAGATACATGAGAAGAATTATCCTGTCCATAATCTTTAGTTAGTTTCTAATGTTCATGCCCTAAAGATCTGGCGCCATAATCTGTATGGCGTGCCTTGTGAGATTTACACGAATCATCAGAGTTTACAGCACTTGTTCAAGCAAAAAGATCTGAACTTGCACAAGAGAAGGTGGTTGGACCTACTGAAGGATTATGATACTACTATTCTTTATCACCTAGGAAAGGCTAATATGGTAGCCGATGCCTTGATTCATCGGGCGGAGAGTTTGGGGAGTTTGGAAAATTTACCAGCTTCAAAAAGGCCTATGGCGATGGATGTTCAGGCCTTAGCCAGCCAGTTTGTGAGATTGGATCTTTCGGAGCCAGTCGAGTTCTAGCCTGTGTGGTTTCTCGGTCTTCATTGTTCGATCGTATTAGGGAGCGACAATATGACAACCCTAATTTACTTGTCCTCAAGGACACGGTTCAGCATGGCGATACTAGGTATGTGACCATTGGAGATGATGAGGTATTGAGGATGCAGGGTCGGATCTGTGTACCCAATGTTGATGATATTTGGGAGTTGATATTGGCAGAGGCTCATAGTTCACGCTATGCCATCCATCTGGGTGCTGCGAAGATGTATCAAGACTTGAGACATCACTATTGGTGGAGGTGGATGAAGAAGGACATATAGGGTTTTGTAGCTATATGCCTCAACTGTCAGCAGGTGAAGGCTGAGCACCACAGACCGGGTTGGTTGCTTCAGTAGATGGAGATTCTGGAGTGGAAATGGGAGAGGATCACCATGGATTTTGTAGTTGGACTCCCTCAGACTGCGAAGAAGTTCAATGCCATTTGGGTTGTTGTAGAACGACTGACCAAGTCAGCGCACTTCATTCCCATGTGTACTGCTTATTCATCGGAGCGTTTGGCAGAGATTTATATCACGGAGATTGTCCGACTGCATGGCATTCCGGTTTCTATTATTTCGGACAGAGGTACTTAGTTTACATCACGGTTCTGGAGAGCCGTTCAGTAGGAGTTGGGTACTCGGGTAACGATGAGCAGAGTAATTCACCCCCAGGTGGACGAACTGTCCAAACGCACTATTTAGATTCTTGAGGATATGCTCCGTGCATGCGTGATTGAGTTTGGAGGGTCTTGGGATCAATTCTTGCCATTGGCAGAGTTAGCTTACAACACCAGTTATCAGTCCAGTATTCAAATGGCGCCGTATGAGGCTTTATATGGTAGGAGATGCAGATCCCCGGTAGGTTGGTTTGAGCCGGGTGAGGCAAGACTATTGAGCACATATTTGGTTCAGGATGTGGTGGAGAAGGTTAAGGTGATTTAGGACAGACTCCGTACAGTTAAGTCCATACATATGAGTTACACGGACCGAAAGGTTCTTGATATTTCCTATATGGTTGGTAAGCGATTTCTGCTTCGGGTTTTGCATATGAAAGGCATCATGAGGTTTGGAAAGAAAGGAAAATTGAGTCTGAGGTTTATTGGCATTTTTGAGATTTTGAGGCGAGTCGGGGAGGTCTCTTATGAGCTTGCCTTACCTTCTAGCCTAGCAGGAGTCCATCCGGTATTTCATGTTTCGATGCTCTACAGGTATCATGGTGATCCACTGCACGTGTTGGATTTACTTTAGTCCAGTTAGACAAGGATCTGTCCTATGTTCAGGAGCTAGCGGCTATATTGGACAGGCAGGTCAGAAAGTTGAGGTCAAAGAATAGTGCTTCAGTAAAGGTTCAGTGGCGGGGTCAGCAGGCCAAGGAGGCGACTTGGGAGACTAAGCGGGATATGTGCAGCCGATACCCTCATCTTTTCACTACTTCAGGTATGTTCTCTATGCTCGTTCGAGGACGAACGAATATTTAAGTGTAGGAGGATGTAACGACCTAGCTGGTCGTTTTTAGAATTTACGCCCCGATACCCTATTAACTGCTTCCCGTAAGTTCATTTATGCTATTTTGGTTTGATGGGACATTCGGTGTTAAGATTCAGAGTATTTTGGGACACTTAGTCCCTAAATGAGAGCATAAGTGTCGGAAAGTGGTCCGTTACTCGAACAGTGTGAAGACAGTCTTGGAATAAAAATCTGATGGATCTGTTAGCTCAGTTAGATGATTTCGGGGTTGGGAGCATGTCTGCAATGTATTTTGGAGGTCTGTAGCTCATTTAGGCTTAAAATACCTAAGTTTGAATTTTTTAATTTTTCGGTCCGATAGTAAATTTTGGTCCAAGGGTCGGAATGGAATTCTGGAAGTTGTTGTAGCACCTTCATGTCATTTGGGACGTGTGTGCAAAATGGCCGGTCAATCGGGCATTTTTTGGTTAGGTTTTTGATCGAAAGCGTGTTTTATTGAAATTTGAAGTTCTTAGGTTCAAATCATTGGTTAATTCGAGTTTCCGGTGATTGGTTCAAGTTTGATTGATGATATGGGATGTGTCTGTAGGATTGGTTGAGGTCCCGGGGGGCCTGTGGTGTGTTTCGGATGCCCAACGTGGCATTTTAGAGTTTGAAAGATAGCAAAAAAATTCTTAGCTGTTGCAGGTTCTATTTTCTTCTTCGCGTTCACGAACAACCCATCGTGTTCGAATAGCTGTAGCCCTACCCTTGAATGTGGTGTTGTCCTTCTCCACGGGTTCGCGTTGAGTAATTCTCGAGGAGGACCAGTCCCATCTTCGCGTTCACGTTTAGACCCACGCGCTCGCGAAGCTTCGTGTTTTCCTCTTGCGCGTTCGCGTTCACCTCATCGCGTTCGCTGTAGCTCAAGACCCCCAAACCTTAGCGTTTGCAGCCCTCCCTTCACGATCGCAAAGGGAATTTTTGGCAACCCAGATATTTCCTCTTCGCGAACGCAACATTACTCCCGCTTTCACGATGCATAACGGGCCTAAATAGTACTTACCTTTTCAAAATTCGAGGGTTTACCATTTTCTTCAAAATACAAGTTTGGAAGCTCGGATTTGGGAGAAATTTCGAAGGTTTTTCAAGGAAAACTACTGGGTAAGGATTCTCTACTCCCTTATGCTTAAAACCCACTAATCTAATTACAAATTCTTCCTTAATTTCCAATTTTTGGATGAAACTTGGGAAAACTTATTAGACCAAACTATTGAATTATAAGTGAGCATTTGACCTCCAATTTTGGGAGATCTTTATATGGTTAAACTCGTGAGAGTACGAGGGTTTTGGAAATGTATAATTTATTTGATTCCGAGATGTTGGCCCGAGAGGCATTTTAGTCATTTTACCAATTTTTGCGCCTTAGCTTTATATTTAATAGTGAAATCAATTGCTTGCGATGTTATTTATGATATGTAATTTAATTGAATAGATTTGGGCCATTTGGAGTCGGATACTCGTGGCAAAGGTGTGATTTCTAGTTAATCTTTTGTATTGGTTTGAGGTAAGTGGCTTGTCTAACCTTGTGTGGGGGACCTTTACCCTTAGGACATGATCTTTTATATTTGAATGCAATCATACGTGAGGTGACGAGCGCGTACTTGAGATAATTGTTTTAAACCCATTTCTACTTGAAGTATTTAAATTGAGATTCATGTTTACTTGTTCATTTAAGATTGTAAGTTTAACCTGTACTAGCTTAGAGAATCATATTTAGCTGACTTACTTGCTTAATTGTTTAACTGTATTATTTGCACTTTGTGAAGCATGTTAGGCTAGAATTTACTATTTTTTTTGTTGATTTTAGTACTGAGATTATGAGTTGTTGTTTTTGTTGTGTGTTTAATTTGGGACTACGAGGTGGTTTCCCAGGAGATCCCCCTGTACTTGACATGTTCTGGATTGAGGGTTTGGGATACCAAGAGATCCCTAGCACATGTATTTCTATATATTGGAATACTAAGAGATCCCCGGCTTACCTATTGAGGATACCAAGAGATCCCTAGCGTATATGATGAAGATACCAATAGATCCCCGTATATTATTTCTTGTTGTGAGCAGTATTCCTTGTATTGTTACCTCTATTTTCTATTACTATTTTTTCCCTTATTTATCCGGTTTAGATTCTCGTCGTGGACTTCATTTTAATTGTTTCCGTTATATTATTATTTATTATGTTTATCTCAGTAGGGCCCTGACCTTCCTCCTCACTACCCGACCGAGGTTAGGCTTGGCACTTACTGAGTGACGATGTGGTGTACTCATGCCCTTTCTGCGCATGTTTTTCATGTGCAGATACAAGTACCTCCACCCAGGCGCACTATCCTTGAGGCGAGGATATACACAGAGACTTCGAGGTATATCTGTCGCGTACGCAGACCTGGAGTCTCTATTCCATTCCAGCTTTAGTATTTAATTTATTCCTTTTCTCTCATTTGTTTAGTTATTCTAGAATTAGAGCAGCGTACTATGTTTCTCTTAGCCTGTGTTGCCCATGAGTTTCTGGGTTCTGGGATTTTGTTTAGTCTTGTGATGTTGAGTTGTATTTTCCAAATGGCACTTATATGCAATTTTCCTTAAGTAATCCAGCTTTTTTAATTATTTCTGCAAATGATGATGTTTTCGCAATGTCAGGCTTACATAGTCATAGTGACTAGGTGCCATCCTGACATGTTCACGAATGGTGAACTAGGGTCGTGACCGTTTTAAAAGGGGGAGGGGGGAGGCGAGGCATTTTACCTCTGACGAGGAGAGACGTAAGCTCTAAGACATGAGGCGTAAGTCCCATGGATCTTTAAATTTTACTAATTTCAAGAATTTTAAGGTAGTATAAAATTAAAAATTACAATTATTAAAATTACATTAAAATCACAAAATTATAACAAATAATCTATCTAAAATATTTATAAATTATAATTCAACTATGAATAATATGAAACATATGACCTATATCATAATATGCAAATTAGCTGCAACATTGTTACAACTCAAACATCAAAAGTAATGTATTCGACACAAAATCCTATATGTATCTCTTAAGGAGTAATGAATCCTGAAAGAATTTTGATATTATAATTTAATATTTTTCTTAAAATACTCCTTTTTATTTAATATGCTTTGTATTTGAAAAAGAATTTATATAAAAACATAATTCACAATTTAAATGTGATTCTCAAGCATCGTTCATTTTTAAGTTTCAACTAGTTCATAAGGTGACACACAATTCATCATGCAATACCATGATAACTAATTATTTGTAAATAGTTACTAAAACCGAGCTATTAAACCAATAAGTATTATATCTCTTAAATATAAAAATTATATTTAGAAAAATAATTATAAAAAAATTATGGACTATTATATAGTAAAGACATAACAAAAGTTAATAAATAAATACTTATTAAATAAAAGATTTATTTAAAATTAACTATCATGGCAGTCTAAGTAAATAACGTGCAATAATTTTTACTTTAATTATGACATAAAATACTCTCAACTTAATGATTTATAATTAGGAAAAAGGTAAATTTGAATAGTCAGCGATTTATTAAGAAAACTTGAGGATTTACAAGGTTAGTCACATATAGATACATAAAGTTCTATTAGGCGAACCCAGTTCGCTGGGTGTTGGGCGTGTCCGGGGCATATGCCCCAATGGCCGAGGCGTAAGTCTCGCAAAACTAAGCCCCACATATAAGTCCAAGGGCGTTCTACAATTTTCATATATTATTTTTACTCAGTTATATACGACTTAAATATAATTTTATACAAAGTTATAGAATACAAATTTTCTATATTTTTACTATAATTTTGTAAATATAATGTATATCATCATCATCATCATCATCTTCTTCTTCTTCTTCTTCTTATTCTTCGAGTTTAAATCAGAAATTCGGCCAAAATCAAGTCTAATCTTCACGAAAATACCATTAAAATTGAGATGTAAACTCCAAACTATATTCTCAATTGTTTGCAACAACACCCAATCCAAACAAGTAGTGGTTTTTAAAAATTTAAATTCGAATTCAAAGCTTCAAAACTTTTTAGTGGCTTTCAATGGTGGAATTGTTGCCCTCTTTTTCTTTGCTTTACATTACTGAAATTAGGGATTGAGAGATAGAGAGACTTGTAGAGAGAATCCCAATTCTTTGCAACAACAACCAATTCAAACAAATAATGTTTTTTGAAAACTCAAATTCAAATTCAAAGTTTCAAAGCTTTGTAATGATATTCAATAGTAAAATTGTTGTCCTCTTGTGCAAGACATGTGGGAGAGGGGGGAGGGGGAGGGGTGGTATGTGGAGAGAGAAACGGGGGGGGGGGGGGGGGGTACATAGAGAAAAACATGGGGGGAGTGAGAGTGATTATAGGAATTGATTAATTATCCTTAAATCCTAAAAATGTACATAATTGGTAATTTTGTATATAGAAGGTAATTAAAGTGAAAATTAAGTAGGGAATGTAATAAAGTTTTCAATAGTGTATAGGTATGTAAAAATCCCTTAATTATATTACTTCAAGATTTGGGTTTTAAGCACTGAAAGTCTGAAACCATCACCTTATTTGAGTTGTGGGTTCATAACTCAATTTTCGTAATTTTATTTAATTGTATACTGAAAATTCATATCTAGGAAAAACATTATGGGTTCAATTAAACTCATAGTTAGACCATTGGATCTATCCCCGTTATAAAAAAAGAGGACCGTTGAAATATTTGAACGCATAGTTGAACACATTCGCTTTTCTTAGCATATGTGCTTGGTTTTTCTGGTTCCCCTTTGAACGGAGCTACATTGTTTGAAGGGGTTCAACTAAATACGCTTTGTCGGTTAAGAAAGATACTACGCAAAAGAGTATAAGCTTATTTTTTTTGTTTATATAAGTAGTCAAATTGAAGGGAAGCGCAGGCGTAACTCGTAAAATTGTTGTCATGTGACTAGGAGTCATGAGTTCAAGCTGTGAAAACAACCTCTTGCAAAAATGTAAGGTAAGACTGCATACAATAGACCCTTATTATCCGTCCCTTGCGCGTAGTAATAACTTAGTGCACTGGGTTATCCCTTTTTTAATAAGTAGTCAAATTCCATTGATATAGGGGAAGGTTCTAGTGTAGCCTCAAATGTAGCTTAAAAATTGCTTAGCCTGTAGGTTTGAATCTCATGTGTAACTTGGTTGTTGGTATGCAGTTTACTTGTTGAGGAATATTAGAACCCCTAATAATAAGTTGAAAAAACAAAAGGAAATTGGTATGCAGTTTACTTGTTGAGGAATATTAGAACCCCTAATAATAATTTGAAAAAACAAAAGGAAATTGGTATGCAGTTTACTTGTTGAGGAATATTAGAACCCCTAATAATAATTTGAAAGGAAAAAGGGAAGCTCAGATGCGCAAGTTTTCGTCCAAAGGACAAGAGCGGAGACCCAAATCACCGCATTGAGCGCATATATTAATCACAGCAAACCCATATTTGATGCACCAGCCGGGAATAGAACCCGGGTCTGTACCGTGGCAGGGTACTATTCTACCACTAGACCAATGGTGCTCATTGCTTCTCTCGGAATTTTTATTTCCTTTGTCGGAACTTAATGAGATCAATTCCGCTCTTCCCTAGTCCAAGATGATTCTCTCCCAAGTATCTCTCTTCTACTCAATCCTGGGCAGCGGTTTTTGATCTCATTCATATTCTAAGAAATTCTAAAGGATTCATTTATATTGTACTGGTACTAAAAAAGATTAGATTATTTCCTACTAAGACAACCTAAGCTCTTTAATGGATCCTTTTTTCTATCAACTATGATCGTCTAATGTTTCGTTGTACTATTATTCAAGTGATAAATAAACTGCTAAAAAAATATTTGATTGAAATGAAACAGACAATTCAAATGTTCTTGCTCGAAAACCAAACTAAAATCAACGACACACAAATTCAATTATACTAAGGAAACAACTAGCAGATGCAATTCTATTTGAGAAATTAAAAAGTTTTTCTTTAATAGCTACTTTTAAATACTTGTTGAATAATTTGGATTATAAAACTTTATGAATAATATAAAAATTTCTTATGTAGTTTTTAAATATGTAAAGTTATATTTTAAAAACATTGATATATCACATCCAAAAATCTATCGTGTATTAATATATTCTGACTCTGCTATTACCAGAAGATATGGTGCCGTGGATGAGATTACTCCTCCTTTAATCAGAGGTCTCAGATTCGAGTTTTGTGTATGGAAAAATCCTTAATAGGGAGCGTTTTCCTTAAAATGGGACCCTACACAACGTGAATCCGGATATAGTCGGGCTCCAATATGAATACCGAACATCGAATGGGAAATGAAAAAAATAAAATATTTTGACTCTGCTACAAGCTCTTGCATAATTTATAACTAGAGGCGAATTTAGAATTTTAATCATATTATTTCAATATTTCATTTTTAATCACAGAAACCCATCACCCTATTAGAGTCGTGGGTTCATAATTCAATTTTAGTGAGTTTTATCTAAAATTCATGTCTAGAAAAGGTTACGAATCATTTCAACTGTTGGAGCCGTTCTTGTTATATCAAAAGGCCACGACATTTTTTTCTGAAAAAACAGATTTTCCATTTCATTTCATCAAAAAACTGTACAATTACAAACATAGATGCTGACCATCTATCCTCTCATTCTAAACAGTCACTACAGCTACTATCAGATGACAAAATTGTTGCTATCTAACTATGTGATAGTATATGTATCAAGCAGTCTAACAGCAGTCCTAAGGGTAATGATCAAATCTTAACAGTGCAGTCTTTCATTTGTGAACTAAAGCTCCTTTCAGGTGCAGGTGAATGGCTATTTCCTTGCATACATTGTCGCACAACATTTACCTCCTTGGAATTTCTGTTTATTTCGCTCTCTCCATATCACTGTCATCAAAATCCCAAACAAACAGGCAGTGATTTCTGCTACACCAGTTCTCTTCCTTGCTAGTTTGCTAACCCATTCACATTCATTGTTCCAGTCAGAAATGGGTCGTTTATAACCCAACCAGTTTAGGAGCCGACTCCAAAGTGCTTTAGTCTGCGAGCAATCGAAGTACAAATGATCAAAAGTCTCACGAGACAATCCTAAGAAGGTACACTCCTGTGGAATCAGAATGTGGAATTCCTGGAGTCTGTCCACTATTGCCAACCTCTTATGCAAAGCAAGCCACAATATGAATTTATATCTAGGGTGTAACTGAGCCTGCAGTATGATGCTCTTCCACTGGACTTTATGGTATTGAGGGTGTTGGAACCTGGATAATTTCTTAATTTTGAAAGAATCATCCCTCTGTTGCTGAAGCAGTCGACTATCAAGATTACCTTGAAGATCTGCAATGCCTTTTATCAACTCTCTCGACTCAAAGATCTTCCTTATTGTCCAAGCAGCAGATTTAGGAACTGACATGTCGTCAATACTGTAATTTTTTATATAGAAAGTATGCACCTATTTAATCCACAGACAGTCTTTCTTCTTGGTCAGTTCCCATAGATGTTTTGCAACAGCAACCTTATTCCACTTGATCAAGTTCATAACATTTAACCCCCTGCACTGTATGGTAAACAGAGTGTTCCCAGGCAACCAGAGCTTTTCTTGACACTGTAGCCGAACCTGTCCAAAGTTAGGATCTGCATATTGCTTCAGTCATCCTCAGCACTTTTTTTGGCAATAGAAATAATTGGGACGAGTAGGCTTGTACTCCAAATAAAACTGATTTGATCAACTGAAGTCGACCAACATAAGAGAGCAGCCTTGATGACTAGCAACTTATTTTCTATGTGACTTTCTCAACTAATGGCAAACATTGAGCAGTAGTCGGTTTTTTTTTTAATCCAGAGGTATCCCTAGATATTTAAATGGAAGTTTGCTTTCAGGGAAACAAAGTGCCTGTAAGATCTCCTGCTTATGCCAGTTTGATTCACATGTTATGTACACAACACTTTTGTCAGCATTTTCTTGAAGTCCAGAAGCTTTGGAGAAGTTATGGAAAGCCTGCTTCAGTATCTTAACAGACTGAATGTATGCTTTACAGAACATAAGTAGATCATCCGCAAAGCAGACATGTGCCACACCCTGTTTCTTACATCTAGGATGGAATTTGAACTCTTTCCTCATCATCATTTGCATGAATTCTCTTTGTAAATACTCCATAGCCAGAACAAAGAGGTATGGTGACATAGGATCACCTTGCCTTATGCCTATTTTGCCTTTAAATGGAACATTGAGTCCACCATTGATGTTGAGAGAATAGGTGACAGATGATATGCACTCCATTACCCACCCAGTGAACTTATAAGGAAATCCCAAGTCCTGTATCAGTCTTTCTAGGAAGCTCCACTCAACTGTGTCATAGGCTTTCTGTAAATCTACTTTAAGAACACATCTAGGTGATATACCCTTCCTGGAGTAGCCTTTAAACAGCTCTTGTGTAAATAGAATGTTGTCTGTGATGCTGCGACCCTCAATGAAAGCTGACTGTGATTTACCCACCAGATAGCCAATAACTGCTTTCAGCCTAGCTGTAAGGATCATTATGATGATTTTGTATAGAGTTGTACAACATGCAATAGGCCCGTAATCCTTTACTTTGCTTGTATTTTGCACTTTAGGAATTAGTGTAAGAGCAGTGCTACTAACTCCCTTATGCAACTTTCCAGTGAGAAAGAATTCCAGCACAGCCTCACAAATGTCATCCCCACTACATGCCAATGCCTTATAAAGAACTCAATTGGAAAAACATCCACACCTGGTGCCTTATCATGAGGCATATCCTTTATTGCCATTAGTATTTCCTCCCTTGTGACTGGTTTTACTAGTTCATCTTTATGTTGCAAGCTAAGACAAGGACCCTGGTGGATTACTGCAGTGTTAAGGCACTGGCAGAACTCTGTGCATTTTCCCTCCAGGATGGCTTTTGTTCCATACCCTATCCACAATGCTAGGGAAATCACCATGTTCCATCACAGAAGTATAAAGTTTAAATGGCTTAGGATGTAGGTTCCTTCTTTGCTCCTCATCATTGCATAGTAAAAGGATAAGGGAATGATCTGATACTCCAGGGGTCAACACATCAGCTTCTATATGACTGTACTCCTGCATCCATTCCAGATTTCCAAATGCCCAGTCAAGTCTTGCTATACACTTTTTTTCTAAGGTTTTTGTTTATTACACCATGTATAAAAACATCCCAAGCTCTTTAACTGAGTGAGTTGCAGGACATTGAGTGTGTCTTACAAACCTTGAATCTCCTGTTGCATAGCTGGTGCTTCTTTGTTTAATGCCCTTCAAAACACATATCTGTTTATTCAATCTTAGACCATTCCTACTGGAATTTGAAGATTCTGCCTTTACCTGTGTGATCACTACAGTTAGAGGGGGAGCTAGGATTTAAAATGTATAAGTATAAAATTTTAGTTCTTAATGTAAATATAAGATTTGAACGAAAATTAGTGAGTTCGGTCAAATTCGTAATCGAAAGGCTGATTCCGCCCCTATTTATGGTAGTAGTATAGTACCTTTAATTAACAGCCTAGGCAACCCCCTTCGTCCTAGCCTCTTCCCTTATTTGTAAAATCCTATCATATATAACATTCTACTTAGGGATTGTTTGTTTGGAAAAAAGTTATCCTAAGATTAATATCTCGGGATTAATTATTTCGTATTTTCATGGGATTAAAAAAATATTATAATCTCGAGATAATTAATATCGAAACTAATAATACTGCCCTTTTCTTCTAATCAAATATGGGATAAATTCCTCTTAAATTTAATTCCGGAATTAATTATTCTGTATCTCTCGTACCAAATGAGCCCTTACTGTGCTAGTAGAACACTACAGTATGGAAGTGTTGAGTGGAATTAAGCCAAAGGTTTGGCCAATGTTATGATATGTCTTTTTCCTGCAAATTGTTTAACCATTGGTGTAAGTTGTATATATTGAAATAACAATAATATAATGTATATCAGTGTTTTACTGTGGCCACATTCTCATGTAGATCAACATGTAAAGCCTTGAAAACAATAAGGGAAAGGATCTTGGTTGTTTGGCATATAATATATATACTACTACCTTTTAAGCAGGGCAGGGGCGAGCCTGTTAGGTACCGTTTCAAACCTCGGGTTTTGACCACGTCGGTTCAAGGTTATGTTTGAACATTTTGAGCAAAACTTTAAAAAAAATATTTTTATGCATTCAAATTGATTCATTTAGCGTTTATTGATGTAATTAAGTAACTTGTGACTAGATTCGAGCGGATTTGTGCAGAAATCGAGTGGTAAAGCCATAGTTGAGGCTTGAGTTAAATTCAATGCATCGATGTAAGTGTTTGGTCTAACCTTAGCTTGAGAGAATAAGAGTTGAGTCTTATTTGCTACTTGCTAATTGTCGAGTACGATGTATAGGCATGGTGACGAGTATTTATGCGTTGGTGTCTAGCATGACCGTGAGACCTTATATTACGAATATTTGTTTTTCGTTATAACTTCCTTGCTTAGTTGATGATTTTCATATGTTGTAAAGAGTATGTGAAAGGAATTGTGATCTTTAAACTTCATGGAGTGTTGGCTCGAGTTGAAATACTAATTGTAGAGGTATATGAGATAGTTAAATCTTTGGAGTATTGGCTCAAGTGATAATGCAAACTTTGAGATAAAAGTGAAAGAAAGAGAAAGAGTTATTGGTTTATTCCCTTGCAGGGGCGTTTCATTGTTTTGTTAATTTTTCTCCCTTGCCGGGATATGGGAACTTATTGACGGGATTTAACTATTTAATTGCATTCCCTTGGCGGGATCTCTATCATTGTTTGTTTATTTCCTTGCCCCTTGTTTGTGAATGTTGTTTGGTTGAGGAAGAGTGATAAAGCACGAAGGGTGATGCCGTGCATTGTTTGACATTGTGAGGAAATAATTTAAAACACGAAGCGTGATGTCATGCATTGTTTGATATTGCGAGGAAGGAGTGTAAATCACGAAGGGTGATGATGTGTCGTACGATGTACCATTCCGTACTGATATTCATTGATTATTGTGAGGAAAGAGAGTAAATCTCCAAGGGAAATGTCGTGCCGATTCTATTGATTATATGTAAGGAAAGAGAGTAAAAGCACGAAGGGTGATGACGTACACATTTTATTATATAATTGCTTGGTGAGAATGAGAGTAAAAGCACGAAGGGTTATGCTGTGCACTTATTGCCTTTTGTTATGATTTCTTATTGTTATCAGTTCAAGTGCATTAACTGTCTTATTCTACTAATACAGTGATTCCTTATGTTGACATTTTCTTTTATTGTGTTCCTTATTATTATTATTGAATTATCCTTGTACCACGTTATGTCTTTTAATTTATGCCATAATTGCTGCATGTTTAAGTGGTCTGATTGCTACTTGACTTCTGACATATTAAATACTAAAATTTTCCTAATTTTTCCTTAAAGCCCATAATTAATTACTACTTGTCATAATTTATTTTCCTCATTGAATCATAATTGTTGTGTATTTGTTGCCTTATGAATTCATATTAATTGTTGCATCTGTTAGAGTAAATTTTATTTGGAAGAACTATTGATATAGTGAAATGGGGAGCGGGTGGTATGCCTACCACGAGATTTGATGAAATGGGAGCGGGTGGTACGCCTACCAAGGAAATATTGAGAGATGGGATTGGGTTGCTCGCCTGCAACAAGATGTGTACGGACAGTGAAAGGGAGCACTGGCGTAACTCGTAAAATTGTTGTCATGTGACCAGCAGTCATGGGTTCAAGCTGTGAAAACAATCTCTTGCAAAAATGTAGGGTAAGACTGCATACAACAGATCCTTATTGTCCGGCCCTTGCGCGTAAGTGAAAACTTAGTGCACTGAGTTGTCCCTTTTTAAATGAGTAGTCGAATTCCATACATATAGGGGAAGGTTCTAGTGTAGCCACAATCTGTGGAATAGACTTCTAACTACTACTGAATGATGAATTTTGATTATTCAAATCGTCATTTAAACAATAAGTAATTATATTAGATAATATTATATGCTTTTATTACCGGAAAAAACCTCCTTCTTTGTTTCTCTCGGCGCATGTTAGTAAACGTACGCCGAGCTTGTATCAATGGCGAGAGGGAGAGTCAGAGGTAAAGGACGACCTCGGAAGATTCCGCTAGCATCTATTCAGAGAGTGATAACAACAATAAACCAGCCATCTAAGGAGAAATCAGTCTCTATGGCCTCATTTGCGCAGAGTGTCGATCCGCCAGTCGAAGATGAGAATGAGGCAACAGGATGACATCGCAACAACCTATTGTGTAAAAGGAGCCGGATCTAACCTACCTAGCTTTGATTGAAGCGGTTTTAGATCCGATGAAGAAGATAACCAACGAAATTGCAGACATGCAGAAGTCAATGCAGGTCCAAATCCATCCAGTGAAGGAAGTAGCGAAGAAATCGGAGGAAATTACAAGTAGAACTAAGATACCAAAACAGAACTGGGATAACCTTTTTAAGAAAAATAGATTTGCATCTAATGGTATGGCTCTAGAATGCATACCTCCGGTAATGGTCGATGGTCAACCAATAGTGCAACTGAACAAATCAGAGGTGGAGGAGGAAGGGAAAAAGTGGAAATGTGCGTTAATTGTGTATATCCTAGGGGACGGTCCTGGTTTCAATGCGATGAAGAGGTTCATTAACCTCCATTGGGTGCATGTCTAGGAGCCAGACTTGTTTTATCACGAGGAAGGGTACTACATAGTCAAGTTCAGAACAATTGATGATGCTAAGGAAATCCTATGTGCAGGACCTTACTCTATAGCAAACAGACCCATGATCCTTAAGTAATGGTCTCCAAACTTTGATTTCACATAGGAATTCCCCGTTGATATCCATCTATGGGTAAAGTTCCCTAAGCTTCTTATGTCTTGTTGGGGAATGACATCACTAAGCAGAATTGCAAGTGTCTTAGGGAAGCCTATCTTTGCGGATGAATGCACAACCAAACAAACTAGAGTATCATATGCTCGAATGCTTATAGAGATGAATGTTACTAAAGAACTACCGAGAGAAATATGGTTAATGGATACAAATGGGAGGAAATTTCTACAAGAAGTAGTTTATGACTGGAAACCTTCTTATTGTGAAAAATGTCAAATTATTGGTCATAGTTGCTTGGCCCAAATGAAGCTAAATACACACCAACCTACTCAAGTGAAGAAGGCAAAAGTGACCCAGGAATGGAGAACCAAGGCTCCAGTACAAACTGGTACTAGCCAGAATGAGGTACCAAGTCAACAGAGTGGTGCAAATGAGGCAAGTCAGAGGAACGAGATCCATAAAGAGCCTAATGAATCTCCAACACTGGTAACAGAGAAGACAAAACAGGAAGAGAAAGGGAAGAAAGTTCAGAGCCCAGAATTCAACCTCATCCACTTTTCACCTTTATCCCCTATTGTTGTTGACAATCGTTTTGAAGCAGTCTCCACTAGTAGGCCTGAGATCCCACTAGGGGATAGAGGTGGACCAAGCATCTACCAATGAAGTGGTTATTCTGGAACATTAGAGGTGTAAATAAAAGGTATAAACAAAAAGAAGTTAGGGAGTATATAAGGAGAAATAAAATAAACCTTGTTGGTTTGGTAGAAACTAAGGTTAAGGAAACAAATGCAAGAAGAATTGCTAATCTGCTGGCTCCTGGTTGGGGTTCTCTAACAAATTATGGTGCTATAAATGGTATAGTGTGGATCTTATGGGACACAAAGATGTTCACAGTTGCTGGTATCCAGGAGGAGGCTCAATTGATACACTACAGAGTCAGAAGCATTAATGGGGATGTCACTTGCTATCTCACTGTGGTATATGGGCATAATGGGTTGGAGCAAAGAAGATCTATATGGAGACATCTGCAGGATTACTCAGCAACTATAAATGAAGCATGGTTAGTTGCTGGAGATTTCGATGTTGTGTTATATGCCAAGGATAGACAGTCAAGTAATCTTGTTAAATAATCAGAGACTCAAGAGATTACTCAATGCATACAATAGGCTGGGCTTTCAGAACTAACTTGGAAGGGTGATTACTTCACCTGGACAAACAAGTAGACAGGAACTGATATAGTCTGCAGTAGGCTGGATAGAATATTTGGTAACTATGAGTGGATGATCAAGTGGAGCCATGTGGAAACAGTATATGAACAACCTCTAATCTCTGACCATAATTCAATGATAGAAACACTGGCAACAATTACTAGGAAAGGTAAGATACCTTTCAAATTTTTCAATGCATGGACTGAGCATGAAGACTTTCAGCTGTTGGTGGAAGATAACTGGCACTATAACAATCTGGGATCTATGAAATTAGTATGGACTAAACTCAAAGCATTGAAAGGTCCCCTAAAGACTTTAAATATTAAAGAGTTTAGGAACATTAATCAGAGAATTGACCATAGCAGACAGGAACTGAAAGACATACAGAAACAAATAGTATTGGCATACACTGATGAGTTGCAGCAAAAAGAAAAAAAGATAGTATTGAAGCTGGAAAGATGGTCCTTGATTGAAGAAAGTATACTACAGCAGAAGGCTAGAGCAAAATGGATTCAACTTGGAGACTCTAATAACAAATATTTTTCTGTTGTCCTAAAAGAAAGAACTCAATATAAGCAGATCACAAAACTCACTACAGCAATGGGAGTTAAAGTTAATACACCTGCAGACATTAAAAGGGAGATCATTGGTTGCTAAAAGTCATTAATGGGTTTATCAGCTACTTCCCTTCCAGCCATAAACAGAATGTATATGGCTAATGGCCCTACCCTAACACAGCAACAGAGAAGGGAGTTATGTGATGATATTATTGATCTTGAAATTGCGGAGAGCCTAAAAGCAATTGGGAATGATAAAGCTCCAGGAATTGATGGCTACAATGCAGTATTCTTCAAGAAGTCCTGGAACATTATTGGCAAGTAGGTCATAAGTGCAATCAAGGAGTTCTTCCAAACAACCAAGATGTATAAGACAATAAATTGTGCCACTATTACCTTAATCATTAAATTCTCCAGTCTAACCACTGTTAAAGAGTATAGACCAATTGCATGTTGCTCAGTACTATACAAAATGATTTCTAAAGTCCTGGCCAACAGACTATAGAAGCTCATGCCTAGTAGCATTTGTGAGTCTCAAGCAAGTTTCATTCCAGGCAGAAAGATTGCTGATAATGTCATCTTGGCTCATGAGTTGATCAAAAACTATACCAGAGCCCATGTGACTCCCAGATGCATGATAAAAATCGACCTTTAGAAAGCTTATGATTCTGTTGAGTGGATCCTCTTACAACAAGTAATGGAGGGGATGGGCTTCCCAACCAGGTTCACTAACTGGATCATGAAATGTGTCCAAACTGTAAGCTTTACAGTGTTGATTAATGGGGAAACAACAGAACCATTTGTAGCTGCTAAAGGCCTCAGGCAATGAGATCCATTATCCCCATTCTTATTTGCAATAGTCATGGAGTACCTTTGCAGATCACTGGCTGAACTAAGGAAAGATCAAGCTTTTCAATATCATCCTAGATGTAAAAAATTGGGCATTACTCACATAAGTTTTGCTGATGATCTACTCTTATTTGCTAAAGGAGATATCAAGTCTGTCATAGCCATGTTCCAGTAGTTTTCTTAATTCACTGATGCTTCAGGACTGAAAGCTAATATGGGCAAAAGCTCAGTATATTTTGGAGGGGTTAAACAAGAAGTGCAATAGCAGATTATTGACCACCTTGTCTATGTTCATGGAGAATTACCTTTCAAATACCTGTGCATTCCTCTATCCACCAAGAATATGTCACTGATTCAATGGCAACCATTAGTGGAAAAGATCACTGCTAGGATCACATCATTGCGAAGAAACTGTCCTATGTTGGGACTTGTCCAATCTGTGGTGTTTGGAATACAAACATACTGGGCTCAACTCTTCATCATTCCAGCTAAAATACTGAAGCTAATTGAAGCGATCTGTAGAAGCTTCATTTGGTTTGGATCAAATGTCATCACTAGAAAAGCTTATGTATCTTGGGAAAGAATGTGTACTCCTAAATCAGTCGGTGGATTGAATCTTAATAACTATCTCTATGGAACAAGGCTTCAATTGCTAAGCTCTGCTGGGATATAGCTCACACGAAAGACAGGCTGTGGATAAAATGGATACATGATGGCTATATAAAGCTGCACCAATTAGAGAACATGCCAGTTCCCAGGCAGGTTAGTTGGATGGTTAGAAGGATCATAGCAGTAAGAGATGTGTTGCAACAATACCAAGGCTTCAATATGCAAATGTGCTCCATCGGGCAGATTTATCTACTACAGATAGGACAATTGCCGAGAGTCTCTTGGAAGACCTTAACTGTCCAGAACTATGCCAGACCCAAAGCTGTGTTCAACCTATGGTTAGTACTTCATGACAGACTTCCAACCAATGATAGGCTAACACAATGGGAAATTAACGTAGACCAGAATTGTGTGCTGTGCCAAAACCATGCAGAAACCAGAGACCATTTATTCCTTTCTTGCCCATATTCAACAGACCTATGGGAGCAAACAATGACTTGGATTCAAGAGGACCATCCCAGAATACAAAATTGGGACCAGAAACTCCAGTGGATAATTAACAAAGCTAAAGAAAAGTCTTGTAGAGCCAACATTTTCAAAATGGTGATTGCAGAATTATGCTATGCTCTATGGCTGGAGAGAAACTCGCGTATATTTGAGAATGGCTATCGTAGCAATGAAATTTTAGTCAGGGAACTAGCCTGTATATGTAATGTTAGAGGAACTCCAAAAGTTAGACAACAGATGAAGCAATTTCTCTTGTAAATATAGTTAAGGTATAGTTACAGGGATAGTTGTGTTTAAATAGATATGATGAGATAGTCAGCTGCGTATAAGCTGGACTATGATAGTGTATTGCAACATCTTTGGTGATTAATAAAATTCTTAATTACCAAAAAAATATATTATATGCTTTCGTATAACTATATATATATATATATATATAAAATTTATTTTTTATATTTTAATTAAATAAAACAAAAAACTAATAAAAGTCTCTTACAATAAATGTATAAGTTTATTTTTGTCTTTAAAATAATTACAAAACCTTGGTACTATTCTTTTTGGTAATTTGACATTTAAAACTTTTTAGAAAGATCGCCCAAACACAATATCAGATGTTGCAAAAAGTACTTCTTAAATAAATTGTTCATACACAAGTTGTTTTTTTAAAAAAGTGCTTTTGATCAAAGCATTTCTTAAAAAGTATTTTTTAGAATAAGAAGTTTTCAACAGCTTGGTCAAACACGCTCTCATAAGAACATCACAAAACAAAACTATCAAATACTCAAACGTGAAAAAGAATAACAAATTATAAAAGTGTGAGTAAACTTATAAGTTAGTCAAAAGCTAATAAATATTTTTTAATTTTTCTGCGGGTAAGCACGAAATCCATATAAGTTGTGTGTTTATAAGCCAACATTATTTTAAATCTATACTCAGACTTATTGTTATTTAGCTTATAAGAATTTTCAACTGACCAAAATATTTATTCTTTATACCTATATCTTTTGTAATCTATGAAATACGCCTAAAAAATCCTAACTACATATGTATTCAAGTTTCGTCCTTTCGTCCTTTTCCTAATGAAAATATTACTGTAAATAGTTTAAAGGACGTTTTAATTAATTCTATAAAAATAATGCTTACCAACGTTCTTTTAGCCAACAAATATAAACTGTGTATTATCAATTTTTACACTCAAAAAATAATTTTCAACAACTAATACTTATTAACTACTTTCATTTACCTAATTAGACGTACTTGATAACTTACTTCTTCTTTCTTCCCTTTTTTCGCTCGGTCAAGGGTGGATCTAGTCTTAAATATGAGCTTTTGTGAACCTAATAGTTTTTTCCTAATCATATATTTATATTAAATAATTTACTAAGTATTTATAAATATTTTATCGTAATATCAAAATATATAAATTAAAATCGTTATAGAAAACCATAAATTTTAAATTTCCGCTTCTACACGGGGTTTATTGAAAATTAATCAACGAACATATTTAAGAAGATTAACAGCTGTCTACTGCAAACCAAGAAGTTTCATTAATCGTTGATAACATTTTGGACTCCACGTTTCCAGATTTGTTTATAATAATTTCTTTTTTGCTCGTTGAAAAATATAATAATTTCGTTTGTTCGAACTCATTTATATTATTTTGTAGTAATAAATTGATAGTCAAGTGTAAAATTTGTTAGTTAACCAACCAGGATTGTTGTGGGGTGGTAAGTACCTCTTCATCCTTAACTAGAGGTCTCGGGTTCGAATCTATGGTTATATAGTCGCCTTTGTTAGGAGCATTTTACCGGGATTTTACGACGTGAATGCGGATTCAGTCGGGCCCTACCGGACACCGGATGAGAAACTAAAAAATATACTTGCTCATTATAATGATCATAAGTAGAATATTTTTACTATATATCAGTTTATTTTTATTTTATTTTTTAACTGGAAAAATATGATCATTAAGTAACCAACTCTAAAGTACTTCTTGAATCGTAGCATACGGCCCATGACCTCCTGGAATCTCAGTTCCATCATAAAGCCTGTCGGGGTAGGCACAGCTGCGGGCACCTCGTCCTGCTCCTCGATAATAGGATCTCCTGCGAGATCTGCTAGTGGTACTACTGGAATAACTTCTGGGACGCCCTCGTCCCCTACCATGGGCTGGTGCCCTCCCACGGCCTCTGCCTCGGCCTCTAGTAATGGGGGGAACAGCTCCGCCCGGGTATGGAACATCAGCCGTGCGTGTCCCCACCATCTGTGAGAGAATAGAAGAGGAAAATTTAATATACCAACCATTGCACGATAGGAAATTAATAAAGTGTATTTTTCCTAATACCATATAGCCTCTCGAAGATAAATACAGACGTCTCCGTACCGATCTACAAGACTCTATTAGGTTTGCCCATGACTTGTGAGACCTACGTGAACCTAGTATTCTGATACCATGTTGTCACGATCTATTCCCATTATGAGTCATGATGGCACCCAACACCATTGCTGGGCAAGCCCAAGCGAAAATTACTAGACCAGTCCTCATTTTTACATCTACTAATTAATTGCGAAAATTCCTTAAAGTAAGATTTGAACGAAGCAATAACCAATAACGTGTCAAAATAATTATACAAATCCCCAAAATAGAAGTCTACCAATGTGTGTGCCAAGACATGGTATCACAAGTTGTGGGAAACTAGTAGAATATACAAAAGAATCAATCTATCCTACTGCCCGAAATAGAATAGACACCAAAAATAATAAGAAAGACTTCTTCAAGCGGTTGAACGACATGGGAAGGGAATGCAGCTCACCTTGGAAGTTTCAAAATCTGCTTAGGGATGTGTCCCAAACTGATAGCCAGATACACCTGCCTCAGATCCTATTCAATTAAGTACAAAAGTGTAGTATGGGTACATAAACAATATGTATCTAGTATGTATCCCGTCTAATCTCGAAGAAGTAGAGACGAAAGGTCGACTTGATACTTACTAGGGTCAAATAATATAACAAGGTATTTATGATAAGCATGGAAGTCACAATTAATCAATAGTTTGTAGCAAGAGGTAATAGATCATGTTCTGAACAATCTACAGTTAACCAGTTACATTCCAAGCAATGAACATAATAAGTCATGAATAAGATTCCACATAGATATCATGTGCACATCATGCCGAGGTCGACGGCCCGATCCAACAGAATATAAATTGTGCACTGCCAGAGGGTCGAATGGCGCGAACCATAGATGAATCTATTCATAACGAGACAATCGATCCGATCCACAAATATCAAGTAATATCAAAAACTCGCACGAAGGTGCATTTATATTTAAATAAATTCATTCAAGGGCTCAACAAGTATATATGCTCACTTTTATTCCTTTCCAAGTTTTCTAGCATATCCTAAGTGATCGCATTAGGAAGAAATCATTGAAGTATTCACAAATATAGCATGTTGTGGGTCCTAGACTACCCGGACAATTAACTGCATAGTAGCTACGTATAGACTCTCGTCAGCTAGTACGTACGTAGCCCCCGTATTTAGGAGCAAATTACTCAATTATTACACCTATGGGGACAATTCCCTCTTACAAGATTAGAAAGGAGACTCACCTCGCTCCAAAGTGCACTTCCAATACCAAGAACAAGTCCAAGCCCTCAATTCGGAGTTGAACTATCCCAACCTAGTTAAATGAAGTAGGAACTAGTCAAGATAGACTCACAAGATCGAATTCTAGCTATTTAAGCAATTTTCCAACTCTTAGCACAAGTTTCCTAAAATCCGACCTGGGCGAATTCCGAATTCCGAAATTTTTTGAAGGAAGTTGTTCTCTATAACCTAAGGATGTATAATATTGATTTTCAAGTTATTCCATAGTAAATTTCGTGGTTAAATCTAACTTTTACTAACATCCTAGGTTTTTGCTCTAACCCCGTGATTTTACCTTAATACTGGTGTTTAATCTACCTAAGACATAATTATTAAACTAGAAATAGGTAGAACACACTTACCTCAAGATAGGGCTGTGTACGGATCGAATAAGATCGTATCTAGCACATTTTTTTATTCGAAATTTGGATTTCGGATTTTAAAATATCCAATCCGAATCTAATATGAATTATATCGGATTGGATCGAATTTTAAAGTTTCGATTGGATCGAATTTTGGATTGCATTATTATACCTCAAAGTTAAACTAATATGTGTATTTCTTTGTAGAAGAGTCAATACATTGAGAAAAATTCATGTTTATGCAATTATGAGAGTACTATGGTGCCAATATAGCTAAATTTAGCAATGGTAAAGGTAATAACTTGGACGTTGATGTAAATGAAGTACTGACTATCCGGAATTAAAGTATAGCATTTATATATCCCTAATAATTTCAAATCTTGAATCGGATTGGATAAAAATATACCAATCCGGACCCGATCAGAAATCCAAAATTTTAAAAACACAATCCGAAATTCGATCCAGTTCAAAATTTTAAATCCGAATTGAATGGATCGATTCAAATTTCGGATATCCGATCCAAATGAACAGCCTACCCCAAGATGCTAGGTGAAAATCTTCTCTCAAAATCTCTAAAATCTCCAATGAAATAGTGAAAAAGTGATAAAAATGACTTAGAACCCATATTAATTGAACCTCACTGCTTCAGCGATTTCCGCTTTTACGGTCAGGGGGCCGCATCTGAGAGAAATGGACCGTATCTGGGAAATGCGCTAAAAGAGCTGGGACCGCTTCTACGGTCTAGAGGCTGATTGCGGAGCCGCTTCAATGATTTTTGGCTTGGCCTGCCTTGGGCCGCTTCTGCGATGAAAAGACTGCTTCTGCGGTCTGTTTGTTTAGAGCGTAAAAAAAACATGATATTTGACGAGGAATCTTGTAATTGAAATGCGAATTCTCTATATATCTAACTCTTCTTTTTTTAAGTTACATGAGTATTTTCTTAACGCTTTCATTTATTTTTCTCAGATTCAGGGACTGCTTCAATAAGTTTATATTTCGAGGTCTTTAAATTCAGGATTGATATCATTTGTCGATATCATCATTATAGTCCATAAAAGTTTTTAAATTCCAGAAATTTTCTAGTGGTCAATAGTTTTTTTGGTGTATCTAAAATTGATATATTTCTATACTAAAGAGCAGTTTAAATATGAATAGTATATTAAAGTAATCCAAATTAATTATTGGCCACTTAAAGTAATATTTTCTTTTGAAAAATAATTATTATTAGCCAACAAAAATTTTTCGAGTTCGTTATTAATTAAGCAAAAGAAAATCTAATTTTGTCATATTACATGCATGTCAAAAATCAAAATTCTAGTTGATATGGAAGGTTAAATGAGCAATCTAGGGTTGAGGAATTGGGATTATAGTTAATAGGTTTTTAATTTTTAATTTTTACTTTATTAAATATTTGATAGTTAATTAATTTATTAACTTTTTAGCCCACTGACCGTCGCAGGCCAAGCCTCGGTGAAGCCTCAAGGGCTAGTGGGTTAACTTGGGCTAGCCCAACCCTACAAGTAGCGGGCTGGGTTGGGCTAGCCTCACGTGCTAAGCCCATTTTGACGGCTCTAAGCCAAATTAATCACAAGCCAACTTTATACTCAATCTTCTATAGGCGAAATGGCTTCTAGACCACTTCAACCTGTCGAATTTTTTAAAGCCGATACATAACCTTATAACTTTCCCATTTGAACACTCGAATTCATTTTTTCCATAACTAATAAATACATCCAACCATTGACCATGTGCGCATGTATGGCACATACACATACATGTCCATCCAGTCAGCAAAAGACCAATGAATGTCTTACACGTAAGGGCGCGAAAAGTCAAGCAGCAACTCCTTCTCTTTGACTGTTTTAGCATTCTTCTTCATCAACCATTTCAATCTAATTCCAACACCCATAGCAACAGAAAAACGCCTATCTCTTCTCATTTTTCTTCCCTTCACCGCAAAATAACCTGAATGTCTTTCTGTATTGGGAATGGCTGGAGGAATGTCTGAACTGGGTCCTGCACCAGGGCCCTAAATAAAGCAACCATTGTCAGATGTAAGTGAAGCTTATATGAAGAAAATAGAGATGCAATACCACTTACAAGAGGTTGGGAAAGAGTTGCAATTTGAGCTTGATGGGACCTCAATATCCAATCAAAAACATAGTCAAATTGAAATACTACACCTTCATGGACAAAGAGGTCACGAAATATTCTCTTTAGATAAGCATAATCTGTTTCGTCCTCAAACTGGAGAGAACGACAATACTGGGAAGTTTAAAACTTAGCTTCAACTTTACAATGACAAAATATACAACTTTCCGCCATTTCGCGGTCTGAAAAATATAAAAAAATTGAAAATTGAGCTTCAGATCTTTAAAAATGGTGGAAGTGGGTATTTTGTACTGTTGGGCGTTGGGAAGGGGGGCTTCACGCTCCTGTGCGCCGTGTTCCTCACGCGAGCTGCTGGTTAGGACCAATTGACGCCACATGGGCATGGTCAATGGTCAGATGTGTTTATTAGTTATAGAAAAAACGAGTTCGAGTGTTCAAATGAAAAAGTTATAAATTTATGTATCGACTTTAAAAAAACAGATAAGTTTAAATGGCCAGGAAGTCATTTCGCCATCTCCTATATGCTTAGTATTTTACTCTAAAAAGTTGCCAGGAAACAGAATTATGCTCCACAACTTGGTTTATAAAAGCATGTTACTGTATTTTGAATTTGAAAATTGGCCTAGAAATAGAAAAAGATATATGTCCTTTGATTGATATCAAAAATCTGAACGAAGAAACAAAAACCACTAACGGTCCTTAAATTCTTCGTCGACTTAGAGATAGAATTAGTTACCTGAGAGCAATATTTTTGTAATGATCCGGCCGGTTGTTTTTAAAATTTACGGCTTGATCCCTTATTAACTGCTTCCCTTAAGTTCATTTCTGCTATTTTGGTTTGCCGTGACATTTGATGTTAGGAATTGGAGTGTTTTGGGGCACTTAGTCCCTAAATAAAAGCTTAAGTGTTGGAAAGTGGTCCATAATCAGAACAGTATGAAGACGGCCTTAGAATGGAAATCCGACGGTTTCATCAGCTCTGTTAAGCGACTTCGGGGTTGAGAGCGTGTCCGGGATGTATTTTGGAGGTCCGTAGCTCATTTAGACTTAAAATGCCAAAGTTTGAATTATTGAATTTTCTGGTCAGACGGAGAATTTTTGATCCGAGTGTCGGAATGGAATTCCGAAAGTTGATGTAGCACCGTCATGTTATTTGGGGTATCTATGCAAAATTTCAAGTCAATCGGACGTGTTTTTTTTAGGTTTTTGATCGAAAGCGTGTTTTTTTGAAATTTGAAGTACTTAGGTTCAAATCATTAGTTAATTCGAGTTTCCGGCATTTTTTAGGTGGTTTATGGATTGGTTCAAGTTTGAATGATGATATGAGATGTGTCCGTAGGTTTGGTTGAGGTCCGGGGGGCCTCGGGTGTATTTTGGATGCCCAACGGGGCATTTTAGTGTTTGAAAGATTGCAGAAAAATTTTCAGCTGTTGCAGGTTCGATATTCTTCTTCGCGTTCGCGAAACAACCCATCGCGTTCAAGTAGTTTTATCCCTCCCCTTCTAAGAATTCGAGTCCTCCTCCATACGTTCGCGTAGAGTAATTCTGGAAGAGGACCAGTCCCTTTTTCGCATTCGTGTTTAGACCCACGCATTCGCGAAGCTTTCCTCTTACGCGTTCGCGTTCACCTCGTCGTGTTCGCATAGCTCATAACCCCCATGTCTTTGCATTCACAACCCTCCTTCATGGTCACGAAGGGCATTTTTGGCAACCCAGATATTTCCTCTTTGTGAACACGACATTACTCCCGCGTTCGCAATGCATAACGGGCCTGAACAATACTTAACATTTCAAAATCCAAGGGTTTTCTATTTTCTTCAAGATACAAGTTTGGGAGCTCGGATTTGGGAGCAATTTCGAAGGTTTTTCAAGGACAATTACTGTGTAACGATTCTCTACTCCCTTAAGCTTAAAACCCACTAATCTAATAACAAATTCTTCCTTAATTTCGGATTATTGGATGCAAATTTGGGAAAACTTCTTAGGCCAAAATATTGAATTTTGAGTGAGCATTAGACCTCCGATTTGGGAGATTTTTCTATGGTTAGACTCGTGAAGTACGAGGGTTTGGGAAATGTAAAATTTATTCGATTCCGAGACGTTGGGCTGAGGGGTGTTTAGGTTATTATACCTATTTCCACGCCATATCTTTAAATTTAATAGTGGATTAGTTGCTTGCGATGTTATTTATGATATGTAATTGAATTGAATAGATTTGGACCATTTGGAGTCGGATACTCTTGGCAAAGGCGTGATTTCTAGTTGATTTTTGGTACCGGTTCGAGGTAAGTGGCTTGTCTAACCTTGTGTGGGAGACCTTTCCCCTTAGGACATGATCTTTAATATTTGAATGCCTTGTACATGAGGTCACGAACGCATACTTGAGCTAAGTGTTATAACCCCATTTCTACTTGAAGCATTTAAATTAAGATTCATGTTTACTTGTTCATTTTCGATTGTAAGTTTAACCTGTGTTAGCGTAGAGAAGCATGTTTAGCTTACTTACTTGCTTAATTGTTTAACTGTATTATTTGAACTCTGTGAATCATGTTAGGCTAGAATTTACTATTTTTGTTTTGGTTTTAGTATTTATTTTGATATTATGAGTTGTTGTTGTTGTTGTTGTGTTTAATTTGGGACTACAGGACGGTTTCCCGGGAGATCCCCCTATACTTGACATGTTCTGGATTGAGGGTGCGGGATACCAAGAGATCCTTGGCACATGTATTTCTATATATTGGGATACCAATAGATCCCCGGCTTACTTATTGAGGATACCAAGAGATCCTCGGGATACCAAGAGATCCCTGGTGTATATGATGAGGATACCAAGAGATCCTCAGCTTTCTTTTTGTGAGCAGTATTCCTAGTATTGCTACCTCTGTTTTCTATTACTATTTTTTGCCTTATTTATCCGGTTTGGGTTCTCGATGTTGACTTTATTTAAATTGTTTCCGTTAAATTATTATTTATTATGTTTATCTCAGTAGGGCCCTGACCTTCCTCGTCACTACCTGACCGAGGCTAGGCTTGGCACTTACGGAGTGCCACTGTGGTGTACTCATGCCCCTTCTGCGTATGTTTTTCATGTGCATATCTAGGTACCTCCACCTAGGCACACTATCCTTGAGGAGAGGAGATACATGAAGACTTCGAGGTATATCTGCAGCGTCCGCAGACCAGGAGTCTCTATTCCATTCCACTTTTAGTATTTAGTTTATTCCTTTTCTCTCAGTTGTTTAGTTATTATGGAATTAGAGAAGCGTACTATGCATCTGTTAGCCTGTGTTTCCCGTCACTTTCAGGATTTTGGGATTTTGCATAGTCTTGTGATGTTGCATTGTATTTTCCAAGCGGCAGTTATATACAATTTTCCTTAAGTTATCCAGTTTAATTAATTATTTTCGCAAATGATGATGTTTTCGCACTGTTAGGATTACCTAGTCATATTGACTATGTGTCGTCATGACATGTGCACAAACTGTGAGATAGGGTCGTGACAAGTTGGCATCAGAGCTCTAGGTTCATAGGAGTCAGGGAACACATGCCGGTTTATTAGTGTCTTGCTGATCGGTACAGAGACATCTGTACTTATCTATGAGAGGCTATGTAACTGTTTAGGAAAAAAATCTTTACTTTATTGAATTCCTTGTCATGATATATTTTGACATCAATTCTAGAACTTCTATCTTCTATTCTCTCACAGATGGTGAGGACACGCGCTACTCGGGATGATCAAGCACCCATGCTCCACGTTGCAACCGTCAGAGGTCGTGGACGCGTACCTGGTGCAGCCAGAGCACCTGTGCGAGCTGTCGCTGAGGTATCACTAGCTGATCCAGCAAGTATTTAGGCACCTGACATGCCTACCGCCACTACTACTCCAGCCCTACAGGAGACATTAGCCCAGTTCATGTCTGTGTACACTACCTTGGCTCAGCCGGGTTGCTTCCCCTTGCTCCAGCCACATCCCAAGCCGGGGGAGGGGCCCAGACTCCCGCAGCCTGCACTCCTGAGAAGAGAGTGCATATAGAGCAAGTCCCAAATATCACTAATGTACCGCCTGCAATGCCAGGTCAGCCTGCGGATAGGGCAGCTGCGTATGAGGACGAGCATCAGAGGTTGGAGAGGTTCAAGTAGTATGATCCTCCGGTTTTTAATGAAATAGCGGCATATGATGACTTGGGATTTCTAGAAGAGTGCCGCCGTATTCTTTGCAAAATGGGAGTAGTAGAGTCCAACTAGGTTTCTTTTATTGCTTTTCAGCTTCGGTGAGACGCATATAATTGGTGGCGCGCTTATGAGATAGACAGTCCAGTCGAGGCTGCTTCCCTGACTTGGACCCAGTTCTCGAAGATGTTTATGAGCGAGTTTGTCCCCCAGAGTCTCAGGAATACATTGCGCGCAGAGTTTGAGCGTTTGCGCCAAGGTGCTGTGACCGTTTTGGAGTGTGCTATCTGTTATACCAGGTTGGCCAGGCATGCCTCAGCTTTGGTTACTACAGTCCACGAGAGAATTCGCAGGTTTATTGAGGGTCTTATCCCACCCATCAGATCTAGCATGGCTCGAGAGTTGGAGATGGACATTCTTTATCAGTAGATAGTGAGCATTGCTAGGAGGATCGAGGGTATGCTCACCAAGGAGCGAGTGGAGAGAGAGGCCAAGAGGCCTCGAGAGTCGGACCACTACTCTGGTGCTCGTACCTCAGCAGCAGGTCGACATGGTAGGGGTTTTGTGGACCACCCCGTTCATTCAGCTCTTCCAACAGCAAGCAGTGCTCCAGCTCCGCCTACACCTTAGGAGCCTTACTATGAACCTCTAGTTTCTAGCACGCCTTCTGCGCGGGGTGCTTTCAGAGGTTAGTTTAGCAGGCCTAGCCTTAACCAGTCACAACCACCACGTCCTCGCAGAGCTTGTTTTGAGTGTGGTGACACCATTCATATGGTAAGGGATTGCCCTGGACTTGGGAGGAGTGCACCTCCACAGACTGCTCAGCCACAACGTGCTTCTCAGAGTTCTCAAGTCATGATCACAGCTCCCGCTGCTACCCTATCTGCCCAACCAGCTAGGGGCGGAAGTAGAGGTCGCTCTCTGGAGAGAGTCCAGGCCAGATATTATGCTATTCCTGCTCGCACTGAAGGTGTTGCCTCCGATTATGTCATTATAGGTATTATACTGGTTAGTCACAGAGAGGCATCGCTTATATTCGATCCAGGCTCTACTTACTCTTATATGTCTTCCTGCTTTGCTCCATATTTGGGGGTAGCCCGAGATTCCTTGAGTTCTCCTGTTTATGTTTCTACTCCCGTGAGAGATTCTCTTGCTGTGGACCGCATTTATCGATCGCGTTTGGTTAGTATTCGTGGTTTTGAGACCATAGCAGATTTATTGTTACTCGGTATGTATGACTTTGATATTATTTTGGTCATGGACTTGTTGTCGCCCCATCTTGCTATTCTTGATTGTCACGCCAATGCCGTGATGCTGGCTATGCCAGATATTTCGCGTATTGAGTGGTACATTAGATCACACTCCTAGTAGAGTTATCTCTTTTTTTGAATCTCAACGTATGGTTGAGAAGGGGTGCGCCACATATTTAGCCTATGTGAGAGATATCAGTGTTGATACCCCCTCTGTTGATTCTGTTCCAGCGGTACGGGATTTTCCCGATGTGTTCCCAGTTGATCTTCTGGGTATGCCACCTGATAGAGACATTGATTTTGGTATTGAATTGTTGCCGGGCACTCAACCAATTTCCATTCCTCCGTAACATATGGCTCCTCCTGAATTGAAGTATTTGAAGGATTAGTTACAGGAATTGCTTGATAAGGGTTTATTCGACCCAGTGTTTCACCGGGGATGCTCCTGTTTTGTTTGTGAAGAAAAAGGATGGTTCCATGCGCATGTGTATTGATTATTGTCAGTTAAACAAGGTTATAGTGAAGAACCGTTATCCTTTTCCGCGTATTGATGATCTATTTGACCACCTTTAGGCGCACATGTGTTTTCCAAGATTGATTTGCGCTCGGGTTAGCACCAGTTGAAGATTCAGAAGCCGGATATCCCGAAGACTACTTTCAGGACTCGATATGGTCATTACGAGTTCCTTATTATGTAATTTGGGCTAACCACGCCCCAACGACTTTTATGCATCTGATGCACAGTGTATTCAGGCCCTATCTTGACTCATTCGCCATTATTTTTATAGATGATATTCTTGTATACTCCCGGAGTTGGGAAGATAATGATCAGCACCTGAGGATAGTCCTTCAGACCCTGAGAGACAAGAGGTTATATGCAAAGTTCTCAAAATGTGAGTTTTGGTTGAGTTATGTGGCATTCTTGGACCACGTAGTATCAAGTGAGGGCATTTGGGTGGATCCGAAGAAGGTGGAAGCCGTGTAGAACTGGCCCAGCCCTCCTACGCTACAGAGATTTCCAGTTTCCTTGGCTTGGAGGGTTATTACCGTCGTTTTATGGAGGGGTTTTCATCGATTGCAGCCAATATGATTAGATTAACCTAGAAGCGTGCTCCATTTCAGTGGACAGAGGAGTGTGAGGCGAGCTGTCAGAAGCTCAAGACAGCTTTGCTACGGCCCCTATTTTGATAGTGCCTACTGATTTGGGATCTTATACAGTTTATTGTAATGCCTCACGGGTTGTCCTTGGAGTGGTGTTGATGCAGGACGGTAGGGTGATTGCCTAAGCATATAAACAGTTGAAGATACATGAGAAGAATTACCCTGTCCATATCTTTTAGTTAGTTTCTATTGTTCATGCCCTAAAGATTTGGCGCCATTATCTGTATGGCGTGCCTTATGAGATTTACACGAATCATCAGAGTTTACAGCACTTGTTCAAGCAAAAAGATCTGAACTTGCACAAGAGAAGGTGGTTGGACCTACTGAAGGATTATGATATTACAATTCTTTATCACCCAGGCGGATGAACTGTCCAAACACACTATTTAGATTCTTGAGGATATGCTTCGTGCGTGCGTGATTGAGTTTGGAAGGTCTTGGGATCAGTTCTTGCCATTGGCAGGGTTAGCTTACAACAACAGTTATCAGTCCAGTATGCAAATGGCGCCGTATGAGGCTTTATATGGTAGGAGATGCAGATCCATTGTAGGTTGGTTTGAGCCGGGTGAGGCGAGACTATTGGGCACATATTTGGTTCAGGATGTGGTGGAGAAGGTTAAGGTGACTTAGGACAGACTCCGTACAGTGAAGTCCAGACATAAGAGTTACACGGACCGAAAGGTTCTTGATATTTCCTATATGGTTGGTAAGCGATTTCTGCTTCGGGTTTTGCATATGAAAGGCATCATGAGGTTTGGAAAGAAAGGAAAATTGAGTCTGAGGTTTATTAGCCCTTTTGAGATTTTGAGGCGAGTTGGGGAGGTCTCTTATGAGCTTGACTTACCTTCTAGCCTAGCATGAGTCCATCCGGTATTTCATGTTTCGATGCTCTATTGTTATCACGGTGATCCATCGCACGTGTTGGATTTACTTTAGTCCAGTTAGACGAGGATCTATCCTATGTTAAGGAGCTAGCGGCTATATTGGACAGGCAGGTCAGAAAGTTGAGGTCAAAGAATAGTGCTTCAGTAAAGGTTCAGTGGCGGGGTCAGCTGGCCAAGGAGGCGACTTGGGAGACTAAGCGGGATATGTGCAGCAGATACCCTCATCTTTTCACTACTTCAGGTATGTTCTCTATGCTCCTTCGAGGACGAACGAATATATAAGTGTAGGAGGATGTAACGGCCTGGCTGGTCGTTTTTAGAATTTACGCCCCGATCCCCTATTAACTGCTTCCCGTAAGTTCATTTATGCTATTTTGGTTTGATGGGACATTCGGTGTTAAGATTCGGAGTATTTTGGGACACTTAGTCCCTAAATGAGAGCTTAAGTGTTGGAAAGTGGTCCGTTACTCGAACAGTGTGAACACAGTCTTGGAATAAAAATCTGATGGATCCGTTAGCTCAGTTAGATGATTTCGGGGTTGGGAGCATGTCTGCAATGTATTTTGGAGGTCTGTAGCTCATTTAGGCTTAAAATACCTAAGTTTGAATTTTTCAAGTTTCCGGTTCGATAGTAAATTTTGGTCCAAGGGTCGGAATGGAATTCTGGAAGTTGTTGTAGCACCCTCATGTCATTTGGGACGTGTGTGCAAAATGGCAAGTCAATCGGGCATTTTTTGGTTAGGTTTTTGATCGAAAGCGTGTTTTGTTGAAATTTGAAGTTCTTAGGTTCAAATCATTGGTTAATTCGAGTTTCCGGTATTGTTTTAGGTGGTTTAAGGATTGGTTCAAGTTTGATTGATGATATGGGATGTGTCTGTAGGTTTGGTTGAGGTCCCGGGGGCCTATGGTGTGTTTCAGATGTCCAACGGGGCATTTTAGAGTTTGAAAGATTGCAGAAAAATTCTCAGCTGTTGCAGGTTCTATTTTCTTCTTCGCGTTCACGAACAACCCATCGTGTTCGAATAGCTGTAGCCCTCCCCTTGAACGTGTTTTTGTCCTTCTCCACGGGTTTGCGTTGAGTAATTCTAGAGGAGGACCAGTCCCATCTTCGCGTTCACGTTTAGACCCACGCGCTCGCGAAGCTTTGTGTTTTCCTCTTGCGCGTTCGCGTTCACCTCATCGCGTTCGCGTAGCTCATGACCACCAAACCTTCGCGTTTGCAGCCCTCCCTTCACGATCGCAAAGGGAATTTTTGGCAACCCAGATATTTCCTCTTCGCGAACGCAACATTACTCCCGCATTCGTGATGCATAACGGGCCTGAATAGTACTTAACTTTTCAAAATTCGAGGGTTTACCATTTTCTTCAAAATACAATTTTGGAAACTCGGATTTGGGAGAAATTTCGATGGTTTTTCAAGGACAACTACTGGGTAAGGATTCTCTACTCCCTTAAGCTTAAAATACACTAATCTAATTACAAATTCTTCCTTAATTTCCAATTTTTGGATGAAAATTGGGAAAACTTATTTGACCAAACTATTGAATTAGGAGTGAGCATTTGACCTCCAATTTTGGGAGATTTTTATATGGTTAAACTCGTGAGAGTACGAGGGTTTTGGAAATGTAAAATTTATTTGATTCTGAGACGTTGACTCGAGGGGCATTTTAGTCATTTTACCAATTTTTGCGCCTTAGCTTTAAATTTAATAGTGGAATCAATTGTTTGCGATCTTATTTATGATATGTAATTGAATTGAATAGATTTGGGCCATTTGGAGCCAGATACTCGAGGCAAATGTGTGATTTCTAGTTAATTTTTGGTACTTGTTTGACGTAAGTGGCTTGTCTAACCTTGTGTGGGGACCTTTACCCTTAGGACATGATCTTTTATATTTGAATGCAATCGTACGTGAGGTGACGAGCGCGTACTTGAAATAATTGTTTTAAACCCATTTCTATTTGAAGTATTTAAATTGAGATTCATGTTTACTTGTTCATTTAAGATTGTAAGTTTAACCTGTACTAGCTTAGAGAATCATATTTAGCTGACTTACTTGCTTAATTGTTTAACTGTATTATTTGCACTCTGTGAAGCATGTTAGGCTAGAATTTACTATTTTTTGTTTTGATTTTAGTACTGAGATTATGAGTTGTTGTTGTTGTTGTGTGTTTAATTTGGGACTACCGGACGATTTCCCAGGAGATTCCTCTGTACTTGACATGTTCTGGATTGAGCGTGCAGGATACCAAAAGATCCCTAGCACATGTATTTCTATATATTGGAATACTAAGAGATCCCCGGCTTACCTATTGAGGATACCAAGAGATCCCTGGCGTATATGATGAGGATACCAAGAGATCCACGTATATTATTTCTTGTTGTGAGCAGTATTCCTTGTATTGTTACCTCTGTTTTCTATTACTATTTTTTCCCTTATTTATCCGGGTTAGATTATCGTCGTGGACTTTATTTTAATTGTTTCCGTTATATTATTATTTATTACGTTTATCTCAGTAGGTCCCTGACCTTCCTCATCACTACCCGACCGAGGTTAGGCTTGGCACTTACTGAGTGACGATGTGGTGTACTCATGCCCTTTCTGCGCATGTTTTTCATGTGCAGATCCAGGTACCTCCTCTCAGGCGCACTATCCTTGAGGCGAGGAGATACACAGAGGCTTCGAGGTATATCTGTCGCGTCCGCAGACCTGGAGTCTCTATTCCATTCCAGCTTTAGTATTTAGCTATTCCTTTTCTCTCATTTGTTTAGTTATTCTAGAATTAAAGCAGCGTACTATGTTTCTCTTAGCCTGTGTTGCCCATGAGTTTCTGGGTTCTGGGATTTTCCCTTATTTATCCTTGGGTTTTAAGCACTGAAAGTCTGAAACCATCACCTTATTTGAGTTGTGGGTTCATAACTCAATTTTCGTAATTTTATTTAATTGTATACTGAAAATTCATATCTAGGAAAAACATTATGGGTTCAATTAAACTCATAGTTAGACCATTGGATCTATCCCCGTTATAAAAAAAAAGAGGACCGTAGAAACATTTGAACGCATGGTTGAACATATTCGCTTTTGCATATGTGCTTGGTTTTTCTGGTTCCCTTTTGAACGGAGCTACATTGTTTGAAGGGGTTCAACTAAATACGCTTTGTCGGTTAAGAAAGATACTACGCAAATGAGAATAAACTTAATTTTTTTTGTTTATATAAGTAGTCAAATTGAAGGAAAGCGCTGGCGGAACTCGTAAAATTGTTGTCATGTGACTAGGAGTCATGAGTTCAAGCTGTGAAAACAACCTCTTGCAAAAACGTAAGGTAAGACTGCATACAATAGATCCTTATTGTCCGCCCCTTGCGCGTAGTAAAAACTTAGTGCACTGAATTATCCCTTTTTTAATAAGTAGTCGAATTCCGTTGATATAGGGGAAGGTTCTAGTGTAGCCACAAATGTAGCTTAAAAATTGCTTAGCCTGTAGGTTTGAATCTCATGTGTAACTTGGTTGTTGGTATGCAGTTTACTTGTTGAGGAATATTAGAACCCCTAATAATAATTTGAAAGGAAAAAAGGGAAGCTCAGATGCGCAAGTTTTCGTCCAAAGGACTAGAGCGGAGACCCAAATCACCGCATTGAGCGCATATATTCATCACAGCAAACCGATATTTGCTTCTCTCGGAAACCAAACTAAAATCAACGACACACAAATTCAATTATACTAAGGAAACAACTAGCAGATGCAATTCTATTTGAGAAATTAAAAAGTTTTTCTTTACTAGCTACTTTTAAATACTTGTTGAATAATTTGGATTATAAAACTTTATGAATAATATAAAAATTTCTTATGTAGTTTGTAAGTATGTAAAGTTATATTTTAAAAACATTGATATATCACATCCAAAAATCTATCGAGTATTAATATATTTTGACTCTGCTATTACCAGAAGATATGGTGCCGTGGATGAGATTACTCCTCCTTTAATCAGAGGTCTCAGATTCGAGTTTTGTGTATGGAAAAATCCTTAATAGGGACCGTTTTCCTTATAATGGGACCCTAGACAACGCGAATACAAATATAGTCGGGCACCAATATGAATACCGAACATCGAATGGGAAACGAAAAAAAATAAAATATTTTGACTCTGCTACAAGCTCTTGCATAATTTATGCACAAAAGTAACTTTACCCCTTAATTAGTTGAATGCTCCTTTTCATTTTGGAATTATTTGTAGTAGGGACCAAAAAACTTCTCTTTCCATATGTTTATAGGTCAGTAAATTGTGCGGGTGGTAAATAGCAAATATCAGAGAAATTGAGTTGCATGTAACATTACAATTATAACTAGAGGTGAATTTAGAATTTTAATCATATTATTTCAATATTTCGTTTTTAATCACGGAAACCCATCACCCTATTTGAGTCGTGGGTTCATAATTCAATTTTAGTGAGTTTTATCTAAAATTCATGTCTAGAAAAAGTTACGAATCATTTCAACTGTTGGAGCCGTTCATGTTATATCAAAAGGTCACGACATTTTTTTCTGAATAAACAGATTTTCCATTTCATTTCATCAAAAAACTGTACAATTACAAACATAGATGCTGACCATCTATCCTCTCATTCTAAACAGTCACTACAGCTATTATCAGATGACAAAATTGTTGCTATCTCACTGTGTGATAGTATATGTATCAAGCAGTCTAACAGCAGTCCTAAGGGTAATGATCAAATCTTAACAGTGTAGTCTTCCATTTGTGAACTAAAGCTCCTTTCAGGTGCAGGTGAATGGCTATTTCCTTGCATACATTGTCGCACAACATTTACCTCCTTGGAATTTCTGTTTATTTCGCTCTCTCCATATCACTGTCATCAAAATCCCAAACAAACAGGCAGTGATTTCTGCTACACCAGTTCTCTTCCTTGCTAGTTTGCTAACCCATTCACATTCATTGTTCCAGTCAGAAATGGGTCGTTTATAACCCAACCAGTTTAAAAGCCGACTCCAAAGTGCTTTAGTCTGCGAGCAATCGTAGTACAAATGATCAAAAGTCTCACGAGACAATCCTAAGAAGGTACACTCCTGTTGAATCAGAATGTGGAATTCCTGGAGTCTGTCCACTATTGCCAACCTCTTATGCAAAGCAAGCCACAATATGAACTTATATCTAGGGTGTAACTGAGCCTGCAGTATGATGCTCTTCCAATGGACTTTATGGAATTGAGGGTGTTGGAACCTGCATAATTTCTTAATTCTGAAAGAATCACCCCTCTGTAGCTGAATCAGTCGACTATCCAGATTACCTTGAAGATCTGCAATGCCTTTTATCAACTCTCTCGACTCAAAGATCTTCCTTATTGCCCAAGCAGCAGATTTAGGAACTAACATGTCGTTAATACTTTAATTTTTTATATAGAAAGTATGCACCTATTTAATCCACAGACTGTCTTTCTTCTTGGTTAGTGCCCATAGATGTTTTGCAACAGCATCCTTATTCCACTTGATCAAGTTCAGAACATTTAACCCCTTGCACTGTATGGTAAACAGAGTGTTTCCCAGGCAACCAGAGCTTTTCTTGACACTGTAGCTGAACCTGTCCAAAGTTAGGATCTGTATATTGCTTCAGTCATCCTCAACACTTTTTTTGGCAATAGAAATATTTGGGACCAGTAGGCTTGTACTCCAAAAAAAAATGATTTGATCAACTGAAGTCGACCAGCATAAGAGAGCAGGCTTGATGACTAGCAACTTATTTTCTATGTGACTTTCTCAACTAATGGCAAACATTGAGCAGTAGTAGATTTTTTTGAATCCAGAGGTATCCCTAGATATTTAAATGGAAGTTTGCCTTCAGGGAAACCAAGTGCCTGTAAGATCTCCTCCTTATGCAATTTTGATTCACATGTTATGTACACAACACTTTTGTCAGCATTTGCTTGAAGTCCAGAAGCTTTGGAGAAGTTATGGAAAGCCTGCTTCAGTAGCTTAACAGACTGAATGTCTGCTTTACAGAACATAAGTAGATCATCCGCAAAGCAGACATGTGCCACACCCAGTTTCTTACATCTAGGATGGAATTTGAACTCTTTCCTCATCATCATTTGCATGAATTCTCTCTGTAAATACTCCATAGCCAGAACAAAGAGGTATGGTGACATAGGATCACCTTGCCTTATGCCTCTTTTGCCTTTATATGGAACATTGAGTCCACCATTGATGTTGAGAGAATAGGTGACAGATGATATGCACTCCATTACCCACCCAGTGAACTTATAAGGAAATCCCAAGTCTTGTATCAGGCTTTCTAGGAAGCTCCACTCAACTGTGTCATAGGCTTTCTGTAAATCTACTTTAATAACACATCTAGGTGATATACCCTTCCTGGAGTAGCCATTAAATAGCTCTTGTGTAAACAGAATGTTGTCTGTGATGCTGCGACCCTCAATGAAAGCTGACTGTGATTTACCCACCAGATAGCCAATAACTGCTTTCAGTCTAGCTGTAAGGATCATTGTGATGATTTTGTATAGAGTTGTACAACATGCAATAGGCCTGTAATCCTTTACTTTGCTTGTATTTTTCACTTTAGGAATTAGTGTAAGAGCAGTGCTACTAACTCCCTTATGCAACTTTCCAGTGAGAAAGAATTCCAGCACAGCCTCACAAATGTCATCCCCCACTACATGCCAATGCCTTATAAAAAACTCAATTGGAAAAACATCCACAGCTGGTGCCTTATCATGAGGCATATCCTTTATTGCCATTAGTATTTCCTCCCTTATGGCTGGTTTTGCTAGTTCATCTTTATGTTGCAAGCTAAGACAAGGACCCTGGTGGATTACTGCAGTGTTTGGGCACTGGCAGATACTATTGTTTCCCCCCCTATAACTTCTTGAACCATGTAATAAAATTTTCTTCCGCCTGTCTGGGATCATACAATTTAATTCCCTCGTGAGTATATATAGAGTTTATAGTATTGAATTTATCCTCATGTTCAATTGAGAATGAAAATATTTGGTGTTTGAATCTCCACATGCAATCCAGTGTGCTCTAGACTTCTGGTGTAAGGTCTGCTCCTCTATGTTACTCCATTTCCCAACTTCCATAAGCACCCTTCTTTCATGATCAATCAAGCCTTGGTCCATATAATTGATCTGTAGCTGATTCTCTATAGCTTCCAGTTTCTGCCTAGCCTCCTTGAGGTGAATCCTATACACTGACATATAGGTATTCAAATCATTGAACCCCATTTTTAGGGCCTTTAATTTATTCCATACTCTGTGCATTTTCCCTCCAGGATGGCTTTTGTTCCATACCCTATCCACAATGCTAGGGAAATCAGCATGTTCCATCACAGAAGTATAAAGTTTAAATGGCTTAGGATGTAGGTTCCTTCTTTGCTCCTCACCATTGCAGAGTAAAAGGATAAGGGAATGATCTGATACTCCAGGGGTCAACACATCAGCTTTTATACGACTGTACTCCTGCATCCATTCCAGATTTCCAAATGCCCAGTCAAATCTTGCTATGCACTTTTGTCTAAGGTTTTTGTTTATTACACCATGTATAAAAACATCCCAAGCTCTTCAACCGAGTGAGTTGCAGGACATTGAGTGTGTCTTAGAAACCTTGAATCTCCTGTTGCATAACTGGTGCTTCTTTGTTTAATGCCCTTCAAAACACATATCTGTTTATTCAATCTTAGACCATTTCTGCTGGAATTCGAAGATTCTGCCTTTACCTGTGTGATCACTATAGTTAGAGGAGGAGCTAGGATTTAAAATTTATAAGTATAAAGTTTTAGTTCTTAATGTAAATATATGATTTGAACCAAAATTATTGAGTTCGGTCAAATTCGTAATCGAAAGGCTGACACTGCCCCTACTTATGGTAGTAGTATAGTACCTTTAATTAACAGCCTAGGCAACCCCCTTCGTCCTAGCCTCTTCCCTTATTTGTAAAATCCTATCATATATAACATTCTACTTAGGGATTGTTTGTTTGGAAAAAAGTTATCCCAATATTAATATCTCGGGATTAATTATTTCGTAATTTCATGGGGATTAAAAAAACATTATAATCTCGAGATAATTCATATCGGAACTAATAATACTGCCCTTTTCTCTCGTACCAAATGAGCCCTTACTGTGCTAGTAGAACACTACAGTATGGAAGTGTTGACTGGAATTAAGCCAAAGGTTTGGCCAATGTTATGATATGTCTTTTTCCTGCAAATTGTTTAACCATTGGTGTAAGTTGTATATATTGAAATATCAATAATATACTGTATATCAGTGTTTTACTGTGGCCACATTCTCATGTAGATCAACATGTAAAGCCTTGAAAACAATAAGGGAAAGGGTCTTGGCTGTTTGGCATATAATATATATACTACTACCTTTTAAGTAGGGCAGGGGCAAGCCTGTTAGGTGCCGTTTCAAACCTCGGGTTTTGACCACGTCGGTTCAAGGGTATTTTTGAACATTTTGAGCAAAACTTTAAAAAAATATTTTTATGCATTCAAATTGATTCATTTAGCGTTTATTGATGTAATTAAGTAACTTGTGACTAGATTCGAGCGGATTTGTGGAGAAATCGAGTGGTAAAGTCATAGTTGAGGCTTGAGTTAAATTCAAAGCATCGAGGCAAGTGTTTTTTTTTTGTTTGGTCTAACCTTAGCTTGAGAGAATAAGAGTTGAGTCTTATTTGCTACTTGCTAATTGTCGAGTACGATGTATAGGCATGGTGACGAGTATTTATGCGTTGGTGTCTAGCATGACCGTGAGACCTTATATTGGGAACTTATTGACGGGATTTAACTATTTAATTGCATTCCCTTGGAGGGATCTCTATCATTATTTGTTTATTTCCTTGCCCCTTATTTGTGAATGTTGTTTGGTTGAGGAAGAGTGATAAAGCACGAAGGGTGATGCCGTGCATTGTTTGACATTGTGAGGAAATAGTGTAAAACACGAAGCGTGATGTCGTGCATTGTTTGATATTGCGAGGAAAGAGTGTAAATCACGAAGGGTGATGATGTGCCGTACGATACCATTCCTTACTGATATTCATTGATTATTGTGAGGAAAGAGAGTAAAGCACCAAGGGAAATTTCGTGCCGATTCTATTGATTATATGTAAGGAAAGAGAGTAAAAGCACGAAGAGTGATGACGTACACATTTTATTATATAATTGCTTGGTGAGAATGAGAGTAAAAGCACGAAGGGCTATGCTGTGCACTTATTGCCTTTTGTTATGATTTCTTATTGTTATCGGTTCAAGTGCATTAACAGTCTTATTCTACTAATACAGTGATTCCTTATGTTGACATTTTCTTTTATTGTGTTCCTTGTTATTATTGAATCAAGATATCCTTGTACCACGTTATGTCTTTTAATTTATGCCATAATTGCTACATGTTTAAGTGGCCTAATTGCTACTTGACTTCCAACATATTAAATACTAAAATTTTCCTAATTTCTCCTTAAAGCCCATAATTAATTACTACTTGTCATAATTTATTTTCCTCATTGAATCATAATTTTTGTGTATTTGTTGTCTTATGAATTCATATTAATTGTTGCATCTGTTAGAGTAAATTTTATTTGGAAGAACTATTGATATAGTGAAATGGGGAGCGGATGGTATGCCTACCACGAGATTTGATGAAATGGGAGCGGGTGGTACGCCTACCAAGGAAATATTGAGAGATGGGATCGGGTTGCTCGCCTGCAACAAGATGTGTACGGACAGTGAAAGAGAGCACTGGCGTAACTCGTAAAATTGTTGTCATGTGACTAGGAGTCATGGGTTCAAGCTGTGAAAACAATCTCTTGCAAAAATGTAGGGTAAGACTGCATACAATAGATCCTTATTGTACGGCCCTTGCGCGTAGTGAAATCTTGGTGCACTGAGTTATCCCTTTTTAAATGAGTAGTCAAATTCCATACATATAGGGGAAGGTTCTAGTGTAGCCAAAATCTGTGGAATAGACTTCTACATTTCTCTCGGCGCACGTTAGTAAACGTACGCCGAGCTAGTATCAATGGCAAGAGGGAGAGTCAGAGGTAGAGGACGACCTCGAAAGATTTCGCTAGCAGCTATTCAGAGAGTGATAACAACTATAAACCAGCCATCTAAGGAGAAATCAGTCTCCATGGCCTCATCTGCGCAGAGTGTCGATCCGCCAGTCGAAGATGAGAATGAGGCAACCAGGATGACATCGCAACAACCTATTGTGTAAAAGGAGCCGGATCTAACCTACCCATCTTCGATTGAAGCAGTTTCAGATCCGATGAAGAAGATAACCAACGAAATTGCAGATATGCAGAAGTCAATGCAGGTCCAAATCCATCAAGTGAAGGAAGTAGCGAAGAAATCAGAGGAAATTACAAGCAGAACTAAGATACCAATACAGAACTGGGATAACCTTTTTCAGAAAAATAGATTTGCATCTAATGGTATGGCTCTAGAATGCATACCTCCGGTATTGTCTATGTTCAACCAATAGTGCAACTGAACAAATCAGAGGTGGAGGAGGAAGAGAAAAAGTGGAAATGTGCGTTAATTGTGTATATCCTAGGGGACGGTCCTAGTTTCAATGCGATGAAGAGGTTCATTAACCTCCATTGGGTGCATGTCTAGGAGTCAGACTTGTTTTATCACGAGGAAAGGTACTACATAGTCAAGTTCAGAACAATTGATGATGCTAAGGAAATCCTATGTGCAGGACCTTAATCTATAGCAAACAGACCCATGATCCTTAAGCAATGGTCTCCAGACTTTGATTTCACATAGGAATTCCCTGTTGATATCCATCTATATGTAAAGTTCCCTAAGCTTCCCATGTCTTGTTGGGGAATGACATCACTAAGAAGAATTGCAAGTGTCTTAGGGAAGCCTATCTTTGCGGATGAATGCACAACCAAACAAACTAGAGTATCATATGGTCGAATGCTTATAGAGATGAATGTTACTAAAGAACTACCGAGAGAAATATGGTAATGGATACAAATGGTTGGAAATTTCTACAAGAAGTAGTTTATGACTGGAAACCTTCTTATTGTGAAAAATGTCAAATTATTGGTCATAGTTGCTTGGCCCAAATGAAGCTAAATACACACCAACCTACTCAAGTGAAGAAGGCAAAAGTGACTCAGGAATGGAGAACCAAGGCTCCAGTACAAACTGGTATTAGCCAGAATGAGGTACCAAGTCAACAGAGTGGTGCAAATGAGGCAAGTCAGAGGAATGAGATCCATAAAGAGCCTAATGAATCTCCAACACTGGTAATAGATAAGAAAAAACAGGAACAGAAAGGGAAGAAAGTTCAGAGCCCAGAATTCAACCTCATCAACTTTCCACCTTGCTCCCCTATTGTTGTTAGCAATCGTTTTGAAGTAGTCTCCACTAGTAGGCCTGAGATCCCACCAGGGGATAGAGGTGGACCAAGCATCTACCAATAAAGTGGTTATTCTGGAACATTAGAGGTGTAAATAAAAGGTATAAACAAAAGGAAGTTAGGGGGTATATAAGGAGAAATAAAATAAACCTTATTGGTTTGCTAGAAACTAAGGTTAAGGAAACAAATGCAAGAAGAATTGCTAATCTGCTGGCTCCTGGTTGGGGTTCTCTAACAAATTATAATGGTGCTATAAATGGTATAGTGTGGATCTTATGGGACACAAAGATGTTCACAGTTGCTGGTATCCAGGAGGAGGCTCAATTGATATACTACAGAGTCAGAAGCATTAATGGGGATGTCACTTGCTATCTCACTGTGGTATATGGGCATAATGGGTTGGAGCAAAGAAGATCTATATGGATACATCTGCAGGATTACTCAGCAACTATAAATGAAGCATGGTTAGTTGCTGGAGATTTCAATGTTGTGTTATATGCCAAGGATAGACAGTCAAGAAATCTTGTTAAATAATTAGAGACTCAAGAGTTTAGTCAATGCATACAATAGGCTGAGATTTCAGAATTAACTTGGAAGGGTGATTACTTCACCTGGACAAACAAGTAGACAGGAACTGATAGAGTCTGCAGAAGACTAGATAGATTATTTGGTAACTACGAGTGGATGATCAAGTGGAACCATGTGGAAACAGTATACGAACAACCTCTAATCTCTGACCACAATCCAATGATAGAAACACTGGCAGCAATTACTAGGAAAGGTAAGATACCTTTCAAATTTTTCAATGCATAGACTGAGCATGAAGACTTTCAGCAGTTGGTGGAAGATAACTGGCACTATAACAATCTGGGATCTACGAAATTAGTATGGACTAAACTCAAAGCATTGAAAGGTCCCCTAAAGACTTTAAATATTAAAGAGTTTAGGAACATTACTCAGAGAATTGACCATAGCAGACATGAACAGAAAGACATACAGAAACAAATGGTATTGGCATACACTGATGAGTTGCAGCAAAAAGAAAAAGAGATAGTATTGAAGCTGGAAAGATGGTCCTTGATTGAAGAAAGTATACTACAGCAGAAGGCTAGAGCAAAATGGATTCAACTTGGAGACTCTAATAACAAATATTTTTCTGCTGTCCTAAAAGAAAGAACTCAATATAAGCAGATCACAAAACTCACTACAGCAATGGGAGTTAAAGTTAATACACCCGCAGACATTAAAAGGGAGATCATTGGTTTCTAAAAGTCATTAATGGGTTCATCAGCTACTTCCCTTCCAGCCATAAACAGAATGTATATGGCTAATGGCCCTACCCTAACACAGCAAAAAGAGAAGGGAGTTATGTGCTGATATTATTGATCTTGAAATTGTTGAGAGCCTAAAAGCAATTGGGGATGATAAAGCTCTAGGAATTGATGGCTACAATGCAGTATTCTTCAAAAAGTCCTGGAACATTATTGGCAAGTAGGTCATAAGTGCAATCAAGGAGTTCTTCCAAACAACCAAGATGTATAAGCCAATAAATTGTGCCACTATTACCTTAATCATTAAAGTCTCCAGTCTAACCACAGTTAAAGAGTATAGAGCAATTGCATGTTGCTCAGTACTATACAAAATGATTTCTAAAATCTTGGCCAACAGACTACAGATGCTCATGCCTAGTAGCATTTGTGAGTCTCAAACAGGTTTCATTCCAGGCAGGAAGATTGCTGATAATGTCATCTTGGCTCATGAGTTGATCAAAAACTATACCAGAGCCCATGTGACTCCCAGATGCATGAAAAATCGACCTTCAGAAAGCTTATGATTCTGTTGAGTGGATCTTCTTACAACAAGTAATGGAGGGGATGGGCTTCCCAACCAGGTTCACTAACTGGATCATAGAATGTGTCCAAACTGTAAGCTTTACAGTAATGATTAATGGGGAAACAACAGAACCATTTGTAGCTGCTAAAGGCCTCAGGCAATGAGATCCATTATCCCCATTCTTATTTGCAATAGTCATGGAGTACCTTAGCAGATCACTGGCGGAACTAAGGAAAGATCAAGCTTTTCAATATCATCCTAGATGTAAAAAATTGGGCATTACTCACATAAGCTTTGCTGATGATCTACTCTTATTTGCTAAAGGAGATATCAAGTCTGTCATAGCCATGTTCCAGTAGTTTTCTCAATTCACTGATGCTTCAGGACTGAAAGCTAATCTGGCCAAAAGCTCAGTATATTTTGGAGGGGTTAAACAAGAAGTGCAATAGCAGATTATTGACCACCTTGTCTATGTTCATGGAGAATTACCTTTCAAATACCTGGGCATTCCTCTATCCACCAAGAATATGTCACTGATTCAATGGCAACCATTAGTGGAAAAGATCACTGCTAGGATCACATCATGGACTGCGAAGAAACTGTCCTATGTTGGGACTTGTCCAATCTGTGGTGTTTGGAATACAAAGATACTGGGCTCAACTCTTCATCATTCCAGCTAAAATACTGAAGCTAATTGAAGCGATCTGTAGAAGCTTCATCTGGTTTGGATCAAATGTCATCACTAAAAAAGCTTATGTATCTTGGAAAAGAATGTGTACTCCTAAATCAGCTGGTGGATTGAATCTTACTAACTATCTCTATGGAACAAGGCTTCAATTGCTAAGCTCTGCTGGGATATAGCTCACACGAAAGACATGCTGTGGATAAAATGGATACATGATGTCTATATAAAGCTGCACCAATTAGAGAACATGCCAGTTCCCAGGCAGGCTAGTTGGATGGTTAAAAGGATCATAGCAGCAAGAGATGTGTTGAAACAATACCAAGGCATCAATATGCAAATGTGCTCCATCGGGCAGATTTATCTACTACAGATAGGACAATTGCCGAGAGTCTCTTGGAAGACCTTAACTGTCCAGAACTATGCCAGACCCAAAGATGTGTTCAACCTATGGTTAGTACTTCATGACAAACTTCTAACCAATGATAGGCTAACACAATGGGGAATTAATGTAGACCAGAATTGTGTGATGTGCCAAAACCATGCAGAAACCAGAGACCATTTATTCCTTTCTTGCCCATATTCAACAGACCTATGGGAGAAAACAATGACTTGGATTCAAGAGGACCATCCCAGAATACAAAATTGGGACCAGAAACTCCAGTGGATAATTAACAAAGCTAAAGGAAAGTCTTCTAGAGCCAACATTTTCAAAATGGTGACTGCAGAATTATGCTATGCTCTGTGGCTGGAGAGAAACTCGTGTATATTTGAGAATGGCTTTCGTAGCAGTGAAATTTTAGTCAGGGAACTAGCCTATATATGTAGTGTTAGAGGAACTCCTAAAGTTAGACAACAGATGAAGCAATTTCTCTTGTAAATATAGTTCAGGTATAGTTACAGGGATAGTTGTGTTTAAATAGATATGATGAGATAGTCAGCTGCGTATTAGCTGGACTATGATAGTGTATTGCAACATCTTTGGTGATTAATAAAATTCTTAGTTACCAAAAAATATATTATATGCTTTCGTAGAACTATATATATATATATATATATATATATATATATATATATATATATATATATATATATATATATATATATATATATATATATATATATATATATAATTTATTTTTTATATTTTAATTAAATAAAACAAAAAACTAATAAAAGTCTCTTACAATATATAAGTTTATTTTTGTCTTTAAAATAATAACAAAACCTTGGTACTGTTCTTTTTGGTAATTTGACATTTAAAACTTTTTAGAAATATCGGCCAAACACAATTTATTTATCAAATGTTGCAAAGAGTACTTCTTAAATAAATTGTTCATACACAAGTTGTTTTTTTTAAAAGTGCTTTTGATCAAAACATTTCTCAAAAAAGTATTTTTTAGAGTAAGAAGTTTTCAACAGCTTGGTCAAACACGCTCTCATAAGAACATCACAAAACAAAACTATCAAATACTCAAACGTGAAAAAGAATAACAAATTATAGAAGTGTGAGTAAACTTATAAGTTAGTCAAAAGCTAATAAATATTTTTTAATTTTTCTGCGGGTAAGCACGAAATCCATATAAGTTGTGTGTTTATAAGCCAACATTAGTTTAAATCTATACTCAAACTTATTGTTATTTAGCTTATAAGAATTTTCAACTGACCAAAATATTTATTTTTTATACCTATATCTTTTGTAATCTATGAAATACGCCTAAAAAATCCTAACTTGTTATGAAATAATATAAGAACAAGAACAATAGAGAGAAAAGTAGAGAGAGGAGTATTCTTATTGATACTTTGGGATGGTTTACAATGGAATAGAACCCCTTTATTTATAGGGAGGTGGTGACTTAGCCACCAAGAAGTAAACCCTAGAATCTCTCTAAATATGGACATTCACCTAAAATAGAATATTTTATAACACTCCCCCTTGAATGTCTATTCAATAATGTGCCTCGTTAAAACCTTAACTAAAACAAAACCCAATGGGAAAAAATTAAAGAAAAGGAAAAAGAGTACACATGTTTGAATATGCGCCTATTGGTTGCCTCGTTAAAAACCTTGCAAGGAAAACCCATTGGGACAAAACCTTGTAAGGGAAAAAGAGTGCAACGCGCATTAACTCCCCCTGAAAAGAGCATCAATTCATATCCTTGAGTCTTCGCATTCCGATTTTGTGAACCAGCTTCTTGAAGGTTGACGTTGGTAGAGATTTTGTGAACAAATCAGCCATATTATCGCTTGAACGAATCTGTTGCACATTTATATCACCATTCTTTTGAAGATCATGTGTGAAAAATAACTTTGGTGAAATATGCTTTGTTCTATCTCCTTTTATGAATCCTCCCTTCAATTGAGCTATACATGCTGCATTGTCTTCATACAAAGTCGTGGGTAGTTTGTTTCACTTCAAACCACATTTGTCTTGAATATGATGTATTATAGACCTCAACCACACACACTCCTGACTTGCTTCATGAATAGCGATTATCTCGGCATGATTAGATGAAGTAGCCACAATTGATTGCTTAGTCGATCGCCAAGATATGGCGGTGCCTCCACAGGTAAACACATAACCCGTTTGAGATCGAGCCTTGTGTGGGTCGGATAAATATCCAGCATCAGCATAACCAACAAGATCAGGACTGCAATTATTGCTATAAAATAAGCCCATATCGGTAGTCCCTTTTAGGTACCGCAATATATGTTTGATCCCATTCCAATGTCTCCTTGTGGGAGCCGAGCTATACCTTGCTAAGACATTAACTGAAAAGGTTATGTCAGGCCTTGTAGTATTTGCAAGATACATTAGTGCACCAATTGCACTAAGATATGGTACTTCAGGACCAAGTAGCTCTTCATTCCTTTCTTGCGGTCGGAATGGATCTTTATTCACATCAAGTGATCGAACAACCATCGGAGTACTTAAAGGATATGCTCCATCCATGTAAAACCGTTTTAGTACCTTTTCTATATAGGTAGATTGATGAACAAAAATTCCGTTTGCCAAATATTCAATTTGCAAACCAAGACATAATTTTGTCTTTCCGAGATCTTTCATCTCGAATTCATTCTTTAGATAATCAATTGCCTTTTGGAGTTCTATGGGGGTTCCAATAAGGTTTATGTCATCGACATATACAGCAAGTACAACAAATTCCGATGTTGCTTTCTTTATAAAAACACACGGGCAAATGGCATCATTTATATAGCCTTCTTTTAATAAATACTCACTAAGACGATTATACCACATTCGTCCTGATTGCTTTAGACCATACAAGGATCTTTGCAATTTGATTGAAAACATTTCCCGGGACTTTGAATTATGAGCGTTTGGCATTTTGAGTCCATCGGGAATTTTCATGTATATCTCATTATCCAGTGAGCCATAAAGATAGGCAGTAACCACATCCATTAAATGCATGTCAAGCTTTTCAAGGACAGCAAAACTAATGAGATAACGAAAAGTTATGGCATCCATTACAGGCGAATATGTCTCTTCATAATCGACACCAGGCCTTTGAGAAAATCCTTGTGCAACAAGGCGTGCCTTATATATTTGTACCTCGTTTTTCTCATTTCTCTTGCGTACAAAGACCCATTTATAGCCAACAGGCTTAACACCATTAGGTGTTTCAACTATAGGGCCAAAAACTTCACGTTTTGCTAGTTAATTCAATTCTGATTGGATTGCTTCTTGCCATTTTGGCCAGTCATGTCTTTTTCGACATTCTCCAACAGATTGAGGTTCAAGATCCTCACTTTCTTGCATAATGCTAGATGCGACATTAAAAGCAAAGACATAATCCACCACTATATCCACTCGATTACAATTTGCCTCAATATCGATTGGATTTATTGATAGTTCCTTATTTTCTTGAGTCTCGGGCTCAATGGATTGAATCTCAGAATTTATTAAATCATGAATTTCCTCATGAGATTCTTTCGTAGTGTCATTTTGATCGTTTGCTTTCATCTTTCTTGGATTTCGATCTTTGGAACCTAATGGCCTGCCACGCTTCAGGCGTGCATTCGACTCATTGGATATGACACTAGATGATTGTCCAACAGAGACATCAATACGGATTGGAACATTCTCTGCGGGGATGTGGGATTTTGTTATCCTTTTCAAGTCCGTAAATCGTCAGGCATTTGATTTGCTATTCTTTGCAAATGGATAATCTTTTGCACCTCTTTTTCACAAATAGAGGTATGTGGATCAAGATGAGATAATGATGCATTTTTCCACAAAATTTCCCGTTTGGTTTCACCAACTTCTCCCCCTAATTTTGGGAAAAGTGTCTCATCAAATTGACAGTCTGCAAATCGTGCAGTGAACAAATCCCCTGTCAATGTTTCGAGGTAGCGAATAATGGAGGGTGATTCAAACCCAACATATATTCCTAACCTTCTTTGCGGACCCATTTTGGTGCGGTATGGCAGTGCTATAGGCACATATACTGTGCATCCATAAATTCTTAAATGGGATATATTGGGTTCATGACCCAAAACCAATTGCAACGGGGAATATTTGTGATAATTCGTCGGTCTGAGACGAATTAGCATTGCTGCATGCAAAATGGCGTGACCCCATACCGAAGTGGGCAGCCTCGTTTTCATGAGTAATGGTCTTGCAATCAACTGCAGGCGTTTAATTAAAGATTCTGCAAGACCGTTTTGAGTGTGAACATGAGCTACAGAATGTTCCACTTTTACCCCAATTGATAAGCAATAATCATTAAATGCTTGGGATGAAAACTCAGCAGCTTTATCCAGTCTAATAGACTTGATTGGATTATCAGGAAATTGTGCTCGTAGTCGAATTATTTGTGCCATTAGTTTTGCAAACGCAAGGTTGCGTGATGACAACAGGCACACATGAGACCATCTACAGGATGCGTCTATTAAGACCATAAAATATCTAAAGGACTCACTAGGTGGGTGAATAGGTCCACAAATGTCCCCTTGTATACGTTCCAAAAATGTAGGTGACTCAGTCCCAACCTTTGTTGGTGATGGTCTAATAATTAACTTGCCTTGATAACAAGAAGTGCAAGAAAATTCATTATTTAAAAGAATCTTGAAATTCTTTAACAGATGCACATATGAGCTTTCTATAATCCGTCTCATCATGATTGATCTAGGGTGTCCCAATCGATCATGCCAAAGTACAAAAGTATTGGAATCAGTAACCTTTTGGTTTACTGTTGAATGTGCCTCAATTGCACTAATTTTTGTCCAATACAGGCCACAAGATAAAGACGGGAATTTCTCAATAACCCTCTTTTGGCCAGAGACATTCTTTGTAATGATGAGATATTCAAGATTATTCTCATCTATTGTCTCAATATGATAGCCATTCCGGCGTATATCTTTAAAACTCAACAAGTTTCTCTTAGACTTGGAGGAGAACATTGCATTCTCTATGATAAACATTGTTCCTCTAGGCAGAGTTATAGTTGCTCTTCCGGAGCCTTCAATCAATTTACTACTACCAGAGATTGTAGTAACATCTGCCTTACACATACTTAGTTGAGAGAAATATTTCTTTTCTTTGAGTATCGTATGTGTAGTACATGAATCAACTAAACAAATATTTTTACAGTTGGACGTTGATCCAAGCTTGCTTTGTGAGATATCCATATTTGCTTTCCCATGGTTTGACATACAAAAGAAATACACGAACATGAGAATAAACAAATTCAATCCGTTTGTTTCACATTATTTAAACAATATTTTCAAAATCTGCTGAGGTTAGTCGACTAACTAAATCAGATAGTCGACTATCTTGCCTTGCGGAAAAGTCCAGTTTTAATGCGAAATATTAGTTAGTCGACTAACTAAGTTGATAGTCGACTAACTCAGTAAACAGTCATCAGGTTAGTCGACTAACTAAATCAGATAGTCGACTAACTTAGCTTGCGGAAAAGTCCAGTTTTAATGCGAAATATTAGATAATCGACTAACTGTTAGGTTAATCGATTAACTCTACTGGAAAATAAAAATATCTTTGAAATTTAAGCATATTGAAACATTCTAAAGAACTAATACTAACATTATATCATAAACTAACTAATACGAGCTGATACTAATGACTATTAGTTTTTTCACTAACTAATACAAATAAGTAAAATAAAATCAAACAATTCCATCTTCCTTCATCACAGATCCATCACCGACTGAGTGGTCTATTTTCCCCTCGGGTTGCTCAAAGAAGTCTGCCACATCCAAGTGGGTGATGTCAAAATTATCGTCAGAGACAAAATTTGTTTCAGGGCCTTTATTCTTTAGAGATGCTTGATAAAGATCAACCAAATGTCTTGGTACACGGCAAGCTTTTGACCAGTGCCCTTTTCCACCGCAACGATAACATATAGTTTCTGAACTATTTGCCTTTGGATCCTCATAATCCCATTTCTGCTTTTGGTGGTTATATCTCTTTGGGGGGTGACGGACATAGGGAAATTTCTTCCTTGTCTACGTCCACGGCCATGACCCCGATTACGACCACGACCATGATTAAAGCCATAGCCTTTTCCATGCTTGGCATAATGAGAATACACCTTATCTGCTTCAGGCAATGGTGTAGACCCAGTGGGTCGATTTTCGTGATTTCTCATGAGCATGTCATTGTTTTGCTCAGCCACAAGGAGAAGAGAAATCAGTTCAGAGTACTTTTTGAAACCTTTCTCTCTGTACTGTTGTTGCAGTACCATATTGGAGGCATGAAACATTGTAAACGTTCTTTCAAGCATATCATAATCAGAGATATTATCTCCACAGAGTTTCAATTTAGAAGTAATTCTGAACATTGCAGAATTATATTCAGAAACAGACTTAAAGTCTTGGAGCCTCAGATGAGCCCAATCATATCGTGCTTGTGGCAGAGTGACCAACTTCAGGTTGTCATATCTCTCCTTTAAGCCTTTCCACAAGATGAGTGGATCTTTGACTGTGAGATATTCAATTTTCAAACCTTCATCAAGGTGATGGCGCAAGAAAATCAAGGCCTTAGCACAGTCTTGGGTGGATGCTTTATCTCTGTCTTTAATGGCGTCTCCAAGACCCATAGCATCCAAGTGGATTTCAGCATCCAACACCCATGTCATATAGTTCTTGCCCGAAATTTCAAGGGCAACGAACTTTCTTTTCATAATATCAGACATAATTAAAACCAAATTCGGAAAAAGGGAAATACCTTAATTTTCTCAAGAGGATTCTTGAGACGGTAGAGTCTCGTGCTGATAACGTGTTATGAAATAATATAAGAATAAGAACAATAATACAAGAACATGAACAATAGAGAGAAAAGTAGAGAGAGGAGTATTCTTATTGATACTTTGGGATGGTTTACAATGAAATAGAACCCCCTTATTTATAGGAAGGTGGTGACTTAGCCACCAAGAAGTAAACCCTAGAATCTCTCTAAATATGGACATTCACCTAAAATAGAATATTTTATAACATAACTACATATGTATTCAAGTTTCGTCCTTTTGTCCTTTTCCTAATGAAAATATTACTGTAAATAGTTTAAAGGACGTTTTAATTAATTCTATAAAAATAATGCTCACCAACGTTCTTTTAGTCAACAAATATAAACTGTGTATTATCAATTTTAACACTCAAAAAATAATTTTCAACAATTAATACTTATTAACTACTTTCATTTACCTAATTAGACGTACTTGATAACTTACTTCTTCTTTCTTCCCTTTTTCTCTCGGTCAAGGGTGGATCTAATCTTAAATATGAGCTTTCGTGAACCTAATAGTTTTTTCCTAATCTTATATTTATATTAAATAATTTACTAAGTATTTATAAATATTTTATCGTAAAATCAAAATATATAAATTAAAATCGTTATAGAACACCATAAATTTTAAATTTCCGCTTCTACACGGGGTTTATTGAAAATTAATCAACGAACATATTTAAGAAGATTAACAGCTGTCTACTGCAAACCAAACTGTTTCATTAATCGTTGATAACATTTTGGACTCCACGTTTCCAGATTTGTTTATACTACTTTCTTTTTTGCTCGTTGAAAAATATAATAATTTCGTTTGTTCGAACTCATTTATATTATTTTGTAGTAATAAATTGATAGTCAAGTGTAAAATTTGTTAGTTAACCAACCAGGATTATTGTGGGGTGGTAAGTACCTCTTCATCCTTAACTAGAGGTCTCGGGTTCGAATCTATGGTTATATAGTCGCCTTTGTTAGGAGCATTTTACCGGGATTTTCCGACGTGAATGCGGATTCAGTCGGGCCCTACCGGACACCGGATGAGAAACTAAAAAATATACTTGCTCGTTATAATTATCATAAATAGAATATTTTTACTATATATCACTTTATTTTTATTTTATTTTTTAACTGGAAAAATATGATCAGTAAGTAACCAACTCAAAAGTACTTCTTGAATCGTAGCATACGGCCCATGACCTCCTGGAATCTCAGTTCCATCATAAAGCATGTCGGGGTAGGCTCAGCTATGGGCACCTCATCCTGCTCCTCGATAATAGGATCTCCTGCGAGATCTACTAGTGGTACTACTGGAATAACTTCTGGGACGCCCTTGTCCCCTACCATAGGATGGTGCCCTCCCACGGCCTCTGCCTCGGCCTCTAGTAATGGGGGGAACAGCTCCGCCCGAGTATGGAACATCAGCCGTGCGTGTCCTCACCATCTGTGAGAGAATAGAAGAGGAAAATTTAATATACCAACCATTGCACGATAGGAAATTAATAAAGTGTATTTTTCCTAATACCATATAGCCTCTCGAAGATAAATACAGACGTCTCCGTACCGATCTACAAGACTCTATTAGGTTTGCCCATGACTTGTGAGACCTACGTGAACCTATTACTCTGATACCATGTTGTCACGATCTATTCCCATTATGAGTTATGATGGCACCCAACACCATTGCTGGGCAAGCCCAAGCGAAAATTACTAGACAAGTCCTCATTTTACATTTACTAATTAATTGCGAAAATTCCTTAAAGTAAGATTTGAACGAAGCAATAACCAATAACGTGTCAAAATAATTATACAAATCACCAAAATAGAAGTCTACCAATGTGTGTGCCAAGAAATGGTATCACAAGTTGTGGGCAACTAGTAGAATATACAAAAGAATCAATCTATCCTACTGCCCGAAATAGAATAGACAGCAAAAATAATAAGAAAGACTTCTTCAAGCAGCTGAACGACATGGGAAGGGAAAGCAGCTCCCTTGGAAGTCTCAAAATCTGCTTAGGGATGTGTGCCAAACTTATAGCCAGATACACCTGCCTCAGATCCTATTCAATTAAGTACAAAAGTGTAGTATGGGTACATAAACAATATGTATCCAGTAAGTATCCCGTCTAATCTCGAAGAAGTAGAGACGAAAGGTCGACTTGATACTTACTAGGGTCAAATAATATAACAAGGTATTTATGCTAAGCATGGAAGTCACAATTAATCAACAGTTTGTAGCAAGAGGTAATAGATCATGTTCTGAACAATCTACAGTTAACCATTTACATTTCAAGCAATGAACATAATTAGTCATGAATAAGATTCCACATAGATATCATGTGCACATCATGCCGAGGTCGACGGCCCGATCCAACAGAATATAAATGGTGCACTGTCAGAGGGTCGAATGTCGCGAACCATAGATGAATCTATTCATAACGAGACAATCGATCCGATCCACAAATATCAAGTAATATCAAAAACGCGCACGAAGGTGCATTTGTATTTAAATAAATTCATGCAAGGGCTCAACAAGTATATATGCTCACTTTCATTCCTTTCCAAGTTTTCTAGCATATCCTAAGTGATCGCATTAGGAAGAAATCATTGAAGTATTCACAAATATAGCATGCTGTGGGTCCTAGACTACCCGGACAATTAACTTCATAGTAGCTACGTATAGACTCTCGTCAGCTAGTGCGTACGTAGCCCCCGTATTTAGGAGCAAATTACTCAATTATTACACCTATGGGGACAATTCCCTCTTACAAGATTAGAAAGGAGACTCACCTCGCTCCAAAGCGCACTTCCAATACCAAGAACTAGTCCAAGCCCTCAATTCGTAGTCGAACTATCCCAACCTAGTTAAATGAAGTAGGAACTAGTCAATATAGACTCACAAGATCGAATTCTAGCTATTTAAGCAATTTCCCAACTCCTAGTTAAATAATATTTCGGACTTGTACCGAACTTTGAAACCAACATACAAACCCGATATTTATGAAAAATCATTAATTAGGTTTAAACTTCATACTAGCAATTTCTAATAATATTTCATTACTCATGCTAGGAACTTCGGAATTCGATTCCAGGTATACGCCCAGGTCCCATATTTTCCTATGGACCCTCCGGGACTATCAAATCAGGAATTCAGACCTGTTTACTCAAAATGTTGACTAAGGTCAAACTTAGCTTTTTAAGAAAATCCTAAGGAATCAAATGAGCATATTTCACTCCAAACTCTTCCAAATCCTGAACCAACCGTCCTTGCAAATCGTAAATTAGTTAAAGCAATTATGGGAATTTTTATTTAAGGAAACAAGATTCTAAAAGGCAAAACGGCCAGTCGGATCATTACAGAGACATGTCTAGAATTTTAATTATAAGGCTTAATGTCCATGTTTAGTTAATTACCCGGCATAACCATGTTTTGTTTACAAAATATATAGAATCCACCAAAAATAAGATATTTAGTTACCCCTTTTCTTTTTAAGGGGGATAGTCCATCTTTGGACTGATTCTATCTCGTGTGGACTGATCTAATGACGAAATAGTTCTTAAGTTATGTGGAATTGAAGAAACAAACCCCATTGGATCTTGAAACGGAGAGGGATTTGGAGATGGGACAACTCAGCCGTACAAATGAAGATAATCTTTCCAACTTCTTCCATGAAATTGAAACAATGAAAGTTATTCAGAAGTAGAATTTTTTTTTCCAGTCCTATAATGCAGAGAAATAAAGTACCCAAATGTAGTTAGCGAAATGCATTGTTGAGTATATAAGAATAATAATGTCGAATATCCGTATCTTTTTGGATATAGTATACTACTGAATCTATTTTGTATCATATCTCCAGAAAGTTTTTATAAGGCTCGTAGCCTAATTAGAACCGTCAAAATGGATCAGCCTAGCCCAAGTCTTGCGGGCTTTTAAATTTGGGGGGTTAGGACGGCCGTCCCCCACATGAACAGGACTTAAATTGGCTAGCCCAACCCAGCCCTAAGAGTGTCGTGGGCTAGAGCTGGCCGGCCGTTCAAAATTTTTTTTTAAAAAAAATTGCTTTAAATCCTTAAATAATTTTTCATGACATAGTTTAATTATGTAAATAACTTCTGTTTGTTTAGAGCGTAAAAAAAGCATGATATTTAACGAGGAATCTTGTAATTGAAATACGAATTCTCTATATATCTAACTCTTCTTTTTTTAAGTTACATGAGTATTTTCTTAATGCTTTTCTTTTATTTTTCTCAGATTCAGGAACTGCTTCAATAAGTTTAAATTCCGAGGTTTTAAAATTCAGGATTAATATCATTTGTCGATTTCATCATTATAGTCCATAAAAAATTTTAAATTCCAGAAATTTTCTAGTGGTCAATAGTTTGTTTGGTGTATCTAAAATTGATATATTTCTATACTAAAGAGCAGTTTAAATATGAATAGTATATTAAAGTAACCCAAATTGATCATTGGCCACTTAAAGTAATATTTTCTTTTGAAAAATAATTATTATTAGCCAACATAAACTTTTCGAGTTCGTTATTAATTAAGCAAAAGAAAATCTAATTTTGTCATATTACATGCATGTCAAAAATCTAAATTCTAGTTGATATGGAAGGTTAAATGAGCAATCTAGGGTTGAGGAATTGGGATTATAGTTAATAGGTTTTTAATTTTTAATTTTTACTTTATTAAATATTTAACAGTTAATTAATTTATTAACTTTTTAGCCCACGGACCGTCGCAGGCCAAGCCTCGGTGAAGCCTCAAGGGCCAGTGGGTTAACTTGGGCTAGCCCAACCCTATCCAAGTAGCGGGCTGGGTTGGAATAGCGACATATGATGACTTGGGATTTCTAGAAGAGTGCCGCCGAATTCTTTGCAATATGGGAATAGTAGAGTCCAACTGGGTTTCTTTTATTGCTTTTCAGCTTCGGGGAGACGCATATGATTGGTGGCGCGCTTATGAGATAGATAGTCCAGTCGAGGCTGCTTCCCTGATTTGGACCTAGTTCTCGGAGATGTTTATGAGCGAGTTTGTCCCCCAGAGTCTCAGGAATACATTGCGTGCAGAGTTTGAGCATTTGCGCCAAGGTGCTATGACCGTTTTGGAGTGTGCTATCTGTTATACCAGGTTGGCCAGGCATGCATCAGCTTTGGTTACTACAGTCCACGAGAGAATTTGCAGGTTTATTGAGGGTCTTATCCCACCCATCAGATCTAGCATGGCTCGATAGTTGGAGATGGACATTTTTTATCAGTAGATAGTGAGCATTGCTAAGAGGATAGAGGGTATGCTCACCAAGGAGCGAGTGGAGAGAGAGGCCAAGAGGCCTCGAGAGTCGGACCACTACTCTGGTGCTCGTACCTCAGCAACAGGTCGTAGGGGTTTTGTGGACCACCCCGTTCATTCAGCTCTTCCAACAGCAAGCAGTGCCCAAGCTCCGCCTACACCTTAGGAGCCTTACTATGAACCTCCAGTTTCTAGCACGCCTTCTGTGCGGGGTGCTTTCAGAGGTTAGTTTAGCAGGCCTAGCCTTAACCAGTCACAACTACCACGTCCTCGCAGAGCTTGTTTTGAGTGTGGTGACACCATTCATATGGTAAGGGATTGCCCTGGACTTGGGAGGAGTGCACCTCCACAGACTGCTCAGCCACAACGTGCTTCTCAGAGTTCTTAAGTTATGATCACAGCTCCCGCTGCTACCCTATCTGCCCAACCAGCTAGGGGCGGAGGTCGAGGAGGTAGAGGTCGCTCTCGATAGAGAGTCCAGGCCAGATATTATGCTATTCCTGCTCGCATTGAAGGTGTTGCCTCCGATTATGTCATTATAGGTATTATACTGGTTAGTCACAGAGAGGCATCGCTTATATTCGATCCAGGCTCTACTTACTCTTATATGTCTTCCTTCTTTGCTCCATATTTGGGGGTAGCCCGAGATTCCTTGGGTTATCCTGTTTATGTTTCCACTCCCGTGAGAGATTCTCCTGCTGTGGACCGCGTTTATCGATCGCGTTTGGTTAGTATTCGTGGTTTTGAGACCATAGCAGATTTATTGTTACTCGGTATGTTTGACTTTGATATTATTTTGGTCATGGACTGGTTGTCGCCCCATCTTGCTATTCTTGATTGTCACGCCAAGACCGTGATGCTGGCTATGCCAGATATTTCGCGTATTGAGTGGTACTTTAGATCACACTCCTAGTAGAGTTATCTCTTTTTTTGAATCTCAACGTATGGTTGAGAAGGGGTGCGCCACATATTTAGCTTATGTGAGAGATATCAGTGTTGATACCCCCTCTGTTGATTCTGTTCCAGCGGTACGGGATTTTCCCGATGTATTCCCAGTTGATCTTCCTGGTATGCCACCTGATAGAGACATTGATTTTGGTATTGACTTGTTGTCGGGCACTCAACCAATTTCCATTCCTCCGTAACATATGGCTCCTCCTGAATTGAAGTATTTGAAGGATTAGTTATAGGGAATTGCTTGATAAGGGTTTTATTCGACCTAGTGTTTCACCGAGGATGCTCCTGTTTTGTTTATGAAGAAAAAGGATGGTTCCATGCGAATGTGTATTGATTATTGTCAGTTAAACAAGGTTATAGTGAAGAACTGTTATCCTTTTCCTCGTATTGATGATCTATTTGACCAGCTTTAGGCGCACAGGTGTTTTCCAAGATTGATTTGCGCTCGGGTTATCATCAGTTGATGATTCGGAAGCCGGATATCCCGAAGACTAATTTCAGGACTCGATATGGTCATTACGAGTTCCTTATTATGTCATTTGGGCTAACCAACGTCCCAACGACTTTTATGCATCTGATGCACAGTATATTCAGGCCCTATCTTGACTCATTCGCCATTATTTTTATAGATGATATTCTTGTATACTCCCGGAGTCGGGAAAATAATGATCAGCACCTGAGGACAGTGCTTCATACCCTGAGTGACAAGAGGTTATATGCAAAGTTCTCAAAATGTGAGTTTTGGTTGAGTTATGTGGCATTCTTGGGCCACGTAGTATCAAGTAAGGGCATTTGGGTGAATCCGAAGAAGGTGGAAGCTGTGTAGAGCTGGCCCAGCCCTCCTACGCTACAGAGATTTCCAGTTTCCTTGGCTTGGAGGGTTATTACCGTCGTTTTATGGAGGGGTTTTCATTGATTGCAGCCCATATGATTAGATTAACCTAGAAGTGTGCTCCATTTCAGTGGACAGAGGAGTGTGAGGCGAGCTGTCAGAAGCTCAAGACAGCTTTGACTACAGCCCCTATTTTGATAGTGCCTACTGATTTGGGATCTTATACAGTTTATTGTAATGCCTCACGGGTTGTCCTTGGAGTGGTGTTGATGCAGGACGGTAGGGTGATTGCCTAAGCATATAGACAGTTGAAGATACATGAGAAGAATTACCCTGTCCATAATCTTTAGTTAGTTTCTATTGTTCATGCCCTAAAGATCTGGCGCCATTATCTGTATGGCGTGCCTTATGAGATTTACACGAATCATCAGAGTTTATAGCCCTTATTCAAGCAAAAAGATCTGAACTTGCACAAGAGAAGGTGGTTGGACCTACCGAAGGATTATGATATTACTATTCTTTATCACCTAAGAAAGGCTAATATGGTAGCCGATGCCTTGATTCATCGGGTGGAGAGTTTGGGGAGTTTGGCAAATTTACCAGCTTCAAAGAGGCCTATGGCGATGAATGTTCAGGCCTCAGCCAGCCAGTTTGTGAGATTGGATCTTTCGGAGCCCAGTCGAGTTCTAGCCTGTGTGGTTTCTCGGTCTTCATTGTTCGATCGTATTAGGGAGCGATAATATGACAACCCTAATTTACTTGTCCTCAAGGACAGGGTTCAGCATGGCGATACTTGGTATGTGACCATTGGAGATGATGAGGTATTGAGGATGCAGGGTCGGATCTGTGTACCCAATGTTGATGATATTCGGGAGTTGATATTGGCAGAGGCTCATAGTTCGCGCTATGCCATCCATCTGGGTGCTACGAAGATGTATAAAGACTTGAGACATCACTATTGGTGGAGGTGGATGAAGAAGGACCTATAGGGTTTTGTAGCTATATGCCTCAACTGTTAGCAGGTGAAGGCTGATCACTAGAGACCAGGTTGGTTCCTTCAGTAGATGGAGATTCTGGAGTGGAAATGGGAGAGGATCACCATGGATTTTGTAGTTGGACTCCTTCAGACTGCGAAGAAATTCAATGCCATTTGGGTTGTTGTAGAACGACTGACAAAGTCATCGCACTTCATTCCCGTGTGTACTGCTTATTCATCAGAGCGTTTGGTAGAGATTTATATCACGGAGATTGTCCGACTGCATGGCATTCCGGTTTCTATTATTTTGGACAGAGGTACTTAGTTTACATCACGGTTCTGGAGAGCCGTTCAGTATGAGTTGGGTACTCGGGTAACGATGAGCAGAGTAATTCACCCCCAGGCGGATGAACTGTCCAAACGCACTATTTAGATTCTTGAGGATATGCTCCGTGCGTGCCTGATTGAGTTTGGAGGGTCCTGGGATCAATTCTTGCCGTTGGCAGAGTTAGCTTACAACAGCAGTTATCAGCCCAGTATTCAAATGGCGCCGTATGAGGCTTTATATGGAAGGAGATGCAGATCCCGGTAGGTTTGTTTGAGCCGGGTGAGGCGAGACTATTGGGCACATATTTGGTTCAGGATATGGTGGAGAAGGTTAAGGTGATTTAGGACAGAATCCGTACAGTGAAGTCCAGACATAAGAGTTACACGGACCGAAAGGTTCTTGATATTTCCTATATGGTTGGTAAGCGATTTCTGCTTCGGGTTTTGCATATGAAAGGCATCATGAGGTTTGAAAAGAAAGGAAAATTGAGTCTGAGGTTTATTAGCCCTTTTGAGATTTTGAGGCAAGTTGGGGAGGTCTCTTATGAGCTTGCCTTACCTTCTAGCCTAGCAGGAGTCCATCCGGTATTTCATGTTTCGATGCTCTATAGCTATCACGGTGATTCATCGCACGTGTTGGATTTACTTTAGTCCAGTTAGACAAGGATCTATCCTATGTTCAGGAGCTAGCGGCTATATTGGACCCGAAGGTCAGAAAGTTGAGGTCAAAGAATAGTGCTTCAGTAAAGGTTCAGTGGCGGGGTCAGCTGGCCAAGGAGGCGACTTGGGAGACTAAGCGGGATATGTGCAGCCGATACCCTCATCTTTTCACTACTTCAGGTATGTTCTCTATGCTCGTTCGAGGACGAACGAATATTTCTGTGTAGGAGGATGTAACGACCTGGCTGGTTATTTTTAGAATTTACGCCCCGATCCCCTATTAACTACTTCCCGTAAGTTCATTTATGCTATTTTGGTTTGATGGTACATTCGGTGTTAAGATTCGGAGTATTTTGGGACACTTAGTCCCTAAATGAGAGCCTAAGTGTTGGAAAGTGGTCCGTTACTCGAACAGTGTGAACACATTCTTGGAATAAAAATCTGATGGATCTGTTAGCTCAGTTAGATGATTTCGGGGTTGGGAGCATGTCTGCAATGTATTTTAGAGGTCTGTAGCTCATTTAGGCTTAAAATACCTAAGTTTGAATTTTTACAAGTTTCCGGTCCGATAGTAAATTTTGGTCCAAGGGTCGGAATGGAATTATGGAAGTTGTTGTAGCACCGTCATGTCATCTGGGACGTTTGTGCAAAATGGCAAGTAAATCGGGCATTTTTTGGTTAGGTTTTTGATCGAAAGCGCGTTTTGTTGAAATTTGAAGTTCTTAGGTTCAAATCATTGGTTAATTTGAGTTTCCGGTATTTTTTTAGGTGGTTTAAGGATTGGTTCGAGTTTGATTGATGATATGGGATGTGTCTGTAGGTTTTGGTTGAGGTCCCGGGGGCCTGTGGTGTGTTTCGGATGCCCAACGGGGCATTTTAGAGTTTGGAAGATTGCAGAAAAATTCTCAGCTGTAGCAGGTTCTATTTTCTTCTTCGCGTTCGCGAACAACCCATCGTGTTCGAATAGCTCCCCTTGAACGTGTTTTTGTCCTTCTCCACGGGTTCGCGTTGAGTAATTCTAGAGGAGGACCAGTCCCATCTTCGCGTTCACGTTTAGACCCACGCGCTCGCGAAGCTTCGTGTTTTCCTCTTGAGCGTTCGCATTCACCTCATCGCGTTCGCGTAGCTCATGACCCCCAAACCTTCGCATTTGCAGCCCTCCCTTCACGCTCGCAAAGGGAATTTTTGGAAACCCAGATATTTCCTTTTCGCGAACGCAACATTACTCCCGCATTCGTGATGCATAACGGGCCTGAATAGTACTTAACTTTTCAAAATTCGAGGGTTTACCATTTTCTTCAAAATACAAGTTTGGAAGCTCGGATTTGGGAGAAATTTCGAAGGCTTTTCAAGGAAAACTACTGGGTATGGATTCTCTACTCCCATAAGCTTAAAATCTACTAATCTAATTACAAATTCTTCCTTAATTTCCAATTTTTGGATGAAAATTGGGAAAACTTATTAGACCAAACTATTGAATTAGGAGTGAGCATTTGATCTCCAATTTCGGGAGATTTTTATATGGTTAAACTCGTGAGAGTACGAGGGTTTTGGAAATGTAAAATTTATTTGATTCCGAGACGTTGGCCCAAGGGGCATTTTAGTCATTTTACCAATTTTTGCGCCTTAGCTTTAAATTTAATAGTGGAATCAATTGCTTGCGATGTTATTTATGATATGTAATTGAATTGAATAGATTTGGGCCATTTGCAGCCGGATACTCGTGGCAAAGGTGTGATTTCTAGTTAATTTTTGGTACTGGTTTGAGGTAAGTGGCTTGTCTAACCTTGTGTGGAGGACCCTTACCCTTAGGATATGATCTTTTATATTTGAATGCAATCGTACGTGAGGTGACGAGAGCATACTTGAGATAATTGTTTTAAACCCATTTCTACTTGAAGTATTTAAATTGAGATTCATGTTTACTTGTTCATTTAAGATAGTAAGTTTAACCTGTACTAGCTTAGAGAATCATATTTAGCTAACTTACTTGCTTAATGTTTAACTGTATTATTTGCACTCTGTGAAGCATGTTAGGCTAGATTTTACTATTTTTTGTTTTGATTTTAGTACTGAGATTATGAGTTGTTGTTGTTGTGTGTTTAATTTGGGACTACGGGACGGTTTCCCAGGAGATCCCCCTGTACTTGACATGTTCTGGATTGAGGGTGCGGGATACCAAGAGATCCCTAGCACATGTATTTCTATATATTGGAATACTAAGAGATTCCCGGCTTACCTATTGAGGATACCAAGAGATCCCCGGCGTATATGATGAGGATACCAAGAGATCCCCGTATATTATTTCTTGTTGTGAGCAGTATTCCTTGTATTGTTACCTCTGTTTTCCATTACTATTTTTTCCCTTATTTATCCGGTTTAGATTCTCGTCGTGGACTTTATTTAAATTGTTTCCGTTATATTATTATTTATTATGTTTATCTCAGTAGGTCCCTGACCTTCCTCATCACTATCCGATCGAGGTTAGGCTTGGCACTTACTGAGTGACGATGTGGTGTACTCATGCCCTTTCTGCGCATGTTTTTCATGTGCAGATCCAGGTATCTCCACCCAGGCGCACTATCTTTGAAGCGAGGAGATACACAGAGACTTCGAGGTATATCTGTCGCGTCCGCAGACCTGGAGTCTCTATTCCATTCCAGCTTTTGTATTTAGTTATTCCTTTTCTCTCATTTGTTTAGTTATTCTAGAATTAGAGCAGCGTACTATGTTTCTCTTAGCCTGTGTTGCCCATGAGTTTCTGGGTTCTGGGATTTTGTTTAGTCTTGTGATGTTGAGTTGTATTTTCCAAATGGCACTTATATGCAATTTTCCTTAAGTTATCCAGTTTAATTAATTATTTCCGCAAATGATGATGTTTTCGCACTGTCAGGCTTACCTAGTCATAGTGACTAGGTGCCATCCTGACATGTTCACGAACGGTGAACTAGGGTCGTGACAGTTTTAAAAGGGGAAGGGGGGAGGCGAGGCATTTTACCTCTGACGAGGCGAGACGTAAGCTCTGAGACATGAGGCGTAAGTCCCATGGATCTTTAAATTTTACTAATTTCAAGAATTTTAAGATAGTATAAAATTAAAAATTATAATTATTAAAATTAGAATTTTATACAATATGTCTCTTATATATTTTGTATCTGATTTGTACATAGTAAAAATAAATTTCATGCAACTAATTATATATTATAAATTTTATCTACACCTTTAACACATTATTTATATTCAGTTAAGTACAACTACAATACTATATAACTTAAGCGCAAATTTTATACAAAATCTATATAATATATCATTTGTATATTTTGTATCTGCAAAATATCTACAACTTATCTACAATTTTCATATATTGTTTTTACTCAGTTATATACGACTTAAATATAATTTTATACAAAGTTATAGAATACAAATTTTCTATAATATTACAATAATTTCGTAAATATAATGTATATCATATCATCATCTTCTTCTTCTTCGAGTTTAAATCAGAAATTCGGCCAAAATCAAGTCTAATCTTCACCAAATACCATTAAAATTGAGATGTAAACTCCAAACCATATTCTCAATTGTTTGCAACTACATCCAATCCAAACAAGTAATGGTTTTCAAAATTTTAAATTCGAATTCAAAGCTTCAAAACTTTTTAGTGGCTTTCAATGGTAGAATTGTTGCCCTCTTTTCCTTTGCTTTACATTACTAAAATTATGGATTGAGAGATAGAGAGACGTGTAGAGAGAATCTCAATTCTTTGCAACAACAACCAATTCAAACAAATAATGTTATTTGAAAACTCAAATTCAAAGTTTCAAAGTTTTGTAATGATTTCAATAGTTAAATTGTTGTCCTCTTGTACAAGACATGTGGGAGAGGGGGAGGGGGAGGGGAAGGGGGAGGGGTGGTATGTGGAGAGAGAAACAGGGGGGGTACATAGAGAAAAACATGGGGGTAGTGAGAGTGATTGTAGGAATTGATTAATTATCCTTAAATCCTAAAAATATACATAATTGGTAATTTTGTATATAGAAGGTAATTAAAGTGAAAATTAAGTAGGGAATGTAATAAAGTTTTCAATAGTGTATAGGTATGTAAAAATCCCTTAATTATATTACTTCAAGATTTGGGTTTTAAGCACTGAAAGTCTGAAACCATCACCTTATTTGAGTTGTGGGTTCATAACTCAATTTTCGTAATTTTATTTATTTGTATACTGAAAATTCATATCTAGGAATAACATTCGCTTTTCTTAGCATATGTGCTTGGTTTTTCTGGTTCCCTTTTGAACGGAGCTATATTGTTTGAAGGGGTTCAACTAAATACGCTTTGTCGGTTAAGAAAGATACTACGCAAACGAGTATAAAATTATTTTTTTTGTTTATATAAGTAGTCAAATTGAAGGGGAGCGCAGGCATAACTCGTAAAATTGTTGTCATGTGACTAGGAGTCATGGGTTCAAGCTGTGAAAACAACCTCTTGCAAAAATGTAAGGTAAGATTGCATACAATAGATCCTTATTGTCCGCCCCTTGCGCGTAGTAAAAATTTAGTGCACTAAGTTATCCCTTTTTTAATAAGTAGTCGAATTCCAATGATATAGGGGAATGTTCTAGTGTAGCCAGAAATGTAGCTTAAAAATTGCTTAGCCTGTAGGTTTGAATCTCATGTGTAACTTGGTTGTTGGTATGCAGTTTACTTGTTGAGGAATATTAGAACCCCTAATAATAATTTGAAAGGAAAAAGGGAAGCTCAGTTGCGCAAGCTTTCGTCCAAAGGACAAGAGCGGAGACCCAAATCACCGCATTGAGCGCATATATTCATCACAGCAAACCCATATTTCATGCACCACCGGGAATCGAACCCGGGTCTGTACTGTGGCAGGGTACCATTCTACCACTAGACCACTGGTGCTCGTTGATTCTCTCAGAACTTTTATTTGTTTTGTTGCAACCTAATGAGCTCAATTCCGCTCTTCCCTAGTCCAAGATGATTCTCTCCCAAGTATCTCTCTTCTACTCAATCCGGGCAGAGGTTTTTGATCTCATTCATATTCTAAGAAATTCTAAAGGATTCATTTATATTGTACTGGTACTAAAAAAGATTTGATTATTTCCTACTAAGACAACATAAGCTCTTTAATGGATCCTCTTTTCTATCAACTATGATCGTCTAATGTTTCCTTGTACTATTATTCAAGTGATAAATAAACTGCTAAAAAAATATTTGATCGAAATGAAACAGACAACTCAAATGTTCTTGCTCGAAAACCAAACTAAAATCAACGACACACAAATTCAATTATACTAAGGAAACAACTAGCAGATGCAATTCTAGTTGAGAAATTAAAAAGTTTTTCTTTACTAGCTACTTTTAAATATTGTTGAATAATTTGGATTATAGAACTTTATGAATAATATAAAATTTTCTTATGTAGTTTGTAAGTATGTAAAGTTATATTTTAAAAACATTGATATCACATCCAAAAATCTATCGAGTATTAATATACTTTGACTCTGCTATTACCAGAAGATATGGTACCGTGGATGAGACTACTCCTCCTTTAATCAGAGGTCTCAGATTCGAGTTTTGTGTATGGAAAAATCCTTAATAGGGAGCGTTTTCCTTAAAATGGGACCCGACACAACGCGAATCCGGATATAGTCGGGCTCCAATATGAATACCGAACATCGAATGGGAAACGAAAAAAATAAAAATATTTTGACTCTGCTACAAGCTCTTGCATAATTTATGTACAAAAGTAACTTTACCCCTTAATTAGTTGGATGTTCCTTTTCATATCGGAATCATTTGTAGTAGGGACCAAAAAACTTCTCTTTCCATATGTTTATAGGTCAGTAAATTGTGCGGGTGGAAAATAGCAAATATCAGAGAAATTGAGTTGCATGTAACATTACAATTATAACTAGAGGCAAATTTAGAATTTTAATCATATTATTTCAATATTTCGTTTTTTATCACGGAAACCCATCACCCTATTTGAGTCGTGGGTTCATAATTCAATTTTAGTGAGTTTTATCTAAAATTCATGTCTAGAAAAGGTGACGAATCATTTCAACTGTTGGAGCCGTTCTTGTTATAACAAAAGGGCACGACCTTTTTTTTTGAATAAACAGATTTTCCATTTCATTTCATCAAAAAACTGTACAATTACAAACATAGATGTTGACCATCTATCCTCTCATTCTAAACAGTCACTACAGCTACTATCAGATGACAAAATTGTTGCTATCTCACTATGTGATAGTATATGTATCAAGCAGTCTAACAGCAGTCCTAAGGGTAATGATCAAAGCTTAACAGTGCAGTCTTCCATTTGTGAACTAAAGCTCCTTTTAGGTGCAGGTGAATGGCTATTTCCTTGCAGACATTGTCGCACAACATTTTACCTCCTTGAAATTTCTGTTTATTTCGCTCTCTCCATATCACTATCACCAAAATCCTAAACAAACAGGCAGTGATTTCTGCTACACCAGTTCTCTTCCTTGCTAGTTTGCTAACCCATTCACATTCATTGTTCCAGTCAAAAATGGGTCGTTTATAACCCAACCAGTTTAGGAGCCGACTCCAAAGTGCTTTAGTCTGCGAGCAATCGAAGTACAAATGATCAAAAGTCTCACGAGACAATCCTAAGAAGGTACACTCCTCTGGAAGAATGTGGAATTCCTGGAGTCTATCCACTACTGCCAACCTCTTATGCAAAGCAAACCACAATATGAATTTATATCTAGGGTGTAACTGAGCCTGCAGTATGATGCTCTTCCACTGGACTTTATGGAATTGAGGGTGTTGGAACCTGCATAATTTCTTAATTCTGAAAAAATCACCCCTCCGTAGCTGAAGCAGTCGACTATCCAGATTACCTTGAAGATCTGCAATGCCTTTTATCAACTCTCTCGACTCAAAGATCTTCCTTATTGCCCAAGCAGCAGATTTAGGAACTGACATGTCGTCAATACTGTAATTTTTTATATAGAAAGTATGCACCTATTTAATCCACAGACTGTCTTTCTTCTTGGTCAGTTTCGATAGATGTTTTGCAACAGCAGCCTTATTCCACTTGATCAAGTTCAAAACATTTAATCCCCTGCACTGTATGGTAAACAGAGTGTTTACCAGGCAACCAGAGCTTTTCTTGACACTGTAGCCGAACCTGTCCAAAGTTAGGATCTGCATATTGCTTCAATCATCCTCAGCACTTTTTTCTTGGCAATAGAAATATTTGGGACCAGTAGGCTCGTACTCCAAATAAAACTGATTTGATCAACTGAAGTCGACCAGCATAAGAGAGCAGCCTTGATGACTAGCAACTTATTTTCTATGTGACTTTCTCAACTAAGGGCAAACATTGAGCAGTCGTCGGTTTTTTTGAATCCAGAGGTATCCCTAGATATTTAAAAGGAAGTTTGCCTTCAGGGAAACAAAGTGCCTGTAAGATCTCCTCCTTATGCCAGTTTGATTCACATGTTATGTACACAACACTTTTGAAAGCATTTGCTTGAAGTCCAGAAGCTTTGGAGAAGTTATGGAAAGCCTGCTTCAGTAGCTTAACAGACTGAATGTATGCTTTACAGAACATAAGTAGATCATCCGTAAACCAGACATGTGCCACACCCAGTTTCTTACATCTAGGATGGAATTTGAACTCTTTCCTCATCATCATTTGCATGAATTCTCTCTGTAAATACTCCATAGCCAGAACAAATAGGTATGGTGACATAGGATCACCTTGCCTTATGCCTCTTTTGCCTTTAAATGGAACATTGAGTCCACCATTGACGTTGAGAGAATAGGTGACAGATGATGTGCACTCCATTACCCATCCAGTGAACTTATAAGGAAATCCCAAGTCCTGTATCAGTCTTTCTAGGAAGCTCCACTAAACTGTGTCATAGGCTTTCTGTAAATCTACTTTAAGAACACATCTAGGTGATATACCCTTTCTGGAGTAGCCTTTGTACAGCTCTTGTGTAAACAGAATATTGTCTGTGATGTTGCGACCCTCAATGAAAGCTGACTGTGATTTACCCACCATATAGCCAATAACTGCTTTCATCCTAGCTGTAAGGATCATTGTGATGATTTTGTATAGAGTTGTACAACATTCAATAGGCTAGTAATCCTTTACTTAACTTGCATTTTGCACTTTAGGAATTAGTGTAAGATCAGTGCTACTAACTCCCTTATGCAACTTTCCAGTGAGAAAGAATTCCAGCACAGCCTCACAAATATCATCCCCCACTACATGCCAATGCCTTATAAAGAACTCAATTGGAAAAACATCCACACCTGGTGCCTTATCATGAGGCATATCCTTTATTGCCATTAGTATTTCCTCCCTTGTGACTGGTTTTACTAGTTCATCTTTATGTTGCAAGCTAAGACAAGGACCCTGGTGGATTAATGCAGTGTTTGGGCACTGGCAGATACTATTGTTTCCCCCCAATAACTTCTTGAACCATGTAATAAAATCTTCTTCCACCCGTCTGGGATCATACAATTTAATTCCCTCGTGAGTATATATAGAGCTTATAGTATTGAATTTGTCCTCATCTTCAATTGAGCATGAAAATATTTGGTGTTTGAATCTCTACATGCAATCCAGTGTGCTCTAGACTTCTGGTGTAAGGTCTGCTCCTCTATGTTACTCCATTTCTCAACTTCCATAAGCACCCTTCTTTCATGATCAATCAAGCCTTTGTCCATATAATTGATCTGTAGCTGATTCTGTATAGCTTCAAGTTGCTGCCTAGCCTCCCTGAGGTGAATCCTATAAACTGACATATAGGTATTCAAATCATTGAACCCCATTTTTAGGGCCTTTAATTTATTCCATACTCTGTGCATTTTCCCTCCAGGATGGCTTTTGTTCCATACTCTATCAACAATGCTAGGGAAATCAGCATGTTCCATCACAGAAGTATAAAGTTCAAATGGCTTAGGATGTAGGTTCCTTCTTTGCTCCTCACCATTGCATAGTAAAAGGATAAGGGAATGATCTGATACTCCAGGGGTCAACACATCAGCTTCTATATGACTGTACTCCTGCATCCATTCCAGATTTCCAAATGCCCAGTCAAGTCTTGCTATGCACTTTTGTCTAAGGTTTTTGTTTATTACACCATGTATTAAAACATCCCAAGCTCTTCAACTAAGTGAGTTGCAGGACATTGAGTGTGTCTTAGAAACCTTGAATCTCCTGTTGCATAACTGGTGCTTCTTTGTTTAATGCCCTTCAAAACACATATCTGTTTATTCAATCTTAGACCATTTCTGCTGGAATTCGAAGATTCTGCCTTTACCTGTGTGATCACTATAGTTAGAGGAGGAGCTAGGATTTAAAATTTATAAGTATAAAATTTTAGTTCTTAATGTAAATATAAGATTTGAACCAAAATTATTGAATTCGGTCAAATTCGTAATCGAAAGGCTGACTCCGCCCCTATTTATGGTAGTAGTATAGTACCTTTAATTAACAGCCTAGGCAACCCTCTTCGTCCTAGCCTCTTCCCTTATTTGTAAAATCGTATCATATATAACATTCTACTTAGGGATTGTTTGTTTGGAAAAAAGTTATCCCAAGATTAATATCTCGTGATTAATTATTTCGTATTTTCATGGAGATTAAAAAAACATTATAATCTCGAGATAATTAATATCGGAACTAATAATACTGCCCTTTTCTTCTAATCAAATCTGGGATAAATTCCTCTTAAATTTAATTCCGGAATTAATTATTCCGTATCTCTCGTACCAAATGAGCCCTTACTGTGCTAGTAGAACACTACAGTATGGAAGTGTTGACTGGAATTAAGCCAAAGGTTTGGCCAATGTTATGATATGTCTTTTTCCTGCAAATTGTTTAACCATTGGTGTATGTTGTATAAATTGAAATATCAATAATATACTGTATAGCAGTGTTTTACTGTGGCCACATTCTCATGTAGATCAACATGTAAAGCCTTGAAAACAATAAGGGAAAGGATCTTGGCTGTTTGGCATATAATATATATACTACTACCTTTTAAGCAGGGCAGGGGCGAGCCTGTTAGGTGCCGTTTCAAACCTCGGGTTTTGACCATGTCGGTTCAAGGGTATTTTTGAACATTTTGAGCAAAACTTTAAAACAAATATTCTTGTGCATTCAAATTGGTTCATTTAGCGTTTATTGATGTAATTAAGTAACTTGTGACTAGATTCAAGCGGATTTGTGGAGAAATCGAGTGGTAAAGCCATAGTTGAGGCTTGAGTTAATTCAAAGCATCGAGGTAAGTGTTTGGTCTAACCTTTGCTTGAGAGAATAAGAGTTGAGTCTTATTTTCTACTTGCTAATTGTCGAGTACGATGTATAGGCATGGTGACGAGTATTTATACGTTGGTGTCTAGCATGACCGTGAGACCTTATATTGCGAACATTTGTTTTTCATTATAACTTCCTTGCTTAATTGATGATTTTCATAGGTTGTAAAGTGTATGTGAAAGGAATTGTGATCTTTAAACTTCGTGGAGTGTTGGCTCGAGTTGAAATACTAATTGTAGAGGTATATGAGATAGTTAAATCTTTGGAGTATTTGCTCAAGTGATAATGCGAACTTTGAGATAAAAGTGAAAGAAAGAGAAAGAGTTATTGGTTTATTCCCTTGCAGGGACGTTTCGTTGTTTTGTTAATTTTCTCCCTTGCCGGGATATGGGAACTTATTGACGGGATTTAACTATTTAATTGCATTCCCTTGGCGGGATCTCTATCATTGTTTGTTAATTTCCTTACCCCTTATTTGTGAATGTTGTTTGGTTGAGGAAGAGTGACAAAGCACGAAGGGTGATGCCGCGCATTGTTTGACATTGTGAGGAAATAGTGTAAAATACGAAGCGTGATGTCGTGCATTGTTTGATATTGCGAGGAAGGAGTGTAAATCACAAAGGGTGATGATGTGTCGTACGATATACCATTCTGTACTGATATTCATTGATTATTGTGAGGAAAGAGAGTAAAGCACCAAGGGAAAGGTCGTGCCGATTCTATTGATTATATGTAAGGAAAGAGAGTAAAAGCACGAAGGGTGATGACATACACATTTTATTATAAAACTGCTTGGTGAGAATGAGAGTAAAAGCACGAAGGGTTATGCTGTGCACTTATTGCCTTTTGCTATGATTTTTTATTGTTATCGGTTCAAGTGCATTAACTATCTTATTCTACTAATACAGTGATTCCTTATGTTGACATTTTCTTTTATTGTGTTCCTTGTTATTATTGAATCAAGATATCCTTGTACCACGTTATGTCTTTTAATTTATGCCATAATTGCTACATGTTTAAGTGGCCTAATTGCTACTTGACTTCCGACATATTAAATACTAAAATTTTTAATTTCTCCTTAAAGCCCATAATTAATTACTACTTGTCATAATTTATTTTCCTCATTGAATCATATTGTTGTGTACTTGTTGCCTAATGAATTCATATTAATTGTTGCATCTGTTAGAGTAAATTTTATTTGGAAGAACTATTGATATAGTGAAATCGGGAGCGGGTGGCATGCCTACCACGAGATTTGATTAAATGGGAGCGGGTGGTACGCCTACCAAGGAAATATTGAGAGATGGGATCGGGTTGCTCGCCTGCAACAAGATGTGTACGGACAGTGAAAGGGAGCACTGGCGTAACTTGTAAAGTTGTTGTCATGTGACTAGGATTCATGGGTTCAAGCTGTGAAAACAATCTCTTGCAAAAATATAGGGTTATACTGCATACAATAGATCCTTATTGTCCGGCCCTTGCGCGTAGTGAAAACTTAGTGCACTGAATTGTCCCTTTTTAAATGAGTTTTCGAATTCCATACATATAGGGGAAGGTTCTAGTGTAGCCACAATCTGTGGAATAGACTTCTAACTACTACTGAATGATGAATTTTGATTATTCAAATAATCATTTAAACAATAAGTAATTATACTAGATAATATTATATGCTTTTATTACAGGAAAAAACCTCCTTCTTCGTTTCTCTCGGCGCACGTTAGTAAACGTACGCCGAGCTTGTATCAATGGCGAGAGGGAGAGTCAGAGGTAGAGGACGACCTCGGAAGATTCCGCTAGCAGCTATTCAGAGAGTGATAACAACTATAAACCAGCCATCTAAGGAGAAATCAGTCTCCATGGCCTCATCTGCGCAGAGTGTCGATCCGCCAGTCGAAGATGAGAATGAGGCAACCAGGATGACATCGCAACAACCTATTGTGTAAAAGGATCCAGATCTAACCTACCCAGCTTCGATTGAAGCAGTTTCAAATCCGATGAAGAAGATAACCAACGAAATTACAGACATGCAGAAGTCAATGCAGGTCCAAATCCATCCAGTGAAGGAAGTAGCGAAGAAATCAGAGGAAATAACCTTTTTTAGAAAAATAGATTTGCATCTAATGGTATGGCTCTAGAATGCATACCTCCGGTAATGGTCGATGGTCAACCAATAGTGCAACTGAACAAATCAGAGGTGGAGGAGGAAGAGAAAAAGTGGAAATGTGTGTCAATTGTGTATATCCTAGGGGACGGTCCTGGTTTCAATGCGATGAAGAGGTTCATTAACCTCCATTGGGTGCATGTCTAGGAGCCAGACTTGTTTTATCACGAGGAATGGTACTACATAGTCAAGTTCAGAACAATTGATGATGCTAAGGAAATCCTATGTGCAGGACCTTACTCTATAGCAAACAGACCCATGATCCTTAAGCAATGGTCTCCAGACTTTGATTTCACATAGGAATTCCCTGTTGATATCCATCTATGGGTAAAGTTCCCTAAGCTTCCCATGTCTTGTTGGGGAATGACATCACTAAGCAGAATTGCAAGTGTCTTAGGGAAGCCAATCTTTGCGGATGAATGCACAACCAAACAAACTAGAGTATCATATGCTCGATTGCTTATAGAGATGAATGTTACTAATGAACTACCGAGAGAAATATGGTTAATGGATACAAATGGGAGGAAATTTCTACAAGAAGTAGTTTATGACTGGAAACCTTCTTATTGTGAAAAATGTCAAATTATTGGTCATAGTTGCTTGGCCCAAATGAAGCTAAATACACACCAACCTACTCAAGTGAAGTAGGCAAAAGTGACTCGGGAATGGAGAACCAAGGCTCCAGTACAAACTGGTACTAGCCAGAATGAGGTACCAAGTCAACAGAGTGGTGCGAATGAGGCAAGTCAGAGGAATGATATCCATAAGAGACTAATGAATCTCCAACACTGGTAACAGAGAAGACAAAACAGGAAGAGAAAGGGAAGCCCAGAATTCAACCTCATCAACTTTCCACCTTTATACCCTATTGTTGTTAGCAATCGTTTTGAAGCAGTCTCCACTAGTAGGCCTGAGATCCCACCAGGGGATAGAGGTGGACCAAGCATCTACCAATGAAGTGGTTATTCTGGAACATTAGAGGTGTAAATAAAAGGTATAAACAAAAAGAAGTTAGGGAGTACATAAGGAGAAATAAAATAAACCTTGTTGGTTTGGTAGAAACTAAGGTTAAGGAAATAAATGCAAGAAGAATTGCTAATCTGCTGGCTCCTGGTTGGGGTTCTCTAACAAATTATAATGGTGCTATAAATGGTATAGTGTGGATCTTATGGGACACAAAGATGTTCTCAGTTGCTGGTATCCAGGAGGAGGCTCAATTGGTACACTACAGAGTCAGAAGCATTAATGGGGATGTCACTTGCTATCTCACTGTGGTATATGGGCATAATGGGTTGGAGCAAAGAAGATCTATATGGAGACATCTGCAGGATTACTCAGCAACTATAAATGAAGCATGGTTAGTTGCTGGAGATTTCGATGTTGTGTTATATGCCAAGGATAGACAGTCAAGCAATCTTGTTAAATAATCAGAGACTCAAGAGTTTAGTCAATGCACAATAGGCTGGGCTTTCAGAACTAACTTGGAAGGGTGATTACTTCACCTGGACAAACAAGTAGACAGGAACTGATAGAGTCTGCAGTAGACTGGATAGAGTATTTGGTAACTATGAGTGGATGATCAAGTGGAGCCATGTGGAAACAGTATATGAACAACCTCTAATCTCCGACCATAATCCAATGATAGAAACACTGGCAACAATTACTAGGAAAGGTAAGATACCTTTCAAATTTTTCAATGCATGGACTGAGCATGAAGACTTTCAGCAGTTGGTGGAAGATAACTGGCACTATAACAATCTGGGATCTATGAAATTAGTATGGACTAAACTCAAAGCATTGAAAGGTCCCCAAAAGACTTTAAATATTAAAGAGTTTAGGAACATTACTCAGAGAATTGACCATAGCAGACAGGAACTGAAAGACATACAGAAACAAATGGTATTGGCATACACTGATGAGTTGCAGCAAAAAGAAAAAGAGATAGTATTGAAGCTGGAAAGATGGTCCTTGATTGAAGAAAGTATACTACAGCAGAAGGCTAGAGCAAAATGGATTCAACTTGGAGACTCTAATAACAAATATTTTTCTGTTGTCCTAAAAGAAAGAACTCAATATAAGCAGATCACAAAACTCACTACAGCAATGGGAGTTAAAGTTAATACACCTGCAGACATTAAAAGGGAGATCATTGGTTTCTAAAAGTCATTAATGGGTTCATCAGCTACTTCCCTTCCAGCCATAAACAGAATGTATATGGCTAATGGCCCTACCCTAACACAGCAACAGAGAAGGGAGTTATGTGCTGATATTATTGATCTTGAAATTATGGAGAGCCTAAAAGCAATTGGGGATGATAAAGCTCCAGGAATTGATGGCTACAATGCAGTATTCTTCAAGAAGTCCTGGAACATTATTGGCAAGTAGGTCATAAGTGCAATCAAGGAGTTCTTCCAAACAACCAAGATGTATAAGCCAATAAATTGTGCCACTATTACCTTAATCATTAAAGTCTCCAGTCTAACCACAGTTAAAGAGTATAGACCAATTGCATGTTGCTCAGTACTGTACAAAATGATTTCTAAAATCCTGGCCAACAGACTACAGAAGCTCATGCCTAGTAGCATTTGTGAGTCTCAAGCAAGTTTCATTCCAGGCAGGAAGATTGCTGATAATGTCATCTTGGCTCATGAGTTGATCAAAAACTATACCAGAGCCCATGTGACTCCCAGATGCATGATAAAAGTCGACCTTTAGAAAGATTATGATTCTGTTGAGTGGATCTTCTTACAACAAGTAATGGAGGGGATGGGCTTCCCAGCCAGGTTCACTAACTGGATCATGGAATGTGTCCAAACTGTAAGCTTTACGGTATTGATTAATGGGGAAACAACAGAACCATTTGTAGCTGCTGAAGGCCTCGGGCAATGAGATCCATTATCCCCATTCTTATTTGCAATAGTCATGGAGTACCTTAGCAGATCACTGGCTGAACTAAGGAAAGATCAAGCTTTTCAATATCATCCTAGATGTAAAAAATTAGGCATTACTCACATAAGCTTTGCTGATGATCTACTCTTATTTGCTAAAGGAGATATCAAGTCTGTCATAGCCATGTTCCAGTAGTTTCCTCAATTCACTGATGCTTCAGGACTGAAAGCTAATCTGGCCAAAAGCTCAGTATATTTTGGAGGGGTTAGACAAGAAGTGCAATAGCAGATTATTGACCACCTTGTCTATGTTCATGGAGAATTACCTTTCAAATACCTGGGCATTCCTCTATCCACCAAGAATATGTCACTGATTCAATGGCAACCATTAGTGGAAAAGATCACTGCTAGGATCACATCATGGACTGCGAAGAAACTGTCCTATGTTGGGACTTGTCCAATCTGTGGTGTTTGGAATACAAACATACTGGGCTCAACTCTTCATCATTCCAGCTAAAATACTGAAGCTAATTGAAGCGATCTGTAGAGGTTTCATCTGGTTTGGATCAAATGTCATCACTAAAAAAGCTTATGTATCTTGGGAAAGAATGTGTACTCCTAAATCAGCTGGTGGATTGAATCTTACTAACTATCTCTATGGAACAAGGCTTCAATTGCTAAGCTCTGCTGGGATATAGCTCACACGAAAGACAGGCTGTGGATAAAATGGATACATGATGTCTATATAAAGATGCACCAATTAGAGAACATGCCAGTTCCCAGGCAGGCTAGTTGGATGGTTAGAAGGATCATAGCAGCAAGAGATGTGTTGCAACAATACCAAGTCTTCAATATGCAAATGTGCTCCATCGGGCAGATTTATCTACTACAGATAGGACAACTGCCGAGAGTCTCTTGGAAGACCTTAACTGTCCAGAACTATGCCAGACCCAAAGCTGTGTTCAACCTATGGTTAGTACTTCATGACAGACTTCCAACCAATGATAGGCTAACACAATGGGGAATTAACGTAGACCAGAATTGTGTGCTGTGCCAAAATCATGCAGAAACCAGAGACCATTTATTCCTTTCTTCCCCATATTCAACAGACCTATGGGAGCAAACAATGACTTAGATTCAAGAGGACCATCCCAAAATACAAAATTGGGACCAGAAACTCCTGTGGATAATTAACAAAGCTAAAGGAAAGTCTTGTAGAGCCAACATTTTCAAAATGGTGACTGCAGAATTATGCTATGCTCTGTGGCTGGAGAGAAACTCGCGTATATTTGAGAATGGCTTTCGTAGCAGTGAAATTTTAGTCAGGGAACTAGCCTATATATGTAATGTTTGAGGAACTCCTAAAGTTAGACAACAGATGAAGTAATTTCTCTTGTAAATATAGTTAAGGTATAGTTACAGGGATAGTTGTGTTTAAATAGATATGATGAGATAGTCAGCTGCGTATAAGCTGGACTATGATAGTGTATTGCAACATCTTTGGTGATTAATAAAATTCTTAGTTACCAAAAAATATATTATATGCTTTCGTAGAGCTATATATATATAAAATTTATTTTTTATATTTTAATTAAATAAAACAAAAAACTAATAAAAGTCTCTTACAATAAATATATAAGTTAATTTTTGTCTTTAAAATAATTACAAAACCTTGGTACTATTCTTTTTGGTAATTTGACATTTAAAACTTTTTAGAGAGATCGGCCAAACACAATATCAGATGTTGCAAAAAGTACTTCATAAATAAATTGTTCATACACAAGTTGTTTTTTCTAAAAGTGCTTTTGATCAAAACATTTCTTAAAAAAGTATTTTTTAGAATAAGAAGTTTTCAACAGCTTGGTCAAACACGCTCTCATAAGAACATCACAAAACAAAACTATCAAATACTCAAACGTAAAAAAGAATAACAAATTATAGAAGTGAGTAAACTTATAAGTTAGTCAAAAGCTAATAAATATTTTTTCGGGTAAGCACGAAATCCATATAAGTTAGTGTGTTTATAAGCCAACATTATTTTAAATCTATACTCAAACTTATTATTATTTAGCTTATAAGAATTTTCAACTGACCAAAATATTTATTCTTTATACCTATATCTTTTGTAATCTATGAAATACGCCTAAAAAATCCTAACTACATATGTATTCAAGTTTCGTCCTTTTGTCCTTTTCCTAATGAAAATATTACTGTAAATAGTTTAAAGGACGTTTTAATTAATTCTATAAAAATAATGCTTACCAACGTTCTTTTAGCCAACAAATATAAACTGTGTATTATCAATTTTAACACTCAAAAAATAATTTTTAACAACTAATACTTATTAACTACTTTCATTTACCTAATTAGACGTACTTGATAACTTACTTCTTCTTTCTTCCCTTTTTTCTCTCGGTCAAGGGTGGATCTAGTCTTAAATATGAGCTTTTGTGAACCTAGTAGTTTTTTCCTAATCATATATTTATATTAAATAATTTACAAAGTATTTATAAATATTTTATCGTAAAATCAAAATATATAAATTAAAATCGTTATAGAAAATCATAAATTTTAAATTTCCGCTTCTACACGGGATTTATTGAAAATTAATCAACGAACATATTTAAGAAGTTTAACAGCTGTCTACTGCAAACCAAGCAGTTTCATTAATCGTTGATAACATTTTGGACTCCACGTTTCCAGATTTGTTTATAATAATTTCTTTTTTGCTCGTTGAAAAATATAATTTCGTTTGTTCGAACTCATTTATATTATTTTGTAGTAATAAATTGATAGTCAAGTGTAAAATTTGTTAGTTAACCAACCAGGATTGTTGTGGGGTGGTAAGTACCTCTTCATCCTTATCTAGAGGTCTCGGGTTCGAATCTATGGTTATATAGCCGCCTTTGTTAGGAGCATTTTACCGGGGTTTTCCGACGTGAATGCGGATTCAGTCGGGCCCTACCGGACACCGGAACTATCAAATCATGAATTCAGACTTGTTTACTCAAAATGTTGACTAAGGTCAAACTTAGCTTTTTAAGAAAATCCTAAGGAATCAAATGAGCATATTTCACTCCAAACTCTTCCAAATCCCGAACCAACCGTCCTTGCAAATCGTAAATTAGTTAAAGCAATTATGGGGATTTTTATTTAAGGAAACAAGATTCTAAAAGGCAAAACGACCAGTCGGATCATTACAGAGACATGTCTAGAATTTTAATTATAAGGCTTAATGTCCATGTTTAGTTAATTACCCGGCATAACCATGTTTTGTTTACAAAATATATAGAATCCACCAAAAATAAGATATTTAGTTACCCCTTTTCTTTTTAAGGGGGATAGTCCATCTTTGGACTGATTCTATCTCGTGTGGACTGATCTAATGACGAAATAGTTCTTAAGTTATGTGGAATTGAAGAAACAAACCCCATTGGATCTTGAAACGGAGAGGGATTTGGAGATGGGACAACTCAGCCGTACAAATGAAGATAATCTTTCCAACTTCTTCCATGAAATTGAAACAATGAAAGTTATTCAGGAGTAGAATTTTTTTTCCAGTCCTATAATGCAGAGAAATAAAGTACCCAAATGTAGTTAGCGAAATGCATTGTTGAGTATATAAGAATAATAATGTCGAATATCCGTATCTTTTTGGATATAGTATACTACTGAATCTATTTTGTATCATATCTCCAGAAAGTTTATATAAGGCTCGTAGCCTAATTAGAACCGTCAAAATGGATCAGCCTAGCCCAAGTCTTGCGGGCTTTTAAATTTGGTGGGTTAGGACGGCCGTCTCGCCACATGAACAGGACTTAAATTGGCTAGCCCAACCCAGCCCTAAGAGTGTCGTGGGCTAGAGCTGGCCGGCCGTTCAATTATTTTTTTTAAAAAAAAATTGCTTTATGTCCTTAAATAATTTTTCATGACATTTTAATTATGTAAATAACTTCTGTTTGTTTAGAGCGTAAAAAAATCATGATATTTTACGAGGAATCTTGTAATTGAAATGCGAATTCTCTATATATCTAACTCTTCTTTTTTTAAGTTACATGTGTATTTTCTTAATGCTTTTCTTTTATTTTTCTCAGATTCAGGGACTGCTTCAATAAGTTTAAATTCCGAGGTTTTTAAATTCAGGATTAATATCATTTGTCGATTTCATCATTGTAGTCCATAAAAAATTTTAAATTCCAGAAATTTTCTAGTGGTCAATAGTTTTTTTGGTGTATCTAAAATTGATATATTTCTATACTAAAGAGCAGTTTAAATATGAATAGTATATTAAAGTAATCCAAATTAATCATTGGCCACTTAAAGTAATATTTCTTTTGAAAAATAATTATTATTAGCCAACAAAAACTTTTCGAGTTCGTTATTAATTAAGCAAAAGAAAATCTAATTTTGTCATATTACATGCATGTCAAAAATCTAAATTCTAGTTGATATGGAAGGTTAAATGAGCAATCTAGGGTTGAGGAATTGGGATTATAGTTAATAGGTTTTTAATTTTTAATTTTTACTTTATTAAATATTTAATAGTTAATTAATTTATTAACTTTTTAGCCCACTGACCGTCGCAGGCCAAGCCTCGGTGAAGCCTCAATGGCCAGTGGGTTAACTTGGGCTAGCCCAACCCTACCCAAGTAGCGGGCTGGGTTGGGCTAGCCTCACGTGCTAAGCACATTTTGACGGCTCTAAGCCAAATTAATCATAAGCCAACTTTATACTCAATCTTCTATAGGCGAAATGGCTTCTAGACCACTTAAACCTGTCGGATTTTTTAAAGCCGATACATAACCTTATAACTTTCCCATTTGAACACTCTAACTCATTTTTTCCATAACTAATACATACATCCGATCATTGACCATCTGCGCATGTATTACACATACACGTACATGTCCATCTAGTCAGCAAATCACCAATAAATGTCTTACAGTAAGGGCGCGAAAAGTCAAGCAGCAACTCCTTCTCTTTGACTGTTTTAGCATTCTTCTTCATCAACCATTTCAATCTAATTCCAACACCCATAGCAACAGAAAAATGCCTATCTCTGCTCATTTTTCTTCCCTTCACCGCAAAATAACCTGAATGTCTTTCTGTATTAGGAATGGCTGGAGGAATGTCTGAACTGGGTCCTGCACCAGGGCCCTAAATAAAGCAACCATTGTCAGATGTAAGTGAAGCTTATATGAAGAAAATAGAGATGCAATACCACTTACAAGAGGGTGGGAAAGAGTTGCAATTTGAGCTTGATGGGACCTCAATATCCAATCAAAAACATAGTCAAATTGAAAAACTGCAAAGGATAGAAAACTGTAACGAAAACCAAGACCGTGTATTAACAGACAAAGCTAAAAAAACATCTCCAAGCTTATTAACACCTTCATGGACGAAGAGGTCACGAAATATTCTCTTTAGATAAGCATAATCTGGTTCGTCCTCAAACTGGAGAGAACGACAATACTGGGAAGTTTAAAACTTAGCTTCAACTTTAAAATGACAAAATATACAACTTTCCGTCATTTCTCGATTTGAAAAATAAAAAAAAAATTGAAAATTGAGCTTCAGATCTTTAAAAATGGTGGAAGGGGGTATTGTGTACTGTTGGGCGTTGGGAAGGGGAGCTTCACGCTCCTGTGCGTCGTGTTCCTCACGCGAGCTGCTGGTTAGGACCAATTGACGCCACATGGGTATGGTCAATGGTCAGATGTGTTTATTAGTTATAGGAAAAACGAGTTCGAGTGTTCAAATAAAAAAGTTATAAATTTATGTATCGACTTTAAAAAAACAGATAATTTTAAATGGCCAGGAAGTCATTTCGCCATCTCCTATATGCTTAGTATTTTACTCCAAAAAGTTGCCAGGAAACAAAATTATGCTCCACAACTTGGTTTATAAAAGCATGTTACTATATTTTGAATTTAAAAAATTGGCCTAGAAATAGAAAAAGATATATGTCCTTTGATTGATATCAAAAATCTGAATGAAGAAACAAAAACCACTAACGGTCCTTAAATTCTTCGTCACCTTAGAGATAGAATTAATTACCTGAGAGCAATATTTTTGTAATGATCCGGCCGGTTGTTTTTAAAATTTACGGCTCGATCCCTTATTAACTGCTTTCCTTAAGTTCATTTCTGCTATTTTGGTTTGCCGGGACATTTGATGTTAGGAATTGGGGTGTTTTGGGACACTTAGTCCCTAAATAAAAGCTTAAGTGTTGGAAAGTGGTCCATAATCAGAACAGTATGAAGACGGCCTTAGAATGGAAATCCGACGGTTTCGTCAGCTCTGTTAAGCAACTTCGGGGTTGGGAGCGTGTCCGGGATGTATTTTGGAGGTCCGTAGCTCATTTAGACTTAAAATGCCGAAGTTTGAATTATTGAATTTTCCGGTCAGACGGAGAATTTTTTATCCGAGTGTCGGAATGGAATTCCAGAAGTTGATGTAGCACTGTCATGTTATGTGGGATATCTGTGAAAAATTTCAAGTCAATCGGACGTGTTTTTTTAGGTTTTTGATCGAAAGCGTGTTTTGTTGAAATTTGAAGTACTTAGGTTCAAATCATTAGTTAATTCAAGTTTCTGGCATTTTTTAGGTGGTTTATGGATTGGTTCAAGTTTGAATGATGAGATGAGATGTTTCTGCAGGTTTGGTTGAGGTCCGGTGGGCCTCGGGTGTATTTTGGATGCCCAACGGGGCATTTTAGAGTTTGAAAGATTGCAGAAAAATTCTCAGCTGTTGCAGGTTCGATATTCTTCTTCGCGTTCGCAAAACAACCCATCGCGTTCAAGTAGTTGTATCCCTCCCCTTCTAAGCATTCGCGTCCTCCTCCACACGTTTGCGTAGAGTAATTCTGGAAGAGGACCAGTCCCTTTTTCGCGTTCGCGTTTAGACCCACGCATTCGCGAAGCTTTCCTCTTACGTGTTCGCGTTCACCTCGTCGTGTTCGTGTAGCTCATGACCCCCATGTCTTTGCATTCACAACCCTCCTTCATGGTCACGAAGGGCATTTTTGGCAACCCAGATATTTCCTCTTTGTGAACACGACATTACTCCCGCGTTCGCGATGTATAACGGGCCTGAACAATACTTAACATTTCAAAATCCAAGGGTTTTCTATTTTCTTCAAAATACAAGTTTGGGAGCTCGGATTTGGGAGCAATTTCGAAGGTTTTTCAAGGACAATTACTGGGTAACGATTCTCTACTCCCTTAAGCTTAAAACCCACTAATCTAATAACAAATTCTTCCTTAATTTTGGATTTTCGGATGCAAATTTGGGAAAACTTCTTAGGCCAAAATATTGAATTTTGAGTGAGCATTAGACCTCCGATTTGGGAGATTTTTATATGGTTAGAATCGTGAAGTACGAGGGTTTTGGAAATGTAAAATTTATTCGATTCCGAGACTTTGGGCTGAGGGGTGTTTAGGTTATTTTACCTATTTCCACGCCTTATCTTTAAATTTAATAGTGGATCAGTTGCTTGCGATGTTATTTATGATATGTAATTGAATTGAATAGATTTGGACCATTTGGAGTTGGATACTCTTGGCAAAGGCGTGATTTCTAGTTGATTTTTGGTACCGGTTCGAGGTAAGTGGCTTGTCTAACCTTGTGTGGGAGACCTTTCCCCTTAGGACATGATCTTTTATATTTGAATGCCTTGTACATGAGGTCACGAACGCATACTTGAGCTAAGTGTTATAACCCCATTTCTACTTGAAGTATTTAAATTAAGATTCATGTTTACTTGTTCATTTTCGATTGTAAGTTTAACATGTGCTAGCTTAGAGAAGCATGTTTAGCTTACTTACTTGCTTAATTGTTTAACTGTATTATTTGAACTCTGTGAAGCATGTTAGGCTAGAATTTACTATTTTTTGTTTTGGTTTTAGTATTTATTTTGATATTATGAGTTGTTGTTGTTGTTGTTGTTGTTGTTGTGTTTAATTTGGGACTACAGGACGGTTTCCCGGGAGATCCCCCTATACTTGACATGTTCTGGATTGAGGGTGCGGGATACCAAGAGATCCTTGGCACATGTATTTCTATTTATTGGGATACCAATAGATCCCCGGCTTACCAATTGAGGATACCAAGAGATCCTCGGGATACCAAGAGATCCCTGGTGTATATGATGAGGATACCAAGAGATCCTCGGCTGTATTTCTTTTTGTGAGCAGTATTCCTCGTATTGTTACCTCTGTTTTCTATTACTATTTTTTCCCATATTTATCCGATTTGGGTTTCGATGTTGACTTTATTTAAATTGTTTCCGTTAAATTATTATTTATTATGTTTATCTCAGTAGGGCCCTGACCTTCCTCGTCACTACCCAACCGAGGCTAGGCTTGGCACTTACGGAGTGCCACTGTGGTGTACTCATGCCCCTTCTGCGTATGTTTTTCATGTGAAGATCCAGGTACCTCCACCTAGGCACACTATCCTTGAGGAGAGGAGATACATGAAGACTTCGAGGTATATCTGCAGCGTCCGCAGACCAGGAGTCTCTATTCCATTCCAGTTTTAGTATTTAGTTTATTCCTTTTCTCTCAGTTGTTTAGTTATTATGGAATTAGAGAAGCGTACTATGTATCTGTTAGCCTGTGTTGCCCGTGACTTTCAGGATTTTGGGATTTTGCATAGTCTTGTGATGTTGCATTGTATTTGCCAAGCGGCACTTATATACAATTTTCCTTAAGTTATCCAGTTTAATTAATTATTTTCGCAAATGATGATGTTTTCGCACTGTCAGGATTACCTAGTCATATTGACTATGTGTCGTCATGACATGTTCACAAACTGTGAACTAGGGTCGTGACAAGTTGGCATCAGAGCTCTAGGTTCATAGGAGTCAGGGAACGCATGCCGGTTTATTAGTGTTTTGCTGATCGGTACGGAGACATCTGTACTTATCTATGAGAGCCTATGTAACTGTTTAGGAAAAAAAACTTTACTTTATTGAATTCCTTGTCATGATATATTTTGAAATCAATTCTAGAACTTCTATCTTCTATTCTCTCACAGATGGTGAGGACACGCGCTACTCGGGATGATCAAGCACCCATGCTCCCCGTTGCAACCGTCAGAGGTCGTGGACGCGTACCTGGTGCAGCCAAAGCACCTGTGCGAGCTGTCGCTGAGGTATCACTAGCTGATCCAGCAAGTATTTAGGCACCTGACATGCCTACCGCCACTACTACTCCAGCCCTACAGGAGACATTAGCCTAGTTCATGTCTGTGTACACTACCTTGGCTCAGCCGGGTTGCTTCCCCTTGCTCCAGCCACATCCCAAGCCGGGGGAGGGGCCCAGACTCCCGCAGCCTGCACTCCTGAGAAGAGAGTGCATATAGAGCAAGTCCCAAAGATCACTAATGTACCGCCTGCAATGCCAGGTCAGCCTGCGGATGGGCAGCTGCGTATGAGGACGAGCATCGGAGGTTGGAGAGGTTCAAGTAGTATGATCCTCCGGTTTTCAATGGAATAGCGACATATGATGACTTGGGATTTCTAGAAGAGTGCCGCCGTATTCTTTGCAATATGGGAATAGTAGAGTCCAACTGGGTTTCTTTTATTGCTTTTCAGCTTCGGGGAGACGCATATGATTGGTGGCGTGCTTATGAGATAGACAGGCCAGTCGAGGCTGCTTCCCTGACTTGGACCCAGTTCTCGGAGATGTTTATGAGCGAGTTTGTCCCCCAGAGTCTCAAGAAAACATTGCCCACAGAGTTTGAGCGTTTGCGCCAAGGTGCTATGACCGTTTTGGAGTGTGCTATCTGTTATACCAGGTTGGCCAGGCATACATCAGCTTTGGTTACTACAGTCCACGAGAGAATTTGCAGGTTTATTGAGGGTCTTATCCCACCCATCAGATCTAGCATGGCTCGAGAGTTGGAGATGGACATTCTTTATCAGTAGATAGTGAGCATTGCTAGGAGGATCGAGGGTATGCTCACCAAGGAGCGAGTGGAGAGAGAGGCCACGAGGCCTCGAGAGTCGGACCACTACTCTGGTTCTCGTACCTCAGCAGCAGGTCAACATGGTAGGGGTTTTGTGGACCACCCCGTTCATTCAGCTCTTCCAACAGCAAGCAGTGCTCCAGCTCCGCCTACACCTTAGGAGCCTTACTATGAACCTCCAGTTTCTAGCACGCCTTCTGCGCGTAGTTTAGCAGGCCTAGCCTTAACCAGTCACAACCACCACGTCCTCGCAGAGCTTGTTTTGAGTGTGGTGACACCATTCATATGGTAAGGGATTGCCCTGGACTTGGGAGGAGTGCACCTCCACAGACTGCTCAGCCACAACGTGCTTCTCAGAGTTCTCAAGTCATGATCACAGCTCCCAGTGCTACCCTATCTGCCCAACCAGCTAGGGGCGGAGGTAGAGGTCGCTCTCGAGAGAGAGTCCAGGCTAGATATTATGCTATTCCTGCTCGCACTGAAGGTGTTGCCTCCGATTATGTCATTATAGGTATTATACTGGTTAGTCACAAAGAGGCATCGCTTATATTCGATCCAGGCTCTACTTACTCTTATATGTCTTCCTGCTTTGCTCCATATTTGGGGGTAGCCCGAGATTCCTTGAGTTCTCCTGTTTATGTTTCCACTCCCGTGAGAGATTCTCTTGCTGTGGACCGCGTTTATCAATCGCGTTTGGTTAGTATTCATGGTTTTGAGACCATAGCAGATTTATTGTTACTCGGTATGTTTGACTTTGATATTATTTTGGTCATGGACCGGTTGTCGCCCCATCTTGCTATTCTTGATTGTCACGCCAATGCCATGATGCTGGCTATGCCAGATATTTCGCGTATTGAGTGGTACTTTAGATCACACTCCTAGTAGAGTTATCTCTTTTTTTGAATCTCAACGTATGGTTGAGAAGGGGTGCGCCACATATTTAGCTTATGTGAGAGATATCAGTGTTGATACCCCCTCTGTTGATTGAAAAAAAAACTGTTCCAGCGGTACGGGATTTTCCCGATGTGTTCCCAGTTGATCTTCCGGGTATGCCACCTGATAGAGACATTGATTTTGGTATTGAATTTTTGCCGGGCACTCAACCAATTTCCATTCCTCCGTATCATCTGGCTCCTCCGGAATTGAAGTATTTGAAGGAAAAGTTACATGAATTGCTTGATAAGGGTTTTATTTGACCCAGTGTTTTACCGGGGATGCTCCTGTTTTGTTTGTGAAGAAAAAGGATGGTTCCATGCGCATGTGTATTGATTATTGTCAATTAAACAAGGTTATAGTGAAGAACCATTATCCTTTTCCTCGTATTGATGATCTATTTGACCACCTTTAGGCACACAGGTGTTTTCCAAGATTGATTTGTGCTCGGGTTATCACCATTTGAAGATTCGGAAGCTGGATATCCCGAAGACTACTTTCAGGACTCGATGTGGTCATTACGAGTTCCTTATTATGTAATTTGGGCTAACCAACGCCCCAACGACTTTTATGCATCTGATGCACAGTGTATTCAGGCCCTATCTTGACTCATTCGCCATTATTTTTATAGATGATATTCTTGTACACTCCCGGATCGGGAAGATAATGATCAGCACCTGAGGACAGTGCTTCAGACCCTGAGAGACAAGAGGTTATATGCAAAGTTCTCAAAATGTGAGTTTTGGTTGAGTTATGTGGCATTCTTGGGCCACGTAGTATCAAGTGAGGGCATTTGGGTGGATCCGAAGAAGGTGGAAGCCGTGTAGAGCTGGCCCAGCCCTCCTACGCTACAGAGATTTCCAGTTTCCTTGGCTTGGAGAGTTATTACCGTCGTTTTATGGAGGGGTTTTCATCGATTGCAGCCCATATGATTAGATTAACCTAGAAGCGTGCTCCACTTCAGTGGACAGAGGATTGTGAGGCGAGCTGTCAGAAGCTCAAGACAACTTTGACTACGACCCCTATTTTGATAGTGCCTACTAATTTGGGATCTTATACAGTTTATTGTAATGCCTCACTGGTTGTCCTTGGAGTGGTGTTGATGCAGGACGGTAGGGTGATTGCCTAAACATATAGACAGTTGAAGATACATGAGAAGAATTACCCTGTCCATAATCTTTAGTTAGTTTCTATTGTTCATGCCCTAAAGATCTGGCGCCATTATCTGTATGGCGTGCCTTATGAGATTTACACGAATCATCAGAGTTTACAGCCCTTGTTCAAGCAAAAAGATCTGAACTTGCACAAGAGAAGGTGGTTGGACCTACTGAAGGATTATGATATTATTATTCTTTATCACCTAGGAAAGGCTAATATGGTAGCCGATGCCTTGATTCATCGGGCGGAGAGTTTGGGGAGTTTGGCAAATTTACCAGCTTCAAAGAGGCCTATGGCGATGAATGTTCAGGCCTCAGCCAGCTAGTTTGTGAGATTGGATCTTTCGGAGCCCAGTCGAGTTCTAGCTGTGTGGTTTCTCGGTCTTCATTGTTCGATTGTATTAGGGAGCGACAATATGACAACCCTAATTTACTTGTCCTCAAGGACACGGTTCAGCATGGCGATACTAGGTATGTGACCATTGGAGATGATGAGGTATTGAGGATGCAGGGTCGGATATGTGTACCCAATGTTGATGAAATCGGGAGTTGATATTGGCAGAGGCTCATAGTTCGCGCTATGCCATCCATCTAGGTGCTGCGAAGATGTATCAAGACTTGAGACATCACTATTGGTGGAGGTGGATGAAGAAGGACCTATAGGGTTTTGTAGCTATATGCCTCAACTGTCAGTAGGTGAAGGCTGAGCACCAGAGACCGGGTTGGTTCCTTCAGCAGATGGAGATTCTGGAGTGGAAATGGGAGAGGATCACCATGGATTTTGTAGTTGGACTCCCTCAGACTGCAAAGAAATTCAATTCCATTTGGGTTGTTGTAGAACGACAGACCAAGTCAACGCACATCATTCCCGTGTGTACTGCTTATTCATCAGAGCGTTTGGCAGAGATTTATATCACGGAGATTGCCCGACTGCATGGCATTCCGGTTTCTATTATTTCGGACAGAGGTACTTAGATTACATCACGGTTCTGGAGAGCCGTTCAGTAGGAGTTGGGTACTCGGGTAACGATGAGCAGAGTAATTCACCCCCAGGCGGACGAACTGTCCAAACGCACTATTTAGATTCTTGAGGATATGCTCCGTGCGTGCGTGATTGAGTTTGGAGGGTCTTGGGATCAATTCTTGCCATTGGCAGGGTTAGCTTACAACAACAGTTATCAATCCAGTATTCAAATGGCGTCGTATGAGGCTTTATATGGTAGGAGATGCAGATCCCCGATAGGTTGGTTTGAGCCGGGTGAGGCGAGACTATTGGGCACATATTTGGTTCAGGATGTGGTGGAGAAGGTTAAGGTGATTTAGGACAGACTTCGTACAGTGAAGTCCAGACATAAGAGTTACACGGACCGAAAGGTTCTTGATATTTTGAGGCGAGTTGGGGAGGTCTCTTATGAGCTTGCCTTACCTACTAGTCTAGCAGGAGTCCATCCGATGTTTCGATGCTCTATAGGTATCACGGTGATCCATCGCACGTGTTGGATTTACTTTAGTCCAGTTAGACAAGGATCTATCCTATGTTCAGGAGCTAGCGGCTATATTGGACAGGCAGGTCAGAAAGTTGAGGTCAAAGAATAGTGCTTCAGTAAAGGTTCAGTGGCGGGGTCAGCTGGCCAAGGAGGCGACTTGGGAGACTAAGCGGGATATGTGCAGCCGATACCCTCATCTTTTCACTACTTCAGGTATGTTCTCTGAGCTCGTTCGAGGACGAACGAATGTATAAGTGTAGGAGGATGTAACGACCTGGCTGGTCGTTTTTAGAATTTACGCCCCGATCCCCTATTAGCTGCTTCCCGTAAGTTCATTTATGCTATTTTGGTTTTATGGGACATTCACTGTTAAGATTCAGAGTATTTTGGGACACTTAGTCCCTAAATGAGAGCTTAAGTGTTGGAAAGTGGTCTGTTACTCGAACAGTGTGAACACAGTCTGGGAATAAAAATCTGATGGATACGTTAGCTCAGTTAGATGATTTCGGGGTTGGGAGCATGTCTGCAATGTATTTTGGAGGTCTATAGCTCATTTAGGCTTAAAATACCTAAGTTTGAATTTTTCAAGTTTCCGGTCCGATAGTAAATTTTGGTCGAAGCGTCGGAATGGAATTCTGGAAGTTGTTGTAGCACCGTCATGTCATTTGGGACGTGTGTGTGCAAAATGGCAAGTCAGACGGGCATTTTTTGGTTAGGTTTTTGATCGAAGGCGTGTTTTGTTGAAATTTGAAGTTCTTAGGTTCAAATCATTGGTTAATTCGAGTTTCCGGTATTGTTTTAGGTGGTTTAAGGATTGGTTCAAGTTTTATTGATGATATGGGATGTGTCTGTAGGTTTGGTTGAGATCCCGGGGCCGATGGTGTGTTTCGGATGCCCAACGGGGCATTTTAGAGTTTGGAAGATTGAAGAAAAATTCTCAGCTGTTGCAGGTTCTATTTTCTTCTTCGCGTTCGCGAACAACCCATCGTGTTCAATAGCTGTAGCCCTCCCCTTGAACGTGTTTTTGTCCTTCTCCACGGGTTCCCGTTGAGTAATTCTAGAGGAGGACCAGTCCCATCTTCGCGTTCACGTTTAGACCCACGCGCTCGCGAAGCTTCGTGTTTTCCTCTTGCGCGTTCGCGTTCACCTTATCGCGTTCGCGTAACTCATGACCCCCAAACCTTCACGTTTGCAGCCCTCCCTTCACGATCGCAAAGGGAATTTTTGGCAACCCAGATATTTCCTCTTCGCGGACGCAACATTACTCCCGCATTCGCGATGCATAACGGGCCTGAATAGTACTTAACTTTTCAAAATTCGAGGGTTTACCATTTTCTTCAAAATACAAGAATGGAAGCTCGAATTTGGGAGAAATTTCGAAGGTTTTTCAAGGACAACTACTGGGTAAGGATTCTCTACTCCCTTAAGCTTAAAATCCACTAATCTAATTACAAATTCTTCCTTAATTTCCAATTTTTGGATGAAAATTGGGAAAACTTGTTAGACCAAACTATTGAATTAGGAGTGAGCATTTGACCTCCAATTTTGGGAGATTTTTATATGGTTAAACTCGTGAGAGTACGAGGGTTTTGGAAATGTAAAATTTATTTGATTTCAAGATGTTGGCCTGAGGGGCATTTTAGTCATTTTGCCAATTTTTGCGCCTTAGCTTTAAATTTGATAGTGGAATCAATTGCTTGCGATGTTATATGATATGTAATTGAATTGAATAGATTTGGGCCATTTGGAGCCGGATACTCGTGGCGAAGGTGTGATTTCTAGTTAATTTTTGGTACTGGTTTGAGGTAAGTGGCTTGTCTAACCTTGTGTGGGGGACCTTTACCCTTAGGACATGAACTTTTATATTTGAAAGCAATCGTACGTGAGGTGACGAGCGCGTACTTGAGATAATTGTTTTAAACCCATTTCTCTTTGAAGTATTTAAATTGAGATTCATGTTTACTTGTTCATTTAAGATTGTAAGTTTAACCTGTACTAGCTTAGAGAATCATATTTAGCTGACATACTTGCTTAATTGTTTAACTGTATTGTTTGCACTCTGTGAAGCATGTTAGGCTAGAATTTACTATTTTTGTTTTGTTTTAGTACTGAGATTATGAGTTGTTGTTGTTGCTGTGTGTTTAATTTGGGACTATGGGACGGTTTCCCAGGAGATCCCCCTGTACTTGACATGTTCTGGAATGAGGGTGCGGGATACCAAGAGATCCCTAGCACATGTATTTCTATATATTGGAATACTAAGAGATCCCTGGCTTACCTATTGAGGATACCAAGAGATCCCTGGCATATATGATGAGGATACCAAGAGATCCCCGTATATTATTTCTTGTTGTGAGCAGTATTCCTTGTATTGTTACCTCTGTTTTCTATTACTATTTTTTCCCTTATTTATCCGGTTTAGATTCTCGTCGTGGACTTTATTTTAATTGTTTCCGTTATATTATCATTTATTATGTTTATCTCAGTAGGTCCCTGACCTTCCTCATCACTACCCGACCGAGGTTAGGCTTGGCACTTACTAAGTGACGATGTGGTGTACTCATGCCCTTTCTGCGCATGTTTTTCATGTGCAGAACCAGGTACCTCCACCCAGGCGCACTATCCTTGAGGCGAGGAGATACACAGAGACTTCGAGGTATATCTGTCGCGTTCGCAGACCTGGAGTCTCTATTCCATTCCAGCTTTAGTATTTAGTTATTCCTTTTCTCTCATTTGTTTAGTTATTCGAATTAGAGCAGCGTACTATATTTCTCTTAGCGTGTGTTGCCCATGAGTTTCTGGGTTCTGGGATTTTGTTTAGTCTTGTGATGTTGAGTTGTATTTTCCAAATGGCACTTATATGCAATTTTCCTTAAGTTATCCAGTTTAATTAATTATATCCGCAAATGATGTTGTTTTCGCACTGTCAGGCTTACCTAGTCATAGTGACTAGGTGTCATCCTCACATGTTCACGAACGGTAAACTAGGGTCGTGACAGTTTTAAAAGGGGGGGGGGGGGAGGCGAGGTATCTTACCTCTGACGAGGCGAGACGTAAGCTCTGAGACATGAGGCGTAAGTCCCATGGATCTTTAAATTTTACTAATTTCAAGAATTTTAAGATAGTATAAAATTAAAAATTATAATTATTAAAATTAGAATTTTATAAAATATGTCTTTTATATATTTTGTACATAGTAAAAATAAATTTCATACAACTAATTATATATTATAAATTTTATCTACAACTTTCACACATTATTTATATTCAGTTAAGTACAACTACAATACTATATAACTTAAACGCAAAGTTTATACAAAATCTATATAATATATCTTTTGTATATTTTGTATCTGCAAAATATGTACAACTTATCTAAAATTTTCATATATTATTTTTACTCAGTTATATACGACTTAAATATAATTTTATACAAAGTTATAGAATACAAATTTTCTATAATTTTACAATAATTTTGTATATATAATGTATATCATATCATCATCATCTCTTCTTCTTCTTCTTCTTCGAGTTTGAATCAGAAATTCAGCCAAAATCAAGTCTAATCTTCACCAAAATACCATTAAAATTGGGATGTAAATTCCAAACCATATTCTCAATTGTTTGCAAAAACACCCAATCCAAACAAGTAATGGTTTTTAAAAATTTAAATTCGAATTCAAAGCTTCAAAACTTTTTAGTGGCTTTCAATGGTGGAATTGTTGCCCTCTTTTCCTTTGCTTTACATTACTGAAATTAGGGATTGAGAGATAGAGAGACCTGTAGAGAGAATCCCAATTCTTTGCAACAACAACCAATTCAAACAAATAATATTTTTTGAAAACTCAAATTCAAAGTTTCAAAGTTTTGTAATGATTTTCAATAGTAAAATTATTGTCCTCTTGTACAAGACATGTGGGAGATGGGGAGGGGGAGGGGGAGGGGGAGGGGTGGTATGTGGAGAGAGAAATAGGGGGGGTACATAGAGAAAAACATGGGGGGAGTGAGAGTGATTGTAGGAATTGATTAATTATCCTTAAGTCCTAAAAATGTACATAATTGGTAATTTGGTATATAGAAGGTAATTAAAGTGAAAATTAAGTAGGGAATGTAATAAAGTTTTCAATAGTGTATAGGTATGTAAAAATCCCTTAATTATATTACTTCAAGATTTGGGTTTTAAGCACTGAAAGTCTGAAACCATCTCCTTATTTGAGTTGTGGGTTCATAACTCAATTTTCGTAATTTTATTTAATTGTATACTGAAAATTCATATCTAGGAAAAACATTATGGGTTCAATTAAACTCATAGTTAGACCATTGGATCTATCCCCGTTATAAAAAAAGAGGACCGTTGAAACATTTGAACGCATAGTTGTACACATTCGCTTTTCTTAGCATATGTGCTTGGTTTTTCTGGTTCCCTTTTGAACGGAGCTGCATTGTTTGAAGGGGTTCAACTAAATACGCTTTGTCGGTTAAGAAAGATACTACGCAAAAGAGTATAAACTTATTTTTTTTTTGTTTATATAAGTAGTCAAATTGAAGAGAAGCGCAGGCGTAACTCGTAAAATTGTTGTCATGTGACTAGGAGTCATGGGTTCAACCTGTGAAAACAACCTCTTGCAAAAATGTAAGGTAAGACTGCATACAATAGTCCGCCCCTTGCGCGTAGTAAAAACTTAGTGCACTGAATTATCCCTTTTAATAAGTAGTCGAATTCCATTGATATAGGGGAAGGTTCTAGTGTAGCCACAAATGTAGCTTAAAAATTGCTTAACCTGTAGGTTTGAATCTCATGTGTAACTTGGTTGTTGGTATGCAGTTTACATGTTGAGGAATATTAGAACCCCTAATAATAAGTTGAAAAAACAAAAGGAAATTGGTATGCAGTTTACTTGTTGAGGAATATTAGAACCCCTAATAATAATTTGAAAGGAAAAAGGGAAGCTCAGATGCGCAAGTTTTCGTCCAAAGGACAAGAGCGGAGACCCAAATCACCGCATTGAGCGCATATATTCATCACAGCAAACACATATTTCATGCACCACCGGGAACCGAACCCGGGTCTGTACCGTGATAGGGTACTATTCTACCACTAGACCACTGGTGCTCGTTGATTCTCTCAGAACTTTTATTATTTTGTTGGAACCTAATGAGCTCAATTCCGCTCTTCCCTAGTCCAAGATGATTCTCTCCCAAGTATCTCTCTTCTACTCAATCCTGGGCAGAGGTTTTTGATCTCATTCATATTCTAAGAAATTCTAAAGGATTCATTTATTTGTACTGGTACTAAAAAAGATTAGATTATTTCCTACTAAGACAACATAAGCTCTTTAATGGATCCTCTTTTCTATAAATTATGATCGTCTAATGTTTCCTTGTACTATTATTCAAGTGATAAATAAACTGCTAAAAAAATATATGATCGAAATGAAACAGACAACTCAAATGTTCTTGCTCGAAAACCAAACTAAAATCAACGACACACAAATTCAATTATACTAAGGAAACAACTAGCAGATGCAATTCTATTTGAGAAATTAAAAAGTTTTTCTTTACTAGCTACTTTTAAATATTGTTGAATAATTTGGATTATAGAACTTTATGAATAATATAAAAATTTCTTATGTAGTTTGTAAGTATGTAAAGTTATATTTTAAAAACATTGATATCACATCCAAAAATCTATCGAGTATTAATATATTTTGACTCAGCTATTACCAGAAGATATGGTGCCGTAGATGAGACTACTCCTCCTTTAATCAGAGGTCTCAGATTCGAGTTTTGTGTATGAAAAAATCCTTAATAGGGAGCATTTTCCTTAGAATGGGACCCTAGACAACGCGAATCCGGATATAGTCGGGCTCCAATATGAATACCGAACATCGAATGGGAAACGAAAAAAAATAAAATATTTTGACGCTGCTACAAGCTCTTGCATAATTTATGCACAAAAGTAACTTTACCCCTTAATTAGTTGAATGCTCCTTTTCATTTCGGAATCATTTGTAGTAGGGACCAAAAAACTTCTCTTTCCATATGTTTATAGGTCAGTAAATTGTGCGGGTGGAAAATAGCAAATATCAGAGAAATTGAGTTGCATGTAACATTACAATTATAACTAGAGGCGAATTTAGAATTTTAATCATATTATTTCAATATTTCATTTTTAATCACGGAAACCCATCACTCTATTTGAGTCGTGGGTTCATAATTCAATTTTAGTGAGTTTTATCTAAAATTCATGTCTAGAAAAGGTTACGAATCATTTCAACTGTTGGAGCCGTTCTTGTTATAACAAAAGGTCACGACATTTTTTTTTTGAATAAACAGATTTTCCATTTCATTTCATCAAAAAACTGTACAATTACAAACATATATGCTGACCATCTATCCTCTCATTCTAAACAGTCACTACAGCTACTATCAGATGACAAAATTGTTGCTATCTCACTATGTGATAGTATATGTATCAAGCAGTCTAACAGCAGTCCTAAGGGTAATGATCAAAGCTTAACAGTGCAGTCTTCCATTTATGAACTAATGCTCCTTTTAGGTGCAGGTGAATGGCTATTTCCTTGCAGACATTGTCGCACAACATTTTACCTCCTTGGAATTTCTGTTTATTTCGCTCTCTCCATATCACTATCACCAAAATCCCAAACAAATAGGCAGTGATTTCTGCTACACCAGTTCTCTTCCTTGCTAGTTTGCTAACCCATTCACATTCATTGTTCCAGTCAGAAATGGGTCGTTTATAACCCAACCAGTTTAGGAGCCGACTCCAAAGTGCTTTAGTCTGCGAGCAATCGAAGTACAAATGATCAAAAGTCTCACGAGACAATCCTAAGAAGGTACACTCATGTGGAATCAGAATGTGGAATTCCTGGAGTCTGTCCACTATTGCCAACCTCTTATGCAAAGCAAGCCACAATATGAATTTATATCTAGGGTGTAACTGAGCCTGCAGTATGATGCTCTTCCACTGGACTTTATGGAATTGAGGGTGTTGGAACCTGCATAATTTCTTAATTCTGAAAGAATCACCCCTCTGTAGCTGAAGCAATCGACTATCCATATTACCTTGAAGATCTGCAATGCATTTTATCAACTCTCTCGACTCAAAGATCTTCCTTATTGCCCAAGAAGCAAATTTAGGAACTGACATGTTGTCAATACTGTAATTTTTTATATAGAAAGTATGCACCTATTTAATCCACAGACTGTCTTTCTTCTTGGTCAGTGCCCATAGATGTTTTGCAACAGCAGCCTTATTCCACTTGATCAAGTTCAGAACATTTAACCCCCTGCACTGTATGGTAAACAGAGTGTTTCCCAGGCAACCAGAGCTTTTCTTGACACTGTAGCTGAACCTGTCCAAAGTTAGGATCTATATATTGCTTCAGTCATCCTCAGCACTTTTTTTGGAAATAGAAATATTTAGGACCAGTAGGCTTGTACTCCAAATAAAACTGATTTGATCAACTGAAGTCGACCACCATAAGAGAGCAGCCTTGATGACTAGCAACTTATTTTCTATGTGACTTTCTCAACTAATGGCAAACATTGAGCAGTAGTCGGTTTTTTTGAATCCAGAGGTATCCCTAGATATTTAAATGGAAGTTTGCCTTCAGGGAAACCAAGTGCCTGTAAGATCTCCTCCTTATGCCAGTTTGATTCACATGTTATGTACACAACACTTTTGTCAGCATTTGCTTGAAGTCCAGAAGCTTTGGAGAAGTTATGGAAAGCCTGCTTCAGTAGCTTAACAGACTGAATGTCTGCTTTACAGAACATAAGTAGATCATCCGCAAAGCAGACATGTGCCACACCCAGTTTCTTACATCTAGGATGGAATTTGAACTCTTTCCTCATCATCATTTGCATGAATTCTCTCTGTAAATACTCCATAGCCAGAACAAAGAGGTATGGTGCCATAGGATCACCTTGCCTTATCCCTCTTTTGCCTTTAAATGGAACATTGAGTCCACCATTGATGTTGAGAGAATAGGTGACAGATGATATACACTCCATTACCCACCCAGTGAACTTATAAGGAAATCCCAAGTCCTGTATCAGTCTTTCTAGGAAGCTCCACTCAACTGTGTCATAGGCTTTCTGTAAATCTACTTTAAGAACACATCTAGGTGATATACCCTTCCAGGAGTAGCCTTTAAACAGCTCTTGTGTAAACAGAATGTTGTCTATGATGCTGCGACCCTCAATGAAAGCTGACTGTGATTTACCCACCAGATAGCCAATAACTGCGTTCAGCCTAGCAGTAAGGATCATTGTGATGATTTTGTATAGAGTTGTACAACATGCAATAGGCCTGTAATCCTTTACTTTGCTTGTATTTTGCACTTTAGGAATTAGTGTAAGAGCAGTGCTACTAACTCCCTTATGCAACTTTCCAGTGAGAAAGAATTCCAGCACAGCCTCACAAATGTCATCCCCCACTATATGCCAATGCCTTATAAAGAACTCAATTGGAAAAACATACACACCTGGTGCCTTATCATGAGGCATATCCTTTATTGGCATTAGTATTTCCTCCCTTGTGACTGGTTTTACTAGTTCATCTTTATGTTGCAAGCTAAGACAAGGACCCCGGTGGATTACTGCAGTGTTTGGGCACTGGCAGATACTATTGTTTCCCCCCAATAACTTCTTGAACCATGTAATAAAATCTTCTTCCACCCGTCTGGGATCATACAATTTAATTCCCTCGTGAGTATATATAGAGTTTATAGTATTGAATTTGTCCTCATCTTCAATTGAGCGTGAAAATATTTGGTGTTTGAATCTCCACATGCAATCCAGTGTGCTCTAGACTTCTTGTGTAAGATCTGCTCCTCTATGTTACTCCATTTCTCAACTTCCATAAGCACCCTTCTTTCATGATCAATCAAGCCTTGGTCCATATAATTGATCTGTAGCTGATTCTGTATAGCTTCTAGTTTCTGCCTAGCCTCCCTGAGGTGAATCCTATACACTGACATATAGGTATTCAAATCATTGAACCCCATTTTTAGGGCCTTTAATTTATTCCATACTCTGTGCATTTTCCTCCAGGATGGCATTTGTTCCATACCCAATCCTCAATTCTAGGGAAATCAGCATGTTCCATCACAGAAGTATAAAGTTTAAATGGCTTAGGATGTAGGTTCCTTCTTTGCTCCTCACCATTGCATAGCAAAAGGATAAGGGAATGATCTGATACTCCAGGGGTTAACACATCAGCTTCTATATGACTGTACTCCTGCATCCATTCCAGATTTCCAAATGCCCAGTCAAGTCTTGCTATACACTTTTGTCTAAGGTTTTTGTTTATTACACCATGTATAAAAACATCCCAAGCTCTTCAACTGAGTGAGTTGCAGGACATTGAGTGTGTCGTAGAAACCTTGAATATCCTGTTGCATAACTGGTGCTTCTTTGTTTAATGCCCTTCAAAACACATATCTGTTTATTCAATCTTAGACCATTTCTGCTGGAATTCGAAGATTCTGCCTTTATCTATGTGATCACTATAGTTAGAGGAGGAGCTAGGATTTAAAATTTATAAGTATAAAATTTTAGTTCTTAATGTAAATATAAGATTTGAACCAAAATTATTGAGTTCGGTCAAATTCGTAATCGAAAGGCTGACTCCGCCCCTACTTATGGTAGTAGTATAGTACCTTTAATTAACAGCATAGGCAACCCCTTTCGTCCTAGCCTCTTCCCTTATTTGTAAAATCCTATCATATATAACATTCTACTTAGGGATTGTTTGTTTGGAAAAAGTTATCCCAATATTAATATCTCGTGATTAATTATTTCGTATTTTCATGGGGATTAAAAAAACATTATAATCTCGAGATAATTCATATCGGAACTAATAATACTGCCCTTTTCTTCTAATCAAATATGGGATAACTTCCTCTTAAATTTAATTCCGAAATTAATTATTCTGTATCTCTCGTACCAAATGAGCCCTTACTATGCTAGTAGAACACTACAGTATGGAAGTGTTGACTGGAATTAAGCCAAAGGTTTGGCCAATGTTATGATATGTCTTTTTCCTGCAAATTGTTTAACCATTGGTGTAAGTTGTATATATTGAAATATCAATAATATACTGTATATTAGTGTTTTACTGTGGCCACATTCTCATGTAGATCAACATGTAAAGCCTTGAAAACAATAAGGGAAAGGATCTTGGCTGTTTGGCATATAATATATATACTACTACCTTTTAAGCAGGGCAGGGGCGAGCCTGTTAGGTGCCGTTTCAAACCTCGGGTTTTGACCACGTCGGTTCAAGGGTATTTTTGAACATTTTGAGCAAAACTTTAAAAAAAATATTTTTATGCGTTCAAATTGATTCATTTAGCGTTTATTGATGTAATTAAGTAACTTGTGACTAGATTCGAGCGGATTTGTGGAGAAATCGAGTGGTAAAGCCATAGTTGAGGCTTGAGTTAAATTCAAAGCATCGAGGTAAGTGTTTGGTCTAACCTTTGCTTGAGAGAATAAGAGTTGAGTCTTATTTTCTACTTGCTAATTGTCGAGTACGATGTATAGGCATGGTGACGAGTATTTATACGTTGGTGTCTAGCATGACCGTGAGACCTTATATTGCGAACATTTGTTTTTCATTATAACTTCCTTGCTTAATTGATGATTTTCATAGGTTGTAAAGTGTATGTGAAAGGAATTGTGATCTTTAAACTTCGTGGAGTGTTGGCTCGAGTTGAAATACTAATTGTAGAGGTATATGAGATAGTTAAATCTTTGGAGTATTGGCTCAAGTGATAATGCAAACTTTGAGATAAAAGTGAAAGAAAGAGAAAGAGTTATTTGTTTATTCCCTTGCAGGGACGTTTCGTTGTTTTGTTAATCTTCTCCCTTGCCGGGATATGGGAACTTATTGACGGGATTTAACTATTTAATTGCATTCCCTTGGCGGGATCTCTATCATTATTTCTTTATTTCCTTGCCCCTTATTTGTGAATGTTGTTTGGTTGAGGAAGAGTGATAAAGTACGAAGGATGATGCCGTGCATTGTTTGACATTGTGAGGAAATAGTGTAAAACACGAAGCGTGATGTCGTGCATTGTTTGATATTGCGAGGAAAGAGTGTAAATCACGAAGGGTGATGATGTGCCGTACGATATACCATTCCGTACTGATATTCATTGATTATTGTGAGGAAAGAGTGTAAAGCACCAAGGGAAATGTCGTGCCGATTCTATTGATTATATGTAAGGAAAGAGAGTAAAAGCACAAAGGGTGATGACGTACACATTTTATTATATAATTGCTTGGTGAGAATGAGAGTAAAAGCACGAAGGGTTATGCTGTGCAGTTATTGCCTTTTGTTATGATTTCGTATTGTTATTGTTAGATAATACGCTTAACGCTAGAGGGGGGTGAATAGCGTTATAATAAAAATTAGCGTAAACTTGCGGAATTTAAAAATTGCAGGAAATAAATAAGTGCGATAAATAAGAAAGAACGCACCGATGTATTCTGGTTCACCACAACCCGTGGCTAGTCCAGTCCCCGAGAGACTCTCTCGAGATTTCCACTAACTTGTCAAGCTTACGGGTGCTTAACAAACCTTTACAACTCGAGGACACAAACCTCAACACCTTTGCTCGGAGATACAACACTCCAAGACTTCAACCAAGGAAACACAAGTTCCTTCTTACAACAAGAGAATAACAATTCTCTTCAAGTGTACAATACACTAAGCACTCAAACAAGACACTCCTTAATGAGTAGATATGAGTAAAAGAATACGCTCAAGATCGCAACAACTTTGGACAAGAATTTGGCTCTCAAAAGCTTATGAAATGAATATAAAATGATAAGCAATAAAGTATGCAAGCTTTAGCAATTGTATGATCAGTTGTTGTGTGTTGTTGTACTCAAAAGACTGAATTGAAGCTGTATTTATAGTTGAAAAACCTTGTATTACCGTTGCCTAATTGCCAATTAAGAACTGCTGATTTTACTCTGTGACAATCGATTGTCAAGAAGCCACAATCAATTGTTTGCCAATCGTTCCAAAAATCAATCCCAGATTTTACGCTTAACAATCGATTATCTAAGATCAACAAATCGATTATTGGCAACGTATCATTTCCAGATTTTACGTAAAACAATCGATTATACAAAATCAATAATCGATTATTCAGCAACGTTCAAAAAATCCTTTCCAGATTTTAATTTCAACAATCGATTATAGAATATCAACAATCGATTACCTGACGGTATTTGAAAATATTTTGGCAACGGTTAGTTATACAATCGATTATACTAAGGTAACAATCGATTATATATCAGTCTTGAAAAATCAATTTAGACACTGCCTCGTGACAATCGATTGTTATATATTCACAATCGATTATTTAATAGCTTTGAAAAAGTCTGGAAGACACTGCCTCAACACAATCGATTGTCATATGTGCACAATCGATTATTTTGTGACTTTGAAAAATCTGATGGACACTGTCTCTTCACAATCGATTGCCATTAACTTCACAATCGATTATTTTGAGCGTTGAAAAACTTTGATGTACACTGCCTCAGCACAATCGATTGTCATAAGGTTCACAATCGATTGTCATGCAGATTTGAAAAATCTGATGCTCACTGCCTTAACACAATCGATTGTCATAAGTTCACAATCGATTGTCAAGCAGCTGGCTTAAACATAATCGATTATCATAAGTACATAATCGATTATCTTAGTCCAGATTTTTGAGGCATGTTTAAAAATCATTTTGACTAAGGTAGATATGCATTATTTAAAATCATTTTGCTCTAAATTAAATATGCATGATTTAAAATTATTTTTACGAGAGAAGCCAAGTCTTGAGTTTAAGTTGTCGGATCAAGATCACAATTAAATACCGACTCATATAAAACTTAATCTCGATCTTTGTCTTGTGCTTGAATCTCGTTATATATCAATTTTGCGCTCGTGCTTAGATCTCGTCATATGTCAATTTGCGCATAGTTTGTCATTCATCAAAACCTACAAATATGAACGCACGTTTAGTATAATGCCTTGAGAACATGTTTCCAACAATTTCCCCCTTTTTTATAATGGCAAACTTTTAATCGGGATATGCATATTAAGAAATTCATAATGACGATTCAAGACAAGAAAAGATATGCAACAAGTATATGGATATGCAAGTTGTTCCCCCTCAATATATGAATTCCCCCTCAATTTATGCCGATAAGTATTGAGAGTGCTTGATAGTGCATACCCGTTATCTTCCCCCTTTTGCCATTAGCAAAAAAAATGGAATAATTAAAAAAACTTGTTTATTTATTAAAAACGGGTACATAATGGGAACAATACAAACATGGAACAATAAAATAAAGAAATTATTCATCATCATTTCCCGCCTCATCGTCCGGCACTGCTTCAAAGGGAACAAGACCGACATATGGATAATGAACATGGTCAAAATATCCATGGATCTCATGTGTCAATTGACTGACAGAGGTGGTCAATGAAGCAATTTGGTCGAAAATGGATTGAAGAGTAGGTTCTTGAGGCTGACGCGACCGACGAGTTGGAAGAGGAGCAGGAGCTACATGATCGCTGTCATGGGGAAAGGAGGATTCTGAAATTTCCCACTTCTTGGTGCTCTTTTTGAGAGGACCGATGGAAGTGTTGAATCCGGAAGCTTCAAGAAAATTCATAATAAGGAGGGCATAGGGAAGAGGTCTATCATCTCTGATGGCGTCACGCATGTGAATCTTGACGAACTTACACCAATTGATGTGAGCTCCGGTTATGATGGCATGCATGAGCTTAGCGTCTTCTTGGGAAAGAGTGGTGTGATTATGCTTCCGAGGCTTGAGGACTCGGGTGATGAAATAGAAAATCAAACGATACTCGGGGAGCATTCCCGTGATAGTAGGACGCCGAGTGGATAGATTAGGATCATAAGATATAATACCTATTTGGTTTAGGAGAGCTTTCTCATCAAATAAGGCGCCGGCTTCTCTAATGTAGCGTAATGTTTTCGCCACTTCGAGGAAGATGGGCAATGGAATGCAAGTTTTTATTGGACAAAAGAATTTGAACACCATTAATATTTGTCACAAGCTCACCATCGTCATCCTCATGAAGGTTTGAGTAAAATGCTTGAATCAATGGAGGATTAATATAAGGGTAGGTAAGATATAAAAAGTCAAGAAGTTGACATTCTTTAAGCATGTTGGCAGCAGGGGCGTATGATTCAAGATACTTGCTTGTTGAAAAGCGGGGAGGAAGAATGTCGCGCTTTCAAATTTTGTCAAAAACCGAGTAAGCTCGGTGTCAGAATTAAATTGTAAAATGGACCCATCTTGATAAGGGTAATTTGGAAGAGGTGGGGCAACAAAGGAGGATGCACCATGCCTAGCTGAACGGGAACGTTTAGAGTGACGGCCCGACATTTTTAATAGGAAGTAATGAGCTTTGCAAGAAACTTAAAAGAGTTTTGATAGTTTGAGAGCTAAAATTGATGCTTGAGTGAATAAAATGAAGATATGAGGTGCCTATTTATGATGGGGATAGTGGCTTTTCATTGATGGTGAAAATCTGCAAAAAATTGAAAGCCAAAACGGTAAGACACGGTGAAAATAAATTGCACTGACCGTTAGACAATCGATTATTGGAATGAAATAATCGATTGTTATGAAGATTTGACTGAATCTCGGAACTGATACAAATCGATTTCAGGACCAAACGGTAACAAATTTTTGAATTACTGACATGAAATAATCGATTGTCAAATTATGGTAATCGATTGTTGTGATACAGTGTGCACGGTGATTTTCTGACTCGGAAAATAATCGATTATATATATGAAACAATCGATTGTTTTAGAAAAGCAGTACTGAATGGCTGAGACGGTAATCGATTAAACAGTTAAAAATCGATTATTAAACAAAACTGCATAATAAGCATAAACCATAAATAATCGATTAGTGATACTTGCTAATCAATTTTCTGCACAGTAAAATAATCGATTATTTGCTGTAACAATCGATTGTTCTGTGCCATATCTTTATAATTCCCCCTACCTTTAGGGCGATACCTGCAAAATAGAGTTAGACGTCTCTGACGCTCAAGTCAGTAATTTGTAAAGAAATAGTAACTTAAACCAGTGTGGCCAAGTGAGAGCGTGATCTCTTAAGAAGTGTGTCCTAGGGTGTTCTTAAGAGTGTTTCGGGTACTTACCTTTTCTCCGACGTTGCCGATTACCTGTTCGAGAGGGTGATCTTTGATTGTTCTCCACTCGTTAGGCATTTTAGTTTCTTTCTCCAATTGTGGCGCTTCCTCCGTTGGTTGTTCCAAAATTTCGTCTTGATTTTCCTTAGGCGTTTCCTCTTGTATTTTGTCTTTCAAGCTATCTCAAATACCTGCAAGATCAAAACCGGAATCCTTTCTTGCCAAGCGAGCATTACTTTCGGAAAATACAATATGAGGGGATTCCTCCACATTTTGGGTTCTATATATGCTTTGCTACGTGACGAATACCCAATAAAAATTCCCTCATCGGATTTGGCATCAAATTTTCCCAATTGATCTTTTCTATTGTTATGAATAAAAACTTTACAACTGAATACTCTAAAATGGGAGATATTTGGTTTCCTTCCCTTGTAGAGTTCATAAGGGGTCTTCATGAGTATTGGCCTTATGACTACTCTATTTAAGATGTAGCATGCGGTACTCACGGCATCCGCCCAAAAATGTTTGGGAATCTTAGCATCTTCGAGCATGGTTCGAGCCATCTCTTCGAGGCACCTATTTTTCCTTTCCACCACCCCATTTTGTTGCGGTGTTCGTGGAGCGGAAAAGGTATGCTCGATACCGAGTTCGTCACAAAAGTCCGCAAAGAGATTGTGATCAAACTCTCCCCCATGATCACTTCTAATTGAAGTGACGGTTGTTTCCTTTTCGTTTTGAACACGTTTAAGGAAATATTTAAAATTCTGAAAAGCATCACCTTTATGGGCAAGAAATAAAGTCCAAGTAAATCTGGAATAATCATCAACAATAACAAAAGCATAACGATTTCTACCAAGACTTTCAATGCGAGATGGTCCAAACAAATCCATGTGAAGCAATTGCAATGGTCTAGTAGTTGAAACAATATTTTTCGATTTAAAAGATGCTTTTGTTTGCTTCCCTTTTTGACAAGAATCACAAATAGAGTCATTTTCAAATTTCAAATTTGGAAGACCAACAACTAAATTTTGTGAAACCAATTTGTTCAAAAGATGCATGTTGATGTGAGCTACTCTACGATGCCATAACCAAGAATCATCCTCTTTGCTCATTAAACAATTCACATAATCAGGTGAAGAGTTTGCAAGATCAACCATATAAATGTTATCCATTCTAAAACCACGAAGGATGATTTTAAAATCGCTACGTCTAAAAACTAGGCATTCATTTGAATCAAATAAAACAAGATTTCCCTTGTCACATAATTGACTTATGCTCAAGAGATTATGTTTTAAACCTTTCACAAGTAACATATGCTTAGTGGAAGAGATTTCATCCTTACCGACCGATCCGATGCCAATAATCTTTCCTTTGTTGTTATCACCAAAAATAACACTTCCCCCTTCCTTGTGTTCTAGTTGAAGGAATTTGGATTCGTCTCCCGTCATGTGTTTGGAGCATCCACTATCAAGGTACCATAGTACACTTGATCCCTTCAAACACACCTACAAAACAAATTAATGCGTTTTAGGTACCCATGCCATTTTGGGTCCTTGGGGGTTAGGCATATCATAATGATGCGTTTGAGTGTTATGTCTATGACGTGTAAAGCAAGCAGGAGCAATATGACCACTTCGTCTACAATAATGACAAGTCACGTTAGGATTATACATCCTTCTAGGTTCATAGTAATTGTTCTAGGATGTACAGCATTTCTAGAATAATTATTTCTAGGTTGGAAGTCATTTCTAGGTGTTCTAGAAGGTTCAAAATTCCTTCTATTGTATGGCCTAGAATATGCATCATTTCTAGAGTAGTTATTTCTAGGTGGTAAGTCATTTCTAGGTCTTCTAAAGTGTTCAACATTTGGTCTACCATGCATATTGGTTCTAGGGATGTTATTTCTAGGATGAGCATTTGTTTTATTAATCCTAGGTAGCGCCTTAGGTGGTTGAGGTTTGGCTTCAACCTTTTCTTTAGGCTCATTCTTAAAACCTATGCCATGCTTGGTTGACTTCAAATTAACAAGGACCTCATTCAAATTTTTGTGAGAAGAATTAAACTTATCTAAGGTGCCCTTAAGCCTTTCTACTTCATTTTTGAGATGCATGCAAGAAGTACAATTTCTAATAGAGCATTCAGGCTTGTCGGCGCTTCTTTTTCCAAAAAACTTGTTTTCCTCTTTCAACTTCTCATTTTCTAAAATCAGTTTTTCCAAATCCTTTTCTTTCAATGAGAGTTGTTTTTGAAAATCTTTTTCTTTTGAAGAAGCATTTTTTTTATGCTTTTAACAGTTTTTGAAGCTTTAATAAATTCACTATATAACTCATCAAAAGCATTTTGCATTTCTTCAAGGGAAAAGAAATTTTTAGAAGAGATTTGACATACCTCATCTTGCTTGTCTTCTTGTGCCATAAGACAAAGGTTTGCGCTTTCCTCTTCTTCTCGTTCGCTTGACTCATCTCCGGAGTCTCCTCCCCAAGATATATATGCACGTTGCTTTTTGAAAGGTTTCTTTTCCTTTTTGATGTTTGGGCAATTTGATTTGATGTGCCCGGTTTCTCCGCATTCATAGCACTTTATTTGTTCTCCTTACTTTTTGCCCTTTCGTTCATACTCGTTTCGCATGAACTTTTGAAATCTTTTGATAACGACTCCAAACTCGTTGTCTCCGTCCTCATCAACTTGCGGTTGGCTTGTGCTTTCCTTTAGAGCGATTCTTTGCCTCCTTTGATCATCAACAAGAGGGTTAAGTATAGTAGATTCATAAGTCTTAAGATTACCTCTTAATGCGTCGATGGTGACATTTGAAACGCCAATGGACTCTTGAATCGCGTCGGCCTTTGATCGCCATGCCGGAGTGAGACTTCTAAGAATTTTTCGGACAAGTTCCTTATCCGTGAATGTCTTCTTGAGAGCATGTAAGTCATTTACGATTATTGAAAATCGTTCGAACATCTCATCCACCTTTTCACCTTCCTTCATGTGAAATAATTCATAAGCATGGGTTAGGAAGTCAATTTTAGCTTCCCTTACCTGGTCCGTACCTTCGTACGTAATTTCCAGCTTGTCCCACATTTGCTTCGCCGCTGTGCAACAAGATATCTTCCGGTAATCATCAGCATTTACAGCACAATATAACAAATTAATAGCTTTAGCATTATTTTGCACCTTTCGGATATCATCCGCATCGTATTCATCTTCGGACTTTTGTACCCATTCATTTTCAACCTTCTTGGTTGGGATTTGTTCTCCATTTGTTATGACCTTCCAAAGATGAAAACTATTTGATTGCACAAATATTCTCATCCTCTCCTTCCAGTATGTATAATTTGTACCATCCAATAGCGGTGGTCGGGTGGAGCATTGTCCTTCACCTATTCCTGCAAAAGAGTCACGAGTAGAAGCCATGGATGTTTCTCTCAAACGGTTAAGCCTTCAGAGAGTTGGGCTCTGATACCAATTGTTAGATAATACGCTTAACGCTAGAGGGAGGTGAATAGCGTTATAATAAAAATTAGCGTAAACTTGCGGAATTTAAAAATTGCAGGAAATAAATAAGTGCGATAAATAAGAAAGAACGCACCGATGTATTCTGGTTCACCACAACCCGTGGCTAGTCCAGTCCCCGCGAGACTCTCTCGAGATTTCCACTAACTTGTCAAGCTTACGGGTGCTTAACAAACCTTTACAACTCGAGGACACAAGCCTCAACACCTTTGCTCGGAGATACAACACTCCAAGACTTCAACCAAGGAAACACAAGTTCCTTCTTACAACAAGAGAATAACAATTCTCTTCAAGTGTACAATACACTAAGCACTCAAACAAGACACTCCTTAATGAGTAGATATGAGTAAAAGAATACGGTCAAGATCGCAACAACTTTAGACAAGAATTTGGCTCTCAAAAGCTTATGAAATGAATATAAAATGATAAGCAATAAAGTATGCAAGCTTTAGCAATTGTATGATCAGTTGTTGTGTGTTGTTGTACTCAAAAGACTGAATTGAAGCTGTATTTATAGTTGAAAAACCTTGTATTACCGTTGCCTAATTGCCAATTAAGAACTGTTGATTTTACTCTGTGACAATCGATTGTCAAGAAGCCACAATCGATTGTTTGCCAATCGTTCCAAAAATCAATCCCAGATTTTACGCTTAACAATCGATTATCTAAGATCAACAAATCGATTATTGGCAACGTATCATTTCCAGATTTTACATAAAACAATCGATTATACAAAATCAATAATCGATTATTCAGCAACGTTCAAAAAATCCTTTCCAGATTTTAATTTCAACAATCGATTGTAGAATATCAACAATCGATTACCTGACGGTATTTGAAAATATTTTGGCAACGGTTAGTTATACAATCGATTATACTAAGTTATCAATCGATTATATATCAGTCTTGAAAAATCAATTTAGACACTGCCTCGTGACAATCGATTGTTATATATTCACAATCGATTATTTAATAGCTTTGAAAAAGTCTGGAAGACACTGTCTCAACACAATCGATTGTCATATGTGCACAATCGATTATTTTGTGACTTTGAAAAATCTGATGGACACTGTCTCTTCACAATCGATTATCATTAACTTCACAATCGATTATTTTGAGCGTTGAAAAACTTTGATGTACACTGCCTCATCACAATCGATTGTCATAAGGTTCACAATCGATTGTCATGCAGATTTGAAAAATCTAATGCTCACTGCCTTAACACAATCGATTGTCATAAGTTCACAATCGATTGTCAAGCAGCTGACTTAAACATAATCGATTATCATAAGTACATAATCGATTATCTTAGTCCAGATTTTTGAGGCATATTTAAAAATCATTTTGACTAAGGTAAATATGCATTATTTAAAATCATTTTGCTCTAAATTAAATATGCATGATTTAAAATTATTTTTACGAGAGAAGCCAAGTCTTGAGTTTAAGTTGTCGGATCAAGATCACAATTAAATACCGACTCATATAAAACTTAATCTCGATCTTTGTCTTGTGCTTGAATCTCGTTATATATCAATTTGCGCTCGTGCTTGGATCTCGTCATATGTCAATTTGCGCATAGTTTTTCATTCATCAAAACCTACAAATATGAACGCACGTTTAGTATAATGCCTTGAGAACGTGTTTCCAACAGTTATCGGTTCAAGTGCATTAACAGTCTTATTCTACTAATACAGTGATTCCTTATGTTGACATTTTCTTTTATTGTGTTCCTCATTATTATTGAATCAAGATATCCTTGTACCACGTTATGTCTTCTAATTTATGCCATAATTGCTACATGTTTAAGTGGCCTAATATTTTCCTAATTTCTCCTTAAATCCCATAATTAATTACTACTTGTCATAATTTATTTTCCTCATTGAATCATAATTTATGTGTATTTGTTGTCTTATGAATTCATATTAACTGTTGCATCTGTTAGAGTAAATTTTATTTGGAAGAACTATTGATATAGTGAAATGGGGAGCGGGTGGTATGCCTACCACGAGATTTGATGAAATGGGAGCGGGTGGTACGCCTACCAAGGAATATTGAGAGATGGGATCGGGTTGCTCGCCTGCAACAAGATGTGTACGTACAGTGAAAGGGAGCACTGGCGTAACTCGTAAAATTGTTGTCATGTGACTAGGAGTCATGGGTTCAAGCTGTGAAAACAATCTCTTGCAAAAATGTAGGGTAAGACTGCATACAATAGATCCTTATTGTCCGGCCCTTGCGCGTAGTGAAAACTTAGTGCACTGAGTTGTCTCTTTTTAAATGAGTAGTCGAATTCCATACATATAGGGGAAGGTTCTAGTGTAGCCACAATCTGTGGAATAGACTTCTAACTACTACTGAATGATGAATTTTGATTATTCAAATCATCATTTAAACAATAAGTATTTATACTAGATAATATTATATGCTTTTATTACCAGAAAAAACCTGCTTCTTCGTTTCTCTCGGCGCACGTTAGTAAACGTACGCCGAGCTTGTATCAATGGCGAGAGGGAGAGTCAGAGGTAGAGGATGACCTCAGAAGATTCCGCTAACAGCTATTCAGAGAGTGATAACAACTATAAACCAGCCATCTAAGGAGAAATCAGTCTCCATGGCCTCATCTGCGCAGAGTGTCGATCCGCCAGTCGAAGATGAGAATGAGGCAACCAGGATGACATCGCAACAACTATTGTGTAAAAGGAGCCGGAACCTACCCAGCTTCGATTGAAGCAGTTTCAGATACGATGAAGAGGATAACCAACGAAATTGCATACATGCAGAAGTCATTGCAGGTCCAAATCCAATAAGTGAAGGAAGTAGCGAAGAAATCAGAGGAAATTACAAGTAGGACTAAGATACCAAAACAGAACTGGGATAACCTTTTTCAGAAAAATAGAATTGCATCTAATGGCATGGCTCTAGAATGCATACCTCCGGTAATGGTCTATGTTCAACCAATAGTGCAACTGAACAAATCAGAGGTGGAGGAGGAAGAGAAAAAGTGGAAATGTGCGTTAATTGTGTGTATCTAGGGGACGGTCCTAGTTTCAATGCGATGAAGAGGTTCATTAACCTCCATTGGGTGCATGTATAGGAGTCAGACTTGTTTTATCACGAGGAAGGGTACTACATAGTCAAGTTCAGAAAAATTGATGATGCTAAGGAAATCCTATGTGCAGGACCTTACTCTATAGCAAACAGACCCATGATCCTTAAGCAATGGTCTCCAGATTTTGATTTCACATAGGAATTCCCTGTTGATATCCATCTATGGGTAAAGTTCCCTAAGCTTCCCATGTCTTGTTGGGGAATGACATCACTAAGCAAAATTGCAAGTGTCTTAGGGAAGCCTATCTTTGCGGATGAATGCACAACCAAACAAACTAGAGTATCATATGCTCGAATGCTTATAAAGATGAATGTTAATGAACTACCGAGAGAAATATGGTTAATGGATACAAATGGGAGGAAATTTCTTCAAGAAATAGTTTATGACTGGAAACCTTCTTATTGTGAAAAATGTCAAATTATTGGTCATAGTTGCTTGGCCCAAATGAAGCTAAATGCACACCAACCTACTCAAGTGAAGAAGGCAAAAGTGACTCAGGAATGGAGAACCAAGGCTCCAGTACAAACTGGTACTAGCCAGAATGAGGTACCAAGTCAACAGAGTGGTGCAAATGAGGCAAGTCAGAGGAATGAGATCCATAAAGAGCCTAATGAATCTCCAACACTGGTAACAGAGAAGACAAAACAGGAAGAGAAAGGGAAGAAAGTTCAGAGCCCAAAATTCAACCTCATCAACATTCCACCTTGCTCCCCTATTGTTGTTAGCAATCATTTTGAAGCAGTCTCCACTAGTAGGCCTGAGATCCCACCAGGGGATAGAGGTGGACCAAGCATCTACCAATGAATTGGTTATTCTGGAACATTAGAGGTGAAGGTATAAACAAAAAGAAGTTAGGGAGTATATAAGGAGAAATAAAGTAAACCTTGTTGGTTTGGTAGAAACTAAGGTTAAGGAAACAAATGCAAGAAGAATTGCTAATCTGCTGGCTCCTGGTTGGGGTTCTCTAACAAATTATAATGGTGTTATAAATGGTATAGTGTGGATCTTATGGGACACAAAGATGTTCACAGTTGCTGGTATCCAGGAGGAGGCTCAATTGATATACTACAGAGTCAGAAGCATTAATGGGGATGTCACTTGCTATCTCACTGTGGTATATGGGCATAATGGGTTGGAGCAAATAAGATCTATATGGATACATCTGCAGGATTACTCAGCAACTATAAATGAAGCATGGTTAGTTGCTGGAGATTTTGATGTTGTGTTATATGCCAAGGATAGACAGTCAAGCAATCTTGTCAAATAATAAGAGACTCAAGAGTTTAGTCAATGCATACAATAGGCTAGGCTTTCAGAACTAACTTGGAAGGGTAATTACTTCACCTGGACAAACAAGTAGACAGGAACTGATAGAGTCTGCAGTAGACTGGATAGAGTATTTGGTAACTATGAGTGGATGATCAAGTGGAGCCATGTGGAAACAGTATATGAACAACCTCTAATCTCTGACCATAATCCAATGATAGAAACACTGGCAGCAATTACTAGGAAAGGTAAGATACCTTTCAAATTTTTCAATGCATGGACTGAGCATGAGGACTTTCAGCAGTTGGTGGAAGATAACTACCACTATAACAATCTGGGATCTACGAAATTAGTATGGACTAAATTCAAAGCATTGAAAGGTCCCCTAAAGACTTTAAATATTAAAGAGTTTAGGAACATTACTCAGAGAATTGACCATAGCAGACAGGAACTGAAAGACATACAGAAACAAATGGTATTGTCATACACTGATGAGTTGCAGCAAAAAGAAAAAGAGATAGTATTGAAGCTGGAAAGATGGTCCTTGATTGAAGAAAGTATACTATAGCAGAAGGCTAGAGCAAAATGGATTCAACTTGGAGACTCTAATAACAAATATTTTTCTGCTGTCCTAAAAGAAAGAACTCAATATAAGCAGATCACAAAACTCACTACAGCAATGGCAGTTAAAGTTAATACACTTGCAGACATTAAAAGGGAGATCATTGGTTTCTAAAAGTCATTAATGGGTTCATCAGCTACTTCCCTTCCAGCCATAAACAGAATGTATATGGCTAATGGCCCTACCCAAACACAGCAACAGAGAAGGGAGTTATGTGCTGATATTATTGATCTTGAAATTGTGGAGAGCCTAAAAGCAATTGGGGATGATAAAGCTCCAGGAATTGATGGCTACAATGCAGTATTCTTCAAGAAGTCCTGGAACATTATTGGCAAGTAGGTCATAAGTGTAGTCAAGGAGTTCTTCCAAACAACCAAGATGTATAAGCCAATAAATTGTGCCACTATTACCTTAATCATTAAAGTCTCCAGTCTAACCACAGTTAAAGAGTATAGACCAATTGCATGTTGCTCAGTACTATACAAAATGATTTCTAAAATCCTGGCCAACAGACTACAGAAGCTCATGCCTAGTAGCATTTGTGAGTCTCAAGCAGGTTTCATTCTAGGCAGGAAGATTGCTGATAATGTCATCTTGGCGCATGAGTTGATCAAAAAATATACCAGAGCCCATGTGACTCCCAGATGCATGATAAAAATCAAACTCCAGAAAGCTTATGATTCTGTTGAGTGGATCTTCTTACAACAAGTAATGGAGGGGATGGGCTTCCCAACCAGGTTCACTAACTGGATCATGGAATGTATCCAAACTGTAAGCTTTACAGTGTTGATTAATGGGGAAACAACAGAACCATTTGTAGCTGCTAAAGGCCTCAGGCAATGAGATCCATTATCCCCATTCTTATTTGCAATAGTCATGGAGTACCTTAGCAGATCACTGGCTGAACTAAGGAAAGATCAAGCTTTTCAATATCATCCTAGATGTAAAAAATTGGGCATTACTCACATAAGCTTTGCTGATGATCTACTCTTATTTGCTAAAGGAGATATCAAGTCTGTCATAGCCATGTTCCAGTAGTTTTCTCAATTTACTGATGCTTCAGGACTCAAAGCTAATCTGGGCAAAAGCTCAGTATATTTTGGAGGGATTAAACAAGAAGTGCAATAGCAGATTATTGACCACCTTGTCTATGTTCATGGAGAATTACCTTTCAAATACCTGGGCATTCCTCTATCCACCAAGAATATGTCACTGATTCAATGGCAACCATTAGTGGAAAAGATCACTGCTAGGATCACATCATGGACTGCGAAGAAACTGTCCTATGTTGGGACTTGTCCAATCTGTGGTGTTTGGAATACAAACATACTGGGGTCAACTCTTCATCATTCCAACTAAAATGCTGAAGCTAATTGAAGCGATCTGTAGAAGCTTCATCTGGTTTGGATCAAATGTCATCACTAAAAAAGCTTATGTATCTTGGGAAAGAATGTGTACTCCTAAATCAGCTGGTGGATTGAATCTTACTAACTATCTCTATGGAACAAGGCTTCAATTGCTAAGCTCTGCTGGGATATAGCTCACACGAAAGACATTCTGTGGATAAAATGGATACATGATGTCTATATAAAGCTGCACCAATTAGAGAACATGCCAGTTCCCAGGCAGGCTAGTTGGATGGTTAGAAGGATCATAGCAGCAAGAGATGTGTTGCAACAATACCAAGGCCTCAATATGCAAATGTGCTCCATCGGGCAGATTTATCTACTACAGATAGGACAATTGCCGAGAGTCTCTTGGAAGACCTTAACTGTCCAGAACTATGCCAAACCCAAAGCTGTGTTCAACCTATGGTTAGTACTTCATGACAGACTTCTAACCAATGATAGGCTAACACAATGGGAAATTAACATAGACCAGAATTGTGTGCTGTGCCAAAACCATGCAGAAACCAGAGACCATTTATTTCTTTCTTGCCCATATTCAACAGACCTATGGGAGCAAACAATGACTTGGATTCAAGAGGACCATCCCAGAATACAAAATTGGGACCAGAAACTCCAGTGGATAATTAACAAAGCTAAAGGAAAGTCTTGTAGAGCCAACATTTTCAAAATGGTGACTGCAGAATTATGCTATGCTCTGTGGCTGGAGAGAAACTCGCGTATATTTGAGAATGACTTTCGCAGCAGCGAAATTTTAGTCAGGGAACTAGCCTATATATGTAGTGTTAGAGGAACTCCTAAAGTTAGACAACAGATGAAGCAATTTCTCTTGTAAATATAGTTAAGGTATAGTTACATGGATAGTTGTGTTTAAATAGATATGATGAGATAGTCAGCTGCGTATAAGCTGGACTATGATAGTGTATTGCAACATCTTTGGTGATTAATAAAATTCTTAGTTACCAAAAAATATGTTATATGCTTTCGTAGAACTATATATATATAAAATTTATTTTTTATATTTTAATTACATAAAACAAAAAACTAATAAAAGTCTCTTACAATAAATATATAAGTTTATTTTTGTCTTTAAAATAATTACAAAACCTTGGTACAATTCTTTTTGGTAATTTGACATTTAAAACTTTTTAGAAAGATCGGCCAAACACAATTTATTTATCAAATGTTGCAAAAAGTACTTCTTAAATAAATTGTTCATACACAAGTTGTTTTTTTTTTAAAAGTGCTTTTGATCAAAACATTTCTAAAAAAAATATTTTTTAGAATAAGAAGTTTTCAACAGCTTGGTCAAACACGCTCTCATAAGAACATCACAAAACAAAACTATTCTCAAACGTGAAAAAGAATAACAAATTATAGAAGTGTGAGTAAACTTATAAGTTAGTCAAAAGCTAATAAATATTTTTTAATTTTTCTGCGGGTAAGCACGAAATCCATATAAGTTGTGTGTTTATAAGCCAATATTAGTTTAAATCTATACTCAAACTTATTGTTATTTAGCTTATAAGAATTTTCAACTGACCAAAATATTTATGTTTTATACATATATCTTTTGTAATCTATGAAATACGCCTAAAAAATCCTAACTACATATGTATTCAAGTTTCGTCCTTTTGTCCTTTTCCTAATGAAAATATTACTGTAAATAGTTTAAACGACGTTTTAATTAATTCTATAAAAATAATGCTTACCAACGTTCTTTTAGCCAACAAATATAAACTGTGTATTATCAATTTTAACACTCAAAAAATAATTTTCAACAATTAATACTTATTAACTACTTTCATTTACCTAATTAGACGTACTTGATAACTTACTTCTTCTTTCTTCCCTTTTTTCTCTCGGTCAAGGGTGGATCTAGTCTTAAATATCAGCTTTCGTGAACCTAATAGTTTTTTCCTAATCTTATATTTATATTAAATAATTTACTAAGTATTTATAAATATTTTATCGTAAAATCAAAATATGTAAATTAAAATCGTTATAGAAAACCATAAATTTTAAATTTCCGCTTCTACACGGGGTTTATTGAAAATTAATCAACGAACATATTTAAAAAGATTAACAGCTGTCTACTGCAAACCAAGCTGTTTCATTAATCGTTGATAACATTTTGGACTCCACGTTTCCAGATTTGTTTATACTAATTTCTTTTTTGCTCGTTGAAAAATATAATAATTTCGTTTGTTCGAACTCATTTATATTATTTTGTAGTAATAAATTGATAGTCAAGTGTAAAATTTGTTAGTTAACCAACCAGGATTGTTGTGTGGTGGTAAGTACCTCTTCATCCTTAACTAGAGGTCTCGGGTTCGAATCTATGGTTATATAGTCGCCTTTGTTAGGAGCATTTTACCGGGATTTTCCGACGTGAATGCGGATTCAGTCGGGCCCTACCGGACACCGGATGAGAAACTAAAAAATATACTTGCTCCTTATAATTATCATAAATAGAATATTTTTACTATATATCACTTTATTTTTATTTTATTTTTTAACTGGAAAAATATGATCAGTAAGTAACCAACTCAAAAGTACTTCTTGAATCGTAGCATACGGCCCATGACCTCCTGGAATCTCAGTTCCATCATAAAGCCTGTCGGGGTAGGCTCACCTGCGGGCACCTCATCCTGCTCCTCGATAATAGGATCTCCTGCGAGATCTACTAGTGGTACTACTGAAATAACTTCTGGGACGCCCTCGTCCCCTACCATGGGCTGGTGCCCTTCCATGGCCTCTGCCTCGGCCTCTAGTAATGGGGGGAACAGCTCCGCCCGAGTATGGAACATCAGCCGTGCGTGTCCTCACCATCTGTGAGAGAATAGAAGAGGAAAATTTAATGTACCAACCATTGCACGATAGGAAATTAATAAAGTGTATTTTATGAGTCATGATGGCACCCAACACCATTGCTGGGCAAGCCCAAGCGAAAATTACTAGACAAGTCCTCATTTTACATTTACTAATTAATTGCGAAAATTCCTTAAAGTAATATTTGAACGAAGCAATAACCAATAACGTGTCAAAATAATTATACAAATCCCCAAAATAGAAGTCTACCAATGTGTGTGCCAAGACATGGTATCACAAGTTGTGGGCAACTAGTAGAATATACAAAAGAATCAATCTATCCTACTGCCCGAAATAGAGTAGACAGCAAAAATAATAAGAAAGACTTCTTCAAGCGGATGAACGACATGGGAAAGGAAAGCATCTCACCTTGGAAGTCTCAAAATCTGCTTAGGGATGTGTCCCAAACTGATAGCTAGATACACCTGCCTCAGATCCTATTCAATTAAGTACAAAAGTGTAGTATGGGTACATAAACAATATGTATCCAGTAAGTATCCCGTCTAATCTCAAAGAAGTAGAGACGAATGGTCGACTTGATACTTACTAGGGTCAAATAACATAACAAGGTATTTATGCTAAGCATGGAAGTCACAATTAATCAACAGTTTGTAGCAAGAGGTAATAGATCATGTTCTGAACAATCTACAGTTAACCATTTACATTTAAAGCAATGAACATAATAAGTCATGAATAAGATTCCACATAGATATCATGTGCACATCATGCCGAGGTCGACGGCCCGATCCAACAGAATATAAATGGTGCACTGCCAGAGGGTCGAATGGCGCGAACCATAGATGAATCTATTCATAACGAGACAATCGATCAAATCCACAAATATCAAGTAATATCAAAAACTCGCACGAAGGTGCATTTATATTTAAATAAATTCATGCAAGGGCTCAACAAGTATATATGCTCACTTTTATTCCTTTCCAAGTTTTCTAGCATATCCTAAGTGATCGCATTAGGAAGAAATCATTGAAGTATTCACAAATATAGCATGTTGTGGGTCCTAGACTACCTGGACAATTAACTTCATAGTAGTTACGTATAGACTCTCGTCAGCTAGTGCGTACGTAGCCCCCGTAATTAGGAGCAAATTACTCAATTATTACACCTATGGGGACAATTCCCTCTTACAAGATTAGAAAGGAGACTCACCTCGCTCCAAAGTGCACTTCCAATACCAAGAACAAGTCCAAGCCCTCAATTCGGAGTCGAACTATCCCAACCTAGTTAAATGAAGTAGGAACTAGTCAATATAGACTCACAAGATCGAATTCTAGCTATTTAAGCAATTTCCCAACTCTTAGCACAAGTTTCCTAAAATCCGACCTGGGCGAATTCCGAATTCCGAAATTTTTTGAAGGAAGTTGTTCTCTATAACCTAAGGATGTATAATATATGATTTTTAAGTTATTCCATAGTGAATTTCGTGGTTAAATCTAACTTTTACTAAAATCCTAGGTTTTTGCTCTAACCCCGTGATTTTACCTTAATACTGGTGTTCAATCTACCTAAGACATAATTATTAAACTAGAAATAGGTAGAACACACTTACCTCAAGATAGGGCTGTGTACGGATCGAATAAGATCTTATCTAGCACATTTTTTTATTCGAAATTTGGATTTCGGATATTAAAATATCGAGTCCGAATCTGATCTGAATTATATTGGATTGGATCGAATTTTAAAGTTTAGATTGGATCGGATTTTGGATTGTATTATAATACCTCAAAGTTAAACTAATATGTATATTTCTTTGTAGAAGAGTCAATACATTGAGAAAAAATCATGTTTATGCAATTATGAGAGTACTATGGTGCCAATATAGGTAAATTTAGCAATTGTAAAGGTAATAACTTGGACGTTGATGTAAATGAAGTACTGACTATCCGGTATTAAAGTATAGCATTTATATATCCCTAATAATTTCAAATCTTGAATCAGATTGGATAAAAATATACCAATCCGGACCCGATCAGAAATCCAAAATTTTAAAAAATACAATCTGAAATTCGATCCAGTTCAAAATTTTAAATCCGAAATTGAATGGATCGGTTCAAATTTCGGATATCCGATCCGAATGAACAGCCTACCTCAAGATGCTAGGTGAAGATCTTCTCTCAAATCTCTAAAATCGCCAATGAAATAGTGAAAAAGCGATAAAAATGACTTAGAACCCGTATTAATTGAACCTCACTGCTTCAGGGATTTCCGCTTTTACGATCAGGGGGCCGCATCTGAGAGAAATGGACCGTATCTGGGAAATGGGCTAAAAGAGCTGGGACCGCTTCTACGGTCTAGAGGCCGCATTGCAGAGCCGCTTCAACGATTTTTGGCTTGGCCTGCCTTGGGCCGCTTCTGCGATGAAAAGACTGCTTCTGCGGTCCTACACCTGCGGTCCATCAACCACAAGTGCGGTTATGACAGAAGCAACAACTTCAACTCTTCTAAGAAAATTTCACTTCACTCGAACCTCGTTCGATTGACGCTTGGGGCTCCAGGGCACTATCCAAACATACCAACAAGTTTGAAATCATGAGAAAGACCTACTCCAACCTTCGGAACAACCGAAACAACGCTAAATCTAGTAATCACCCCCTAAAACCAAATGAATCAAACTTATGAACTTCAAGTTCCTAATTTTCCTCTAACGAGCCAAAACACCCTTAAACTACTCGGATTAACACCAAATTTTATAGGCAAGTCTTATATAATATTTCGGACTTGTACCGAACTTTGAAACCAACATACGAACCCGATACCTATGAAATCAATCATTAATTAGTTTTAAACTTCATACTAACAATTTCTAATAATAATTCATTACTCATGCTAGGAACTTCGGAATTTGATTCCGGGTATACGCGCAGGTCCCATATTTTCCTATGGACCCTCCGGGACTATCAAATCACGAATTCAGACCTGTTTACTCAAAATGTTGACTAAGGTCAAACTTAGCTTTTTAAGAAAATCCTAAGGAATCAAATGAGCATATTTCACTCCAAACTCTTCCAAATCCCGAACCAACCGTCCTTGCAAATCGTAAATTAGTTAAAGCAATTATGGGGATTTTTATTTAAGGAAATGAGATTCTAAAAGGCAAAACGACCAGTCGGATCATTACAGAGACATGTCTAGCTTAACCCAGCCCTAAGAGTGTCATGGGCTAGAGCTGGCCGGCCGTTCAAAATTTTTTTTAAAAAAAATTGCTTTAAATCCTTAAATAATTTTTCATGACATAGTTTAATTATGTAAATAACTTCTGTTTGTTTAGAGCGTAAAAAAAGCATGATATTTGAAGAGGAATCTTGTAATTGAAATGCGAATTCTCTATATATCTAACTCTTCTTTTTTTAAGTTACATGAGTATTTTCTTAATGCTTTTCTTTTATTTTTCTCAGATTTAGGGACTGCTTCAATAAGTTTAAATTCCGAGGTTTTAAAATTCAGGATTAATATCATTTGTCGATTTCATCATTATAGTCCATAAAAAATTTAAAATTCCAGAAATTTTCTAGTGGTCAACAGTTTTTTTGGTGTATCTAAAATTGATATATTTCTATACTAAAGAGCAGTTTAAATATGAATAGTACATTAAAGTAATCCAAATTGATCATTGGCCACTTAAAGTAATATTTTCTTTTTAATTATTATTAGCCAACAAAAACTTTTCGAGTTCTTAATCAATTAAGCAAAAGAAAATATAATTTTGTCATATTACATGCATGTCAAAAATCTAAATTCTAGTTGATATGGAAGGTTAAATGAGCAATCTAGGGTTGAGGAATTGGGATTATAGTTAATAGGTTTTTCATTTTTAATTTTTACTTTATTAAATATTTAACAGTTAATTAATTTATTAACTTTTTAGCCCACGGACCGTCGCAGGCCAAGCCTCGGTGAAGCCTCAAGGGCCAGTGGGTTAACTTGGGCTAGCCCAACCCTACCCAAGTAGCAGGCTGGGTTGGGCTAACCTCACGTGCTCAGCCCATTTTGACGGCTCTAAGCTAAAATAATCACAAGCCAACTTTATACTCAATCTTCTATAGGCGAAATGGCTTCTAGACCACTTAAACCTGTCGGATTTTTTAAAGCCGATACAAAAACTTATAACTTTCCCATTTGAACACTCGAACTCATCTTTTCCATAACTAATAAATACATCCGACCATTGACCATGTGCGCATGTATTACACATACACATACATGTCCATCCAGTCAGCAAATGACCAATGAATGTCTTACACGTAAGGGCGCGAAAAGTCAAGCAGCAACTCCTTCTCTTTGACTGTTTTAGCATTCTTCTTCATCAACCATTTCAATTTAATTCCAACAGCCATAGCAACAGAAAAACGCCTATCTCTGCTCATTTTTCTTCCCTTCACCGCAAAATAACCTGAATGTCTTTCTGTATTAGGAATGGCTGGAGGAATGTCTGAACTGGGTCCTGCACCAGGGCCCTAAATAAAGCAACCATTTTCAGATGTAAGTGAAGCTTATATGAAGAAAATAGAGATGCAATACCACTTACAAGAGGTTGGGAAAGAGTTGCAATTTGAGCTTGATGGGACCTCAATATCCAATCAAAAACATAGTCAAATTGAAATACTACACCTTCATGGACGAAGAGGTCACGAAATACTCTCTTTAGATAAGCATAATCTGGTTCGTCCTCAAACTGGAGAGAATGACAATACTGGGAAGTTTAAAACTTAGCTTCAACTTTACAATGACAAAATATACAACTTTCCGCCATTTCGTGGTCTGAAAAATAAAAAAAATGAAAATTGAGCTTCAGATCTTTAAAAATGGTGGAAGGGGATATTTTGTACTGTTGGACGTTGGGAAGGGGGGCTTCACGCTCCTGTGTGTCGTGTTCCTCACGCGAGCTGCTGGTTAGGACCAATTAACGCCACATGGGCATGGTCAATGGTCAGATGTGTTTATTAGTTATAGAAAAAACGAGTTCGCGTGTTCAAATAAAAAAGTTATAAATTTATGTATCGACATTAAAAAAACAGATAAGTTTAAATGGCCAGGAAGTCATTTCGCCATCTCCTATATGCTTAGTATTTTACTCCAAAAAGTTGCCAGGAAACAGGAATATGCTCCACAACTTGGTTTATAAAAGCATGTTACTGTATTTTGAATTTGAAAAATTGGCCTAGAAATAGAAAAAGATATATGTCCTTTGGTTGATATCAAAAAGCTGAATGAAGAAACAAAAACCACTAACGGTCCTTAAATTCTTCGTCGCCTTAGAGATAGAATTAATTACCTGAGAGCAATATTTTTGTAATGATCCGGCCGGTTGTTTTTAAAATTTACGGCTCGATCCCTTATTAACTGCTTCCCTTAAGTTCATTTCTGCTATTTGGTTTGCCGGGACATTTGATGTTAGGAATTGGAGTGTTTTGGGACGCTTAGTCCCTAAATGAAAGCTTAAGTGTTGGAAAGTGGTCCATAATCAGAACAGTATGAAGACGGCCATAGAATGGAAATTCGACGGTTTCGTCAGCTCTGTTAAGCGACTTTGGGGTTGTGAGCGTGTCCGGGATGTATTTTGGAGGTCCGTAGCTCATTTAGACTTAAAATGCCGAAGTTTGAATTATTGAATTTTTCGGTCAGACAGAGAATTTTTGATCCGAGTGTCGGAATGGAATTCCGGAAGTTGATGTAGCACCGTCATGTTATTTGGGATATCTGTGCAAAATTTCAAGTCAATCGGACGTGTTTTTTTAGGTTTTTGATCGAAAGCGTGTTTTGTTGAAATTTGAAGTGCTTAGGTTCAAATCATTAGTTAATTCGATTTTCCGGCAATTTTTAGGTGGTTTATGGATTGGTTCAAGTTTGAATGATGATATGAGATGTGTCCGTAAGTTTGGTTGAGGTCTGGGGGGCCTCGGGTGTATTTTGGATGCCCAACGGGGCATTTTAGAGTTTGAAAGATTGCAGAAAAATTCTCAGCTGTTGCAGGTTCGATATTCTTCTTCGCGTTTGCGAAACAACCCATCGCGTTCAAGTAGTTGTATCCCTCCCCTTCTAAGCATTCGCGTCCTCCTCCACACGTTCGCGTAGAGTAATTCTGGAAGTGGACCAGTCCCTTTTTCGCGTTCACGTTTAGACCCACGCAGTCGCGAAGCTTTCCTCTTACGCGTTCGCGTTAACCTCATCGTGTTCTCGTAGCTCATGACCCCCATGTCTTTGCATTCACAACCCTCCTTTATGGTCACGAAGGGCATTTTTGGCAACCCAGATATTTCCTCTTTGTGAACACGACATTACTCCCACGTTCGCGATGCATAACGGGCCTGAACAATACTTAACATTTCAAAATCCAAGGGTTTTCTATTTTCTTCAAAATACAAGTTTGGGAGCTCGGATTTGGGAGCAATTTCGAAGGTTTTTCAAGGACAATTACTGGGTAACGATTCTACTCCCTTAAGCTTAAAACCCACTAATATAATCACAAATTCTTCCGTAATTTCGGATTTTTGGATGCAAATTTGGGAAAACTTCTTAGGCCAAAATATTGAATTTTGAGTGAGCATTAGACCTCCGATTTGGGAGATTTTTATATGGTTAGACTCGTAAAGTACGAGGGTTTTGGAAATGTTAAATTTATTCGATTCCGAGACGTTGGGCTGACGGGTGTTTAGGTTATTTTACCTATTTCCACGCCTTATCTTTAAATTTAATAGTGGATCAGTTGCTTGCGATGTTATTTATGATATGTAATTGAATTGAATAGATTTGGACCATTTAGAGTCGGATACTCTTGGCAAAGGCGTGATTTCTAGTTGATTTTTGGTGCCGGTTCGAGGTAAATGGCTTGTCTAACCTTGTGTGGGAGACCTTTCCCCTTAGGACATGATCTTTGATATTTGAATGCCTTGTACATGAGGTCACGAACGCATACTTGAGCTAAGTGTTATAACCCCATTTCTACTTGAAGTATTTAAATTAAGATTCATGTTTACTTGTTCATTTTCGATTGTAAGTTTAACCTGTGCTAGCTTAGAGAAGTATGTTTAGCTTACTTACTTGCTTAATTGTTTAACTGTATTATTTGAACTCTGTGACGCATGTTAGGCTAGAATTTACTATTTTTTGTTTTGGTTTTAGTATTTATTTTGATATTATGAGTTGTTGTTGTTGTTGTTGTGTTTAATTTGGGACTACAGGACGGTTTCCCGGGAGATCCCCCTATACTTGACATGTTCTGGATTGAGGGTGCGGGATACCAAGAGATCCTTGGCACATGTATTTCTATATATTGGGATACCAATAGATCCCCGGCTTACCTATTGAGGATACCAAGAGATCCCTGGTGTATATGATGAGGATACCAAGAGATCCTCAGCTGTATTTCTTTTTGTGAGCAGTATTCCTTGTATTGTTACTTCTGTTTTCTATTACTATTTTTTCCCTTATTTATTCGGTTTAGGTTCTCGATGTTGACTTTATTTAAATTGTTTCCGTCAAATTATTATTTATTATGTTTATCTCAGTAGGGCCCTGACCTTCCTCATCACTACCCGACCGAGGCTAGGCTTGGCACTTACGGAGTGCCACTGTGGTGTACTCATGCCCCTTCTGCGTATGTTTTTCATGTGCAGATCTAGGTACCTCCACCTAGGCACACTATCCTTGAGGAGAGGAGATACACGAAGATCTTTCGGAGCCCAGTCGAGTTCTAGCCTGCGTGATTTCTCGATCTTCATTGTTCAATCGTATTAGGGAGCGACAATATGACAACCCTAATTTACTTGTCCTCATGGACACGGTTCAGCATGGCGATACTAGGTATGTGACCATTGGAGATGATGAGGTATTGAGGATGCAGGGTCGGATCTGTGTACCCAATGTTGATGATATTCGGGAGTTGATATTGGCAGAGGCTCATAGTTCGCGCTACGCCATCCATCTGGGTGCTGCGAAGATGTATAAAGACTTGAGACATCACTATTGGTGGAGGTGGATGAAGAAGGACCTATAGGGTTTTGTAGCTATATGCCTCAACTGTCAGCAGGTGAAGGCTGAGCACCAGAGACCGGGTTGGTTCCTTCAGTAGATGGAGATTCTGGAGTGGAAATGGGAGAGGATCACCATGGATTTTGTAGTTAGACTCCCTCAGACTGCGAAGAAATTCAATGCCATTTGGGTTGTTGTAGAACGACTGACCAAGTCATCGCACTTCATTCCCGTGTGTACTGCTTATTCATCAGATCGTTTGGCAGAGATTTATATCACGGAGATTGTCCGACTGCATGGCATTCCGATTTATATTATTTTGGACAGAGGTACTTAGTTTACATCACGGTTCTGGAGAGCCGTTCAGTAGGAGTTGGGTACTCGGGAAACGATCAGCAGAGTAATTCACCCTTAGGCGGACGAACTGTCCAAACGCACTATTTAGATTCTTGAGGATATGCTCCGTGCGTGCGTGATTGAGTTTGGAGGGTCTTGGGATCAATTCTTGCCATTGGCAGAGTTAGCTTACAACAGCAGTTATCAGTCCAGTATTCAAATGGCGCCGTATGAGGCTTTATATGGTAGGAGATGTAGATCCCCGGTAGGTTGGTTTGAGCCGGGTGAGGCGAGACTATTGGGCACATATTTGGTTCAGGATGTGGTGGAGAAGGTTAAGGTGATTTAGGACAGACTCCGACAGTGAAGTCCAGACATAAGAGTTACACGGACCGAAAGGTTCTTGATATTTCCTATATGGTTGGTAAGCGATTTCTGCTTCGGGTTTTGCATATGAAAGGCATCATGAGGTTTGGAAAGAAAGGAAAATTGAGTCTGAGGTTTATTAGCCCTTTTGAGAATTTGAGGCGAGTTGGGGAGGTCTCTTATGAGCTTGCCTTACCTTCTAGCCTAGCAGGAGTCCATCCGGTATTTCATGTTTCGATGCTCTATAGGTATCACGGTGATCCATCGCACGTGTTGGATTTACTTTAGTCCAGTTAGACAAGGATCTATCCTATGTTCAGGAGCTAGCGGCTATATTGGACAGGCAGGTCAGAAAGTTGAGCTCATAGAATAGTGCTTCAGTAAAGGTTCAATGGCGGGGTCAGCTGGCCAAGGAGGCGACTTGGGAGACTAAGCGGGATATGTGCAGCCGATACCCTCATCTTTTCACTACTTCAGGTATGTTCTCTATGCTCGTTCGAGGACGAACGAATATTTAAGTGTAGGAGGATGTAACGACCTGGCTGGTCGTTTTTAGAATTTACGCCCCGATCCCCTATTAACTGCTTCCCGTAAGTTCAGTTATGCTATTTTGGTTTTATGGGACATTCGGTGTTAAGATTCCCAGTATTTTGGGACACTTAGTTCTTAAATGAGAGCTTAAGTGTTGGAAAGTGGTCCGTTACTCGAACAGTGTGAACACAGTCTTGGAATAAAAATCTGATGGATCTGTTAGCTCAGTTAGATGATTTCGGGGTTGGGAGCATGTCTGCAATGTATTTTGGAGGTCTGTAGCTCATTTAGGCTTAAAATACCTAAGTTTGAATTTTTCAATTTCCGATCCGATAGTAAATTTTGGTCCAAGGGGCGGAATGGAATTTTGGAAGTTGTTGTAGCACCGTCATGTCATTTGGGACGTGTGTGCAAAATGGCAAGTAAATCGGGCATTTTTGGTTAGGTTTTTGATCGAAAGCGTGTTTTGTTGAAATTTGAAGTTCTTAGGTTCAAATCATTGGTTAATTCGAGTTTCCGGTATTGTTTTAGGTGGTTTAAGGATTGGTTCAAGTTTGATTGATGATATGGGATGTGTCTGTAGGTTTTTTTGAGGTCCCGGGGGCCTGTGGTGTGTTTCGGATGCCCAACGGGGCATTTTAGAGTTTGAAGGATTGCAGAAAAATTCTCAACTGTTGCAGGTTCTATTTTCTTCTTCGCGGTCACGAACAACCCATCGTGTTCGAATAGCTGTAGCCCTCCCCTTGAACGTGTTTTTGTCCTTCTCCACGGGTTCGCGTTGAGTAATTCTAGAGGAGGACCAGTCCCATCTTCGCGTTCACGTTTAGACCCACGCGCTCGCGAAGCTTCGTGTTTTCCTCTTGCGCGTTCGCGTTCACCTCATCGCGTTCGTGTAGCTCATGACCCCCAAACCTTCGCGTTTGCATCCCTCCCTTCACGATCGCAAAGGGAATTTTTGGCAACCCAGATATTTCCTCTTCGCGAACGCAACATTACTCCCGCATTCGCGATGCATAACGGGCCTGAACAGTACTTAACTTTTCAAAATTCGAGGGTTTACCATTTTCTTCAAAATACAAGTTTGGAAGCTCGGATTTGGGAGAAATTTCGAAGGTTTTTCAAGGAAAACTACTGGGTAAGGATTCTCTACTCCCTTAAGCTTAAAATCCACTAATCTAATTACAAATTCTTCCTTAATTTTCAATTTTTGGATGAAAATTGGGAAAACTTATTAGACCAAACTATTGAATTAGGAGTGAGAATTTGACCTCCAATTTTGGGAGATTTTTATATGGTTAAACTCGTGAGAGTACGAGGGTTTTGGAAATGTAAAATTTATTTGATTTCGAGATGTTGGCCGAGGGGCATTTCAATCATTTTACCAATTTTTGCGCCTTCGCTTTAAATTTAATAGTGGAATCAATTTCTTGCGATGTTATTTACGATATGTAATTGAATTGAATAGATTTGTGCCATTTGGAGTTGGATACTCGTGGCAAAGGTGTGATTTCTAGTTAATTTTTGGTACTGGTTTGAGATAAGTGGCTTGTCTAACCTTGTGTGGGAGACCTTTACCCTTAGGACATGATCTTTTATATTTGAATGCAATCGTACGTGAGGTGACGAGCGCATACGTGAGATAATTGTTTTAAACCCATTTCTACTTGACGTATTTAAATTGAGATTCATGTTTACTTGTTCATTTAAGATTGCAAGTTTAACCTGTACTAGCTTAGAGAATCATATTTAGCTAACTTACTTGCTTAATTGTTTAATTGTATTATTTGCACTCTGTGAAGCATGTTAGGCTAGAATTTACTATTTTTTGTTTTGATTTTAGTACTGCGATTATGAGTTGTTGTTGTTGTTGTTGTGTGCTAATTTGGGACTACGGGACGGTTTCCCAGGAGATCCCCCTGTACTTGACATGTTCTTGATTGAGGGTACGGGATACCAAAAGATCCCTAGCACATGTATTTCTATATATTGGAATACTAAGAGATCCCCGGCTTACCTATTAAGGATACCAAGAGATTCCTGGCGTATATGATGAGGATACCAAGAGATCCCCGTATATTATTTCTTGTTGTGAGCAGTATTCCTTGTAATGTTACCTCTGTTTTCTATTACTATTGTTTCCCTTATTTATCCAGTTTAGATTCTCGTCGTGGACTTTATTTTAATTGTTTCCGTTATATTATTATTTATTATGTTTATCTCAGTAGGTCCCTGACCTTCCTCATCACAACTCGACCGAGGTTAGGCTTGGCACTTACTGAGTGACGACGTGGTGTACTCATGCCCTTTCTGCACATGTTTTTCATGTGCAGATCCAGGTACCTCCACCCAGGCGCACTATCCTTGAGAAGAAGAGATACACAGAGACTTCGAGGTATATATGTCGTGTCCGCAGACCTGGAGTCTCTATTCCATTCCAGCTTTAGTATTTAGTTATTCCTTTTCTCTCATTTGTTTAGTTATTCAAGAATAGAGCAGCGTACTATGTTTCTCTTAGCCTGTGTTGCCCATGAGTTTCTAGGTTCTGGGATTTTTTTTAGTCTTGTGATGTTGAGTTGTATTTTCCAAATGGCACTTATACGCAAGTTTCCTTAAGTTATCCAGTTTAATTAATTATTTCCGCAAATGATGATGTTTTCGCACTGTCAGGCTTACCTAGTCATAGTGACTAGGTGCCATCCTGACATGTTCACGAACGGTGAACTAGGGTCGTGACAGTTTTAAATGGGGGAGGGGGGGAGGCGAGGCATTTTACCTCTGACGAGGCGAGACGTAAGCTCTGAGACATGAAGCGTAAGTCCCATGGATCTTTAAATTTTACTACTTTCAAGAATTTAAGATAGTATAAAATTAAAAATTATAATTATTAAAATTAGAATTTTATACAATATGTCTTTTATATATTTTTTATCTGATTTGTACATAGTAAAAATAAATTTCATACAACTAATTATATATTATAAATTTTATCTACAACTTTCACACATTTTTTATATTCAGTTAAGTACAACTACAATACTATATAACTTAAACGCAAATTTTATACAAAATCTATATAATATATCTTTTGTATATTTTGTATCTGCAAAATATCTACAACTTATCTACAATTTTCATATATTATTTTTACTCAGTTATATACGACTTAAATATAATTTTATACAAAGTTATAGAATACAAATTTTCTATAATTTTACAATAATTTCGTAAATATAATGTATATCATATCATCATCTTCTTCTTCTTCGAGTTTAAATCAGAAATTCGGCCAAAATCAAGTCTAATCTTCACCAAAATACCATTAAAATTGAGATGTAAACTCCAAACCATATTCTCAATTGTTTGCAACAACACCCAATCCAAACAAGTAATGGTTTTCAAAATTTTAAATTCGAATTCAAAGCTTCAAAACTTTTTAGTGGCTTTCAATGGTGGAATTGTTGCCCTATTTTCCTTTGCTTTACATTACTGAAATTAGGGATTGAGAGATAGAGAGACGTGTAGAGAGAATCCCAATTCTTTGCAACAACAACCAATTCAAGCAAATAATATTTTTTGAAAACTCAAATTCAAAGTTTCAAAGTTTTGTAATGATTTTCAATAGTAAAATTGTTGTCCTCTTGTACAAGACATGTGGGAGAGGGGGAGGGGTGGTATGTGGAGAGAGAAACGGGGGAGGGGGGGTACATAGAGAAAAACATGGGGGGAGTGAGAGTGATTGTAGGAATTGATTAATTATCCTTAAATCCTAAAAATGTACATAATTGGTAATTTTGTATATAGAAGGTAATTAAAGTGAAAATTAAGTAGGGAATGTAATAAAGTTTTCAATAGTGTATAGGTATGTAAAAATCCCTTAATTATATTATTTCAAGATTTGGGTTTTAAGCACTGAAAGTTTGAAACCATCACCTTATTTGAGTTGTGGGTTCATAACTCAATTTTCGTAATTTTATTTAATTGTATACTGAAAATTCATATCTAGGAATAACATTATGGGTTCAATTAAACTCATAGTTAGACCATTGGATCTATCCCCGTTACAAAAAAAGAGGACCGTTGAAACATTTGAACGCATAGTTGAACACATTCGCTTTTCTTAGCATATGTGCTTGGTTTTTCTGGTTTCCTTTTGAACGGAGCTACATTGTTTGAAGGGGTTCAACTAAATACGCTTTGTCGGTTAAGAAAGATACTACGCAAAAGAGTATAAAATTATTTTTTTTGTTTATATAAGTAGTCAAATTGAAGGGGAGCGCAGGCGTAACTCGTAAAATTGTTGTCATGTGACTAGGAGTCATGGGTTCAAGCTGTGAAAACAACCTCTTGCAAAAATGTAAGGTAAGACTGCATACAATAGATCCTTATTGTCCGCCCCTTGCGCGTAGTAAAAACTTAGTGCACTGAGTTATCCCTTTTCTAATAAGTAGTCGAATTCCATTGATATAGGGGAAGGTTCTTGTGTAGCCACAAATGTAGCTTAAAAATTGCTTAGCCTGTAGGTTTGAATCTCATGTGTAACTTGGTTGTCCCTTATGCAGTTTACTTGTTGAGGAATATTAGAACCCGTAATATTAATTTGAAAAAACAAAAGGAAATTGGTATGCAGTTTACTTGTTGAGGAATATTAGAACCCCTAATAATAATTTGAAAGGAAAAAGGGAAGCTCAGATGCGCAAGTTTTCGTCCAAAGGACAAGAGCGGAGACCCAAATCACCGCATTGAGCGCATATATTAATCACAGCAAACCCATATTTGATGCACCAGCCGGGAATAGAACCCGGGTCTGTACCGTGGCAGGGTACTATTCTACCACTAGACCACTGGTGCTCGTTGGAAAAATCCTTAGTAGGGAGCGTTTTCCTTAAAATGGGACCCTGCACAACGCGAATCAGGATATAGTCGGGCTCCAATATAAATACCGAACATCGAATGGGAAACGAAAAAAATAAAATATTTTGACTCTGCTACAAGCTCTTGCATAATTTATGCACAAAAGTAACTTTACCCCTTAATTAGTTGGATGCTCCTTTTCATATCGGAATCATTTGTAGTAGGGACCAAAAAACTTCTCTTTCCATATGTTTATAGGTCAGTAAATTGTGCGGGTGAAAAATAGCAAATATCAGAGAAATTGAGTTGCATGTAACATTACAATTATAACTAGAGGCGAATTTAGAATTTTAATCATATTATTTCAACATTTCGTTTTTAATCACGGAAACCCATCTACCTATTTGAGTCGTGGGTTCATAATTCAATTTTAGTGAGTTTTATCTAAAATTAATGTCTAGAAAAGGTTACGAATCATTTCAACTGTTGGAGCCGTTCTTGTTATAACAAAAGGTCACGACATTTTTTTTTTGAATAAACAGATTTTCCATTTCTCATCAAAAAACTGTACAATTACAAATATAGATGCTGACCATCTATCCACTCATTCTAAACAGTCACTACAGCTTTTGTCAGATGACAAAATTGTTGCTATCTCACTATGTGATAGTATATGTATCAAGCAGTCTAACAGCAGTCCTAAGGGTAATGATCAAAGCTTAACACTGCAGTCTTCCATTTGTGAACTAAAGCTCCTTTTAGGTGCAGGTGAATGGCTATTTTCTTGCAGACATTGTCGCACAACATTTTACCTCCTTGGAATTTCTGTTTATTTCGCTATCTCCATATCACTGTCACCAAAATCCCAAACAAACATGCAGTGATTTCTGCTACACCAATTCTCTTCCTTGCTAGTTTGCTAACCCATTCACATTCATTGTTCCAGTCAGAAATGGGTCGTTTATAACCCAGCCAGTTTAGGAGCCGACTCCAAAGTGCTTTAGTCTGCGAGCAATCGAAGTACAAATGATCAAATGTCTCACGAGACAATCCTAAGAAGGTACACTCCTGTGGAATCAGAATGTGGAATTCCTGGAGTCTGTCCACTATTGCCAACCTCTTATGCAAAGCAAGCCACAATATGAATTTATATCTAGGATGTAACTGAGCCTGCAGTATGATGCTCTTCCACTGGACTTTATGGTATTGAGGGTGTTGGAACATGTATAATTTCTTAATGTTGAAAGAATCACCCCTCTGTAGCTGAAGCAGTCGACTATCCAGATTACCTTGAAGATCTGCAATGCCTTTTATCAACTCTCTCGACTCAAAGATCTTCCTTATTGCCCAAGCAGCAGATTTAGGAACTGACATGTCGTCAATATTGTAATTTTTTATATAGACAGTATGCACCTATTTAATCCACAGACTGTCTTTCTTCTTGGTCAGTGCCCATAGATGTTTTGCAACAGCAGCCTTATTCCACTTGATCAAGTTTAGAACATTTAACCCCCTGCACTGTATGGTAAACAGAGTGTTTCCCAGGCAACCAGAGCTTTTCTTGACACTGTAGCTGAACCTGTCCAAAGCTAGGATCTGCATATTGCTTCAGTCATCCTCATCACTTTTTTTGGCAATAGAAATATTTGGGACCAGTAGGCTTGTACTCCAAATAAAACTAATTTGATCAACTGAAGTCGACCAGCATAAGAGAGCAGCCTTGCTGACTAGCAACTTATTTTCTATGTGACTTTCTCAACTAATGGCCAACATTGAGCAGTAGTCGGTTTTTTTGAATCCAGAGGTATCCCTAGATATTTAAATGGAAGTTTGCCTTCAGGGAAACCAAGTGCCTGTAAGATCTCCTCCTTATGCCAGTTTGATTCACATGTTATGTACACAACACTTTTGTCAGCATTTGCTTGAAGTCCAGAAGCTTTGGAGAAGTTATGGAAAGCCTGCTTCAGTAGCTTAACAGACTGAATGTCTGCTTTACAGAACATAAGTAGATCGTCCGCAAAGCAGACATGTGCCACACCCAGTTTCTTACATCTAGGATGGAATTTGAACTCTTTCCTCATCATCATTTGCATGAATTCTCTCTGTAAATACTCCATAGCCAGAACAAAGAGGTATGGTGACATAGGATCACCTTGCCTTATGCCTCTTTTGCCTTTAAATGGAGCAGTGAGTCCACCATTGATGTTGAGAGAATAGCTGACAGATGATATGCACTCCATACCACCCGGTGAACTTATATGGAAATCCCAAGTCCTGTATCAGTCTTTCTAGGAAGCTCCACTCAACTGTGTCATAGGCTGTCTATAAATCTACTTTAAGAACACATATAGGTGATATACCCTTACTGGAGTAGCCTTTAAACAGCTCTTGTGTAAACAGAATGTTGTCTGTGATGCTGCGACCCTCAATGAAAGCTGACTGTGATTTACCCACCAGATAGCCAATAACTGCTTTCAGCCTAGCTGTAAGGATCATTGTGATGATTTTGTATAGAGTTGTACAACATGCAATAGGCATGTAATCCTTTACTTTGATTGTATTTTGCACTTTAGGAATTAGTGTAAGAGCAGTGCTACTAACTCCCTTATGCAACTTTCCAGTGAAAAAGAATTCCAGCACAGCCTCACAAATGTCATCCCCCACTACATGCCAATGCCATATAAAGAACTCAATTGGAAAACCATCCACACTTGGTGCCTTATCATGAGGCATATCCTTTATTGCCATTAGTATTTCCTCCCTTGTGACTGGTTTTACTAGTTCATCTTTATGTTGCAAGCTAAGACAAGGACCCTGGTGGATTACTGCAGTGTTTGGGCACTGGAGATACTATTGTTTCCCCCCAATAACTTCTTGAACCATGTAATAAAATCTTCTTCCACCCGTATGGGATCATACAATTTAATTCCCTCGTGAGTATATATAGAGTTTATAGTATTGAATTTGTCCTCATCTTCAATTGAGCATGAAAATATTTGGTGTTTGAATCTCCACATGCAATCCAGTGTGCTCTAGACTTCTGGTGTAAGATCTGCTCCTCTATTTTACTCCATTTCTCAACTTCCATAAGCACCCTTTGTTCATGATCAATCAAGCCTTGGTCCATATAATTGATCTGTAGCTGATTTTGTATAGCTTCCAGTTTCTGCCTAGCCTCCCTGAGGTGAATCCTATACATTGACATATAGGTATTCAAATCCTTTAACCCCATTTTTAAGGCCTTTAATTTATTCCATACTCTGTGCATTTTCCCTCCAGGATGGCTTTTGTTCCATACCCTATCCACAATGCTAGGGAAATCAGCATGTTCCATCACAGAAGTATAAAGTTTAAATGGCTTAGGATGTAGGTTCCTTCTTTGCTCCTCACCATTGCATAGTAAAAGGATAGGGGAATGATCTGATACTCCAGGGGTCAACATATCAGCTTCTATATGACTGTACTCCTGCATCCATTCCACATTTCCAAATGCCCAGTCAAGTCTTGCTATACACTTTTGTCTATGATTTTTGTTTATTACACCATGCATAAAAACATCCCAAGCTCTTCAACTGGGTGAGTTGCAGGACATTGAGTGTGTCTTGGAAACCTTGAATCTCCTGTTGCATAACTGGTGCTCCTGTCCTATCATCAGTGTGGAGAACATTGTCGAAATCTCCACTGAGAAGCAAGCTCTCCTGAATAGTTGCTCCTAAGATCAACAGTTTGCCCCATAGTTGCTGTCTCTTATTTGCATACACTAGTGTTATCAGAGTTCTGAAATTTGTACTTCTTTCTTTTACCTCATAGCGTATAAACTGTTCATCAGTCGTCAGTATCTGCACCTCAACATTTGAATTCCATATTAGCCAAATTCTCCCATTTGGGTGCTCATTATAGTTCCAGCTATATCTCCAGTCACTTCCTAGTTTTGTCATAATCCTTTTTGCCTTAGCTTCTTTTACTTTAGTTTCTATACATCCCATACAAGTCTATTTTATGCTTTCTCAGAAAGAGTTTCAGCTCTTTCTGTTAATGGGCATTATTAAGTCCCCTAATATTCCATGTGCTGAAGATCATTTTGTGGTGAAACTGGATGGGCCAGCGTCCCCTGGGTCTTCACCTATCTATAGTAAGGAGAATCTGTTTGTCATGTTCACTGAAGTTCTAGCAGAATGTTGTACATTTTTGCCTTTTGACAACCCCTTATCCATCACCGTGCTCCCTGCAATGTCAGCATTTTGTTTGTTGTCCTCCACTATCCTAGCAGTTTTAACCACCTCATCGTTCTGCTTGGCTTTTGGTATCCATTTCCAGTTCTCTTTTTGCAATTTCTTTTTTCCCCTGCTACTTTTGGTTGGTTCGGTGTTAACTCTTCATTTCCCTGCATCTTCTTATGCCAGCAATCATCAGAGTTGTGCCAAACCTTACACAGTCACAACAGTATTTTGGCTTCCATTCATATACAATCTGTTGAGTGATAACTCCCCTCTTAGTATGTAGTTCAAAACTATCAGGCAAGGGTTGAGATATGTCTGTTTCCACCAGTACTCTTGCATAAGATATCTTCTCCAATTCAGCAGTAATTCTATCAGCGTACATAGGCTTCCCAACCACACTAGCTAGTTTACTGAGGGCTTCAGTTGACCAAAAACCCAAAGGCAAGCCAGGGAAGGTAATCCACATAGGAATTACACTCACACTGCCAGGATCAAATCTGAAACCCATTCTCCACTATTGTAGCACAAATTATGGAAAGTGTATGGACCAGCCTGGAGGACAAGGTCCATGTCTTCACTATTATCGAATCTGAAAATATAGTAACCGTCCTCATGATACAGCACTTGAGGTTTTTCAACAAAATCCCATACATTTGTGATGTAATTATCCATTGCTCGCTCATACGGGTCTTCTCCAAGCACAAACCCAATCAATGCATTGCACCAGTATGCATCTTGTTCCTTTGTATCCTCATCTTCAATTTGTACCACAAATGCACCATCCCGCATAGCATGTGGTACATAGCACAACGACTTCCCTTTTTGAGAGCTTCAATTCATCTGCATGGCAACCCTCTTACCATCAAGTTCCTTAGAATCTCCAGAATCCTGGCAGATCTGATCTAGCTTTGCTTGTGCTGAAAATTGAAGTCGTCGATGGACTTTTTGTGCTTCGGCATTGTCTGTCGCCAGATTTCCCTCCTCGCCTTCGTCGATTTCCTCACCAATTGGTTGGAATTTCTGTGGTAAAAAACTTCCAAATGTAACCGTTTGTAATCGCTGTTGCACTCCAGTTTCATGTGTTATTAGCAATCTAGTATTTCTGTTCCTGCTAGGGTTGTGGAAAATTGTAGGTGCCGAACCCATTCCTGTTGTCTAGAGAGCGGGTTTGTCAAGAGCAGGCGTCTCTATTTCACTATCCTCCTCCGTAATCTCCATTGTCGCTTGGGTCCTTCTTCTTCATCTTGCCATGGCTGAAGGCGCATGTTAGCACACCTTGCTTATCTAGCGCCGAGAACTTTCCACAAAAATTAAAATTGAAATTCTATATATTAAAAGGTCACCACATTTGTCCTAATTTATGTGACATTTTTTATTTCTCGAGATTCAAGTTATATGAATTTTAAAATTTAATTTGTCATTATATTGACATGAAAAGTTTACAGCTTATAGTAATTTGCGTATAGTTTTTAAGTATATTAAGTTTATCAATTCAATTTCTCTAAAAATTAGTATTTTAAAAGGCGTTTTCGGGGAGAGACGAACCAAAAATCACCCCGAGGCAATAGTGTGGTGCGAAAGTATCAAAAGGCATACGCCCAGCAATCCAGGTCGTACACCTGGGCGTTGAGGCGCATTTTTTGTAGTGAGGCATAAGCCCAAGAAACATTTTCAAATTAATACATAAAATTTGCTGAATAAGTTCTTAATAATACCCAAATTCTCAAAAGTCGGCATGTAATCACTCAAAAGTTTTAGAAAGGAACCGAAATATTATATTTAAAAGTCATGCTCTTTTTTATTGATAGAAGCCCTAAGTTATAGTATTTCATGTAACTCTTTATCTTGTTCGCTAGTCTGCTACTATTTTCCAAAAGCAACGAACAATCACTTTTTTTTTGTAAATATAAAAGAAAGCTCTATTTTCCTCCGTAGCAGCAAGTTCAAAATTTAAATTGCAGGTTAGTCATTCTTTTTGTTTCTCCATATAGAAAACTTTATTCTTTTCGGTTCAAATTACTTGTGCTTGTAATTAGAAAGTAATGGATTGTTTTGACTAGTTTTGTAAGGGATAAAGCATATCTATATATATTTTCATTAATTAATATCTTTCATTAAATTTTAATTAATTTTACCTATTTAAAAATATTTTTTTAATTATATTATTTATAAAATATAAAAAATTAAATACTCATAAGGGCATATCCAATCTTTACCCATTTTTGGTCCCTAAAATGGAAATTTTCCCATTTTGGGGACAATTTAATCCAACCGTTCTCCCATTTTTTTCCCCAAACTTTTTTATATCCTTCTCTCTCTTCTATATTACATTATTATCTTTTATTTTAATTTAAATTTTTAATTTTCATTAAATAAATTAATATTTTTATTTTTATTAATTTGTAATTTCCATAATTAAAATAATTTCATAAAATTTTAAATAATATAATTTGTAAGAAAATATTATAGATTAACTAATAATCCAAATAAAAGTGAAGTCATTGCGATACAAGATTAATTAAATACATATTACATAGCGATAAAATTCATTCGAAATACTAGATAAAATATTCAATGTCAACCTCTAGTGTTCTCCAATAAATGATCTATTAATGCATTACAAAGTACAAAATGAGCATCTTTGTCCTTAATGCTTCTATGCCGAGCTAAAAATTCTTGAAATCATTGATGTCATTTTCTACTGTTGGAGTTGGACCTTCCAAATAATATTGAATCGGTGCATTAAGATCGCGCTCATTCTCGATTATCATGTTGTGAAGTATAACACATGTAGTCATTGTATCATGTAGCACTTCCAATTTTAATATATTTTCAATCTCCACGTTTCAATTTTAGCAATATCTAATATTTTATATTCGCCCCTGACAATTTTAACAATATTTAATATTTTATGTTTGCACCATTCATTTTTAAGATAATTATATATTTTTGGTACAATTAACTTATAACAAAATTAGCTTATAATTTACATAAAAATAATAAATGCACAAAAATTAATTTATTAAATTATACAGCAAAATTAAGATATAATATCAATATTATAAAGATAGCACATTAGATATATATAAAGAGATAAATTAAAAGATTAAATAATAAAAAATTGATGAATAGTAATGGGGCAGATGAATAGTATACCCCATATTTTAGGAGAAAATCTCACTTTATACCCATTAAATCCAAACTATTTACCCTTTAATGTCTATGCCCAAATTATTTACTATTCCTACCCATGTGGTTTAAATTAATTACCCGCTAACCATTTTTTCTCATTATCATGTTCTAACGTTTTCTATGGTTCCCTTTTATCTTATGCTACTTATTAAAATTTACAACTATATTGTACTTATTGTTACTGTGTTTATATTAGTTTTGCAACAAAAAAAAACTATTGATATCATGCAGGTTTTTTAGGAATAATTTTATAATGTTATATGATGTTAACTGAAATTAACAACGCAAACTGCTGGTAGATAATTATGCAAAGTAAAAGGTTGCATGATATAGTTTTTGTTTAGAAAAATATCAATCCAAACACAACAATATTCTAATCACTTCTTACATGGATGGGACATTTTGTTAAACAACAGACTTATCTCAATTGCGCTGTAAAAAATTGAGAAGATTATAAAAGCTGATGGCTGTAAGAAGCAGATACGGTAAAGAGGGTATTATTGGCAGTAGTTGGGAATGAAGTCAATACTGAATATCTGACAAACATATAATTATTTCTAATATCTTTTGAGAAGTCATAGTGATTTATTGTAAGAAAAATTAGATCAACCATTGAACGACCTTAAAACTTGAAAAATCATAAATTGCATTTGTCGAGTTTGTAATTGTTTGATTAGATTTGACTCGCGAGATTAAAATATCGATTGGCAATTGTACCCAAGTGTTGAGTTAGCTTGGTCGAGACTTGGAGCTAATTTGAAGTGATTGAGATCAAAATTTTCAGTTGAAAATCGAAGAAGAACACAACTACAGTATTAACCGAAGAAGCACACTGTTACTAACAGTATACCGCTACAGTATATTAATATACTATAGGAGTATTTAGTTATACTACAACAATATACCATTATAAGATACAAATATATTGTTATGGTATATTATAATAAAATGCAAGATATTATAACAATATGCTTTAATAGTATACAATATACTATAATACTATACTTATTACCCGTAAATTCACTTGCCTTTTTCCTTTTAATTTGTTTTAAGCTTTTACCTAGCGTGAGCGGAAAATTAAAAATGCAAAAAAATAATAAATTATAGTATGCTATATAATGTAACGATATACTCTTACAATTAGATCCTTTTAGGTTTTTTAAATTTATTTATTGACAATTGATATTATTTCAGTTTAGTAATTGAATTAAACTTTTTTTTAACTCTTCACGTACAATTGTATACCCTGTTGGTATAACTATATACTATACTGGTATCAAATGTTAGTTAATATTTTTTTGGTTGTATTATCTACATTTAATTGGTACACGATTTGATTTTTATTTAGTAATAATATATATATAAAGGAATAATAAAAAATAGTAAAAAAAGAAAATGAAATTAGATTATGAAGAGAAAAAAAACATATAAAAAAAAGTTAAATGAAATTAGAATAGGAAAACAGAAAAAAAATAAGAAGAAAACGAGGAAGAAAAAGGAGAAAAGAAAAAAAAAAGAAAAGAAAAGACGCATAGAAATAAAAAAGAATTGGAGATTAAAGGAATAATTCCCATAAAACCTATTATGGGAAGGAAATGTAATTAGTTTATGGGTAGGAAAAACAAATGGATAGACAAGGGTAAATAGTTTTGTTTTTGTGGGTAGCTATGTCAAAACCCTATATTTGAGGGAACACTATTCATCCCCATTTTGGGGACAAAAAAGGGGGAGGGTTGGATCTAAATTTCGCCAAAAATTTCCCCCACTATGGGGATGGGGGTAAAGTTGGTCTTAGGCCATGCCTTTTAAAGCAGTGCTAAAACTTAGTTAAATTACTTCTCACAAACAGAAACGTGTCACGGAGTATACTTTTTGTGATAACGGAAAAGGTCTAAAAATATTCTAAGATTATGGTATATAGGTCACTTTTGTCCTCCGTCAGTAAATTGGGCCAAAAATATTCTCCCCGTTAGCACAACAGTTGTTAATGTCCTTCTACCTAACAACCCTCCACACAAAATATTTTAATCCTACGTGACATCCACGTAGCTGTGATATGGTAGCCACATAAGCGGGCAACTAGTAAACAGCTGAAAAGCTTCTTTTTATGGTTTCCAAAAACGAAAACTTCTTTCCTTTTCTCCATTTTTCACATCAGCACCATCTACTTCTTGAGCTATTAAATGGATGTTTAATTTTTTGAAACTCCATAGTTGTAATCTGAGTTTGCTGAAAAAGAAACAGCGTTGAAACTTGGATGGTTAGGAAATTCAATACCCAAAATACTAGAATTCAGATTTCTGAAGCTGTAAAATTCTCCACAAGCAACAAAATCAGAGGAAAACAAAAATATAAACAACAAAATGAAAAGAATAAACTTTGTCCCCATGACTAATACTACTAAAAATTTCTTTAAAAGTTTTTTCCTGAATGAAAAATCCTAGGAATCCAGAAAATGAGGAACAATTTGTATAGCGGAACGAGGAGAAGAAAAATAAAGGAGAAAAAAAGAAGGAAATAAAAGTGAGGGTGATTTGGGTCTTGGATTATGAGTTTTGTATGCGGGTAGTGTAGAATTTGTATAATACATAAGGCTGCCCGCTTATGTCGCTGTCATGTCATAGCTATGTTGATGCCATGTAAGATTAAAATGGCTTGTATGAAGAGCGTATTAATGGTCCATTGTGCTAACGTGGAGGATATTTTTGGCCCAATTTACTAATAGAGGACAAAAGTGAGATATATATCATAGTTTAGGGATATTTTAGGGGGAAATTTAAAAATAACCAAATTTACAACTGGTCATTCAAAAATTTAAAAGTAATCGAAATTTAGCCACATTTCATGTAAAGATAAATCTGAACGAAAACACTGTTCAAAATCCGAAAAATACGTCTGCATATTATACGAGAGTTCCAGCATAAGTATGCTTGAACTCCCGCATATTATATAGGAGTTCCAGGATAACTATATTAGAACTCCCGTATAACATGCGGGAGTTCAAGTATAAATATGCTGGAACTCCCGCATAATATACTGGAGTTCCAGCAAGTATAAATGCCCAGTATAATATACTGGAGTTTTGAGTACCGGTGCTCCCAAGATTCGCCTCAAGTGCCAGGTTGCAGATCTTAAGACAGAAGTAATTTGCTCCGTGATCGAGAACGAGACTTCCAACAGTCTTTTGCAAGGAAGGCCTTGGATCATGCAAATGGCATCGGTCCAGCTTGGATTTGGAAATTGAATCTCTTAGTTAGCGGGGGAATTCAGGACCCAGAGTTCTGTTCTCCCCGGTTGCAAGTCCATTTCAAATTCAAAAGCCTTATTCTGCAGATCAAAGAGCGACGTAATTTCACATTCATCCGAAATAGTATTTTTGTAAAGAAGAAAGGCATTCTGGGCCGACTCAGTCTCCCGTATATTATACAGAAGTCAGCAAAGTATACTGGTCCATCATAATATGCTGGAGTTCGTACATAAATGCACCGAACTCCTATATATTATACGGGATCGGTCTCTATTATAACAAAATAGTGGCTATTTTTAATTGATATGGTAAACATTGACTATTTTGATTGACCAGTGCGAAAACCGACTATTTTGACGATATTTTTGGACCTTTTCCCTTGTGATAATTAAAACTTGATGTTAAAAGGTTTTTACGACCGTTATATGGAAGCACAAAAACACAAACCGGCGTCATTTTAATGAGAGAGCAAAGTCAAAATGGGTTCTTTAGTATTTTTCAGCCAAAACTCTTGATCTTTGCCATATATCAATAAATTCTCTGCCGTTGGAATTGAAATTGTGACGATGTCGAAGGAAAACGAACCAGCAAAGCTCTTATTGCCTTACCTTCAACGTGCTGATGAGTTGCAGAAGCACGAACCCCTTGTTGCCTATTACTGTACGTCTTTTTTTGGCATTTTAAAACCCTAATTTCGTTAAAATCGTATTAAATTTGGAATTTGATGTGTTCTCTCTTATTTAATATGTATGTTATCTGAGTGTGTCCGCCTAGAGTTGAGCAGAATGATTATAGCTAATTTATAACAGGTACGAGGTAAAATAGTTGAAGTGCGAGCAAACTGGCCTAGACAGTACGATTATTAAAAAAAATATTATAAAGAGTATTTATATAGTTTATCCAACTAGTTTATGATTGATTGATTGGTTTATAGAAAAAACTGATTATAGCGAATTTATACTATGTACTACGTGGAATAATTGAGGTGCGGGCAATCTGGCCCAGATAGCACTCGTTATACAAAAGTGATCATAGAGAATTTAAATAGTTGATCCAACTACTTTATGATTGATTGATAGATTCAAATTGCCCATCATCATGCAGAATGATTATAGAGAATTTATAGCATGTACGACGTGGAATAATTATGGTACGAGCAGATTCGCCCAGATAACACTCGCTATACAAAAGAATGATTATAGAGAATTTATATACTTGAGCCAACTAATTTGTGGTTGATTGATTGGTTCAAATTGCCCATCATCAAGCAGAATGATTATAGAGAATTTATAACATGTACTACATGGAATTATTGAGGTGCGAGCAAACTGGCCTATGTAGCCCTCGTTATACAAAAGAATGTTTGTAGAAAATTTATATAGTTGAGCCAACTAGTTTGTGATTGATTGATTGGTTCAAACTGCCGAGGATCAAGCAGAATGATTATAGAGAATTTAAAGAAGGCACTCGGTAGAATAGTTGAGGTATGGACAAACTGTGCCAAACAACACAACAACAACAACAACAACCCAGTATAATCCCACTTAGTGGGGTCTGGGGAGGGTAGTGTGTACGCAGACCTTACCCCTACCCTAGGGTAGAGAGGCTGTTTCCAAATAGAGCCCCGGCATCCTTCCGTCCAAGAACTTTCCACCTTGCTCTTGGCGAGACTCGAACTCACAACCTCTCGGTTGGAAGTGGGGTTGCTTACCATCAGAGCAACCCCTCTTATCTAAATTTCTGGGGAGAGTAGTGTGTACTCAGACCTTACCCCTACCCTTGGGTAGAGAGGCTGTTTTCAAATAGACCCCCGGCATCCTTCCCTCCAAGAACTTCCCACCTTGCTCTTGGGGAGATTCAAACTCACAACCTCTCGGTTGGAAGTGGGGGTTGCTTACCATCAGAGCAACCCCAAACAACACAGTTATAAAAAATAATAATAACAGAAAATTTTATATAGTTGACCCAATGTGATTGATTGATTGGTTCAAATTGCCTAGATCGAGTAGAATGATTATAAAGAATTTAAAGCAGCTAATAGGTGTAACAGTTGAGGGGCGGATTGGGCAGAGACAACTTATAAAAAGAATGATTATGCATATAATTGAGCCAACTAGTTTGTGATTGATTGATTGGTTGGAAATTGTATGTTAAGAACTATCAATGCAAAGTTTTCTCAAATAGCAGGTACTATTCAAATAGCAAGTAAAGGTGAAACAGTTGAGGTGCCCAAACTGACTAGATAACATGGTTATGTGAAAATGATTACAGAGAATTTATATAGCTGAGCCGACTAGTTTGTGACCGAAACGTAGTTGATTGATTGAATATATTAGTGTGTTTGTTGGTTCAAAGTTGTATGCTAAGGACTATCTATGCAAATATTATGTAGGTCGATTGTACGCGATGGAACGAGGATTGAAGATTCCTCAAAGTGATCGTACTAAGACCACTGGTGCCCTCCTTGTGTCCCTTATGAAACAGCTTGAAAAGGTTCCTTCTTTTTTCTTTTTTTTTAAAAAGTTTTTTCTTTGCATTTTTTGGTTCATCGAACAAACTATTTACCAGTATTGGAATGATGTAGGGTCAAATAAAGCAAGAGGGACATAGAGAATTCACGTATCTGATCCCAACTAGTTTGGGATTGAGGTGTGGTTGATTGACTGATTCATTGGTTGTTTTTTTTTTTTTTTGGGGGGGGGGGGGGGGGGGGAGATCACTTGGGTGTAAGATTAAATGATTAGAAACTTTTGGCGCATGAGCTGTAAAAGGATCATCAAGAAAGAACACTATCGGAGTTTGGAGAATATCTAGGCATATTGACAAGAAATAGACATTGAGGAATATTGACATGGACAGCCATTTGCATTTCTTCTATTAACTTGAACATAGAGATATTATCCTTGATTGCTATATGATAAACAATTTATTTTTCAGGGGTAAGATATCAGAAAACGTTTAGGTAGGATTCTTTGTGATGCAATAGGGAATTCCGATATTGTTTTACTTTAACATGTTTTTGCTCAAGGTTGGGGTCGGCCTAATCTTCCGTTTTTAGAGTGACCAATCTCTTGATCAGGCTAAATTAACGTAGATCTTTCGTAATGGTTAACATTCTGTGAGCTTGTAGCTAGGGAGTTACCTAAGTGTTAATGTTATACTTATGCTCTTGTTAATCATTTTTCTGTATTTTTACAGGATAAGATGTCGTTGAAATTGGGGCCTGATGATCATTTGCATTTGGAGGGATTTGCCTTGAATGTTTTTGCAAAGGCAGACAAGCAAGATCGAGCTGGACGAGCAGACTTGTAAGAGTCACTTAAGCTACACCAAGCGAATTCTGTTTATAATTGCACCTTTCTTAATCAAAATCGATGGTCATAGGCTGGTGCATTGTAACGGTAGCATTTCGTCCATAACAGTATCTGTTTTAGGTGTGCTATCCTCATGCCACATAACATGTATTAGTGCTAACTCTTTTTTGGCCTCTATATTCATATCTTAGCATTTAACTCATATATACCTCAATTTATCTGCTGGAATTTTGGGACTTCTCCACCCTCCCTCTTTATTTGTTAAAATAATTCGCGGCGACCTTTCGGCTTTAGTTATGTTCATAGATTCTTCTGTGCAACATATTGAATATGTCCTACTAATTGAAAAAGCATTTATTCAACACTTTCGTGCTGTGAATGTTGATTGTTATCTGATGACTAGGAAGTTGTTCACATAATTTATCTGGGTTTTACAGGAATACTGCAAAGACGTTTTATGCAGCGAGTATCTTTTTCGAGATCCTTAATCAGTTTGGTGAACTACAGCCTGATGTGAGTTTCATCATACCATGGCAATTTTGAGTATTCATCCTTTTACATTACAATCACCGTTCTACCAGCATCCTTATGGCATCTGGATTTTGTAAATTTGCAAAAAAGAATACATGTTTTCCTGTGTCCATATAGCCTCTGTTTACCCTGTTTCTTGACTTCCTTTATTCGTCACCAGCTTGAGCAGAAACAGAAGTATGCAGTTTGGAAGGCAGCAGATATAAGGAAAGCTATAAAAGAAGGACGGAAGCCTGTTCCAGGCCCTCCTGGTGGTGAAACTGATGTTTCAGAGCTGTCCATTGCACCAAGTGGTGAATACGTATGATTCATGCTCCGTAAATTTACACTATTGCCTGAAGCTCTAAAAGGACTCCCATATAAGTCTAACCCAAAATTTCTTGTGTTCATGCCGCTAACTCAAGGAATTCTGGTTAATTGCTGTGTGGTATCTCTAGTACCCCACTTTTTGGTAAATTGTCATGTTTTCATCTAATTTTTTATATTTTTGGAAAAATATTTAGAAGTATGATCCCACTTTCAGTTTTTGGCAACTTATATTTAAAATAAACTGAAAACTTTTATTTAAATATGTAGACCAACGAGTGTCCTACAAGTTATAATTTGTTGATTAAGCATAGTCCTATTACTTGTGGGAGGTATATCAGCATACCTTATAAAAAAAGGTATATCAGCATGGTGATCCAGTGGCTTTGAGTAACTTTTCCATTTATGAGGAAATGCCATTTTTATTTATTTATTTTGGGATCAAGTATGAAGAAAAGGCCATGCTTTTAGATAAATCTTAAAAAGGATTACTCTTTAGTTTGTATCTGTTAAGAGTTGTTTTTGTTTGTATTTGTTCCCTCTGTTGAATAGAAATTTGAGATCTTATTTGTAAAATAACTGAGCATAAAAGGATCTTTGACTGTGCTTCAGTAGGTCAGGAGCTAAACTTTTACATGCAGGATAGATGCCAACAATTAGTTCCTTTCTTACAGCATTAACGGATTTATAGTTCTGGGTATCCTGGACAAATCTGACTATAGCATTTATGCAGGATGTTGATCCTAGTGGAGCTAATCCAGCCATCAAACCTGCGCCAGAATCAGATACTTCCCCTCGATTATATGACAATGTACAGTATACTGCAAATAGCGAGTCGCCTCCGCCATCCAGCCCACCACCACCTCCTTCACATTCTCCTCCGTCTCATCCTTCATATTCTAGTGGTGATTATCCTTCTAACGAAGACCATTCTTCTCATAATTTCCCGCAACCTCCACCGGCTAGCAGACACGAAAATTCTTCTTACTCTCAGTTGTATCAGCATCAACCTTACTTGCAACAACCCCAATCGCACTTGCCACAACACTACCCTTCTCAAGACATTCCTTCTTCATATCCCAATTTCCAGTCATATCCTAGCTTTACAGAGAGCAGCCTACCTGCTGCACCATCACATCAGCCTTCTTACTATCAAGGGTCTGATACTTCCTATTCCACTTTGCCTCCATCTAGCGCGGCTAATTATCCATCAAACAGCCAATACAACTCAAGTGATAGAAATGGGAGTGCAGCAGAACCTGCAGCTATTCCTACTAAAACATATCAATACGACAGCAGTTACCAACCTCCACCAGATAAGATTGCTGAAGCACACAAGGCCGCAAGGTTTGCTGTCGGGGCATTGGCATTTGATGATGTTTCTATTGCTGTAGACTACCTCAAAAAATCACTTGAATTGTTGACAAACCCATCGGCTGGTCAATGAAGTGCATCCTGCCACAGCTGGATTGTTTGAGCTCTGTGCTTGTCTTTTGGGTTTGTTCACTCTTTTCTGTTTTGTTTGTGGAAATGGTTTGCCTAACTGTTTGTACCATTGTTCAAACTGAATTACGACGTTCGCAGATGCATCCTCCGGGTCCCATCATCTTGTAAGTGCCCAAACTTTTTGGTGGAGATTGTTCAGATTTTTTTTTCCTAAAATATTTATGTGCAGAGAAAATTTTCTTCCCCTTTATATCTCGTTTCTAATACAGGAGCCCGAACCATAAGGAACTTTGAAATTGAGGATGTTGGCCCTTCACCTATTGTAAATTTGCAGCCCTTTTTCCTATTTGGAGTATAGAAAATGGATCACTGAGTTTTTTTGCATTTTACTACTTCTGAAACAAACTTTAAGCCTATAGTTTTCCCCCGACTTATGGGATGACATGACCCTAAAATCCCCCTGCCTTGCGCCTCCTTTTTTCGTTCATTGCTTGTTCAAAAGTCTTATAATCACACAAATATTATAGCACATTTAAAGCTATAAGTTTCAAAACTTTTCATCATTTCTTCTTAAGCTTTCTCACTGAAACTTTCACATAAAATGAAATGAAATGAAATAAGAATACAATATATATATATATATATATATATATATATATATATATATATATATTTCTTGGGCGATCAATGCAGGGAGACATGTCAACTCAAAGCATAAGCTTATTTCAACAGAAAATTAGTCTTACTATTTGCTCATAAAATCCAGTCATTTACCCCCCCCCCCCCCAACCCCACCACCCACCGCACACACATTAGCAAGCAAGTGTTTAACTAAGTAGAGAGGAGCTCCCGACCTGTTAGGAGGAAAATTTCGGATTGTTCTAGTTCTTCTGTACATTCCGAGTATCTTGCTATAAACTCATTAGTCTATAGCAACAACAACAACAATCCAGTATAATCCCTCATTAGTCTATAGCGATCCTGGTTTTTATTATGATGCATAATATTTATATTTAAAGCATAACGGTCCTTAGCGAAATATCGTAAGTCTATTTAACCATTTAGAAATAGAGTTTACATTGGACAAAATAATTATTTAAATATATTCCCTAATATTTAGGAATAATCATTTAATTAATTCTCTAGTATTTAGGAATTATTATTTAATTATTTTCTTATATTTAGGATTTTGATTTTAACTAAAATTTTTGTTAATAATTTTTTCTTAATTTGAACTAGGTAAGAAGTCCTAATATTTAGAAATCTGAAATCAGTAAAATCGGAAAACGTCCTGAATTCTTATTGTATAGCCCTAAAATGCCAAGAAACAAGAAACGATCATGGTGCAGTAATGACTAAAGCCACCCTGATGTTATGTGGCATGACCCATAGAAGTCCAAAATGAAAAATAAACATATTTCAGAGATCTGATGCAACGACAATGTAGGAAGAAGTGGTTATGTGATTCTGCCTCCCTCTAGCACATGTAGTTTCTATTGACAATCTGAAAATTTCTTCTGACTAAGTTGTTTGTGTTTGACATGATCCATGGAGCATTCCAGTTGACACACACAACTTTAGGTGGCAGCTTAATTTTCCATATTAGCTTCCAAGGCCAGTGGTCGGTGATTGCATTTTGAGCTTCTGATAACTTGTAGGCTGCTTTGACGGAATACCTTCCTGCATGTTCATTTCCCCTTCTAAACTGGTATGGTACTAGGTTGTTACTTGAGTAGCCATTCAGTGTGGAGAGTAGCCCGACTAGCTCTTCAAATTCCGAATCTTGCAAGTTCCTTCTGCATAGTATTTTTCAGGTGTCGCCCTCCCTATGCTGCAAGATTGTTGAATCTGGATCTCTAGCTATCTGAATTATTGCAGGGTAGTCATTCATCAAAGTAGTTCTTCCTAACCACCTGTCCTTCCAAAACTTGATATTTTGACCATTCCCTACTAATAAGTATTTGTTCACTGAGAATTCTTCCCATAACTTACAAATGTTCTTCCAGACTCCAACTCCATGGGAAGCTCTTAAAAATTTAGTGCACAAATGATTCATGACTCAATGTTTGGCGTTGACAACTTCCTTCCAAAGACATTGCTCCTCATGTGTGTACCTCTATAGCCATTTTATAACAAGCATATGTTACGAAGGGCTAAGTTTTTATGCCTAATCCGCCTTGGTGCTTTGGCAATTGAGCTTCAGACCACTTGACCATATGCAATTTAAGATCGTTGTTGTTCCCTTCCCACATAAACTTCCTTCTAATATTTTCAAGTTGTTTCAGGACCCTACTACTCATTGGATATAGTGACATATAGTAAGTGAGGATGCTATCAAGGAAACTATTAATTAGGGTCAATCTTCCACCCATTGATACATACTACAACTGCCATGAGGCTAGCCTTTTTTCAAACATTTCATCTACCCTATTCCATATAGCTTCTGATTTAAATTTGGCCGATAGCGAAAGCCCCAAATAGGTAGTTGGATAAGTCCTTATGCTATAGCCCCGTATTCCTGCTAATTCCTCTAGGTTATGTACCTTATTTACGAGGTAAATCACACTCTCGAGCATGTTGATAAACAAACCTGAAAGAACTTCAAATAAGGAGAGTTAGGTTTAAATAGATCAACTGATTTCTGTCTCCCCATAGAAAATCAGTGTGTTATCTGCATAGAGAAAATGTGCAATGTTTACTGAATCGTCTCTTCCCACATCAAAGCCACTGCATCTGCTTAGCTTTGTCGGAGATTCTACTTAATCCTTCCATTGCTAGGATGAATAAGAATCGAGATAAGGGGTCTCCCTGCAAGCCCCTTTGTGGAGAGAAAAAACCAATTGGACTTCTATTGATCAAGATAGAGTCTTTCACAGTAGACATGTTAGATTTAATCCATTTGATCCACCTTTCTCCAAATCTCATCTGCCTGAGAATGGAGATGAGATAAGACAAATTTAGTTGGTCAAATGCTTTCTCTATGTCCAACTTACATAAGATGAATGTTCCCCTTGCTTCAGTTGCTAGTCAAGAACCTCATTTTCTGTCAGTGAGGCATTTGTAATTTGCCTTCCCTTAATAAACGCATTTTGTTGATTTGAGACCAAATTTTCCACAACTTTGTTCAATCTTTCCGCCAATACCTTAGCTATGATCTTATATACACTACAATGAGGCTAATTGGTCTGTAATCTCTAAACTCTAATTTTAATGCAATGAGGGAAGCATTGCATGATCTAACCATCCAACATTGCTGATGGTAATGACTCATAGCTGCAAGAATGTTATGCTTGATGAACTCCCATGACTGTTGGTAGAAGGACATTGTATATCCATCAGGTCCAGATGGTTTGTATGGAGAACTTGACTGTATAGCTACTAACACCTCGTCTTCACTAAAAGGAGCTTCTAGATCACCCATCTCTTTATATGTGATATGCCTTCAAAATTGGTATAAGGCCTCCAACTTTCTTGCTCGGTGTATATCTTTTCATAGAATTCCAGTGTTTCCATCTTTATCAGCTGTTTTTCCTCTATGATTTCATCACCAAGGGCCGTAAAACTTTAGGAGATTTTGAGTCGGCCGCCGGAATTCATGCAGATATGTGGGACTATATCATACAAAATCTGGGAATCATCCCGAATTTCTGTTTTATGGCCCTAAAATTTTAAAATACAAGGAACGACCATGGCAAATTGATTGAGGGTGTTTTGTTCTATGCGAACGCGAGGGTTGGCATACGATCACATAGGTTCTAGGGCTTGTGCTTTGTGATCGCAGGAGTGTGAGTGCAATCGCATAGAGGGAATTTTTGGGATTTTGAATTTTGTGCCATGTGATCGCAGAGGTGTGGATGCGATCGCATATAGTAAAATCTAGGTTGACAAAAGGGCTTTTAATAACATTTCATCCGAGCTTAAGTCTAATTCCCACCATTTTTGAGCAACCTTGAGAGCTTTTTGACGGGGATTAAAGAGGCCATCATGATCGGGGTTGGGATCGTGACAAGTTGAATATTTTCCATTAGGTCATTTTTGATAGGCTCGTAAAATTTTGGGAGTGTTGGGGCCGTTCTCCCGAATTCATATAGATGGCATGGAGTACAACACACAAAAATCAAGGAATCATCCTAAATTCCTATTTTATTGCCCTTAAATGCCAAAAAAGGAACGGTCACAGCGAAGTGTTGTCTATTCTTCATTAGGTTGTTTTTGTTGGCCTACAAAATTTTAAGAGATTCGGGACCGGTCGCGCAAATACATGTAGATAACGTGGACTATAACACACGAGAATTTGGGAATCGTCTTGAATTCTTATATTTTTTTTGATTTGCACCGAGTGTCCAAGTCTCTTAGAGCCCCGACTAATTCTGGGGGTGCACAAGCTTTTGGCAAGGAGTTTTCTGCAAGTGCACCATGGTTAATTCAGGTTTTACCCAGTCCGATGACCCTCAGAAATTGTTTCACCTAGTGGGTTTCGAACTTGAGACTTTGAAAGGGAGCAAACCCCACGACTCAAGTCAATTGCCACCAGGACAACCCTCAGAGTTCATCTTGAATTCTTATATTATAGCCCTAAAATGGCAAAAGATAGGAACGGTCATGGCAAAGCGATGACTATTATCCTTTAGGTCATTTTTACCCCCCCCCCCCCCCCCCCCCCCCGCAAAATTTTAAGAGATTCGAGGTCGGTCACCCGAATTCATGAAGATGGCGCTAGCTATAACAAAAAAATATGGGAATCGTTCTGAATTTCGTTATTATAGCCCTGTAACGTGGAAAAATAAGGAATATATATGTGGAAGTGACGACTATTGTTTAATAGGTCATTTTTATGGGCCTGCAAAATTTTAGGAGATTCAGGGACAGTTAATCGAATTCATTCAAAATGCGTGGACTATAGCAAATGAAAATGTGGGAATCGTTCTGACTTTCTATTTTATGGCCCAAAACACCAAAAATAAGGAACAATTATGACGAAGCAATATCTATTGTTCATCAGCCATTTTGGATAGGCCCACAAAATTTAAGGAGATTTGAGGCCGGTTACTCAAATTCATATAAATGGTGTGGATCATAGCACACATAAATCCGATAATCGTCCAAAAAAATTATTTTATGACCATAAAACGCTAAAAAATGAGGAACGAACATGGTGAAGCGATGACTATTTTTCTTTAGATAATTTTTATAGGCCTGCAAAATTTTCAGAGTTTTGGGGCCGATTTCCTGAATTCATGCAGATGTGAAGCGACGATTATTGTTCACTAGGTTATTTTTTATGGGCATGCAAAATTTTAGGAGATTTAGGTCTAGTCATGCGATTCCATGCAGGTGAGTGGATTGTAGCTCATGAAAATCTAGGAATCATCCCAATTTCTGTTTTATGTTCCTAAAATGTCAAAAAATGAGGAACGACCATGTCAAATCGATGAATATTGTTCATTAGGACGTTTTTTACGGGCTCGCTAAATTTTAGGAGTTTTGAGACCGTTCGCCAAATTCATGCAAGATGTGAGGACTATAAAAAAAAATCAAAATCGTCTTGAATTCCTATTATATTGCCCTAAAATTGTCAAAAAATGAGCAACGGTCATTACAAAGTGATGGCTATTGTTTATTAGGTCATTTTTATCGGCCACAAAATTTTAGAAAATTCTGGGCTGCTCGCCTGCATACATGCAGATGGCCTAGTATAGCATATGAAAATATGATGTCACGACCCAAAACCCACTAAGGGTCGTGATAGCGCCGGACACCGCTGTCAGGCAAGCCAACCAGATTACTTAAATGAAATCATGTTTTTAACACTTTGGAAATGCAGGATTTTTCTTCCATATTTAGAAATTATATCAAATTTCTTTTAAAGTTAAGCAATTAATACAATGTTTCAACCATCCCAGAACCCGGAGTCACAAGTACATGAGCATGTACTGATAAGAGAAATATAAATACATCATCCGTTCGGAGTACAATGGACGGAAAAAAATCACAGTACTTGAAAGGGACTACCCTAGTTGCGGCCGTCTCGAATGATGCAGCTCCCTTATCCCCAGAAGCATCCGTGCTGCTACGTCCAGTAGACTACTAAAATCACATATACCTGTGCAACAAAATACACAGCAAGTGTAGTATGAGTACAAAAACAACGTGTACTAAATGAGTGTCCCGCCTAATCCCGAAGGAGTAGAGACGAGATGGTCAATCCTGACACTCACTAGCAGTCCAATGACTATTTATCCTTAAAATTTTATCCAAGTGGTGAATTTATTTTATAAACAGGATTCTAATCCAGATATGGGAAAATAAGTAGTCATACAATTCTTTCACGAAAAATTTCCTTAGTTTTCTTGTTATTATTAAATAAATGATCTCGAGCCATGATGTGGTATAAAACAACTCAAATGAGTTCAAAATACCAACACAAACATGCGCAAATCACGCCGAGGCGACAGCCCGCTCCAATAGAAATATAAATTTGTGCACTGCCGAGGGTCGAGAGGCCTGTACCATGAATGCATCCATTTCACCGAGGCGATCGGCCCGTTCCAACAGAAATATAAAGATACGCAGACATATAATCAGTCAAACAGTTAGCGTGGAGTAAATATCCAAGTAAGGTCTATCAAAAATATAACTTTAGTCTTTTTAGAAATCCGCTTATTAATTTAATATGATTAATGTATTTCAAGCCATCGATGATTTACAAATGATTCAAGTATAATATGCTTTTGGGTCCTAGACTACCAGGACGATAGCATAATAGTAGCTACGCACGGGCTCTCGTCACCTTATGCTTACGTAGCCCCCCAAAAATAGGAGTACATAATCAGTTTAATTCACCTAAGGGGTAATTTCCCCCTCACATGATAAGAAAGGAGACTCACCTCGCCTGAAGACTTAATATCGGCATTCTTCATCCCTCCAAGGACTTAAACCAACGCACAATTGCTCTAAAGCTATCCAAACAATGGCAAACTAATGAGAATATACTCAAATACTTTCTAACAATTCAAATTATACAATTTTTTAACTCCATTTGTGAAATGATCAAAATGCCCCCGGGCCCACGTGCCCGGATTCCGAAATTTCTTGAAGATAAAGGTTACCCATGACCTTAGGAACTCAAATATATAATTTATTCTTAGTTCCATGCTCAAATTCATGGTTAAATTCCAAGAATTAAACTTCTAGGGTTACTACCAAAAATCCCAATTTTTCTACCCATTTTCATACTAAAATCCATGGTATAATCTTGTATTTAAAATGGGAATGGGTAGGAGTAGATTACCTTAACATTGATGACGAAATCCCTCTTTGAAGCTCTCCAAAAATAGTCCAAGAAGTGAATAAAATGAGTGAAATGGACTCAACCCCGTATTTAAACATTCTGCCCAGCGTTTTCCGCTTTTGCGGACCTCCAAGCCTCTTCTACGGTTTCTCAAATCCCCCGACCAACCGCTTCTGCGGAAATAAATTCTCTTCTGCGGTGCCTGGCCAAATTCCCACTTCCACTTCTTTGTCCCCTCTGCCGCTTCTGCCTGGCCGCTTCTGCGATCCCATTTCCGCAGAAGTGGAAATACCTGAAGCAGCATCATCAGTTTCTTCCAAAAATCAAGATTCTGATCCTTTATCCACCAGGAATCCACCCGAGGCCCCCGGGACCCCATACAATCATACCAACCAATCCTAAAACATATTACGGACCTACTCGAGGCGTCCAATCACATCAAACAACAACAAAATCATCGAACGACCTCCAATCCAAACTTTATAAACTTAGAACTTTCTAACTTCTACTTACGATGTTTAAACCTATTAAATCACGTTCGATTAACCTCAAATTTTGCACGCAAGTCCAAAATGACATAACGAAGCTACAGAACTTTCAGAATTTCATTCCGACCCTCGGATCAAAACTTCACCTATCAATCGAAATTCGCCAAAATACTAACTTTGCCAATTCAAGCTTAATTCTATACCGGTCATCACAAAAATATTTCGGACACACTCCTAAGTCCTAAATCACCTAACGGGGCTATCCGAACCATAAATTCGCATTTCGAGTCCGATATCAAAATTTCCACTTCCAGTCAAGCTTTTTAAGAACCTTCAAATTCCTATCTTTAGCCAAACGACTCCAAAATAACCTACGGACCTCCGAATTCACTTCCGATCGTGCTCCCAAATCTAGGATCACTATACGGAGCTACGCCGAGTCTTGGAATTCCTAACGTTCATCGATAATGCTGAAATGAACTTCAAGCTAAACTTATGAAATTTCTTCCAAAATGCTAACTTCCACAATAGGCGCCAAGACGCTCCCGGGTTATCCAAAACCCGAATCGGGCATACGCCCAAGTCCGATATCATTATATGAACCTGCTGGACCCTTCAGATCCTGATTCCGAGGCCGTTTACTCAAAAATACAATCCTAGTTCATGCTTTCAACTTAAAGCTTCTAAAATGGGAATTTTCATTTACATTTAACTCCGATCTCCCTGAATTTAGATTTCGACCATGCGAACAAGTGATAATATCCGAAATGAAGCTGTTTACGGCCTCCGACTGCTGAACGAAGCACTGGTACTAAAAATGACCAGTCGGGTCGTTACATCCGAGAATCGTCCTATGTTCCTGTTGTATGGCCCTAACTTCCAAAAAATAAAGAACGATCATAGTAGAGCGATGACTATTGTTATAAGATCGTTTTTGATCGGTTCACAAAATTTCAAGTGAGTCGGGGCAGGTCGCCGAATTCATGAAGATGTCGTAGAATATAACACACGAGAATCTGAGAATCGTCTTGTCTCTACTCCCTCGAGGTAGGGGTAAGGTCTGTATGCACGCTACCCTCCCCAGACCCCACTAGTGAGATTTTACTGGGTCGTCATCTTGGAATAGTCTTGAATTCTTATATTATAGCCCTATTACGCCAAAAAATGATAAAATGGTCATGACGAAATAATGGCTATTGTCCATTAGGTAATTATTTATGGGCCCATAATATTTAGGAGATTCGAAGCCGGTCACCCGAATTTATGCAGACGACACAGACTATAGCACATGAAAATCTGGGAATCGTCTTGAATTCCTATTTTATAGCACTATAACAATAAAAATAAGTAATATTCATGGCGAATGTTGTTTGGATGGGCCTGCAAAATTTTCGGAGATTCAAGGCTGGTCTCCCAAATTCATGCAGATGTTGTTGATTATAACACACGAAAATTTGAGAATCGTCTTGAATTTCTATTTTATGGCCCTAAAATACTAAAAAAAATGGAGCGGTCATGACAAAGTAATGTACATTGTTCATTAACCATTTTAATGGGCACACAAAAATTAAGGAGATTAGAGGTCGGTCGTCCAAATTCATCCAGAAGGTGAGGATTATTGCACACAAAAATCTAAAAATCATCCAAATTTCTTTTATGGCTCTAAAATACCAAAAATGAGGAACGGTCATGAGGAAGCGATGAGTCCTATTCATTAGGTTATTTTTATGAGTCTGCAAAACTTTACGATATTCATGGTCGGTCATCAGAATTTCATTGAGATGGCGTGGACGATAACATATAATAATATGGAAATATCCATAAATTCCTATTTTATGGCCCTAAAATTCTAAAAACGATAAATGATTATGGCGAAGTGATGACTATTGTTCATTAGATTCTTTTGGATGGGCCCGCAAAATTTTAGGAGATTCAGGATCGGTCGCCCAATTTCATGCAGATGGCCACATAAAATCCGAGGATCATCCTGAATTCCTATTTTATGCCCCTTAAATGCCAATTAAAGGAATGGCCATGACGAAGAGATTACTATTGCTCATTCGCTGCTTTTGATGGGCCTGCAGACTTTTAGGAGATTCGGGGCCGGTCGCCGGAATTCATGCAGATGGTGTGGACTATAGCACACTCTGAATTCCTCTTATGGCCCTAAAACACTAACGCACGTCACTAGAAATGGTCATGGCAAAGCGATGACTATTGTTCATTTCGTTCTTTTGGATGGGTCCGCAAAATTTTGGGAGATTCAAAGTCAGTCGCCCGAATTCTTGCATATGGCGTGAATTCATTTTTTAAAATATAATTTTCTTTTCTTCTTTCATATTGTGTGACAAAAGTTTTCTGCGTCCATTGTTCTTCCAATAAAGAGTTCACCCCTTATGTCGATATATGTTGTTTCAATTTGTAAGTACAAAGATATGATGTCATTGCTTCCTATTCGCATTCCTCGATGATTTACACTTTGATTGGAATGATTATGAACTAAAAATTAACTATTAAAACTAAAGCAATTGATAATTGATCACGTGAAGAAAAGAGTTGAGCAACACCAATATAATCATTGAGGGAAATAAGGGTCGTGCCATGATAGGTGTAGGATAGCTATTCAGGATCTAACTCTAGTTCTATTCACTCTAATATTCTAATGATTCTCACGAATTCACAGTGATTAGTTCAACCGTATAGCCAAGACTCCTCTCTCAATTAAATTTGAATTCTACAAGGTGAACTAATATAAAGCATTGTAAAGGTAGGCAAAAATAAGTTAATGTACTAGTCTTTAGAAAAACGTCTCTCGAATATTCTCCTCAGTTGATTTAATTAATAATTTAACGAGCACTTCGTATTATATAAAAGAATCACTAAATTAAACCGAACAAAATAATACAAAGATAATTGCCTAAATATTCATCTTTTGATTAAATACTTCGGTGAACAAAACTACAATCAAACCAAAGCTCTAGAAACAAATTGATGCAAAATATTTAGAGTTAAAATCCGCAAATATCAAGCAAATACTATATCCGTCAAATCCTAAAGTAAACTACTCCATAATTATGGAGAAAGTTATCACAATAGAGTTGAAGAATAAGAAAACATGAATCAATCCAAACTCGAAAACATGAATTCAATCCAAACTCGAGTGTTGAGTTGAGGAAAGAACGATAAATCCTTGCCCTTTGTATCTTTATTACTCTTCCAATCTTCCGTAGGCCAAAAGTCCTTCTAAAAATGTATTTTTGGTGTATTTATACCATGTAGAAGTGGATCCGGACGGAACTATCCTTTCCAAGCCGAAACGGAAAAACACTCTAAGAAAATTGTACAAGCGCGGCACATGGGAAAGTTCAATGTGCAAATGTTTTTCACTCGTCAGGAATTTTGCACTAGCACCTTGTGCCGTGCAGTGCGATAGTGAATTTTTCATAGAGTAACTTTTTTTTTCACTTATTGACATCCATAATTGTTCCTCGACCCCCTAGCGTGATCCTGACTTACTTTCTTGGACTTCTACTTATACTTCAATGCTCCAACTTGTTCGATTTAACTCCAAATTATCTGCTTAACTCGAAATTATTTCCTGCCAGGTATAAAACACCATTAATAAGTATAATTCATTATCATTTAAGCTCAAACAAAGGCAAAAGTGCAGTAATTAGAGTGCAAAATACGAGTTTCTAGTCTATCATCAACTCCCCACACTTAAATCATTACTCGTTCGCGAGCAATAAAACTACACTTCAAATAGAGACAACCTTCTCATCAAAAAACCTCTCAAACTCATCATGTGAAGAATATTTATAGGATACTAAGTACATATCGTAATATCCTAGCCTCAAGACTCAACTCACCAACACCACATATTTTCAATATCCCGCTCACTTACTCTAACACATATGTCGAAGAATTTACCTTTCCTTTGCAAATCATGTACCCTCATACCAAAAACATAGTGCAGTTCCACACGCAATAAAATTCAAGAAAAAATAGGAATTTAAGATAGAAAGAATTTACTCACTCTCAAAATAAAATTTATGTGCCGTAGAATACGTGTCATAGGTTTGCTTGTAACTTAATACTCTACTAGTTCGAGCTGAGACAATCAAAGATCAAGTAAGACTTTATTTTAGTTTTAATGTAGGCTGCGGGATGGGTAATTTGAATATAGTGACTATGCCTCCCTAATTGCTTTAATTTATGTTTTTAACAATTCAAACCCCACACTTGTGTTGAACCAAGCCCTAACCTTCAGAAAATAACACGAAACTCTCAATTTCTTTAAGCACAAATAATATGAGAACTACCACTAGCAAGGAATCAATTTTTTCTTTCTAATACATACACAACACTTTTTTTCTTTTCAAGGTTCTATTTTTTCTCCTTAAGCAAATTTACTTTATTGAAAATTCCTTACACACAACTTTCAAAAATTTTCAAATATTGCACCTTTCTATATTTCTCTAGTTCCACTCAAAACCCCAATCATACTTCGACTTAGCTTTTAACAAGCTCATAATAATTTCAAGTGCTCGAGAGAGGTAAAAGGTCCAAATAGATAGTCAATTCAAACAAAGGGGCCAACTTGTAGTGTGGTTGCCAAAGAAAGAGGATTACAGACTCAAAGGGGTTAACTAAAATACACATTTATTTTGGTGGATCAAAGGCATATATCTGGCTTAACAAAGAAATGCCTATATATCTTTCTTGACTGAATAAGACTATTATTTCACTTTGCAAATACACCAGGCAAGTTCTAGATATCATCTAGCATGCACATAACATCCACACACCTTACTCACACATTGACACACAACTCATTTAGGATTGGATCTATCTTGACTCTCTAGTCAAAGCAGTTAAGAAAAGTCGAGATCAAACAAATTAGGTACTCATACACGAGTCATGAACTGAGCAAAGGCATCACAAATAAGGTACTCACCATTATCAAGGCACAATAAAGTCAAGAAAAGTTATCTGCAATTAGCACAACGACAAACAATTCTCTTCATAACGTAAAACTAACTACACAACACTTGGAAAAGAACCGCTGCATAAAGAAAAACCAACAGAAATTTTTTACAAAACCTAAAAAATAAACAAAAATAAAAAAATATTTTTTATTTTTTCTCTTCTTCGACTTTAACCCCTCAAGAAGATGATTGAGGATATCCATCTTTGGGAAAAAAGGTTATTTTTTCTTATATGATACTCACAAAAGCACACACAAAGATTAAAGAAATAAAACAGATATTATACATATTTACTTCCCCCACCCCACAATTTTAATTATGACATTTTCCTATGCCACAAGTAAAAATCAAGAGGTAAGAGAAACTCTCCTAAATCATCTAGTCTAGGTCTGAATCGAAGTTGGGGTCCACTTTGCAGACCCGATCCAGTACACACATTCATGCTGAAAGTTTCTTCTCTACCTCATTCGGTATACCCCAAACTAGTCTTACTCTCTCCAGCTCGCTCTTTTAGGACCTTTGCCTTGAATTTAAAGTGTTCAATCGACTCGTGTCTAGGTGCACCTGCTGCCTCTTTCATTTTGAACACCACTCTTTCGTCCCCCACTTTTAGCATGATTCCTTCCCTAAATATTAAGAAGTGATCGACTAATAGACAAGAAAGATTTCCCTAAAATCAAAGGGACCCCCTTATTCTCTTCCTTGTTCACCACGATAAAGTCCATAGGGGACACAAATTTATCCACCCGAACTAGCACATCCTCCAGTATTCTTCAGATATGATTGTAGTCTGATCCACCAACTGCAAAGACAGAGGTATAGATCTGATTACTCCTATATCTCCTTCCAATTTCCTAAAAATAGACAAGGCTACAAGATTAATAGAAACATCTGAATTACACAAAGATTTTTAAATTTAGTACTTCCTAAAGAGCAAGGTATAGTGAAACTCTCTATATCTCCACACTTTTGAAGGAACTTATTTGCAGTATAACACTACAATGATCTTTGAGCTTGACAACATGTCTCTTCCACTTTCCACTTATTGGACAAGATCTCCTTCAGGAACTTGGAATATACTGGCATTTGAGAGAGTAACTTAACATTCACCTGCTTGAGCACTTCTAGAAAACGCCCAAATTATTTATCCAGCTTTTTATTTTTGTGCTTATGAGGGAAAGGTAGAGCATGCATATATTTACTATCTTCTATCTTGTCATTACTTCTTTGTTTATATTTCTTCTTCATGTTGGAACTTGAGATTTGTTCTTCTTCTTTTTCAGACCATCCTCTTGCTCTGCCCTCAATTCACTCCTGTGATGGTCATCATATTTCTGCTCCTCTTTAATCTTAACTTCATTTCTAGTCAACTCATCCTTGTGTGTTAATATCGGGTCCTGCAATGCTTTGCCATTCTTCAAAGACACTACATTTATTATTTCCTTTGAATTTCTTTAGGTATCTTCATGAAGGGTTCCTGGATACCTCTTGGATAGAAAACTAACAATCTGCCCCACTTGCCTCTTTAATTTTTGGATAACAGCACTATGAGTATCAAATCTCTCATCTATCTTAATAATGAAAGCCTTCATTAAATCTTCCATGCTTGACTGATTATACTATGGGGGATGGTATTGCTTCCTCTGCTGATTTTGATATCCTGGAGCTCTTTGTCCCTGGGTTCTCAGATTATTTTACTGCCATGAGTTCGTACTTTCACTTGGTGAACTCCACAAAAAACCTAGGTGTCTCTACCCCTTGGAATTAAAATTATTTCCACTTTGGTAGTTACCTCTGTCAAATCTTTCCACAACATTTATCACTTCATCTGTTGTTGAGGACTGACACTCTTACGTTGGATGATCCATTCCACAAAAGTCACAAACTGATGATGGATGACTCTAGATCTTGGCAAAGGTTAACTTTCTTATCTCCTTGGCCATGTTGTCTAGCTAAGATTGCATTAACGTGTTAGAGTCAAGCTGGTGATCCCCAACACATTTTCTTATGTTATTACTCTTAGTGGACCATTGGTTAGCATCCTCAAGAAATTCATCAAGGATAAAGACAATCTCTTTTGGAGTTTTCTTCTATAATGGACCTTCAACTGCAGTACTCAGAGTTCGTCACAAATAGGGTGTCAGTCCATCCCAAAAGTTCTGTAGTTTCATCCACAAGCTGATTCCATTTTGCTGACACCTTCTCAGTATCTTCTAACATCGTTCCCAAGCTTCGAAGACCATTTCAGTGTCTTCTGGCACAAGTTCTCAATTTCCTTTCTAAGCATCACTATTTTTGCATTTGAGAAATACTTTTGAATTAACCTTTATTTCCATATCTTCCCCGTATTTTTATCGATCCAGTTTTCAAGCTTCGAAGCTAGTGCTTCACGTCATCCTTCAATGAAAAGTGGAATACCCTTAAGTAGACTTCATCTTTTGACACTCCATTTTACTGAATGCTAGGATCTTCATTCACCTTCCCTCTAAATATACAATTGTTCTAGATGGTTTGAAGTAAGCCTTACTTAAGCTCAAAATTATTATCCGCTACCGGTGGAGGTTTGATACTTTATAATCCCTAATTGTAGACTGGTCTGGTGTAGTCACCTAATGCTCCCACATTTTAAAACTAGTCTTAAATCATGGCTCGATTTAGATTGAACCTTCAACCCCCATCCTCTTTGACAGTCTCATCAACAACTTTAAGGGCTGCTTCAACTACTAATTTTGCAACTTGTTCTCTGTGTTATGCTATCTCTATTACAACTAAGTCTACTTCATCATTCTCATTGTTTGCCATTTTTTGTTTGGTCGAAGTCTGACCCAGCAATGATCCACTTGATTCATTCTCTTTTCTCAGTTGTTGCATGTACTTGTTCTATTTTAGGTTGTATGGCACCAATTCCTTTGAAGAGGATCGATTCATACACCAATGGATATAACATTTTTCCTGCACGCAGATGTAATAATTGTGAGTAATAACAATAAAAATGATTCCTTAATTAGCATAAAAATATTTTTGAAAAATATTGATTGCCAGCCTCCAACAACGTCGGTGAAATTTGACGAGCGCAAAACATTACATGAAATTGATGCTCGCTAGCTAAAGATAATATGGTTTAATTATCATTTCCACATGGATTTGACTTAAATAATATTCTGGTAATTTTTGGTTTAATGCAATTCGGGATTATTAACACTTTGATTGAAGAATTATGAACTAAAATTAACTATTAAAACTAAAGCAATTGACAATTAATCATAGGAAGACAAGAGTTAAGAAACACCAAAATAATCATTGAGAGAAATAAGGATATTGACAGGATAGGTGTAGATAGCTAGTCGAGATCTAACATTAGTTCAATTCACTCTAACGTTCTAATGATTCTCACAAATTCACTCGATGATTAGTTCAACCGTATAGCCAAGACTCCTCTCTCTATTAAATATGAACTGTACGAGGTGAACTAACATAAAACATTGTGAAGTTATGCAAGAATATGATAATGTACTAGTATTTAGGAATGCGTTTCTCAAATATTCTCCTAACTTGATTTAATCAATAATTTAACAAGCTCTTTCGATTACTTAAGAGAATGACTATATTAACCAAACAAAATAATGCAAGGATAATCACCTAAAATATTCCTCTTTCGGTTAAATAATTTGGTGAACAAAATTTCAATCAATTTAAAGCTCTAGAAATGAATTTATGCAAAATAATATCCATAAATATATACCATGTTCTTCAAACCCTAAAGCAAACTACTCAAAAATCAAGGAGAAAGTAATAACAAATAGAGTTAATGAATAAGAAAACATGAATTCAATCAAAACTTGGGTTTTGAGTTGAGGAAGAACGATGAATCCTTGTGCTTTGAGTCTCCAATGCTCTTCCAATCTCCCGCAGGTCAAAAGTCCCTTCTAAAACATATTTTTTGTGCATTTATACCATGTAGAAGTAGGTCCAGATGGAACTACCCTTTCCAAGACAAAACGGGAAAACACTCCGAGAAAATTACACATGCATGGTGCTCTATGCGTCGCCCTATGTGCCATGCCAATGGGAAAGCTCAGAGAGCAGGTTTTTCCACTCTGTAAGAATTTTGCACTAGAACCTTGTGCTTCGCGGCCCGATAATGAATTTTTCTCAATTTTTAACGTCTAGACTTGGTCTTCGACCCTCGAACGTGATCGCGACTTACATTCTTGGGGTTCTACTCAGACTTCGAAGTTCCAACTTGTCGATTTAGCTCCAAATTATCATTTTAACTCTGAATCATTTCCTGCAAGACATAAAACACATTCTATGTGCAATTCATTATCATTTAAGCTCAAACACACGTAAATTGCAATACCTAGAGTGCATAATACTAACATACGAGTTTCTAGCCTACCATCAATTACTAAACACAAAAATCTGGGAATCATCTTGAATACTTATTTTATGGCCTTATAATGCTAAAAAATAAGGAACAGTCATGGCGAAGTGATGACTATTGTGCAATAGGTCATTTCAGATGGGCCCGTAAAATTTTTACTCCCTCGGTTTCAACTTAGATGACACACTTTCCATATTAGTCTGTTAAAAAGAATGATACATTCCTATAATTTGATATAATTCAACTTTAAGCTCTTCATTTTACATATTTTACCCTTAATAAAAAGATTTTATAACCACACAATTGTCATGGCTCCAAAAAGTTTTTACCCCTTAAACTTTTAAAATTACAAGTTTCAAAAGTCTCCGATGGTTCCGTTAGCTCCGTTAGGTGATTTAGGGGTTGAGAGTGTGTTCGGAATGTATTTTGGATGTCCGTAGCTCACTTAGGCTTGAAATGCCGAAAGTTAGAATTTTGAATTTTCCGGCCCGATAGTGAATTTTTTATCCGAGGGTCGGAACGAGATTCTGAAAGTTGTTGTAGCCCCATATGTCATTTGGGACATGCGTGCAAAATTTTAGGTCAATCGAACGTGTTTTAGTTAGGTTCTGAATCGAAAGCAAGTTTGGTTATGTTTTGAAGTTTTTAAGTTTAAATCATTGATTAATTTGCATTTTTGGTGTTGTTTTAGGTGGTTTAAGGATTGGTACAAGTTCGAATGATGTTATGAGTTATGTCCGTAGGTTTGGTTGAGGTCCCGAGGGCCTTGGATGTGTTTCGTATGCTCAACGGAGCAATTTTGGAACTTAGAAAATAACAGATTTTCTACTGTAGATGCTGCAGAACCGTCTTCTCTACGATCGCATGAGCTCCAATGCGATCGCGTAGCGCAAATTGTGAAGGGCCATTTTTCATTCTATGCGTTCGCAGGTCCTTCAATGCGATCACATAACTTTTCCCTCTCCTTCTATGCGATTGCATTCATCCTTCCGCGTTCGTACTGAACAAATATTGACGGTGACTCAGAGGTTCACTACCTATATGTGATCGCAGGGGTCCTTACGCGATCGTGTAGGTTTTCCTTCTTCTACTCCGCGATCGCAACCTGTTGACTACGTTCGCATAGACCATTTTCCAGGCCTTCAATTTTTACTCTACGCGATCGCATCCCCTCTTATGCTGTCGCACTGAAGAAAATGCATGGGCAGTTATAAAATTTTCAAAAACTGAGGGTTCTTCCATTTTTGTCAAACTCAAGCTAGAGAGCTCGGTCTTGGGAGATTTTTCGAGGGTTTTTCAGAGGCAAACATTGGGTAACGATTCCTTACTCCATTATGATTATTACCCGGTAATCTAATCTCAAATTCAAGCTTTAATTTCAAATTTGAAGGGGCATTGACCTCCAATTTGGGAGATTTTTATATGGTTAGACCCGTGAGAGTACGAGGGTTATGAAAATGTAAAAATTATTCGATTCCGAGATGTTGGACTAAGGGGCACTATTTTGGTTATTTTACCTATTTTCGTTCCTTAGCTTTAATTTTAATGGTGAAATTAGTTACTTGCGATGTTATTTATGATATGTAATTGGTTTGAATAGATTTGGGCCACTCGGAGTCGGATACTCGTGGCAAGGTAATTATTTCTTAGCGGTATTATACAGGTTCGAGGTAAGTGGCTTGTCTAAATTTGTATGGGAGACCTCTTCCCTTAGGTTATCCCTGCTGTTGTTTAAATGCCTTGTGCGTGAGGTGACATGCGCGTACTTGTACTAGTTGTTGAAAATTCACCTTTATTGGCTTATTTAGACTGTGTTTCTTCGTATATTTAACTGTTAATAAATGCAACGTCACTTGTTTTAGCTTAGGAAAAGCATGTGAGTAATTTATTTGCTCTATTTGACTAAATTGCAGTATCTGTCCTCTTTGTGAGCATGTTAGGCTCTAGAACTTTACATGTTGCTGTACTTGGCTTCTTTCTATTAAATATTAAATTTTTGTAAAGTGTTTATGATTGGGACTACGGGTTCGATTCCCGGGAGATCCCCCTGTTAATTATATGATGGACTACGGGTTCGATTCCCGGTAGATCCTTTGCTATTTTTATGATGGATTACGGGTTCGATTCCCGATAGATCCCCTGTTATTGATATGATGGACTACGAGTTCAATTCCTGGGAGATCCTATGTTATTGGTATGACAGACTACTGGTTCAATTTCCGGGATATCCTCTGTTATTGGTATGATGTACTATGGTATCAATTCCCGGGAGATCCTCAGATATTGGTAAGAATGGACTGCGGGTTCAATTTTCGGAGCTCCATGTGGCATCCTGACTTTTGAGTGATTTTTCTTGTATTTGTAGATTGTATTTGTAGCCGGTTCCGTTTTACTTATTGTCTTGCTAAATATTCGTGAGTTACTTCATTATGTACTATATTTTATTCCTATATTATTTCTTATGTCCATCTCAGCAGGGCCTTAACCTTCCTCGTCACTACTCCACCGAGGTTAGGCTTGGCACTTACTGAGTACCGCTGTAGTGTACTCATGCTACTCTTCTGCACACTTTTGTTGTGCAGATCCAGTTGCATCCGGCCAGGCGTATCATCAGTAAGTTCGGAGCTTGCTATCGGAGACTTGAGGTATACTGCTGCGTCGGACCAGAGAGTCTCCATCCTTTCTATCCTAGTTAGCAGTACTGTTCCTTATTATTTCCGTTGTATTAGACTTTTTCAGACATTAGAGCTGTATTTAAGTTTCTCTTAGACCTGTGTTACCCGTGGGATTCCATGTTTTGGGATGTTATCATTCAGAAGTGGTGTGTGCAGTGTATGTGACAAGTGGCACCGTATACATTTCATGTTCTATTTAGTGTTTGTTATTGTTTTATTTCCGCACAGTTAAATTCTGCAACGTGAAAATGCTTACCTAGTCTAGTCGCCAAGACTGGGTGCCGTCATGACAGATTCACAATTGGTGAACTAGGGTCGTGACAAAATTAGTATCAAAAATGTTTTGAACGATATTGATTGCCAATCTCCGTCAACGTCGCCAAAATTTGACGAGCACAAGACACTACATGAAATTGATGCTCGCTAGCCAAAGATAGTATGATTTAATTATTGTCTCCACAAGAATTTGATTTAAATAATATTCAAGTAATTTCTGGTTTAACACAATTCGGGATGATTAACACTTTGATTGAAATAATCATGAACTAAAATTAACTATTAAAACTAAAACAATGGACAATTAATTGCAGGAAGGCAAGAGTTGAACAACACCAAAATAATCAATGAGAGAAATAAGAACCGTGACTGGATAGGTGTAGGATAGCTACTCGAGATCTAATTCTAATTCAATTTATTATAACATTCTAATGATTCTCATGGATTCACTCGATGACTAGTTCTGCCATATAGCCAAGACTCCTGTCTTAATTAAATTTGAACTCTATGAGGTGAACTAATATAAAACACTATGAAGGTATTCCAGAATATGTTAATAACTAGTTTTTATGAAAGCATTTATCTAATATTCTCCTAACTTGATTTAAGAAAAAATTCAAGAAGCTCTTTCAATTACTTTAAAGAATCAATATATTAACCAAGAAAAATAATGCTAAGATAATCACATAAAATATTCCTCTTTCGATTAAATAATTTGGTGAACAAAATTGCAACCAATTTAAAGCTCTAGAAACGAATTCATGGAAAATAATTAGAGTTAAAATTTACAAATATCAATAAAATACCATGTCCATCAAATCCTAAAGTAAACTACTCCAAAATCTTGGAGAAAGTCATCACTAATAGAGTTGAAGAATAAGAAAACCTGAATTCAATCCAAACTTGGGTGTTGAGTTAGGGAAGGAATGACGAATCCTTCTGCTTTGAGTCACCAATGCTCTTCCAATCTCCCGTAGGTCAAAAGTCCCTTCAAAAATGTATTTTTGGTGTATTTATACCGTGTAGAGGCGGGTCCGGTTATACCGTGTAGAGGCGGGTCCGGACAGTCAAAATTCCCTTAAAAACATATTAGGTCGTTCAAATTCATGTAGATGCTGTGGACTTTTCCAGAAAACAAGGAACTTTCATGGCAAAACGATAACTATTGTTCATTATGTCATTTTATGGGCTCATAAGTTTTAGGCGATTCGGAGCCGATCACCCAAATACATGTAAATGGCATGATTATAGCACATTAAAATATATGAATCGCCCTAAATTCTTGTTTTATGGCCCTAAGTTCTAAAAATGAGGAGCGAATTTTCATAAGGTCATTTTTATCAGCTCGCAAAATTTTAGGAGATTTAGGACCGGTCGCTAGAATACATGCAAATGCCATGAACTATAGTAGACGAGAATCTGAGAATCGTCATGAATTCTTATATTATAGCCCCAAAACATAAAAAAAAATGAGGACCAGTGATGCCAAAATGATGATTATTGTTTATTAGGTCATTTTTATGGGCCCGCAAAATTTTTTGAGATTCGGGCCGGTCACCCAAATTCATATAGATGGTACGGACTATAACACTTGAAAATCTAGGAATTGTCATGAATTACTATTTATAGCTCGAAAAAACCAAAAATAGGGTGTGAGCATGTGAATTTTTCCCTATATATGAATAATTCCAAAAAAATTCAAACAAACCGATTTTTATTTATATTTACAATTTTATGCATTTTTGTGTCATTTTCTGATAATTATTTATATTTTATTTGCGCATGTTAATTCATATGAAAATATAAAAATATGCATTTTCATTTAGTATCTAATATTATATTTTTAGGATTAATTAGGGATTAATTTATTTTAGAAAAAAACATGAAAAATCACAAAAATAGTTTACTTTTGTATTTTTTATTGTTTAAATTGTGAATTCATCCCGAAATAGATTTTATGGAATTAATTAGTTCAAGTTTCAAAATATATTCGGAATTTATTTTAATTGCATTTTTGTAAAATAAAAAATACAAAAAATATAAAATGAAATACAAAAAATAAATAAGAGAAACAAATGAAATGGAAAGGGGGGTTGGTCTTGAAAGACCCGAAATTGGGCCGAAAAGTTGAGCCCAAAACAAAATTATCCACTGAAGCGTCCAAGCCCATACCCTGACCCGGTCCGTCTCTCTTTTAGTGCCAACGACGTCGTTTTGGGTCAGGTCAATACAGGTCGTCCATCATCTTTCATCCAACGGCTCCTAATGAATCTTTATTCTAAATAAAGTTATCTAAAAACCCTAGAGACAGATCAATCCCTTCCTCATACCCTCTCTCATCTTCCTCCTACAACCTCGTAACGCCGCTGCTGTCACCCGCCGGGGAAATCGCCACCTTCTCCGATGACTCTCAAAATAACACCCCTATACCGCCTCGATTCCTCCTTCACTAATCTACCATCATCTTTCTTCGAATCCTACTAGAGGTCGTCGAATAATTGAAAGAAGCGTCACCATCTCCGCCGTCCACGGCTACTGTGCCGTCCAAACTGGTCCAAACTCACACCACTGAACCTCCTCCATCTCCCCATCACTAATTTGCAAGTAATCGTCTTTAAAACACGACCAAGGCCCTTGATTTTCAAATCCAAGATCATTCAAAAAACCCTAAGTCATCCCGTTGACTTCAAGAAAACGTACCAGAGTCTCGTTTCTCACTAGCGAGGAATTCAATGTCGTTGGCCTCAAAGTCATTGAAGCCGGCGAGTTTTAATTGGTAATTTTGATAGTGAGTTTCTTCATTTTCCGTCCACTTCCTTCTTCTCCTTCTTGCATTAGTTTGAGTTAGGATTCTGAATTGTATTTCCTTCATTTAGGGCTGTTTGGTCGATATAGAGTTTAGGTCTTGATTTATTGCTTGTTCAGTTAATTAGTCGGATTGGCTTTCTTCTATGTTGATCATGCTTTGATAATTGTAGTTATTAGTCTGAATTCAATAGTTTTAATGTTAATTGATTTAGTGTTTGATTCATGTTTTGATTTATTTCGGGCCTGTTTATTCTTGTTATTTTTCTAATTGTTTCTTCCTTATTGGTGGATGATTCTTTGTTAGTTGTTTAGTTTAGTATATGTTAATATTGATTGTTAATTTCGTTTGATTAATGGCTTGCTTAAGTATGAATTAGGATTAAGTTGTAGTTGGGTATTCAATCTTAGAGTTTGTGGACCTGGTTGGATATAGCTGATTAACTCTTAGTGTGGTAGCCAATTGACTGTGGTTCAGTTAGGAGATAGTTTGGTAAGTAATTTTAGAAGTATACAAGGGCAGTTTGGGCATTTAATAATCAGATAGAATGTTGTAGGTTAGAATAGAATCCACTAGAATCTTCTAGAATAGGGTACATGTGTAGTTTCAGTAATTGTAGTGCACTTACTTGAGAAACAAGTCAGAAAATAGAGGGTTAAAAGGGCGTTCTCATGCCTTAAAGAAAGAAGTTTTTGAGCCCCAATATTCCCAAAAAAAAATGCAGTCTCTCAACTTCCAGATCTGAATCCTGAAAATGAAAACTCAAAAGCACAAAAAATCAGAAAAACTTCAAAAATCAAAATAAAAAACACAAGTTACTGTTCTATTCAATTTCTAGTTGATTTCCAATTTAGTGGCTAGGTGGCCTTTCTGATTCAGTTACCATTAATTTGAAGCTTCAGAGTTGTTGTAGTTTATTTCAAGTGAATTTGGGTTTGGAAAGTGGGATCAGTTGAGTTATTTTGTGTTTCTGATTGTTGGAGTGTATCTGAAGGTGTTTTCATCCTGTTTTTGGGTGAAATTTGAACTTGAATCAAGTCATTTGGTTGGCTGTTGAATATTGTGGTATCCAAGAGTCGTGTACACTATTTCGCTTCTTAAAAAAACACATCTATAGCTGTGCTGCTGTTCACTTGCTTCTGATGACTCTTTCTTCTTCTGTTGTAATTCAAAACTAGGTAGACGGCTATAACTTTCCAATTTTGTAATCTGGAAATATTGAGCATGAACGTATATGAATATTTGAAGTTCGAATTTCCTTGCTGTTTTACTGATTGTGTATTTTAGATATCTCATTCCTTAATGTCGTTAATGGCTACTGAATGTGTAATTAGACTGTTATAGGACTGTTATTGTTATTCCTTGGGTTTGTTCGAGTTTTTTTAGTAGAAGAGAGCACACTAACTCAGTTAATTCCCGCTAATGTTTACGTTCATCTATTAGTGTTGGGATCATTTATGAGCATAGTTGATTTGGCAACCAGTCACATATTAGTATTAGCTTGAATTATGTTGTTCCAATTATTGGTTTCAAACCTGGGAGAAAACGGTTCAAATTTACCTTCATATAGTTCATTTTCTTAATTAAAATATAAGCAGTACAACAACAACAACTACAACTACCCAGTATATTCCCACCAGGTGGGGTCTGGGGAGGGTAATATGTAGACGACCCTTACCCCTACCCAAAAGGGCAGAGAGGCTGTTTCCAATCGACCTTCGGCGCATAGGATAAAATGGAAAGCAGCATTAAAACAAAAACAAAGACAAAATTAGAAACAAAAACAAAACAATAAAGCATTAGTAAATCCCGCAGAAATAACGTAAATAATTATGTAAACATAAGAAACATAAATACAATCGCATGCAATAATAACAAACAGTAACTACCATACTAACAACCATAAGGGGGACATAAGCTAAAACACAAATCATCTATGGGTAACATTGCTGTTCCACACCCAACCACGGGAGAGGCGTACGAAGCACTCTATGAGCCCCTAGCCTACAACACTGATTCTAGACCTCCAGACTCCCCCATCAAGAGTCATGTCCTCGGAAACCTGCATTCTAGTTATGTCCTGCCTAATCACCTTTCCCCAATGCTTCTTAGGCCTCCCTCTGCCTCGCCGATCGCCAACAATCTCCAGCCGCTCGCAGCTCCTCACCGGGGCACGATGCCCCCTCCTCCGTACATGCTCGAACCACCTCAGCCTTGCTTCCCGCATCTTCTCATCCACCGGGGCCACCCCTACCTTCTGTCGAATAACTTCATTCTTAATCTTATCTAGCCTGGTGTGCCCACACATCCACCGAAGCATCCTCATCTCCGCAACTTTCATTCTCTGAACATGGGAGTTCTTCACGGGCCAGCACTCCGCCCCATACAACATCGCAGGTCTAACCACGGCTCTGTAGAATTTCCCCTTGAGTTTGTGTGGAATTTTCTTGTCACACAGGACCCCTGAAGCGAGCCTCCACTTTGACCACCCCGCTCCTATTCGATGGGTGACGTCCCCGTCAATCTCTCCGTCCCCCTGAATCACAGACCCAGATATCGGACACTGTCCCTCTTGGCGATGGCCTGAGAACCAATCATCACGTCCCTGCCTACCTCGCTCGGCTCGTCGCCAAACTTGCACTCCAGGTATTCTGTCTTAGATCTGCTTATTTTGAAACCTTTAGACTCGAGGGTCTGTCTCCATACCTCTAACCTTTCACTAACACCGACCCTCGTCTCGTCTATCAATACTATATCATCAGCAAAAAGCATACACCAAGGCACATCCCCTTGGTTATGTCGGGTTAGAGCATCTATCACTAAGGCAAACAAGAGGGGGCTCAGCGCGATTCGCCACCCACCGTCCTAACCCTAGTCTTAGCTCCATTATACATGTCCTTGATTACTCTGATATAGGCTTCAGGCACGCTCTTCGCCTCCAAGCACCTCCCTCGGGACCTTGTCATACGCCTTCTCCAAGTCGATAAGAACCATGTGAAGGTCCTTCTTCTTATCTCTGAATTGCTCCGCCAGCCGCCTGACTAGGTGAATAGTCTCTGTGGTGGAGCGGCCCGGCATAAAATATAAGCAGTAATGCAGGCTTTAACATGAATAAAAAACTCAGATATGAAATGACCCCTGCTTTAGCCTGGGTTCGAATTGGGGAGCCTCCCCATTTGTAAAGGCTCAACCTTAATTTGGGTGCCTCGTGGGCCTCTGCACGGGTTGGAAGCCATCTGGAATTCAAAATGGAACTATAGCCCATTGGGCTTTAGACTTTTCTCACGCACGCCTAGTTTTGGCAATTTGCTTTGTGACCATTGTGTCAGGGTCAATACCCAGTTGATTTCAATCAAATAACATGATCTTCTTTTATTTTTATAGATAAGTAATATGGAAAATCCTAGTATACTTTATGGTGAACCTTTAATTGATGATAAGACGAGTCTCCCCAAGTAAAATGCAAAATTGTGGGGCCCTCAATAAAGGTTTGAAAATATTTGGAAAATAGTTCAGGGAATTTCACGGTCCTCCCAAAAGATAATGACGCATTAGACTCTTTAGACACGATTCTAATAAAATTACCTCCTTAAACTTGGGTGCGCATTAATGCGATCCAAATCCAAATCTCGACGAAGTCAAAATGTGTTGACAACCATGGGTACATTGATTGCGACGTGGTTCAGAATGATTTTTCACGTCGTCGCAATTCTTTTATAATAAAAAAAGATAAAAATCGGTTTACGAATAAAAGACACATAAGCTAGCATGTACTAAAATCAGATTAAATTAAATGCAACAGTTAAGCGACCATGCTAGAACAATGGAACTCGGGAATGCCTAACACCTTCTCCCGGGTTAACAGAATTCCTTACTCGGATTTTTGGTTCGTGGACTGTAATACGGAGTAATAGTTTTCCTCGGTTCGGGATTAAAATCGGTGACTTGTGACACCATTAATCTCCCAAGTGGCGACTCTGGATAATTAATAACTAAATCTCGTTTTGATTGTCCTTTAATTGGAAAAATTCCTCTACGCCCTTGTGGGTGTAGGTGAAAAAGGAGGTGTGATAACTCTGGCGACGCTGCTGGGGAGAAGAACCTAGAGCGTTTTGTTCAGGGTTCAGAATTCGAGCTTAGATAAATTATTGTATTTGGTTCTATCTGATTTTCCTACATGCTTTGTGTTGAACGTGCTATATGTTACCATTTTGATATTATCTGAAATGTCTATAAATTATGCCGACACCCTTCTTTCTTTCCCTCTGGGGATGTTCTTACTAGTTGAGACTCACTATTCTGTTAGTGTCATACCTTGAAATAAAAATGGCTTAGATAAGTTACTAAGCTGGATGGCCTTTTGGTTCCCGGAAAGTTGCCCCATGCTCAACTCGAGTTGTCCGCTCGGGTACATAGTCTAGAACACTGATCCAGGTTTTGAACCTAGAATAACGTGACTTCATACTGGATCCTTAGTATGAGCGCTTATTTGCATCATGCTGCATCTGACTTAGGGGATTCAACACATGGATTGGGTCTGTCTAGGGCTAGCAACCTGAAATGAAAAAGACCATCCCGATGCATCCTACTTTCTGTGTACATATATTTGTTTCGAACATGCATGTTGACCAATTTCTGAATCTCGGGAATGTTGAAAAATTGAGGAAAAAAAAATTAAAAGAGAGAAATAACAGTTAGGGAGTTAATTGATTATTTTAGAAAAACCAATGACCAAGTACTGTCGAAACTTTGGCGAAATTTTGAAAAATAGGAAAAAGTGTCTCTTATTTTTGAAAGTTATTTGTTGAAAAAGAAAATGAAAAAGAGTCTTTATTTTAGTTATAGGTTGTTTATTGTTTATTGAAAATGAAAAAGGAAAAACAGAGAGTCGTTATTTTGTCTTGTTTTCAAAAATAGAAAAGGAAAGTAGTTTGTCTTGTCATAAAAAATGAAATGAAAAAGAGTCTTGTTTTTAAAAATAGTTTTTTATGAAATGCCAAAAATGAAAATGAAAAGAGTCGTGCTTTTGAAAGTGGTTTTGTTATTTGCTTTTGAAATGACAAATATGAAAATAAAAAAGAGTCATGGTTTTAAAATAGTTTTTTTATGAAATACCAAAAATAAAAATAAAAAAGAGTCTTGTTTTAAAATAGTTCAGTTAATCTGCCCTAACTACGCATGGTTTGATTCTCACAGGGGCGCGAGATACGTAGGCAACCCTCATCGGGTCCAACTTCCCCTTTGTAAAAATAGCCAAAAAAAGTTAAGTTTTAGATTTTGTCATAAGTAAGTCGGGTGATGCTGTTTTGTCGAAAATAGCCGAGTGTTCTCAAACGGGATGGCGGAAGGCTGGCTTTTCATAAATAGACACCTTTGGTCATATTTTAATTTTTGACCATCATAGCCTTAAACTTTTCATCCCTGAGGCGCTGAAAGGCCGTGTTTCCGATATCGGGCCATTTATTTTAATTTGAAAAAAAGGAAAAAGTTATAATTAAGTCGGGTGATGCCATTTTTTTCAAAAATAGTTGAATGTTCCCAAATGGGGCGACGGAAGGTTGACTTTGCATAAACAGCCACCTTTGTCATATTTTGATTTTTGACCCTCACAGCCTTAAAATCTTCGTCCCCGAGGCGCTAAAAGGCCGTGTTTACAATACCGGGTCATTTATTTAAATGAAAAACAAGAAAAGAATTATAAATAAGCCGGGTAACGCCGTTTTGTCCTAAATAGCCGAACGTTCCCGAAAGGGACGCCGGAAGGCTGACTTTGCAAAAATGGCCATTTTTGGTTTTTGATTGGTTAGCCAACGCAGCCTTAAAATCTTCGTCCCTGATGTGTTGAAAGGCCGTGTTTGCAAAATTAGGTCTTTTATTTTAATTTGAAAAACAAGAAAAAGATTCATTGGTTAAAATAAGTTGATCTTGCTTCGACAATGTCTTAAACCGTTCTTGCTGAGATAGATTTAGAGTATCTTTTAGTATTCGAAAGGATATTTTCGTAATGAACGGGCATGTTTGTGAAGTGTCATGAAATAATCCTCCTCGGCCGCGTTTGAAAACTAGCCATTTTGTTAAAATTTTCGTATAGGGGAAGGAATCTGTCAGTCTGTTTTTGAATTAGTATTTCTTTTGATTAGAATATATGGTTGTTTGATTTTCGAGTCTATACGTCGTCTCTTCGTCAAAGTGTGTTAGTTTTGTCAGTTTTTAAACCTTTGCAATCAAGTTTGTTTTATTATAAAAATTTAAATTCCAAAAAATATTTTATTGTTGTTTATTTACTATTTGGAAGAACTACGCACGGTCTGATTCATGCGGGGTCATGATACGTAGGCAATCCATAAGATTCGATCACAATTAAAAAAAATGGAAAAGAAAAATTGAATAATAAATGAGAAAAGATGTTGTTAATAATGAAGACCGACTCAATCCATTCTAACATGTTTTATTTTGAATTGTGAAGAAAGTTGAGGTGATTGGTTTGTGGTAACTCATCCATACAACACAAGGTCGAAAAGCAAGGCAGTCATGGCTAGCAAAGGGTTGGACACAAGTATTACTGCCCCGTCTAGGGGAATTGTTGGATCATAATTTGAGTTGAAAGAAAAGGTTTTGAGGTTGAAAAGATAGATAGTCGGAATTCACAAAGCTTGGACCATTGGGTGTCCTCCGCCATCGATCCCCGATGCCCAACATTATGCTTCAGAACCAATTTTCAAGGTCTCGGGTCCATAACATCACGCTCTTCAGTTTGAGTCTCCCGGGGAGACTATGAAGCTTGCTAAAATAATGGAACAGGATGAGATATCCAGAAAGCTGGAAGGGTTTAAGATATCGAAGTTTAATTTGTATGATGGGCGAGGACATCCAGTAGCCCACTTGAGAGATTATTGCAATAAAACAAGGAATGTCAGCAAGGAAGATGAGTTGTTGATGTTGCATTTCAGTGAGAGCCTGCGTGGGGCAGCCTTGGAATGCATGATCGTCAAGATGTCGGGAAGTGGCACATGATGGGCGACATGGCTCAAGATTTTTTGCGACATTTTCAGTACAATAAAGACAGTGTCCCAAACCATTCCTCCCCATCTCAGACGGAAAAGAAACCCAAGGAAAGTTTCAGGGAATTATTGGTCAGATGGAACGAACAAGTTCCTCAGGATACTCCTTCCACTGATAAAAAAGATATTGTTGAGCTAGTCCAACGACGTATCCCAGTGGTCGTTCTTGCTAATCATCCTCAGCCTCAGCTCCAATCCAAAGCTTTTCCCCGAGCTTCACCTAAACCACCTTAGCATTATCCGCCAGACAATGGCCGGTCAGGTGTCCAAACACTAGGTCACTCTCTCTGCCACTGACAGGGCCCGGTGGTCATTCTTGGTAAATGCTTTCAGACGAAATACCGACCTCGTGAACATCCCCAAACTCCATATAAGCCATCTCTGTACTATCCGTCGAACAACATCCAGCTATCCGCCCAACCACCCGTTCGCTTCTTAGGGCAAAAAACAACATCCCAAATTTCCCATGTGCCTTTACAGCATTTCCAAGCATCCATCAATGCTGGGAAACTGGGATATGAAAGGAAACTGAGTAAAAAGATAATTTCACGCCGATTGGAGAATCCTACGCAAGTTTGTTTGGAAAGTTGAAGCATGCTGGCTTGATTAAGCCTCTCCTTGGCTATACTCTAGACCCATATGCGGAAGGCTTTCATCCTTCTGTTCAATGCATGTACAACTCTAATGTCCAGGGGCATAGCATTGACGATTGTCGATCATTGAAAAGGGAAATAAAAAGAATAATTCAAGAAGGGGTAGTTGTGGTCAAAGACAGTGATAGGGAGCATGCGAATATTCTTGGGAATTTGTTGATTAAAGTTGATAATAGTTTTGGAAATGTTGATACTTAGTGGTAAGATACCGTTCTTGGAAATAGGGAAGATGCTCCATTTCTTGGCCAGATGGAGTAGAGCTTTGGTGGTCCATTTTGCTGTCATTTATGTTGTCCGGGTTATTTGCAGGGTTGTAATCCAGATATTTTCTTGTGATCAAATCCTCTTATCCTTTCATTTTTGTCTGGCTTGTTTAGTCATAGTGTTTCGTTTAGTGTTGTCCATGTGTGTTTCAGGTTCATTCTAGGGTTGTACTCCAATTTGTTTGCTTGTTTTGTTATTCGAGTTATTTCATCGTTGTCTAATACAAATTTCGGTCTTTTGTTACTTCCAATCATTTTTTGATTATTTAATTTCTATCCTTTTGTTTGTCTTTTGTCTAATACTGATTCTAGTGACATGACATGCACGCATAGTTCTCAGTCAGGTCTTTGAAAGCTATGTTAGTTGGAAATCAATAAAACATTTTGAAAACAATGGGGGTACTTGAGGAAATAAGAACATATTTGGACGCTTGAGATTGTTTGACGCTCGAACCATGTGAAACTGGGGCAAGTAAAACATAAAAAATCACCGTAAAAGCAAGTTGGCCAAATTGACAGGGGGCCAGTCGTGGTAATAAGAGTAAGAGTGTTTCCCAATAGCACATTATATTTGACAAATATAGAAGGAAAATGTGTGAAAGTGGCCGTCAATTTCGATGCGGTCAAGAGATGTTGTGTATGGTTTTTTTATTTTTACTGTACTTGTTTGTATTTGGAATATTTTGAAGTTTGAAATGACGAAGGCATTTTGTTCTTCTATCCAAATATTTTTACCCTTTTGTCATCCCTTTAAGCCTTATTTGTTTTCTTTCATACCCCTCTTTCGGAATCGACGACACAATTAAGAAGCGCAAGCGCAAATAAGTAAATGAAAAGAAGAAGAAAAAGGAGTCATCCCCTTTGAGCCTTATTTGTTTTCTTTCATACCCCTCTTTCGGAATCGATGGCACAATTAAGAAGCGCAAGTGCCGCAAATAAGTAAATGAAAGAAGAAGAAAAAGGAAGAAGATAAAACGAGAAAGAAAGGAAGAAAAGGAAAAGAAAAAGAAAAAGAAAAAAAATAAAAGAAAAGAAAAGAAAGAAAGAGTAGAAAGAAAAGAAAGAATAGGAAAATGAAGAAGGAAAAAGAAAGAGAAACAAAAAGAAAAGAAGAGAAACACAATAACGGAGTCTCTATGACGTGAACTACATTTGACTTGATCCCCAAAGGGTACATAGACAGCCTCTCTGAGGTTCAGTCATACTAAAATAAAATTCCAAAAGTCCCCAACCAAGAAACTGGGGCAGAAGTTGTGATTGTTGAAAGAAATTGGACTACGAAAGTTGTAGTTTTAACTCCATTTTGAATTGTCTTGAGCTTTTATATAATTTCTTTCCAACCCTATCCAAAAGCCCACATTACGATCCAAAGAAAGACCTTCTGATCAGTCTTTGAGAAATGCCAAGTCAAGCATGTAAGGTAATTCATGTCAGGGGCATTACTCCGGTCCAAACAAGGAAAGTAAGAATAAAAGATTCTTAGTGATGGAAACCCGCACGGGTACCGTAAGACGATGAAAACTGATGAGAGATAAAAGTGAAAGAATCTTTGTGATGAGAACCTTCATGGGCACCGCAAGGTGATGAAGTTGAGAGAAAAGGAAAATGAGAGAGTCTTATTGGTGAAAACCTTTACAGGCACCTTAAGTCTACAGTAAGTGGAGATAAAGAAAAATGTGAGAGTCCTGATAGTGAAAACCCTTCGGTCACTACAAGTCGAATAAGGAATATAAACCAGATTGGACAAGCAGAACACCAAAGCCCAGTTTCACGGCGAAAAGGTACAACAAGAATTGAACATCAGGTTTGATTGGAAGAATATCTACAGGTGCATGGCAGGGTCGTTAGAGTTGGTATCCATATTTGATAGGTTTCTACTTCGTAGTATCTTCTTTAGGAATATCTCCTTACTTTTTCCTTCACTTCGTTCCTCTGTTTTGTTCATTTCCCCTTTCCGAGTCTTTTTAGTCATAACAAGTGAGAAATGATTTCAAAATTTTCCACCAGCTTTCCAATTGCCCAAAAAGGGGTATGACTAACATATCAAAGCATCATAAGTCAAGAAAAACAACAAGATCATTGAGCTGGTAATAATCAACATGCTTTGGAGTAAGGCACTAAGATTGGTTAAAGTTAGTAAAGAAATAGTGCAACAAATAGAAGGTATAGGATTTTGAATGCAGAAGAGGTCTGTTCTGTGATAAGGAGGAAAAAGGAATTGGTTAGGCCAGAAACAAGCGGGGGTTTCAAATGGAAAGGAAAGTTATCGGCAAGAAAGGAAGTGACAGACCTCAAGGCCAAGGCCATAAGATAATCCAGGAAACAACAACATACTGTGGGGGGCAATGGACGTAATTTGGGAATTTATGTAAGACTCAAAGGTCAGGAATATGCCAGTTCACGAGCAATGCCCCAAAAAGAAGATATTGGATCTGAATGCGAAAAAAGTATTTTGGTGGCGCAGATAAAGTGGTTAATTAGTAAACGTGCAAGATTTGCAAGAAGAATCAGCTGTCATAGAAAATATATGGGTTTTAAAAAATGGTCGGACAAGACGGAGCATGGAAAGGAGAAAAGGAAAGCCATCCCAGCAGGAGTACCATAACCAACCAGCGCACTTTAAACTGACAGAATTTTTTTGATTTGAAACAGGGGTGCAGAAATGTTATTGATGGCGGGAAAATATGCTATAGGAGGATTATCAAACTGGGGCTAAAAATTTTTCGTCGTGTTGAAAATTTTCTTGAAGTTGGGTACCCATTTGAAGAAATGAAGGTCAATACAAGTTTTGTTTACAAAGAAGAAGAGGGAGTAGTTTCAGAAGAGAAACACCAGTTTTAAGAAAATTAATTTTCGGAGGAATGAAGCACTGGTTTTTAGGGAAGTGGTTTTTGAAGTAGGACAACACCAGTTTTTATGGAAACAGTTTTGAAGGAAGTCAATTCAAGAAGGTATATAGAACAAGTTTCGGAGGAAAATGGTTAAAAGAAAATCTTGGTCTTTTGAATTTTTCACCTAAGATGAAGAAATCTTAGTCTGTTGAATCTTTCACCTAAGATAGAAATCTTAGTCTGATGAATTTTTCACCTAAGATAAAAATCTTAGTCTGATAAATCTTTCACCTAAGATAAAGGCTGAAGTTGGAAAAAGAAAGGAAGACATAATTTGGGAAAAGAAAGGAAGACATAATTTGGGGAAAAGAAAGGAAGGCAGAATTTGAAAAAAAGAAAAGAAAGGAAGTTTTGAATTTGAAAAATTAAGAAAGTCTGGATCATACAAAAATGGACCTAGTCTGATGAATTATCTTCTAGAGTCAAAATCTTAGTCAAATGAATTTTCCTTCTGAGATCACCTAAAAACAGGCCTAGTCTGATGAATTATCTCCCAGAGTCAAAATCTCAGTCCGATGAATCTTCCTGATGAGATCACACAAAAATGGATCTAGTCTGATGAATTATCTCATCTTAGTCCGTTGAAACTTTCACCTAAAATAAAAATCTTAGTCTGGTGAATTTTTCACCTAAGATAAAATATAAAAATCTAAGTCTGTTGAATCTTTCACCTAAGATGAAAATCTTAGTCTGATGAATTTTTTACCTAAGATAAAATCTAAGAATCTTAGTCTGTTGAATCTTTCACCTAAGATAAAAATCTTAGTCTGATGAATTTTTCACCTAAGATAAATTTCAAATTTTAAGATGCAGTTCAGTCTTTAAAGTTTTAAAAAAAGTTGCATTTTAGTCTTATCACAACTCAAGTTTTAGTTCTTATTAGTATGTGATAACAAGCCCCAATTTTCCAAATTGGGGCAGAAAGTTTTCTTTATTTTGTCAATTTTTGTGAAGTTAGGATCCCGCCTGGATAATAGAGGAATGTTTTCAAGTTCAAGTTCAGTAGTCAGGAGCCCACCTGGATAATAGTGGAATACATTTAATTTCAAGTCCATCAATCAGGAGCCCTCCTGAATAACAGAGGAATACATTCAAGTTCAAGACTATTCAAGTTCAAAAATTTGAAGAGAAGGAACAACATCTCAGTTGACCAGTTGAAGTAACAATAAGGGATTTCACCGAGAAAACACAAGACAACGAGGCAACAAGAAAACAGAAGGCAAAAAGGCAACAAGGAAGTACAAGATGCAAGTTTGAAGATTTTAGATAGGACTCTTGTCATTCATAGTTCATAGTTTAGCCTAACTTCTTTTATATTGACATGGTGTAATAAGGAAGGTCAGCGAGCAGTAGCAGCACAAATCACGGTGCAATCACAGCTCTTGGTAGTCCCAGCTACCAGACACTCCCAAACTACACCGACCTAATTCCTGTTTAGCCCAGGATAAGTAGGCTACCTCTGAAGCAAGGTGCAGTTAAAATTTTTCAAAATGCTTCACAACGAAATATTTGAGCGGGCAAAAATCGCTCGTATTTGCTCACTTATCTTTGCACAAAAACTTTCATTTTTTTCGAGCAAAGAGGGGCAGCTATGAGCACGTGATTTTTTCCCTATATATGAATAATTCCCAAAAAATTCAAAAAAAATAAATTTTCTTTATTTTTACAATTTTGTGCATTTTTGTTTCATTTTCTGATAATAGTTTACATTTTACTTGCGCAAATCATATGAAAATATAAAAATATGCATTTACATTTTGGATCTAATTTTATATTTTACAATTAATTAGAGGTTAATTTATTTTATAACAAAACATGAAAAATTACAAAAACATTTTTAATTGTTTAAATTGTGAATTCGTCCCGAAATAGAATTTAAAATAATTGAAAGAATTAATTAATTTTATTTTGAAATATAATAGGACTTTATTTTAATTTTTACATTTTTATAAAATCAGAAAAAAATTCAAAAATACAAAATGAAATACAAAAAATAATTAAAAGAAACAAATGAAATGGAAGGGGGGGGGGGGGGGTATGTCTTAACAGGCCTAAAATTGGGCCAAAGGGCTGAGCCCAAAACAAAATTAACCCCTTAAGCGTCCAAACCCATACCCTGACCCGGTCCGTATCCCTTTTACTGCCAAACGACATCGTTTTTGGGTCAGGTCAATCCAGGTCGTCCATCATCTTCCAACCAACGACTCCTAATGAATCTCTATTCTAAATAAAATTATCTAAAAACCCTAGAGACAGATCAGTCCCTTCCTTGTACCCCCTCTTATCTTCCTCGTACAACCTCGTAACGATGTTGTTGCCACCCGTCGGAGAAAGCGCTACCTTCTCCGATGACTCTCAAAATAACACCCCTATACCGTCTCGATGCCCCCTTCACGAATCTGCCCTAATCTTCCTTCGAATCCCACTAGAGGTCGACGAATAATCAAAAGAAGAGTCACCATCTTCGTCGTCCACGGCCGCGGTGCCGCCCAAACTGGTCCAAACTCACACCACTGAACCTCCTCCATTCCTCATCACTAATCTGCAAGTAATCTACTTCAAAACACGACCAAGCCCTTTAAATTTCAAATCCAAGATCATTCAAAAAACCCTAAGTCATCCCGCTGACTTCAAGTGAACGTACCAGAGTCTTGTTTCTCCTTTCATGAGGAATTCAATGTTGTTGGCCTAAAAGTTCATTGAACGCAGGCGAGTTTGAATTGGTAATTTTGCTAGTGAGTTTCTTCATTTTCCGTCCACTTCCTTCTTCTCCTTATTGCATTATTTCGAGTTAGGATTCTGAATTGTGCTTCATTCATTTAGGGTTGTTTGGTCGAGATAGAGTTTAGGTCTTGATGTATTGTTTGTTCAGTTAATTATTCGGATTGACTTTCTTCTATGTTGATCATGCTTTGATAATGGTAGTTATTAGTCTAAATTCAATTGTTTTAATATTAGTTTAATTTGTGTTTGATTCATGTTTTGATTTTTTTCGTGCATGTTTATTCTTGTTCTTTTTCTGATTGTTTCTTCCTTATTGGTGGATAATTCCTTGTTAGTTGTTTAGATTAGTCTATGTTAATATTGATTATTAATTTCATTTTATTAATGGCTTGTTTAAGTATGAGTTAGGATTAAGTTGTAGTTGGGTATTTAATCTTAGAGTTTGTGGACCTGGTTGGATATAACTGACTAATTCTTAGTGCGGTAGCCAATTGACTGTGGTTCAGTTAGGAGATAGTTTGGTAAGTAATTTTTTAAGTGTACAAGGGTAGTTTGGGCATTTAATAATAAGATAGAATATTGTAGGTTAGAATAGAATCCACTAGAATCTTCTAGAATAGGGTACAAGTGTAGATTTCAGTAGTGCACTTACTTGAGAAACAAGTCAGAAAATAGAGGGTTAAACAAAAATAAGTGAGGGACTATTGGGTAAACTGAAGATATGACTTGCACCTCATCTTTGCCTATAAAAGGGCATTGCCATGCCTTAAGAAAGAAGTTTTTGAGCCCCAATATTCCCCAAAAAATGCAGTCTCTCAACTTCCAGATTTGGATCATGAAATTGTAAACTCAAAAGCACAAAAAATTAGAAAAACTTCAAAACTCAAAATAAAAAACACAAGTTACCGTTCTATTCAATTTCTAGTTGATTTCCAGTTTAGTGGCTAGGTGGCCTTTCAGATTCAGTTACCATTAATTTGAAGCTTCAGAGTTGTTGTAGTTTATTTCAAGTGAATTTGGGTTTGGATAGTGGGATCAGTTGAATTATTTTGGCTTTATGATACTTGGAGTGTATCTGAAGGTGTTTTGATCCTGTTTTTGTGTAAAATTTGAACTTGAATCAAGTCATTTGGTTAGCTGTTGAATATTGTGGTATCCATGAGTCGTGTACACTGTTTTGGTTCTAAAAAAACATATCTATCGCTGTGCTGCTGTTCACCTGCTTCTGCAGTCTCTTTCTTCTTCTGTTGTAATTGGAAACCAGGTACACGACTATAACTTTGCAATTTTGTAAGCTGGAAACATTGAGCATGAACGTATATGGAGATTTGAAGTTCGAATTTGCCTTTCTGTTATGCTAATTGTATATTTTAGATATCTCATTCCTTAATGTCATTAATGGTTACTGAATGTATAATTAGACTGTTATAGGGCTGTTATTGTTATTCCTTGGGTTTGTTAGAGTTTTGTTAGTAGAAGAGCACATGCTAGCTCAGTTAATTCCTGCTAGTGTTTATGTTTATCTGTTAGTGTTAGGATCATTTATGAGCATGCTTGATTTGGCAACCAGTCGCATAGTAGTATTAGCTTGAATTATGTTGTTCAATTATTGGTTTCAAACCTGGGAGCAAACAACTCAAATTTTCCTTCATATAGTTGATTTTCTTAATTGAAATATAAGTAGTAATGTTGGCTTTAACTTGAATCACAAACTTATATATGAAATGGCCCCTGTGTTAGCCTGGGTACGAATTGGGGAGCTCCCTATTTGTAAAGGCTCAACCTTAATTTGGGTCCCTCGTGGGCCTCTGCTTGGGCTGGAAGCCATCTGGAATTTAAAATGGCACCATAGCCCATTGGGCTTCAGACTTTTATCACGCACGCCCAGTTTTGGAAATTTACTTTTTCACCATTGGGTCTGGGTTAGTACCCAGTTGATTTCAATCAAATAACAGGATCTTCTTTTATTATTAGAGACAAGTAGTATGGAAAATCGTAGTATACTTTAGGGTGAACCTTTAAATACTGATAAGTTGAGCCTCGCCGTGTAAAATGTAAAATTGCGGGGCCCTCAATAAAAGTTTGAAAAATGTTTAGAAAATCGCGAAGGGTCGTTTAGCGAATTTCATGGTCCTCCAAAAGATAATGATGCGTCAGATTCTATAGACGCGATTCTAATAAAATTACCTCCTTAAACTCAGGTGCATATTGATGCGACCCAAATTCAAATCTCGACGAAGTCGAAATATGTTGAAAACCATGGGTGCATTGATTGCCGACGTGGTTCAAAATACGTTTTCACGACATCGTAATTCTTTTAAAATAAACAAAGATTAAAAGCGGTTTACGAATAAAAGGAACATAAGATAGCATGTATTAAAATCAGATAAAATCAAATGCAATAGTTAAGCGACTGTGCTTGAACCACGGAACCCCGGAATGCCTAACACCTTCTCCGGGTTAACAGAATTCCTTACTCGGATTTTTGGTTCGCGGACTGTAATACCGAGTCATAGTTTTCCTCGGTTCGGAATTAAAACCGGTGACTTGGGACTCCACTAATATCCCAAGTGGCGACTTTCAATATTTAATAACTAAATCCCGTTCCGATTGTCCTTTAATTGAAAAAAACGCCTCTACGTCCTTGCGGGTGTAGATGAAAAAGGAGTGTGACATAGGGAACAATCATGGCGAAACAATGACTATTTTTCACTAGGTTGTTTTGGATGGATACGTAAAATGACAGGAGATTTAGGGCCAGTCGACCAAATTCATATATATGGCATGGATTATAGTACACAAAATTTGGAGATCTTCCTTAATTCATGTTTTGGCGTTGATCTCCTGAATTCATGCAGATGTCGTGGCCTATAGCACACGAAAATTTAGGAATCATACCAAATTCCTATTTTTGGCCCTAAAAACCCAAAATATGAGAAATGTTCATGGTGAAATGCTAACTATTGTTCATTACCTTTTCTGGAAAATTTAGGAGATTCAAGGCCGGTTGTTTAGATTGATGCAGATAGCATGGATTATATCACGTGAAAATATGGGAATCATCTAGAATTCCTATTTACGGCCCTAAAACACAAAAAATATGGAATGGTCATGGAGAAGAGCTGACTATTATTCATTAGGTCATTTTGGATGGGCTCGCAAAATTTAAGGAGATTCAGGGTCGGTTGCCCGAATTCATGTAGATGACATGGAATATAGCACATGAGAATCTAAGAATCATCATGAATTCCCTTTGTGGCCCTAAAACAACAAAAATATGGAACGGTCATGGAAAAATGATGACTATTATTCTAGCTGCTTTTATGGGCCGACAAAATTTTAGGAAATTCGGGGCGAGCAAACGAAAATTAAGGAATCATCCTGAATTTTTTTATGGCTCTAAAATGCCAAAGCACGTGGAACACTCATAGCGAAGCGATGACTATTGTTCATTAGGTTATTTTTGTATGGGCTGCAAAATTTTAGGAGATTTAGGGACGGTCGCCCTGATTCATGCAAATGACATGGATTATAGCACACAAAAATATAAGAATCGTCTTGAATTCATTTTTATGGCCCTAAAACGGCAAAAAGGGAGCAGTATTTTGAGGTGATTTAGGTCCAGTCACTCGAATTTCATTCAGATAATATGGACTATATCACATGAAAATCTGGGAATCATATTGAATTCCTTTTATATGGCCTGAAAACTCCAAATCAAGAGGAACGCTCACGGAGAAGCAATAACTATTATTCATTAGGCCATTTTTATGGGCCTGTAAAATTATTATTTGATTCAGGGTCGGTCGCCGGAATTCATACAGATGACGTGGACTATAACATGTAAAAAATTAGGAATCATTATGAATTCTTTTTATGGCCCTAAAATGCCAAAAATAATGAACGATCATGGTGAAACTTTGATTCTTGTTAGGTCATTATTTATGGGCTGGAAAATTATTTGAGATTCAGGCCGATTGCTCGAATTTATGTAGATGACGTGTACTACAATACACAAAAATCTAGAAATTGTTCCGAATTCCTATTTTGTGATCCTAAAATGCCAAAAACGAGGAATGGTAGCAAACTGATGATAATCGTTCATTTGATCGTTTTTATGGGCCCGTAAATTTTAGGAGATTCAGAGCCGGTATTAATGCAGATGGTATGGACAATAACATATGAAAATCTGATAATCGTCTTGAATTCCTATTTTATGGCCCTAATATGAGAAAAAACTAGGAACCATCAAGGCAAAGCAATAACTATTATTCATTAGGTAATTTTTGGTGGACCACAAAATTTTAGGAGATTCGGGGTCCATCGCTCAAATTCATGCAGATGGCATGGACTATAGCAGACGATAATCTAGGAATCATCCGGAATTCCTGTTTTATGTACCTAAATACTAAAAAAACGGTGTAGGCTAATTGATGACTATTGTTCATTAGGGCGGGCTTGCAAAATTTTACAAGATTCAGGGTCTATTGCTTGAATTCATGTAGATAGCGTGGATTATATCACACAAAAATATGGCTCTAAAGCGCAAAAATCAAGGAATGACCATGGAGAAGCAATGACTATTATTCATTAGGCTATTATTTATGGCCCTGCATAATTTTAAGAGATTCGGGGTCGATTTCCTGAATTCATGCAGATGGCATGGATACAACGGACGATAATATGAGAATTGTTTTAAATTCCTATTTTTAACCCTAAAACGCCAAAAATGAGGAACAAACCCGGTGAAATGTGACTATTGTTAATTAGGTCATTTTTATTGGCACATAAAATTTTAGGAGATTTCGGACTGGTCTTCTGAATTCATACAGATGACAAAGACTATAGTACATGGAGATCTAGGAATCATCTTGAATTATTGGTCTATGACCTTAAAACGCTAAAAACATGGTGAATCGATGACCATTTTTCATTAGGTCATTTTTTTGTGCCAAATTTTAGGTGATTCGGGGTCGGTCGACGGAATTCATACAAATGGCGTGACTATAGCACACGAAATTGTGAAAATCGTCCTGAATTCCAATTTATGGCCCTAGAAAGCCAAAAAATTAGGAACGGTCATGGCAAAGAGATGATTATTATTCATTAAGTTTTTTTGATGGGCCCACAAAATTTTAGACGATTTGAGGCCAGTCTCCCGAATTCAAGCACATGGTGTGGACTATAGCACACAAAAAATCTTAGAATCATCCTTTATTCCAGTTTTATTGCCGTAAAATATCAAAATATGAGGAGCGATCATGGCGATGCAATTACCATTGTTCACTGAGTCATTTTTTTGTGGGCCCGTACAATTTTAGGATATTCAGGTCGGCCACCCGAACTCATGCGGAAAGCACACAAAAATCTAGGAATTGTCTTGAATTGCTTTTTTTTCCCTGAAATTCAAAAATGAGGAACACTCATGGCGAAGCAATGATTATTATTCATTAAATCATTTTATGGGCCCATAAAATTATAGGAGGTACAAGTCGATCGCTCAAATTCACGCAGATGGAATGGACTATATAGCACATGAAAATCTAGGAATCATCTTGAATTCCTATTTTATGGCCCTAAAAGGCCAAAACATGAGAAACAGTAAAGGCGAAGTGATGACCATTGTTCATTCTATTATTTTTATAGGCCCGCAAAATTTTAGGAGATTCGGTATTAGTCACTCAAATTCATGCAGATGGCGTCATGAATTCCTACTTTATGACCTTAAAATGCCAAAAAAATGATGAAGGGTCATGGCGAAGCGATGATTATTGTTTGTCAGGTTATTTTTTAATTGTCCCTCAAAATATAAGGAGATTCAAGGATGGTCACTCGAATTCATGAAGCTAGCATGGACTATAGCATACAAAAATCAGTAAATCGTGCGGAATTTCAGTTTTATCGCCCTAAAACATCAAAAATCAAGGAACGATTATGGCGAGGTAATGATTAATTTTCACTAGGTCATTTTTGATGGGCGAAAAAAATTTAGGTGATATGAGTCTGGTCGCACGGATCCATGCAGATGGCATGGGCTACAACATACAAAAATCTAAAAATCAGGGATAATAAAGGTTCATGGCCCTAATACGCCAAAAGAGAGGAACGAATTTGGCAGATAGATGACTATTGTTCCTTAGGTTATTTTAGATGGGCCGGCAAAATTTTAGCCGATTGGGTTCGATTTCCGGCACCCATACAAATGGTATGTGCTATAACATAGAAGAATCTGGGATTTGGGAGGGGGATTATAGTTTTATGGCCCTAGAACACCAAAAAAATGTGGAACGATTATAGAGAGGTGATCATTATTGTTATTTGGGTTGTTTTTTATGGGCCAATAAAATTTTTGGCGATTCGGTCCGGTCACCTAGACTCATGCAGACGTCGTGGGTTATTGCACACAAAAATCCTAGAATCAAACATAATTCTAGGTTTATTACCCTAAAATGCCCAAATAATTTAGGAACGGTTATGGCGATGCGATGAATATTTTTTATTAGGTCATTTTTGCTAGCCGGCAAAGTTTTAGGCGATACGGGTCCGGTCTCCTAGACCACCTATACATATGGCGAGGGCTATAACACATGAAAATTAGGAATCGGGTGGAATTCCAGATTTATAACTCTAAAAAGACAAAAATAAGGAACAATCATGGAAATACAATGACTATTGTTCCTTAAGTTATTTTACATAGGTCGAAAAATATTAGACTATTCGAGCCCCGTCGCCAAAACCCATGCAGACGATGTGGGATATAGCACATAAAATTATGGCAATCAGGCGAAATTCATGTTTTATTGCCTTAAAACGCCAAAAAATAAGGAATGGTCGTAGCGAGGCGATGACTATTATTCTTTAGGCGAATTTTGATAGGCCTGCAAAATTTTAGGCGATACAGGTCTAGTCGCTCGGACCCATGCAGATGGCATGGGCAACATCACATGAAAATTTAGGGATGTGGAAGAATTTCTAATTTATGGCCCTAAAATTCCAAAAAAGAGGAAGAATCATAGAGATCCAATGACTATTATTCTGTGGGTCATTTTAGATTGGTTGACATAATTGTACGCAATTCGGGTCTGGTCGCCCGGATCCATGCAGATTGTATGGTCTATAACATTAAAAAATATTGCAATCGGGTGGAATTCCAGTGGCATGTGTAGGCTTTATTCTCATTAAGGAATTTTTGAAATGATTTTTCCTGACCCGTCGTCGGTTCAGGAAAAACCTCGATTTCAAATCATTTGCGGCGATGTTCGAGCACCTCAGAAGGTTTAGCTCGTAGGCTGAGTAGCTCAAAGCCTTTATGATTTGGAGTTAACATGGTCGATGCTCGTTTCTCTATCGTGGGTAGCCTGTTTAACCGGTTCTTTTGAAGTAGATTCGAAGTAATAAATTGATTTTACCAGCTAAAGTTGGGATTAAGATCCCCGATTCTGGAATATATAAAAGGTGAATATGGGCCCATTCACCTGTCATGTGAACCACTTGTAGATGCATATATAAGATGGTTACATGTATGTTTATGTCAACCTGTAGTTTGACATTTGAGATTTCTTTTCTCAATTAAGAGCATCACTTTCATATTATGAGATCAAGATAGTTCATCTTGATAATGCTGGTTTATATCCAAGCTGGTTTAGCAATGAATTCCTCATACAAATGGCTAAACTGTTGCTTGTGAGAACAAAGCTTCATATGTTAGTCTAAGATATTCTAAATTGCATACAACAACATTTGTATGTATCATACCAACAATATATGATAAGTTCTCCCATCACAATTGGTTTAGGATCAGAAACCAAATATTTTTACTATCTTTTGATGTGTGGTATATGATTAATTTCACTACCACAATGCACAAAGATATGTTTCCAAAGAATATTGGGAATATATGTTAGTCTTCTATCATTTAGGGGATGGAATAAACAGCTGAAAATATGCTATATGAATCGAATTATCATCAATATGATCCTTACTCAGAAGATAATCCAAGTAAAATGCCAGAAGCATTTGCTGATCCAAAATTAAATATCATATTTCAGCTGCAAATACTCCTATTAAAATTAAAGTCCCTGAAGCATAGAGTTTACTGTACGCATGAAGCGTGGTAGACCAATTGGTTCCGAAGGTAAAAACGCTTGAAAAATGATAAGGAGCTAACAATGAAAATGATCATAATAAGGAGGAAATGAACTCTAGAAGAGCTCACGACATAACATTTTATGAAACTCCAGAAGAAGTTCAGGTACCTGAAAATAATTAAAATGATGAGATCTCAACAAGTTATGTCGCTTGCAAATCGATATAATAATGATCGTCGATGATATATTTGATACAATATAGTGCACAATATTGTAAAAGATTGTGAGGATATGACCTGCAGTCCAAATACCCGAAGATGTCATGCCATTCATAACTTATATGGATTATTTGATTAAATCTATATGAATATCCCTAAAGGATTTAAAATTCATGAAGCATATAGTTCAAAAGTATCGAAAAATGTACTCGACCAGATTACAAAGGTCATTGTACCGTTTAAAGTAATCTGGGCGCATATGGTATAATCGCCTCAGAGAATATTTGCTGGAAAAAAAGTTACATAAATTATGTTATTTGTCCATTATTTTTATACAGAAAATATTATCACAATTTTGTACACTTGCTGTTTATATTGGTGACATAAATCCTGTTCGAACTCGAGAAGAGCTCCAAAAGGGTCTTAAAATGCTTTTACATGAACAAAGTGTACCCATTAAGTACACCAATGGATATTCAATCACTTGAAGTGAATAAAGATCTGTCCCAACCTCCAGAAGAGGATGAGGAACTCATTAGTCCCAAAGTACCCTATCTCAGTGCAATTGGTACGCTAATATATCTTCTAATGCTACAAGGCCTGGCATAGCATTTTCTGTTAATTTACTAGCAAGGTATAGTTCTTCTCCTACACAGATTAAGGATCCGTTCTTACCTCCTGAAGAGAATGATGACCTATTTGGTCCAGATATATCCAAGTCTCTACACTGTACTCTTTTTGCCTTGCTCGGATTTTTTAATCTGGGTTTTTCCTGGTAAGGTTTTTAATGAGACAGCTTGCAATGTATATTATTAGTGTACTCTTTTTCCTTGCTAGGATTTTTTCCCACGGGGTTTTTCCTAGTAAGGTTTTAACAAGGCACATAATAATGAAGATCCAAGGAATAGTTTGAAAATATTTTTGTGGATGTCCATTTATTACTCCGTTGTAGATAATCTTCCTGAAGAAGATTATCCATTTAGTACTCCATTGAAGTTTTCTACAAGCAACTTATGCATGCAGGTTGCAAGCAACTCAACAAAATAACTTATAGCAGCTTCTTGGTTTGATGATGTTAATTTAATCGATATGAAATAGCGGTGGATTATATTCTCTAAAAAATTCAAATTTTGAGAAGATGGTATACAAGATTGGAATGCGGAGACTAAAATATTTGAGACAAGGTTTTCATCAGGGGGAGAATACGCGATGCACTCTTTTTTCCTTACTAAGGTTTTTTCCCATGGGGTTTTCCTAATAAGGTTTTTAATGAGGAACCTAGCAATGCGTATTACTAAATATGTGTACTCTTTTTCTTTGACTAGGATTTTTTCCCTCGTGGTTTTTCCTAGTAAGATTTTATGAGGCACATTATCTTTTAATGAACAATCAAGGGGGAGTGTTATAAATATATTATATTATGGATGTTCATTTAGTACTCCATTGTAAATAAGATTCCTGAAGAAGCTTATTTATATGGTACTCCGCCATAAATATATTTATCTATTTAGTACTCTATTGGAAATAAACTTCCTGGAGAAGCTTATCACTTCGGTACCCAGTTATGGATAAACATTACTCCCAGTAGAAGATTATCCATACCGGGTATAATAAGCTTATCCTTTCAGTATTCGGCTATGGATAAATATTACCCCCGGTAGAAGATTATCCATAACGGGTATAATAAGTTTATCCTTTCAGTACTCCGTTAAGGATAATCATTACCCCTAGTAGAAGATTACCTATACTGGGTATAATGAAATTTTTCATTCAGTATTCCGTTATGGATAAACATTACTATCAGTAAAAGATTATCCATATCTGGTATTGTAGCAGCTTACTTAGCAACTTGCAGCAGCAGCTTACACAGCAGCTTGCAGTAGCAGCTTACACAGCAACTTCCTTTCTTCTATAGATAGAAGTGGTTTCAGTTCATTATGTACATCAGTTTGAAATCCGAATAACAAATCTCTCTTTTTCTCTCTACTTGTCTTTGGTTTCTTTACTTTAAGTCTTTATTTTATAACAGGTGGGTCCTTTTCTTGCTAGGGTTCTGTAGCTTTTTTTAATGTCGAGGTTTAAAATATGTGTTAGGATGCAAAATAAGAAGGGAAATGGGTCCTAGGGTTTGGGATTTAAAATTGGCCCATTTCTTTGGACCTCTTCAATTAAGACCAAACAAATTTAACCTCAAATTTTGTACTCTTTCTTCTAAAACAAAACTAAAAATACTATATTATTTACTAATTAATCCTATTTAAGTAAAATAACTATAAAAATAAAACTAACCGTTAAAACAAACTAAGTTTTTGGTTTTTTTCAAATATCATACTAAAGATAAAAATGGAAAAAATCATTGTGAAATTAAAATAATATTCCTGAAAATAAAGTGAAACTATTTTTGTATTTTTAAATTTTATATAAGGTAGATAAATTAAAAGTAACTAGCTAAAATATTAATTATCTAAATAAAAGAAAATATTTTTGTAATTTTTATTTTTGTGATAAAATAAAGTAAAAGAGTCAAAACTATTTACAATAGCGATACAAAACTTAAACTAAATATTTTATGCTAAAATGTGTAAAATCTCGGGGAGGATAAAAAATTACATGTCTACACTGAGTCCGGCCGCCCGAGCCCATGTAGGATGTGTGGGCTGTAGTACACAAAAATCAGGGAACAGGTGGAATTCCAATTTTATGGCCCTAAAATGCTAAAAAATGAGTAACGATCATGGCGAGGCGGAGCTATTGTTCCTTATGTCATTTTTTATGGGCTAGTAAAATTTTAGACGATCTAGGTTTGAGTGCGGGCCCATGCAGGAGGCAAGGGCTATAACACACGTAAAATTGAGAATCGGACAGAATTCTAGTTTTATGATCCTAAAATGTCAAAGTACGAGTAATGGTGATGGTGAGGCAGTGAATATTGTTATAGGACGTTTTGGTTGGCCTGGAAAAATTTTAGGCGATCGCGGTCTGGGCGCTTGGGCCCATATTGGAGGCCTGTGCTATACCACAAAAGAATCTAGTAATCGAGTAGAATTTCAGTTTTATGGCTCTAATGTGCCAAAATACGAGTAACGAACAAGGAAATTCAGTGATTATTGTTATATTTTATGGGTCAGCAAAATTTTTGACGATCTGTGTCCGGTCGCCCGGTCTCATGCACGAGGCGTGGGCTATGGCCACGAAAATTTTGATATTAGGTAGAATTCTAGTTTTATGTCCTTAAAACTCCAAAGAACGAGCAACGGTCATGGAGAGATGGTAATTATTATTCTTTAGGCCATTTTGATGGACCGATAAAATTTTAGTCGATCTAATTCTGGGCTTCTGGGCCCATGCAGGAGGCATGGGTTATAACATACGAGAATCAGGTAATCAGACGGACTTCCAGTTTTATGGCCCTAATATGCCAAAAAATAAGTAACAAGCATGGATAGACGGTGACTATTGTTCCTTAAGTCATTTTTGATGGGCTGGCAAAATTTTAGGTCGAGTTGGTTACTTAGGCCTATACAGAAGGCGTGTGTTACAGCACACGAAAATCAAGGAATCAAGCGGAATTCTAGCTTTATAGTCCTAAAACAGCAAAATACGAGTAACAGTTATAGTGAGACGATGACTATTGTTACTTAGGTCATTTTTGATAAGCCGACAAAAATTATGGGTGATCTAGGTCTGGTTTCCAGACCCATGCAAGAGTCATGGGCTATAGCACATGAAAATCCAAAAATCAGGCAAAATTTTTGTTTTATAGCCCAAAACGCAAAAAAAATGATTAACTATCATGGCGAAGTGGTAAATATTATTCCTATGATCGTTTTTGTAGGGCCGAAATATTTTTAAGAGATTCGAGTTCGGTCGCTCGGACCTATATAAGTGTCACGACCCTAACCCCGAACACGGTCATGATGGTGCCTCTCGTGAAGAGAGGCCATCCAATCAGACCTAATCCACCTTTTAAAATAAAAAAAATGGTTAAACAATATAAAAGTCATCTAAACATGATTAAATGAGAATAAGCAGCGGAAATACTACCCGATACAGCCCTAACGGGGGTGTCACAAGTCATGAGCATCTATTAGGTATAAACACAATTGAAAAGTCTGAAATGTACAAGATACAGACTAATGAAGTGAAGGGGGAGAAAAGAGGTGCTGTGAACGTCGGCAACTACCTTGCTAAGCTCCAATGACTCTGCCTCCGATCAACCAATACCCGCTACCGGATTCATAAATACTTGAATCTGCACAAATGAAGCACTTCAAAACCAGTAAGAAAGTGGTGAAACTGTAAAACCTCTTTAAAATATTTTAGCTTGGTATAAACTTCTTTGAAAATAACTTTTTCAACAGTTACACAAACAAATGCAAAATAACTAGTGCAGATTAGCACAGAAATCCGTCCCTCAGGCATACTATCATAGTTTAACAGGTAAATGATAGGTAAATATGAAATATAAATACATAAAGGTCCGCCACTCGGGCACAATGTCAACAACTCCGTCCCTCGGGCAATATCTCAGAAAAATATCAGCCCCTTGGACAATCACAAAGAACGGTACCAGCCCCTCGGGCAATCACATAGAATAATACCAACCCCTCGGGCTATCACATAGAACAATATCAACCCCTCGAGCTATATCTCACATCACAATGGGTACCCGAACTCATTAGGGGTGTACAGACTTTGAGAGGGGCCCCTTACGGCTCAAGCGCAATATGAAGCCACCTCGTGTCATCATAAATAGGCTCTCGGCCTCATATCAATATCAACAAGCCACCTCGTGACGTACATATCTTAGGACCTCGACCTCATGATAACATCAGTATCTCACTGCTGCGGCGTGAAGCCCGACCCAAAAGTATCCTCACAATACAGGCCCTCGGCCTTACTCAGTCAAAATCACATAAGCCATTCGGGCAACAGTAAAATATGATGCTCAGCCCAAAGTAGTATTTAAAATATCATTTCAAGTGTTAAAGCAAAATAAACTTGGCTGAGTTTTGAACACTGTGTAGAATAATATGACTAAGTTTAAGTAATAAGTCAAACAGTTGAGGAAATTTCAAGAAAAATCCCTGAAGGGTTCAAATAGTTGGTGCGAAGCCCAAATATGGCATTCAACCCAAATCGTGATGATAGCAAATAAGTTTCAGTCAAATACATGGTAAAATCATCAATCGGGATGGATAAAGTCACATTCCCCAATAGTGCACGACCATACGCTCGTCATCAAGCGTGTGCCTCACCTTAATATAGTACTACGATGTGCGACGTTTCAAACCCTCCCTCGGAACAACATTTACAATCATTACTCACCTCGATCTGGTCTAAACTCTAGCCCGTGATGCCTCGCCCACATGAATAAACCTCTGGGTGCTCCAAATCTAGTCATATTCAGTGCATAATTATTAAAATAAGCTAAGGGAACAAACCCACTCGAAAATATCAAATTTACATCAAAAATCTCAAAATTTCTCCAACCTGGGCCCCGGGTCCACGTCTCGAAATGTAGAAATTTTTACACCAACGGGTTCCTTATCTCCCCACGAGTTCAAACATATCAAAAGTTCTCAAATCCGACCCCAAATGATCCTTCAAGTCCCAAATCAAAAGTCCAATTTCTCAAACCCTAGTTCTTCAATTTTAGGCTTAGTTTTCATGTTTTTCTAGGTGGAATTCACATAATAATCGAGTATTGAGTTCAAAAATCTTACCTCAAAGAAATCCTCTTGAATTCCCTCTTCAATTAGCTCTCCCAAACATCAAAATCGCCCAACAATGGAGGGTCTTAGCTTCAAAATCGCGGAATAGCCCTTTTTAAACATTCTGCCCAACTATTAAATTCCTTCTCTGCGATTGCGGATAAAACCCCGTCAATCGCAAAGCACAAAACTCGGCTTACGCAATTTATACTATGTGAATGTAATGAGAACCCTGCGAATGCGATGCTCTGCCTTTTAACTCACTGCGATTGCACACATGTTCACGCGATCGTGAAGGCACACCACACAAGCCTATGCGTTCGCAATTCCTTTTATGCGATCACATAGAACAAAATCATGCTGCCCCAAATACCCCTATGTGATCTCATTCATAGCCACACGATCACATAGAAGGACATCTGAACTGAACACCAATTGAAATATTCTGCAATTCTCCAAGTCTGAAAAGGTCCATTTAACCACCCGAAACTCACCCGATGCTCTCGGGACTTCAACCAAACATGCAAAAATATCCCATAACATCATTCAAACTTGTTCAAAACTTTGGAACACACAAAACAACATCTAAACACCAAATTTTCATCGGATTCAAGCCTAAGAATCTCACAATCTTCTAGATTACACTTTTGATCAAAACCCAACCAAACCACGTCCGAATGACCTGAAATTTTATACACACATCCCAAATGACCCAAAAAAGCTACTTCAACTCTCCAAATTACATTCCGACTTCTATATCAATATCTCATCTATCAACCGGAAAAGGTCGAATTTCACCAATTCAAGCCTAAACCTTCTACGGACTTCCAAAATGCATTCTAATTATGCAACTAAGTCCCAAATCACCTAACAGAAACAATCAAATAACAAAAATTCCAATCTGAGGTCATATACCAACAAGTCAAATATTGGTCAAGCCTTTCAAACTTCAAACTGGGAACTGTTTCTTCCAATTCATTCTGATTACCCTGAAAACTAAAACCAATAATTTACATAAGTCATAATATATCACACGAGGCAATTCATACCCAATAGCTGACAATCAAAGTGCAAAAGCTCAAAACGACCGGTCGGATTGTTACATCCTCCCCCACTTAAACATACATTTGTCCCCCAACGTGCCCAGAGTTATTCCGAAAGCCAACCAATCGGTAAATAACCTCGCCCTACATATACCCGGGGGTGATCCCACATCACCCTATCTCATATAGGTCCGATAACACGTTGTAATTGAAATCACACAATCCAATCCAGCCCATAAACCATAGAACCACATTTCACTTCTGAAACCATTAATACGGTCAAAACCTCACACCTATGCTCTGAGTAGGCCTGAACTAGTTGTAATAACCCATGCATGCAACCTCATGTGCAATTATATGACATACCACATAACCCAAACACATGTAGCGATAACTTCCATTAACAACAGGTACATACAACACCCAAGTACCGGTAGAAAAGCTTTTATCAACTAAAGTTTTATTCCAACACTTTTATATACTGCCAATGATAACTAAAACACGCAGTAAGCCATACCCATTTCTCATATCAACCATTCATGAAGCCACTTCTCCTTGGCAACTACCATAGCAAAATTTTGAGTCGAACCTCGATATTATCCTTCCAACATGCTGAAATCGAATTCGTTCGTATTCATTAATGATCCCAATGATCTCATCTGATCCAACACACTACTCGGGTGACATGACACATCAATACAGGCCTAAGCCACAACTTGCATAATATCCACATCAATACGCAACGATACGAAGATACTCAAATCATGAAAATGACTCTAATGAAAGAGTGGTCTCTCAAGACCAGTAGTACCATCACAACACAAGGTTGAGAACCCATCTCACATCATAGAAATAGAATAGACGAATCTAATCCGCAAGGTCATATTTCCACATAACTTCGCTACAATGCACGATCTTACCCAAACACTACTCCATATAAAACACCTCAAGTCACTCTGCTCGAAATTGATGACCATGTGCAATTGATGTCTAGAACCAAATAAAATCATCATAACCACAGTGTAGCAAATACATAACACCACACAAACCCAAAAAACATAATTGATACGACATCCACCGAGAAATACCCAGTACTCTTAGATCACCTTAGAACTCTAATAAGCTCAATAACAATTGAATCAACACATCCCTCAACAATACAACTAAGAGCCAATCAAGCTGACTCAAGTTAAAACACGCATCCACACTGGTCTGCTAACCAACCCCTTATCAAGGAAACTCTGAAGTCGCTCTTTCAACTCTTTTAACTCCGCCAGTGCCATACAATACGGTGCCCAGCACCAAATCAATACCGAAATCATCAACCCTGTCCGGCGACATGCCCGACAGTAGGAACACATCCAAAAATGTCCCTTATCACTAGAACTGAATCAAAATAAAGAGTCTCTGCACTGACATCTATCACGAGAGCTCAAATAAGGAAGATAATCCTTCACAGCCATCTACTGGGTCTTCAAAATAATAAACCACTCTACTAGGACATAATCCGTCGCACCTAGCCACTCAATCCGTAGCATTTCAAGCATAGTAAATAGCGCCGCTTTATCGTAATATTCCAGATGACGCAATACGAAGACAACCAGTCTGAACCCAATATCACTTCCAGTCTAACATACTAAGCAACAAAAGATCCGCTCGGGTCTCCAAACCCCGACAGTCACTAAATAGTGCCAACACACATGACTCACAACCGCAACATAGCCTGAATATGAGAAATCCCAGTCTACAACTCCATATAGCACACGAATCATCATACTTGATGTTGATACCCAATTTTTTCTCTATGTATTTTTATACTCAAAACACTTTCAAAATAGAATTTATATGCATATATAAACATCCACAAAGGTTTTGGTATTTTTCCTTATTTTTAAGAATTTGTTAAATCAATTTATGGCCTATTTTGCACTATAAAATCCAATAATTATTCCCAAAATTTGTCATTATGGTAAATAATTTATTTTATTCTCACATTTACACAAAAATATAATTTACATGATTTTTACATAATTTTACAAGTACATTTGACATTTTAAAACTAAAATTGCATGAAATTGCAAGTTTAGCTATTTCTCTATTTAATCTAGTACTTATTCATTGCCTATTAACTCAGTATTTTTAATTTGATATTTAAACATCATTTACTATTTTAAAAATTCAAATTGGGTAAAATTGGCTATTAAAATTACAGCCCTTTTTAATTTCAATTCTAGCCTAATTTCCGCCCTAATTCCAACCCCAATTACACTACACAATTTCCTAAGTAACCCAACACAAACTCTATTTATCTAACCCGCTCGGAACCCCCTTTTAAATCAGGTTCGTTGATTGTTTTAATCAACGGTCCACGTCTCTCCTTCCCTTAGTTAAACCAAAGACACCCCTAACCCTAGCCATTTTACACAGATAGCCGACCCTGAAACCCTTCCGTTCCCAAAATGATCTCAACCACCCTTGAAACCCTAGACCTTCTCTGACCATTTTCTGGCCTTGTTTCACTGGAAACCATGGCGTCACAGGCTTCATGCAACCTATACTCACCCTCACTCCCTTCTATGACCCTCTTTGTTCAAAGATCGAAGCCCTATCTTGAAGACCACCGGCTCAGAGGTCCTCCTACTTAAGTTCTACGGCCATGTCCAGTCTCTATCCGGCGAGTCCTAGCGTTGTGAGTCCATTTTCGACTCAAGACCAGGCCGTTCCAGGATTTCTCGTTCTCTAGGGTTTTCTCTTAAACCCTAAGTCTCCAAGGTTCTCTTCTATGTTTCTCTTTAAGATCTACTTCAAATCTATAATACTTTCCAAGATTTCAAAGTGTTTTCGACATTCTTTTTACCGATTTTGTTTTCAAACTGTCCCTCTTCTAGAAACTTAGGGTTTCTCCTGTTTTCTATTTTATTTTCTCTACTGGGATTTCTTTTACTTTTGCTGTAATTCCTAAGTATTTCTACTATAATTTCCAGGTATTTTCTTTACCATGTTGTTTCTAAGGTTTCCGAGTAGTTTCTTTACTGTGTTCTTTGCTCTCATTGTGCTTTTCATGAATGTTTATGTTCTCTCTGAATGCTTCCTTACATTCGAAATGGGATTAAAAAAACCCTAGATTTTGGGGGTTTTCCGAGTTTTTCTGTGATTGTCTGATGCATGTTTAATTTCAGAACCCTGACTATCTAGACTAATTTCGTGCTTCTGATTTCTTGCTAACCGTTGCGAGAACTTCTAATTCCATTTTCATGCCTACGTTTTCTACTCTCTGATTGCATGACTATCTTGCTAGTTTTAGCCTCGCATGTTTGAATTTGTGCATCTCTTTTATAGTCATACTTTCCCTTTCAAAATAACCCTAATTTTTGGGGGGTTGATCTCCTATGAACCTATTTTGATTCTCCCTTTGACTCATTTGGACCTACTTTTACACTAAATTCAATACCAATTCGAATCCATGTTTCCTTAATTTACTATATTGGTAATTCTATGCTTGCCTTATTTGCTTAAAGTCATGTGTCTTTCAAAACTCTATATGTATTTACCCTTTATTCTGCAACCTATTCTTGATTTTCTATCCATAAATGGAACTATGTTTATTTATCTCAAGTCTGTCTCCCTAATTAACGGGAGTCTTTTCTCCTAATTGATTATGATTTGGTACTGAAGTTATTTTCCTGCCTTATTTACTACTAATTTAAACTATAAAAACCCCACCCCTTTACTTCAAACACACGAACAATCACAAGTTCACACTCACACAAAACCCTTTCCTCTTTTCTCTGCTCTTCTCCGCTACTTGTTTTGCTTCTTGGGTTTAGCCGGCTGAAATGCAAGGCTAAACTATAAGGTTCTATCTGCCCTACCGTCCTTATTGTTTGAATTTGCAACTAGTATGTCCATGATTTAAATAACATCTCCAAACTACATGTTTATTTACCCCTTTTTATATGCATGTTTATGTTCATTACACAGTTAAAGCTTCAGCTTGCACATCCCCTACCCCATATTTCTATGTTTTGATGTTGTAATCTTGTATGAGTGCTTTCCTGTACATGCCTTCCCCCCATTACCTTTAACTTAATTCTGTTTGTTGCAAATGCTTTCATGTAATCCCCCTTCCTTTTAATTCCCCTTTGTGTGTGAGTATTGTTTAGACTAGAGTAGCACTCTATTACCACTCCTAGTTTAGAACTAGGTTGCTCTAAGCCTATACTCAAATCAATCTCATTCCCTTAACCCTTATTATGTGTTGAGCGTGACTCAGGTCTGGTGGTGTCCTAATTACGATGCAGGCCTAAGTCTGACTTTCTCAAGTCTGCTCTTATTTGTTCAAGCCATGTAAAGGGTAAGGGGTGTGTCAGTCCCATTCATGGCTAGGTATGACCGCCCTTTTCTTTGGTCTCCCCTAATTCCCTCACTTTTACACTTACTCTTAATTCTTTAAGTCCTAACCCCTATGGTAAGCCATGGTTAGGGACCCTAGAGTTCCCTCTGAACATGTATGCCTAAGGGCTGGTGATTCCACACATTGCACTACACTAATCATTCTTTAGGGTGTAAGCATTGCTTGGCTTCCTGAAAGCCCTTGGAACTTTTAAACACTCTAAGAGAAGGCCTTGGAATCTGTAGCCCGGATTTGGTAAAATGCATGTATTGGACATTAAGGTTGTTTTGGGCTTCCTCGTGTCCGTTTTTTTAGTTTTGATGTATTTATTTCCTTTCCATTTTTGTAATTACTTTGTAAAAGACTTGGGGAATATAGTAAAAGGGTGTGGGAGGGGTTTATATTATTGCATCAATCAATGGGTAGAAATTATGCCTATAGGATTTCAATATTGCATCCCATCTAGAAATCATGTCTATTGGATTGTAAATCACTTAGAAACCATGCATATAGGATTTTAATATTGCATCTAGAAATCATGCCTATAGGATTTTTGTATTGCGAGCATAATGGAAATCATGCCCTATAGGATTTTTATTATTGCGAGCATAATAGAAATCATGCCTATAGGAACTGCATAAAAACGCTAGGCAAACAGTAGACCCCTTAAACGTTCTAAAAGCAGCAACAATCAAGACGTGGATATCATGCCTATAGGGTTCAAACTCGCCTAATTTGTTAAACACTTTCAATAAATCTCGTCCAAAGCTATCTATTTTTGAAATATGGCCAAGTCTGTCTTTTACACTATTTTGAATTTATAGAGTCTTTTAAAATTCCAAACTTGAATTTTATCCTAGAACTGACTCTTTGGTCTTCTGCATAAATCTTCGCTCCAATACTTTTTCGAAAAAGAAAACCTTTTTCTTACAATCTTACTGAAGTAGTTCGGCTAGTTTGCAAGCCATCTCTAAACTTCTGAAAATTTCAGTTTCCTCTTTCCAGAACTCTTTTTTACATATCCTTGTCTAAAATTAGCGCTTTTTGAATTACTGGTTTTAAAATACCTTATGTTCTAAAAAATCGGACCCGAGGGGCTCAAAGTAGATTTAATGTCCAACTTTATGTGTTAAACTAATCTATCCACTATCAGTTTTAAGCTTATGACCAAATCAGTAATTGCAAGTCGTGATAAACTAATTGTTCTATGGTTTAAGGGGTTTATGTGCAGCCTTTGTATGTTTGTTTACTTCCCTTATGTGCTATTTGTTTTTTATTGATGCCTTAGCATTTTTACCTTTAAAATCCATATATGACCTCATCCCCTTTCTCCCCTTTAAGGATGAGAAGTCCAAATACCCCGGGATTGATAGGTCGGGATGGGTATTAGCATGCAATAAGTAAACGAGACTAAACGTGCTTAAATACCTTAACAGGGTGGGAAGGGTAGAATATGGAGATGATGATGATGCACTAATATCATAAGGTGACCCCTATTTGGGAACATGTGCGGGATATTGCATCGAATGATCCATATTATAATAAAACCTAGGATCCTCATTACACTTTTCCTTTATTTAAATGCTTTCTTTAAACTAAAGATCTCTTTTACTTGTGCCGTCCTTCATTCAAAATCGTCAACTTGCTTGTATTTCTTATGTGCAAACCTTGCCTGTCTATTTCTATTCTTCTTAAAGTCACATCTAAGCAAGGCTGGGAACCACAGTAGTGAATCTTGGGGGGTGCCTATCACCTTCCCCTCGAGATAATTTCAAGCCCTTACCCGAACTCTGATTTTTCTTCGAATCCTTCTTCTTTCCTCAAAAAGTGTCCTAATGCACTATAATCATTAGGTGGCAACTCTTCAAACTCCATAGCCTAAATTCCCCCGAAAGGGATAAAAGAGTCATTCACCCATAATGTCGCAAACCCGATTCCTCTCCGTCGGGAGGGAAAAAGGGGGGTATCGACAACATGGCGACTCTGCTGGGGATTTTCTTTAAGGCTTTTACCATTACTTGCTTTTGTGATTTTATTGCTTACCTAATCGCATTTATTTCCTGTCCTTGATTATTTCACCACAATTACTAACTTGGCTCTTCATATCTTTTCTTTCCTTTAACTGATTCTTTACTGCCTTGTTATTTCAATACTATTATAATTCTAAACAATCATTGTAATCATTTATCTTATGAACGTGAAAATACATGTAATTTGTTTCATTATTGTAATTGCATCTCTCAACATCATATTCCACTCGTTCCAAAACAACTCCTTTAGCAACGCTTATAATGAGTGGTTGTGCCCTTCCAATATTATAAACCCCTTAAATATGGCAAAGGCATATTTGTGGTAAAACTAGTTGTTCAACGTTGTAGTCGACGGTTCCGCGCCTTTCCCTCTTGAGTTCTCCGCTAAAGGGTACCTTTTCTTGCACTTCAAAAGTAGAAACCCTATTCCTTTAAATTGTTCATGCACCATGGTTAACCCTAGACGCGTCAGTTATGTTGTCCACATAATGACTCATTAAGACAGCCTAAGCCAAAGTCCATCGGGTTTCCTGAAACCCAAACGGACACCTTCACGTTATGTGCATTAATTTGGAGAACTAAATTCCTTTTGCTAATTATTGATTGAAATAGTCGAGTCTGGTAGGGTTAAAGGCCTAACACTTTGTTTTCAAAAAATAAGGCACGAGATCCCTAGATTCGGTATGGTATCCAACATTCACCCAAAGTTGCTGAGCTAGTGGGAATATCTTCATAGCACTGATAGAACCCTCGTCCGTAAGTACTTGGGGAATTTGCCCTCACTTCTGGAAATCAAACCCAACAACAAAATCATTGAGGCTGCCACTTTGTTTTGGGAAGGTGATCGATCAGTGTTCCATTTCGGGGATTTGGAAATGACCCCTTTGCTAGAAGAGATATGGGGCCTAGCCGGTATCCCTTGGGAGACTTCTGGTTTGCTTATGTCGGAAAATCACAAAAGTAGAGGCTTTCTTAAGATGATGGAACTCAAGAAAAATCTCGACCTTTATTGCATGAAGGACTCCTACGTACCGTTCGACTTATTATACGAGAGATATGGCCACAGTAAGTCCCATCGCACCTACATGGATGAATTTTCCTTCACCTCTTTGGGACATATACATAGAAGAGTGTTTGTGTTCATGTTTTGATTCTTGAGCATTGTAACTTTCCCTATGAAGAAGGCTAGGATCCACACCGGACTAGCCATGGTTACCATGACTTTAATGGAAGGGATCGACGGACAGTCCTTCAGCATAGTACCTATGTTCCTCGCTGAAATCTATAGAGCCTTGGGAAAATGTCAACAAAGGGCTACACATTTCGAGGGTTGTAATTTACTACTTCAACTCTGGCTCATATAACACCTTTAGAAAGGCGATTACAGATAGGAAATCATACGCAGGGATTGGGATGACCACATCGCTTTTTACCATCCAAAGCGAATGAACTTCATGCCCAACATGTTCACTCAGCCAGAGGACGCCAGTGGATGGGTAGAGTTGTTCGAGAATCTCAAAGAAGAGTAAATTCAGTGGATGTTCGAGTGGTTCCCAACAGGGGAGTTCATTGTCCGTTCTCGAGACACACCATTCCTCATACTCAAGGGCCTGAGAGGAATCCATCCTTACGTCACCCTCCGAGTCATGAGGCAAGCCGTAAGGAAATAGATCATACCAAGGATAGAGAAAATGAGTCATTTTAGGGCTGACTTTCAAAATGATGATAGCCCGCACAGGTGTCACTCTTAGCACTTGTGGCACTGCAAGCTCATTCTAGGGAAGGAGTCTGTTGAACCAGACATGTATCATTCCGGGTGTGTGCCGCACTACACAGGTTGGTTGGAATACGATCACATTGGTTTGGTTCATCCAGGGTTCGTCCAAGGTCACAGGACTATTAACGAGAAAACTTAAGCACAAGTCAAATATAATCAATTGCGTAAGAGGATGAGAGAATGTGAGAACGAACATCAGGAACTACAGGAAGCCCATGAGAAGCTAATCCACGAGTTGAAAGATATGGTTGTCAACGCCAAATCATTTGGGATATCTGGAGCGAGGTCTAGTGGAGTTGGAAGGGAAGTTCTTAAAAAGGATTGAAGACTGTCAGAATGTTGATGCAGCTAGGACTTTTACTCTTCTGATTTTCTTAAATGTAATAAGGTCGTTGATGCAGCTATAGAATGGAAGCAAGAATACCGAATTTGGGGAAGGTCTTTAATGGGACCAAGTAGTTAGGACTTTTACTCTTCTGATTTTCTTAAATGTAATAAGGTCGTTGGCCATTAGTAACATCTTCATTCAGTTGTTTTGGACTCATTTTATTTTCATCAGTAAAATGAGGCATTTAGCATTATATGTTCTCCAAATTTTATTTGTCGCTAGGCCTACCTCGGGCACAACGAGGCACCCAAATTAGGAAGCGATTTATATTCTCGCACAATGTGTTTAAATATTGCAATATTATTTGTCAGAATCTGCACTAAGTTTTTACCTTTTTGTTTTTCTTTATTTTTGATTCCCCTCCCCAAAGGTTAGTTCGTGCATTCTTGCACCATCAGCATACTCCACAAGATCTAAGGGTCTTCCACCTCCTCCTCATCCTAGTCCTACCAGAAATAAGAATAAAGACAAGATGGGAGATACAAATGCTAGAAAGGAATTTCAAGAAACTTCTCAAAATGCTACAATCACCAAAGAAACTGCTGCTCATCTGGAGCAAACTTTGCTGAGGTTCCGAGAGGAATTGGACCAAGTTAGAAACCTGGAAAGCCTGTCAATCACTCTTTCTGCGCCCGATGTTAACACCCAGAACCCCACACTGCCACAAAATGTCCCGCAACCTCCAATGCAACCTACTCATAACACTCCTGAACCACAAAACACCACAAAAGACCATAACATTCCAATCTTTATGGACACTATGGCGCATTACAATCAGCCTATCACCAGTGCAATCGAAGCAGAGGACAAAAGTTCCCTCATTCAAAATTTGGCCGTTGAGATCAGGATATTGACTAGCTGGGTCCAAGGTTTTGAAGGTAACAAAGGTATCGAAGTTTGAATTACAAAGATCTCTGTTTTCAACCAGATGTTGAGCTCCAGGGGGGTACAAACCTCCCAAGTTTGAACTACTCGATGGCACAGGTGACCCCAGGGTCCACTTGAGAATACATTATGACAAGTTAGCAGGGGTTGAAGGGACGAGAAAATCCGCATGAAGCTGTTCATGAGGATTTTGAAGGATGATGCTTTATCCTAGTATATAAGCCAGGATGCGAAGAAGTGGACAAGTTGGGTAAACATGGCGTCTGACTCTATGGATCGATTTAGGTTTAACACTGAGAACGCACCAGATGTGTTCTATATTCAGAAATCTCATGAAGAATTCCATAGAGACCTTTTGCGAGTATGCTACTCGTTGGTGGTCCGAAGCTGTCAGACCGCCCTTGGAGGAAGAGCAAATGAACAGGTTCTTTGTTCGTGCTCAAGATCCACAGTACTATGAGAGACTGATGCTAATTGAGGGTCAAAATTTCTCCTACATCATCAAATTGGGAGAAAGGATTGAAGAAGGCATAAAAAACAGTATGGTCACTAACCTCGAGGCCTTGCAAGCTACCAACAAGGCTTTTCAGTCTAGTAGCTTGTCAAAGGAAAAGGATGTAAATTCTGTAATGGCTATGCAAAAGGAACAACTCCCCCATGAAATACCATATATATCCCTCAGCTCCACTCACATATCAGCCTACCCTAAATTACCAAGCACCATCACCCACTTACCGAATTCCACCACCTACTTACCAATCACCTCCACCACCTACACATCAACCCACTGCACCCAGATATTCCCAACCCGCACCTGTATACCAAGCATATAACTCCCAACCTTCTCACTACCCATCACCTCCTACCCGCCAAACTTTCCCTCGACCTAAACCAAACTTCGACCGCAAACCTCCTAGATAATATACCGACATAACCGAGCCAATTGACCAATTATATAAAAAACTCAAGGCAGCCGGCTACGTTACTCCTATCCCAGCCATAACTCTAGAAAACCCTTCCTAGTGGATCAACCTAAACAAGACTTGCGCATACCATTCCGGGATGAAGGGCCATACCATTGATGAGTGTCGCTCGTTAAAAGACTAAGATTCATAATCTGATTGACAACAAGATTATTATAGCAAAGGAGCCCGCTCCAAATGTCCGCAACAACCCTTTGCCTGACCACAAGGGTTGGGGCATCCACATGATCAAGATCAAAGATGATTAGGACCCCAAGGGGTCAATCGGTTTGATAGCTGAAGGAGAAGAGCCTAAGAAGCCAACAGTTACTCTCAATCCCATTATTCTCCAGATTCAGCCATCTGAGAGCGATATGGTAAATGTGTCCATGCCACTCGAGTTTGAAGCACCTTCTACAAAGGTGCCAAAACCAATTGAGGTTGAGTTCAGGGCTCCAAAGGCACCTACACCATTTGAAGTTACTGTGTTACCTCCCAAGGCACCAATTCTAGTCTCTCCAACAGACGTAACCCCGTTCCAAACAAATGATATACCTTGGGATTACACCGCAGAGGCTAGAAGGAAGGGAAAGACATATACTGGAGAAGCAATTGCCGCACAGGGTATGACCAGGACAGGCAGGGTATACACCTCAGAGCATTTGGCTGAGTCTAGAAAGCAGGCCTTCGGGCGGGCTGTTGAAACTGGACCCGATGACCTCTGGAGAAAGGTACAGGCCAAAGAGTACTCGACCGTCAAACAAGTGAATAAAACGCTAGCACAGATATCTATTCTGGCACTTCTACAAAGCTTTGATGCTCATAAATACGCCTTAATAAAAATAATGAGTGAAGCTTATGTTCCCAATAATATAACAGGAGGCGAAATGGAAAACATGGTGGGACAAGTACTGGAAATCCATAAGATCACCTTCTACAAAGTTGAATTACCACCAGAAAGTATGGGTCAAACAAAGCATTTCACATCATCGTGCAATGCGAGGATCACTTTATCATCAGGATTCTTGTCGATGGGGGATCCAGCATCAATATTTGTCCGTTGATAACTCTCAAGACACTGGGCAAAGGATTGCATGAGATCAAAGACGGGGATATCAGTGTCAAAGATTTTGATGGATCCCATAGGTCTATCGTTGGATAAATTAGATTATGCCTGCAGACGAGACCCACCTGGTTCGATGTTGAGTTCCAAGTCATTGACGTACCAGCATCCTACAATTTGTTGCTAGGATGACCCTGGATCCATGCCGCTGGGGCTGTGGCATCAACTTTGCATCAGGCTGTAAAATTTGAATGGAATCATCAGGAAGTAATCATCCATGGCGACGGAAGCAACCCCATATATAGTCACCAGGCCATCCCGATGATCGGGGGTAGAAGAAAGATCGGTGGAGAAATATACCATCACATTCAGCGAGTCAACGCCATAGACAAATACAAGTGGTGGGATAATAAAATTGAGAGCATTTTGAATTGGAGTGGATACGAGCCTGGAAAGAGGCTTGGCAAGAATCTCTAGGCTATCACCAAGTCTATCCAGTTGAAGAAGCATAGAACTACTATTGGTCTGGCTTATAAATACACTTGGGAGGAATTCAATGATTGGTTGCCACCATGGAGAGGTCCCTACTACCCACAGGAGCACCCTTTGCCTCAGCTAAAGCAGACCTTTCAGCCCGCTGATCTCATATACAGATCAGAGGAAGATGAGACGCTGACAACAATGAAGAACTTGTTTCTAGATGATGATATGGATTGCTGTGTTATCTTCGAGGAGGAAGGGTAGGAAGGCCCTTCCATTCAAGCTGTGAACCAGGGAGAACACCTCATCAATTGGTCAATCAGGACCACTAGTGCCCGTAGAGCCTCAGGGTAGCATGGCTAAACGACACATATGCATCGCACTTTACTTTTAGTTGATTTTACTTTTTCGCATTGTCTTTACTTTTTAAAAGAGCTCCGATGTTTCAGACAATTATAAGTTTAATCAAAAGCATTTTCCAAGTTTATCTTTATATTTTGCTCTCATTTATTTTCTCTACCATTTACTTTATTTTACACAACATTACTATTACATATTTTGATGATGAACCGACGACTGCAACTTGCAATGAGACAATGCAACAAATGGACATAGATTCAGAAAAAAAACAAAATACCAGAAGAGATTGTCAGGGAGGCCAAGAATTTTGAGAACAGACCTAAGTCTAACTTAGAGGAAACTGAGGTCATTAATCTCGGAGACGTAGAAAATGTCAAGGAAACACACATCAGCGTACACTTGTCACCGTCAGAAAATTAAGAATACACAGAGTTTTTAAAAGAATATGAGGATATATTTCCCTGGACGTATGATGATATGACCGGTCTCAGCACGTACATTGTGGCTCACAAACTGCCGACAGATCCGGCATGCCCACCGGTCAAATAGAAACTCAGATAATTCAAGCCAGACATGAGTTGAAATAAGAGGTTACCAAGCAAGTCAAAGCCAGAGTTTTTAGGGTAGTGGAGTATCCAACTTGGTTAGCCAACGTTGTGCAGGTACCAAAGAGGGATGGGAAGGTTAGAGTCTGTGTCGACTACCGGAATCTCAACCAGGTCAGTCCGAAGGATGATTTCCCTTTGCCAAATATACACATATTAATTGATAACTGCGCCAAACACGAGCTGCAGTCGTTCGTCGACTATTTTGCTGGACACCATCAGATCTGGATGGACGAAGAGGATTCACAGAAAATAGCATTCATCACGCCGTGGGGAATGTACTGTTACAGAATGATGTCATTCGGTTTGAAGAATACTGGTGCTACCTGCATAAGGGCCATGACCACAATCTTTCATGATATGATACACAAAGATCTCGAGTTGTATGTGGACAACGTCATCATTAAATCTAGGAAATTTGCAGGTCACATGGGAGATTTGAGAAAATTCTTCAATAGACTGAGGAGTTACAACTCGAAATTGAACCCCGCCAAGTGTGCCTTCAAGGTCCCAGCTGGAAAGTTATTGGGTTTCATTGAGAGTCGTCGGGGGATAGAGTTGGACCCGTCAAAGATCAAAGCCATTCAAGAGTTTCCACTGCCAAAGAACAAGAAAAAAGTAATGAGTTTTCTGGGGAGGCTCAATTATATCAGCTAATTCATAGCTCAGTCCACTGTCATTTGCAAACCCATCCTAAATATGCTAAAGAAGATACTACCACTAAGTGGACTAATGATTGTTAAAAGGCCTTTGACAGAATCAAGGAATATTTGTCAATGCCGCCAGTTTTGGTTTCGCCTGAGCTAGGGAGACATCTATTGCTTAATCTTGCAGTATTGGATGGGGTATTTGGTTGTGTTTTAGGACAACATGACAAAACAGGAAGAAAGAGCAGGCCATATTTGAGCGCACTTGTTGTGCTTTAACCTTGTTAGTTCAGAAATTGAGGCACTATTTCTGCGCTTACACCACTCATCTCATATCCAAGATGGATCCATTGAAGTATATCTTTGAGAAGCCAATGCCTACAGGCAAGCTCGCCAAATGGCAGATACTGTTAAGTGAATTCGACATCATTTATGTTACCCAGAAGGCGGTCAAAGGACAAGCCATGGTAGATCACCTCGTCGAGAATCCTGCAGGAGGAGGATACGAACCCCTAAAGACGTATTTTACTGATGAAGAGATAGCCTTCATAGGAGAAGACAGTTGGAGGATGTTTTTCGACGGAGCCGCAAACTTCAAAGGAGTGGGTATAGTTGCAGTTTTGATATCAGAAACCGGTCAGCATTACCTAGTATCCGCCAAGATCATATTCTTGTGCACCAACAATTTGGCCGAGTATGAAGCCTACATCTTAGGGCTAAAGTTGGCCATTGACATGAACATTCAGGAACTATTAGTGATCGGAGACTCGGACCTATTCATTCACCAGATTCGAGAAGAATGGGCTTCCAAGAATTCTAAGATACTCCCTTATCTGCATCACGTACAGGATTTGAGGAAAAGATTTAGAAAGACAGAATTCCAGCATGTTCCCAGAATATTTGCCGATGCCTTATCCACTCTATCGTCTATGATCCAACATCCAGATACAAAATTTATTGATCCCATCCAGGTCAAGATTCACGACCAACCAGCTTATTATGCTCACATCGAAGAAGAAGGCGATAGGAAACCTTGGTTCCATGATATCAAAGAATACTTGAAAACAGGAGAGTACCGAGAGCTCGTTAATGATACTCAGAAATGAACACTTTGGAGATTGTCCAACAATTTATTTCACAACGAAGGAATCCTGTATAGGAGGACTCCTGATTTGGGATTATTAAGATGTGTCGAGGCAAATGAAGCAACCAGACTATTGGAGGAAGTGCACGCAGGACCGCATATGAATGGTTTTGTTTGACAAAGAAGATACTCCAAGCAAGGTATTTTTGGATGACTATGGAAACGTACTGTATCCAGTACATCCAGAAATGCCACCATTGTCGAATACATGCAGATATGATAAAGGTACCTCCAAACGAGCTTACTGCAACAAGCTCAACATGGTCGTTCGCCGCTTGGGGAATGGATGTCATTGGACCAATTGAACCAGCCCCGTCAAATGGGCACATGTTTATCCTAGTGGCAATTGATTACTTTACCGAATGGGTTGAAGCAGCATCATACAAGGCAGTCACCAAGAAAGTAATAGCAGATTTCGTCCGAGATCGTATGGTTTGTCGGTTCGAGGTTCCGAAATCAATCATCACCGACAATGGTTCTAATCTCAACAACGACCTGATGAAGGCAATGTGCGAAACATTGAGTATTAAACACGAACTCTACACCTTATAGACCTTAAATGAATGGAGTTGTAGAAGAAGCCAATAAGAACATCAAGAAGATACTAAGGAAGATGATCGAAAAGCACAAACAGTGGCATGAGAAGTTATTTTCGCCATACTTGGTTATCGTACCATGGTCCACACATCAACCGGGCCACTCCCTACATTTTGGTTTATGGTACAGAGGTGATCATCCCCACCGAGGTAGAAATCCCCTCCTTAAGGGTCATACAAGAAGTAGAATTAGAGGATGCATAATGGGTCAAGAGTCTCTGCGAGCAGTTAGCCCTCATAGACGGAAAGATAATGAATGATGTCGGTCACGGTCAATTATATCAGAACAGAATGACCAGAACCTTCAATAAGAGAGTCAATCCGAGGAAGTTTGAGCCAGGACAGTGGGTATTAAAGAAAATATTTCCGCACCAAGATGAAGCCAAAGAGAAATTCTCTTCCAATTGGTAGGGTCCGTATATGGTTCATCGTGTTCTAACTGGAGAAGCCCTTATTCTCGCAGAAATGGACGGAGAAGTCTGGCCAAAGCATATCAACTCAGACGCAGTAAAAAGATACTACATTTGATCATATGCTTTTCTTCCATGATGTAATTTGAACTACGCCTGACCTGATTCCCGTTTAAGAGGGGATACGTAGGCAGCACTCTGGGTTCGGTCACATATTAATAAAAATTCCATTTTCCCTCGCTATTGGAACTGGGGCAGATTTTTGAGGACCCTCAAAATTCCGAAGTAAGTTTTCAGTATTCATGAGCGCCGACCAAGTAAACTGGGGCAGAATTTTGAGGAGGACCCTCAAAATTCTATAATTGTTCCACGTTTAGTTATTCAGCACAGCCGCCAGCAGCACCAACCCAGTAAACTGGGACAGAGTTTTGAGGAGGACCCTCAAAATTCGAGAACAAGCGAGGTTGCCGTGTCTTGAACCACATTGTAGTCGTCGGTTCACCCAAAATAAAATCATTTTCTCATATATACGTACTTGCATTATATTTACTAAGTCATGCATAAATAGCCTTTGCACCACTATCGCTTAGCAACACTACCTCCATGATACACGACGCTAAAAGCTGGAGGATACGAACTAACCTCCCCTCTACAGAACTCACGATTTTTCTTTGGTTGCAGGAACTCAGGTTACGGATCAAAGCGCATTTGCTCTGCAGGATCAAAATCCTCATAGGGTCACTATCCACACTCAATATTCCCCAGCAGTCCTAATATCAAAAATCCATCAATCAGTTAAGAAACTTACTACTATTCGCTCTTTTAGATTCCTGCATTGCATAAGGCTACTATCTTCCTTTCGAGGTTAAGCTCCACCTCCATCCTGCATAAGGCTACTATCTGCTTTCGAGACTAAGCTCTGTCTCCATTTGCATTTTTGCATAAGGATACTCTCTACCTTCCGAGGTTAATCTCTACCTCCACATTGCATAAGGCTATTATCTTCCTGTCGAGACTAAGCTATGTCTCAATCTGCATTTTTGCATAAGGCTACTATCTGCCTTTCAACACTAAGCTCTGTCTCCATCTGCATTTTGCATAAGGCTACTCTCTACCTTCCGAGGATAAGCTCTACCTCCACATTGCATAAGGCTACTATCCACCTTTCGAGACTAAGCTCTGTCTCCATCCATATTTTTGCATCAGGCTACTCTCTGCCTTACAAGGTTAAGCTCTACCTCCATATTTCATAAGGCTATCATCTGCCTTTTGAGACTAAGAATTGTCTCCGCCCTGCATAGCTGAAATATCGCCGCTTTATTTTTCAACTTGCTGAAACATCGCCACCTGCATTTTAAATTCTCATTCAGCTGAAACATCGCCACTTATTTTTATAAATTCTCGCTCTGGCTGAAAGATCGCCACCCTTTGCATTCATTTGGCTGAAAGATTGCCACCTTCTCATGGGCTGAAAGATCGCCAACTCATTCAAAGGCGTCATAGTTCGGAGGCACCATATGCATAGCACGAGAACATCATTTCATGTCCTGCGAACCCTTACTTTTATGCTCTTCATGGCCCAAGACATCATAGTCTGAGGATACCATCCTAACCACCCAAGGACAAACATTCATGGTCCAATGTGAACTTGCATCAGGTTTAAATTACACAAATATATACGCACATCACGCATCTGCAGGTATTTCGGCTGGCTCACAGCCATTTCTGTAGGAGTGATCCTGCTCCAATTCTCTGCAGTTTGTCTAATTCCAAGCACCCTCTCAGATCCAACCATCGCGTCCATTTTTCTGAATTCCTATCGGTATGTTCCGTCAATGGTTCGTGAACTACATATGGTCTGATTTCTATAGAACCAGGGATATGTAGGCAACTAAAAAACCAAATCTTGGTCAATATCCTTTTACAATCGCCGTCTGCGGTCAAAATTCGCCATATTATCTTTACCCGACAACACTTTCATCCTCCTCAGGCAGGTGTTGATACCAAAAAATTTTCCCATGTATTTTATACTCAAAACACTTTCAAAATAGTATTTATATGCATATATAAACATCCACAAAGGTGTTGGCATTTGTTTCACATTTTTAAGATTTTTTAAATCAATTTATGGCGTATTTTGCACTATAAAATCCAATACTATTCCCAAAATTTGTTATTTTAGTGAATAATTTAGTTTATTATCACATTTATACAAAAATATAATTTACATAATTTTTTTCATAATTTTAAAAGTCCATTTAACATTTTTAAACAAAAATTGCATGAAATTGCAATTTAGCCTAATAGCCTTTGTAACCAGAAAATCATTTCTAATATTTTAAAATTAGTAATTATTCATTGCCTATTAATTCAGTATTTTTAATTTGATGTTGAACATCATTTATTTTATAAAATTCAAATTGGGGAAAATTGGCTATTTAATTTATAGCCCTTTTTAATTCCAATTCTAGCCTAATTTCCGCCCCAATTCAAACCCCAATTACACTACCCAATTTCATAAATAACCCGACCCAAACCCTATTGATCTAACTCGCCCAGAACCCCCTTTTAAATCAGGACCGTTGATTGTTTTAATCAACGGTCCACGTCTCCCCTTCCCTTAATTAAACCAATGACACCCCTAACCCTAACCATTTACACAGACAGCCGCCCCTGAAACCCTTTTGTTCCCAAAACTCTCTCAACCACCCCTGAAACCCTAGCCCTTCTCCGACCATTTTCCGACCTTGTTTCACCGGAAACCATTGCCTCACAGGCTTCATGCAACCTATACTCACCCTCACTCCCTTCTATGACCTCCTATGTTCAAAGATCGAAGACCTATCTTGAAGACCACCGACATAAAGGTCCTCTGACTTGAGTTCTACGGCCATGTCCGGCCTCTCTCCCGTGAGTCGTAGCGTTGTGAGTCCATTTTCGACTCCAAACCAGTCCGTTCCAGGATTTCTCGTTCTCTAGGGTTTTCTCTTAAACCCTAAGTCTCCAAGGTTTTCTCATGTGTTTCTCTCTAAGATCTACTTCAGATCTATGCGACTTTCCATGATTTCAAAGTGTTCTCCATATTCTTTTTACCGATTTTGTTTTCAAACTCTTCCTCTTCAAGAAACTTAGGGTTTCTCCGATTTTCTGTTTTATTTTCTCTACTGGGATTTCTTTTACTTTTGCTGTAATTCCTAAGTATTTCTACTATAATTTCAAGGTATTTTCATTACCATGTTGTTTCTAGGGTTTCCGAGTAGTTTCTTTACTGTGTTCTTAGCTCTCATTATGCTTTTGATGAATTTTTGTGTTCTCTCTGAATGCTTTCTTACATTTGAAATGTGATTAAAACCCTAGATTTTGGGGGGTTTTCGAGTTTTTCTGTGATTGTCTGCTGCCTGCTTAATTTCAAAACCCTGACTGTCTAGACTCATTTCGTGCTTCTGATTTCTTGCTAAGTATTGCAAGAACTTCTAATTCCATTTTCATGCCTACGTTTTCTACTCTCTGATTGCATGAGTATCTTGCTAGTTTTAGCCTTGCATGTATGAATTTGTGCATCTGTTTTATAGTCATACTTTCCCTTTCAAAATAACCCTAATTTTTGGGGGTTGATTTCCTATGAACCTATTTCGCTTCTCCCTTTTACTGATTTGGACCTACTTTTTGACTAAATTCAATACCAATTCGAATCCATATTTCCTTAATTTAATATGTGAATTATAATTCTATGCTTGCCTTATTTTCTCAAAATCGTTTATCTTTCAAAAGTCTATATGTATTACCCTTTATTATCAACCTATTCTTGATTTTCTTTCCATAAATGGAACTATGCTTATTTACCTCAAGTCCGACTCCCTAATTAAAGGGAGTCTTTACTCCTAATTGATTATGATTTGGTACTGAAGTTATTTTCCTGACTTATTTACTACTACTTTCAAACTATAAAAAACCCCACCCCTTTTACTTGAAACACATGAATAATCACCTGTTCACACTCATACAAAACTCTTTCCTCTCTTCTTTGCTCTTCTCCGCTACTTGTTCTGCTGCTTGGGTTTAGTCGGCTGAAAGCCAAGGCTAAAACTATATGGTTCTATCTGCCCTACCTGCCTTACTGTTTGAAATTTCAACTGGTATATCCATATTTTAAATAACATCTCCAAAATACATGTTTATTTACCTCTTTTCATATACCTGTTTATGTTCATTATGCAGTTACAGCTTTAGAATGCACATCTCCTACCCCATATTCCTATGTTGTTATGTTGTATGCTTGTATGAGTGCTTTCAGGTACATCCCTTCCCCAAAGTCCCTTTAACTTAATTTTTTTTGTTACAAATGCTTTCATGTAATCCCCCTTCCCTTTAATTCCCCTTTGTGTGTGAGTATTGTTTAGACTAGGGTGGCACTTTATTGCCACCCCTTGTTTAGAACCAGGTTTCTCTAAGCCTATAATCAAATCAGTCTCATTTCCTTAACCCCAATTATGTGTTGAGCCTGACTCAGGTCTGGTGGTGTCCTAATCACCTTACAGGCCTAAGTATGACTTTCTCAAGTCTGCTCTTATTTATTCAAGTCATGTAAAGGGTCAGGGGTGTGCCAGTCCCATTCATGGATAGGTATGACCACCCTTTGCTTTGGTTTCCCCTAATTCCCTCACTTTTACACTTACTCTTAGTGATTTAAGTCCTACCACCTATGGTAAGCCATGCTTAGGGACCCTAGAGTTCCTTCTGAACTTGGATGCCTAGGGGCTGGTAATTCCACACATTGCACTACTCTAATCATTCTTTAGGGTGTATGCATTGTCTGGGCTTCCTGAAAGCCCTTGGAACTGTGAAACACTCTAAGATAAGGCCTTGGAATCTAGAGCCCGGATTTTTGGTAAAACATATGTGTTAGACATTAAGGTTTCCTTGGGCTTCCTGGGTCCGTTTTTTTCGTTTGATGTATTTATTTCCCTTCCATTTTTGTAATCACTTTGTAAAAGACTTGGGGAATATAGTAAAAGGGTGTAAGAGGGGTTTATATTGTTGCATCAATCAAAGGGTAGAAATTATGCCTATAGGATTTCAATATTGCATCCCATCTAGAAATCATGTCTATAGGATTGTAAATCACTTAGAAACCATGCCTATAGGATTTTGACATTGCATCTAGAAATCATGCCTATAGGCTTTTTGTATTGCAAGCATAATAGAAATCATGCCTATAGAATTTTTGTATTGCAAGCATAATAAAAATTATTCCTATAGGAACTACATCAAAACGCTAGGCAAATAGGTCCCTTAAACATTCTAAAAGAAGCAACAATTAAGACGTAGATATCATGCCAACAGGGTTCAAACTCACATAATTTGTTAATCAGTTTCAATAAATCTCATTCAAGCTGTCTATTTTTAAAATCTGGTCAAGTCTGTCTTTTACACAATTTTTAATCTATAGTCTTTTAAAATTCCAAACTTGCATTTTATCCTAGAACTAACTCTTCGGTCTTCTGCCTAAATCTTCGCTTCAATACTTTTACGAAAAAAAACTTTTTCTTACAATCTTACTTAAGTTGTTCGGCTAGTTTGCAAACCATCTCTGAACTTCTGCAAATTTCAGTTTCCTGTTTCCAAAACTCTTCTTACAGATCCTTGTCTAAAATTAGTGCTTTCTGAAATTATTGGTTTTAAAATACCTTAAAATCTAACAAACCAGACCCGAGGTGCTCAAAGTAGATTTATTATCCAACTTTATGTGTTAAACTAATCTATCCACTGTCAGTTTTAAGCTTAAGAGCAAATCAGTAATTGCAAGTCATGTTAAACTAATTGTTGTATGGCTTAAGGGGTTTATGTGCGGCCTTTGTATATTTGTTTACTTCCCTTATAGGCTGTTTGTTTTTGATTGACGCCTTAGCATTTTTACCTTTAAGCTCCATATATACCCTCATCCCCTTTCTCCCCTTTTGGGATTAGAAGCCCATATACCCATATACCCCGGGACTGATAGGTCAGGACGGGTATTAGCATGCAATAAGTAAACAAGACTAAACGTGCTTAAATACTTTAACGGGGTGGGAAGGGTAGAATAGTGAGATGATGACGATGCGCTAATATCATAAGGCGACCCCTCTTTGGAATATATGCGGGATATTGCATCGAATGATCCATATTATAATAAAAACTAAGACCCTCTTTACTCTTTTCCTTTATTTAAATGCTTTCTTTAAACTAAAGATCTCTTTTACTTGTGCCGTCCTTCCTTCAAAATTGTCAACTTGCTTGTATTTCTTATGTGCAAACCTTGCCTGTCTACTTCTATTCTTCTTAAAGTCACATTTAAGCAAGGCCGGGAACCACACTAGTGGATCTTGAGGGGTGCCTAACACCTTCCCCTTGAGATAATTTCAAGCCCTTACCTGAACTCTAGTTTTCCTTCGAATCCTTCTTCTTTCCTCAAAAAGTGTCCTAATGTGTTATAATCATTAGGTGGCGACTCTTCAAGCTCCATATCCCAAATTCCCCCAAAAGGGAATAAAAGAGTCATTCTGTAAGACCCTGTGAAAATGAGTGCTCAAGTCCTAGCAACTCATAGAGTCGGGTCCATCAATGTGTCGGAAACCTTTTCTACTGATTCTACACTTAAAAATCGAGAGTCAAATTTTTTCTAGAAAAATGTAATTCTGCGGTCAAGAATGCGATCGAAGATCAAGTATGCGGACCGCATATCGACCGTAGGGTGAATCAGAGAGTAGCCAAATCGAATGTTAAAAATGCGGTCCATTATGCGACCGCATAACCAATATGCGGACCGCATGTCGACCGCAGAGTGAATCAGAGAGTATCCAAAATGGATGTGGAATAAGCGGTCCATTATTCGATCAAATAACCAATATGCGGACCGCATAGTCGTCGCATAAATGTCTTGAGGATTTGTGGAGGTCAATTTTGCGGTGCAATCTGTGACCGCAGAACGTGTATGCAGAACGGATTCTCACCGCATACCTAAATAGAGAGGACATCAATTTGGGACCATTATGCAGTCCAATATGTGGACCGCAAGTCACCTATCCGATCGCATAGTTGACTGCAGATCCGTCGCGAACACCAATTTTCTTAATATTTTAAACCCAGCCCTTTTCCAATAAAACACCCCTACCCCTCATTTTTACTCATTTTCTGAAAAAACAACAGAGAGGGAAGAGAGAGTTCTTGAGAGAGAAAGGAATTTCCATCAAATTGATCCTCCAAAACCATCCAGGTCGGAAAATTTTAAGTTTATTATCTTCATCCCCACTCTTTCAAGTAAAATCCCTTACCCTCTTCCCCAATTTTTCTGAGTTAAGTTAAGGGAAGGGAGTCTTATGCTTTAATTTTGAACTAACAACTAAAAACCCTCATGCATGTCACTCAAACCTAGAATCTAGTGAAGGAAAAGGTTGGATAGAAGTAGAGGGTTGTGGTAGATAGCTTGGTGACTGAGAATGGGAGCTTAAAAAGAGAATTCAACTCCATGTATGTATGGCTAACCTTGATTCTTATGAAATCGCGTTGCTTGGAATGTAAATTATTTGGTAATTGATATCTATGTTGGTTATTTGTGAGCTTTTTGGCTGGTTGATTGTGAATGCACCTTGTGGTAAAAGATGAATAACAAGAGAATGAAAGGATCCGAAAAATGGTGAAACAAGCATAAGTGTGATAATTGTTGGAAACACGTTCTCAATGCAATATACTAAAACGTGTGTTCTTTTGTGTAGGTTTTGATGAATGACAAACGAAGCGAAAATTGATATATGACGAAGTTCAAGAAACAAGCGCACAATTGATATACAACGAGATTCAAGCTCAAGACAAAGTTTTATAAGTTTAATTGAGTCATTCTTATTTGTGATCTTGATCCTACAACTTGACTCGTAACATGGCTTCTCTCATAAAACTATTTTCCAAAATCATGCATATTTAATTTAACGTCAAATGATTTTAAATCATGCATATTTACAGTAGTCAAAATAATTTTTAGACATGCCTTAAAAATCTGGACTAAGATAATTGATTATGTACTTATGATAATCGATTGTTTTTAAGCCAAGACTGCATGACAATCGATTGTGAACTAATGACAATCGATTGTGAGTAAGACAGTGAGCATCAGGTTTTTCAAACCTGCATGACAATCGATTGTGAACAAATGACAATCAATTGTGATGAGGCAGTGTCCATCAAAGTTTTTCAAAACTCAGAATAATCGATTGTGAAGCTAATGACAATCGATTGTGAAGAGACAGTGTCCTTCAGATTTTTCAAAGTCACAAAATAATCGATTGTGAACTTATGACAATCGATTATGTTGAGGCAGTGACTTCCAGACTTTTTCAAAACTATTAAATAATCGATTGTGAGTATATAACAATCGATTGTCAAGAGGCAGCGTCTAAAATGATTTTCAAAAACTGATAAGTAATCGATTGTTGCTTTGTGCAATCGATTGTGAAGCTGACCGTTGTCGTAAAGTTTTCAAATACCGTCAGGTAATCGATTATTGATTCTGTATAATCGATAGTTTTGATTAAAATCCGGAAAAGATTTATTGAACGTTATTGGGTAATCGATTATTGATTTTGTATAATCGATTGTTTTGATTAAAATCTGGAAAAGATTTTTTGAACGTTGCTGAGTAATCGATTGTTGATTCTGGACAATCGATTGTTTGTGGTAAAATCAAGAAAAGATTTTTTGAACATTGCCAGTAATCGATTATGGATTGTAAGTAATCGATTATCAAGCGTAAAATTTGGGATTGAATTTTGATCTGACTGGCAGACAATCGATTGTTGGGGTTTGACAATCGATTGTCAGTGAGTAAAATCAGCAACTCTTAATTGGCAATTAGGCAACGGTAATGCCAAGTTTTTCAACTATAAATACAGCTCCATTTCAGTGTTTTAAACACAACAACATACTACAACTGATCATTACATTGCTATAAGCTTGCATACTTTTGTTTATCATTTTATATTCAATTTCATAAAGCTTTTGAGAGCCATATTCTTGTCCAATGTTGTTGTGATCTAGAGCTTACTTCTTTTACTCATACCTACTCATAAAGGAGTATTTTGTTTGAGTGTTTAGTGTTTTATACTCTTGTAAGAGAATTGTGATTCTCTTGTTGTAAGGAACTTGTGTTTCCTTGGTTGAAGTCTTGGAGTGTTGTATCTCCGAGCAAAGGTGTTAAGGCTTGTGTCGTTAAGTTGTAAAGGTTTGTTGAGCACCCGTAAGCTTAACAAGTTAGTGGAAAATCTCGAGAGAGTCTCTCGGGGACTGGACTAGCCACGTGTTGTGGTGAACCAGAATATATCGGTGCGTTCTTTCCTTTTTGTTTATTTAACGCACTTATTTATTTCCTGCAAATTTTAATTTCCGCAAGTTTACGCTAAATTTTATTATAACGCTATTCACCCCCCCCCCCCTCTAGCGTTAAGCGTATTTTCTAACAATTGGTATCAGAGCCCAACTCTCTGAAAACTTAACAGTTTGAGAGAACCATCCATGGCTTCTACTCGTGATTCTTTTGCAGGAATTGATAAAGGACAGTGCTCCACATGACCACCTCTATTCAACAGTACAAATTACACGTACTGGAAGGAGAAGATGAAGATCTTCATTCAGTCCAACAGTTTTCACCTCTGGAAGGTGATAATGAAGGGAAACCAAATTCCAACAAAGAAGGTGGAAAACGAATGGGTTCCCAAGTCCGAGGATGAGTATGACGCGGATGACATCCGAAAGGTTCAAAATAATGCTAAAGCAATTAATTTATTATATTGTGCTGTTAATGCTAACGATTACAGGAAAATATCGTGTTGCACAACGGCAAAGGAGATGTGGGACAAGCTAGAAGTTACGTACGAAGGTACGGACCAGGTAAGGGAAGCAAAAATTGATTTCCTAACCCATTCTTATGAATTATTTCACATGAATGAAGGTGAAAAGGTGGACGAAATGTTTGAGCGATTTTCAATAATCGTAAATGACCAACATGCTCTCAAGAAAACATTCACGGATAGAGAGCTCGTGCGAAAAAATCTTAGAAGTCTCACACCGGCATGGAGATCAAAGGCCGATGCAATTCAAGAATCCATTGGCGTTTCAAACGTCACCATCGACGCACTAAGAGGTAACCTTAAGACCTATGAATCTACTATTCTTAACCCTTTTGTTGATGATCAAAGGAGGCAAAGAATAGCTCTAAAGGCGAGCACAAGCCAACCGCAAATTGATGAGGAAGGAGACAACGAATTTGGGCTCGTTATCAAAAGATTACAAAAGTTCATGCGCAAGGAGTATGAACGCAAGGGCAAAAAGCAAGGCGAACAAATCAAGTCTATGAATGTGGTGAAACCAGGCACATCAAATCAAATTGCCCAAACATCAAAAAGGAGAAGAAACCTTTTAAAAAGCAACGTGCATACATTTCTTGAGGAGGCGACTCAGGAGATGAGTCAAGCGAAGGAGAAGAAGACGAAGCAGCAAATCTTTGCCTTATGGCACAAGAAGACAACAAAGATGAGGTATGTCAAATTTCGTCTAAAAACTTCTTTACTCTTGAAGAAATGCGAACTGCTTTTGATGAATTATATGCTGAGTTTATTAAGGCTTCAAAAACTGTTAAGGGCATAAAAGAAAATGCTTCATTAAAAGAAAAGGATTTTCAAAAACAGCTTTCTTTGAAAGAAAAGGATGTAGAAAAACTGGTTTTAGAAAATGAAAAGCTGAAAGAGGAAAACAAGTTTTTTGGAAAAAGAAGCGCCGATAAGCCCAAAAGTTCTACTAAAAGTTGTTCTTCTTTCTTGCATCTCAAAAATGAGGTAGATAGACTCAAAGGTACCTTAGATAAGTTTAATTCTTCCCACAAGAATTTGAATGAGGTCCTTGTTAATTTGAAATCAACCAAGCATGGCATAGGATTTAAGAATGAAGTTAAAGAAAAGGTTGAAGCCAAACCCCAACCACCTAAGGCTCAACCTAGGACTAATAAAACAAATGCTTATCCTAGAAATAGCAATCCTAGAACCAATATGCATGCTAGACAAAATGTTGAATATTTTAGGAGACCTAGAAATGACTTACCACCTAGAAATAGTTACCCTAGAAATGATGCATATTTTAGGCCAAATGTTGAACCTTTGAGAAGACCTAGAAATGGCCTTCAACCGAGAAACAATCACTCTAGAAATGCTGCCCATCCTAGAGCCCATAGTAGGAGAAATAATTCTCATGAAATGCGAAATAGTCATAGTGTTCAAAATAGAGTAAGAAATTTTCATCCGTCTAGTTACTATGAACCTAGAAGGATGCATAACCCAAATGTGACTTGTCATTATTGTAGACGCATTGGTCATATTGCTCCTGCATGCTTTACACGTCATAGACATATTACTCAATCGCATCATTATAATATGCCTAACCCCCAAGGACCCAAGATGGCATGGGTACCTAAAGAACATTAATTTGTTTTGTAGGTGTGCTTGAAGGGATCAAGTGTACTATGGTACCTTGATAGTGGATGCTCCAAGCATATGACGGGAGATGAATCCAAATTCCTTCAATTAGAGCACAAAGAAGGAGGAAGTGTTATCTTCGGTGATAACAATAAAGGAAAGATCATCGGCATCGGTCGGTAAGGATGAAAATTCCTCTATTAAGCATATATTACTTGTTAAAGGATTAAAGCATAACCTCTTGAGCATAAGCCAATTGTGTGACAAGGGAAATCTTGCTTTATTTGATTCGGATGAATGCTTAGTGTTCAGACGTAGTGATTTCAAAATTATCCTCCGTGGTTTTAGAGTGGATAATATTTATATGGTTGATCTTGCTAATTCCTCACCCGATTATGTTGATTGTCTAATGAGTAAAGAGGATGATACTTGGCTATGGCATCGTAGAGTAGCACATATCAATATGCATCTTTTGAACAAATTGATTTCTCAAAACTTAGTTGTTGGTCTTCCCTTTTTAAAATTTGAAAATGACTCTATTTGTGACTCGTGTCAAAAGGGGAAGCAAACAAAAGCATCTTTCAAATCTAAAAACTTTGTTTCAACTACTAGACCATTGCAATTGCTTCATATGGATTTATTTGGTCCTTCTCGCATTGAAAGTCTAGGAAGAAATAGATATGCTTTTGTGATTGTTGATGATTACTCGAGATTTACTTGGACTTTATTTCTTGCCAATAAAAGTGATGCTTTTCAAAATTTTAAGTATCTTCTTAAGCGTGTTCAAAATGAGAAAGAAACAACCGTCACTTCAATTAAAGTGATCATGGGGGAGAGTTTGATCACAATCTCTTTGCGGACCTTTGTGACGAACTCGGAATCGAGCATACCTTTTCCGCTCCACGTACACCACAACAAAATGGGGTGGTGGAAAGGAAAAATAGGTGTCTCGAAGAGATGGTTAGAACCATGCTCGACGAAGCTAAGATACCCAAACATTTTTGGGCGGACGCCGTGAGTACCGCTTGCTATGTTCTAAATAGAGTAGTAATTCGGCCGATACTCATGAAAACCCCCTATGAACTTTATAAGGGTAGAAAACCAAATATTTCCCATTTTAGAGTTTTTGGTTGCAAATGTTTTGTTCATAACAATGGCAAAGACCAATTGGGTAAATTTGATGCTAAGTCGGAAGGTATTTTCATTGGATATTCCTCACGTAGTAAAGCATATAGAGTCTTTAATAAAAGAACCCAAATTGTGGAGGAATCCCCTCATGTTGTATTTTCCAAAAATAATGCTCGCTTGGCGAGAAAGGATTCCGGTTTTGATCTTGCAGGTATATTAGGTAGCTTGAAAGACAAAATACAAGAGGAACCACCCAAGGAAAATAAAGATGAAACTGAGGAACAACCAACGGAAGAAGCGCCACAATTGGACAAAGAAATGAATATGCCTATCGAGTGGAGGACAATCAAAGATCACCCTCTCGAACAGGTAATTGGCAACGTTGGAGACAAGGTAAGTACCCGAAACTCTCTCAAAAATACCTTAGAACATACTGCTTTTGTTTCTCAAATTGAACCCAAAACCATCTCAGAAGCAATTGGGGATGAATTTTGGACCTTGGCAATGCAAGAGGAGCTTAACCAATTCGAACGCAATGACATTTGGGATTTGGTGCCAAGACCCGAAGGTCATACCATAATTGGTACGAAATAGGTTTTTCGCAATAAACTAGATGAAAATGGTATAATCACTAGAAACAAAGCTAGGCTTGTAGCAAAAGGCTATAATCAAGAAGAAGGTATTGACTATGAGGAAACATATGCTCCCGTAGCTAGATTAGAAGCTATTCGCTTATTGCTTGCATTTGCCTCTTCTATGAATTTCAATTTATATCAAATGGATGTGAAAAGTGCTTTTCTAAACGGTTTTATTCAAGAAGAAGTTTATGTTGAACAACCCCCCCGGTTTTGAAGATTTTAAATCTCCCGATCATGTTTTCAAACTCAAAAAGGCTCTTTATGGTTTAAAACAAGCTCCCCGAGCTTGGTATGAAAGATTGAGTAAGTTTCTTTTGGAAAATGATTTCATTAGGGGGAAAGTTGACACAACTCTCTTTGTTAAGCATAAAAACAATGATATTTTGTTAGTTCAAATATATGTAGATGACATTATATTTGGTGCTACTAACAATGTTTTATGCAAGGAATTTTCCGATTTAATGACAAGCGAATTTGAGATGTCTATGATGGGTGAGTTAACATTCTTTTTGGGATTACAAGTAAAGCAAATGAAAGAAGGTACATTCATTTGTCAAACCAAATATTGCAAAGAATTGCTGAAACGATTTGAGATGAACAATGCAAAAGAAATGGCAACTCCCATGAGCACATCCGATCATCTAGACAAAGATGAGAAAGGTAAGGAATTCGACACCAAAAAGTATCAAGGTATGATTGGATCTCTTCTTTATCTTACTGCTAGTCGTCCGGACATCATGTTTAGCGTGTGCTTATGTGCTCGTTATCAATCGTGTCCGAAGGAGTCTCACCTTACTGCGGTAAAACGGATTTTAAGGTATCTTGTTGGTACTACAAATGTGGGTCTATGGTACCCCAAAGGCTCTTCATGCCAACTTGTTGGCTACTCCGATTCCGATTTTGCTGGATGCAAATTGGACCGCAAGAGCACTAGTGGCACTTGCCATTTGCTCGGTAGCTCTCTCGTTTCTTGGTTTAGCAAGAAACAAGTAAGTGTTGCATTTTCCACAACCGAGGCTGAATATGTAGCCGCGGGGAGTTGTTGCGCTCAAATCCTATGGATGAAACAACAACTCTTGGACTATGGCCTAAGTCTTGATCATATCCCTCTTAGATGTGATAATACTAGTGCCATATGCTTGACGAAGAACCCCGTTCTTCATTCGCGAATGAAACACATTTAAATTAGACATCATTTTATTAGAGATCACGTTCTCAAAGGCGATGTCGAAATTGAATTTGTTGAAACCAAAAACCAATTGGCAGACATCTTTACAAAGCCTTTAGAGAAAGAGTCCTTCTTCCGAATTCGCAGTGAACTCGGGATTCTTGACTCCACGTTGATCTAAGTCATGCATTGCATTTTTTGTTACATGATTTCTAACTTGAGCGTCGGAGACGTCTAATCCTTTTTTGCAGGTATCGCCCTAAAAGTAGGGGGAATTATAAAGCATGATGCGCAAGAATCGAGTCTTCTTCAGAAAAATCTGTTTCTGTCATCTAATAATCGATTATCTCGTATCAATAATCGATTGTAATGCTATCATTTGAGCTATTATACTCTCTTTAAATAATCACGCCTTCTTTCCAATAAATAAACAAGGTTTATTTCATCTTTGGCATCTTATTATTATTTTTGCTAATGGCAAAAGGGGGAAGATAACGGGTATGCACTCTCAGTATTTATAAGCTTAAATTGAGGGGGAATTCTCAAATTGAGGGGGAACAAATTGCATACTTGTTACATGTATATACTTGTCTTGAATCGTCAATATAAATTGCTTGTCTTGCATATCCCGCTTAATGTTTGCCATTATCAAAAAGGGGAAAATTGTTGGAAACACGTTCTCAATGCAATATACTAAAACGTATGTTCTTTTGTGTAGGTTTTGATGAATGACAAACGAAGCGAAAATTGATATATGACGAAGTTCAAGAAACAAGCGCACAATTGATATATAACGAGATTCAAGCTCAAGACAAAGTTTTATAAGTTTAATTGAGTCATTCTTATTTGTGACCTTGATCCTACAACTTGACTCGTAACATGGCTTCTCTCATAAAACTATTTTCCAAAATCATGCATATTTAATTTAACGTCAAATGATTTTAAATCATGCATATTTACAGTAGTCAAAATAATTTTTAGACATGCCTTATAAATCTGGACTAAGATAATCGATTATGTACTTATGATAATCGATTGTTTTTAATCCAAGACTGCATGACAATCGATTATGAACTAATGACAATCAATTGTGAGTAAGACAGTGAGCATCAGGTTTTTCAAACCTGCATGACAATCGATTGTGAACAAATGACAATCGATTGTGATGAGGCAGTGTCCATCAAAGTTTTTCAAAACTCAGAATAATCGATTGTGAAGCTAATGACAATCGATTGTGAAGAGACAGTGTCCTTCAGATTTTTCAAAGTACAAAATAATCGATTGTGAACTTAAGACAATTGATTGTGTTGAGGCAGTGACTTCCATACTTTTTCAAAACTATTAAATAATCGATTGTGAGTATATAACAATCGATTGTCAAGAGGCAGCGTCTAAAATGATTTTCAAAAACTGATAAGTAATCGATTGTTGACTTTGTGCAATCGATTGTGAAGCTGACCGTTGTCGTAAAGTTTTCAAATACCGTCAGGTAATCGATTATTGATTCTGTATAATCGATTGTTTTGATTAAAATCCGAAAAAGATTTTTTAAACGTTATTGGGTAATCGATTATTGATTTTGTATAATCGATTGTTTTGATTAAAATCCGGAAAAGATTTTTTGAACGTTGCTGAGTAATCGATTGTTGATTCTGGACAATCGATTGTTTGTGGTAAAATCTGGAAAGGATTTTTTGAACGTTGCCAGTAATCGATTATGGATTGTAAGTAATCGATTATCAAGTGTAAAATCTGGGATTGAATTTTGATCTGACTGGCAGACAATCGATTGTTGGGGTTTGACAATCGATTGTCAGTGAGTAAAATCAGCAACTCTTAATTGGCAATTAGGCAACGGTAATGCCAAGTTTTTCAACTATAAATACAGCTCCATTTCAGTGTTTTAAACACAACAACATACTACAACTGATCATTACATTGCTATAAGCTTGCATACTTTTGTTTATCATTTTATATTCAATTTCATAAAGCTTTTGAGAGCCATATTCTTGTCCAAAGTTGTTGTGATCTAGAGCTTACTTCTTTTACTCATACCTACTCATAAAGGAGTATTTTGTTTGAGTGTTTAGTGTTTTATACACTTGTAAGAGAATTGTGATTCTCTTGTTGTAAGGAACTTGTGTTTCCTTGGTTGAAGTCTTGGAGTGTTGTATCTCCGAGCAAAGGTGTTAAGGCTTGTGTCCTTAAGTTGTAAAGGTTTGTTGAGCACCCGTAAGCTTAACAAGTTAGTGGAAAATCTCGAGAGAGTCTCTCGAGGACTGGACTAGCCACGTGTTGTGGTGAACCAGAATATATCGGTGCGTTCTTTCCTTTTTGTTTATTTTACGCACTTATTTATTTCCTGCAAATTTTAATTTCCGCAAGTTTACGCTAAATTTTATTATAACGCTATTCACCCCCCCCCCCTAGCGTTAAGCGTATTTTCTAACAATAACATTTTACATGAAATGTTGTTGGCAATTGTGGTAACTTGAATTGATTACGAACTGTTGAAAGCAATGGAATTGGTACTAATAGTTATGGAAACACTTGTAACACTATTATGGTGATGTCTTGAGGTGTGATTGTTGTTTATGTTTGTGACTTGCTGTTTGGTTGTGTTTGTTGTGAATTGATACTGTACGGCGGGGTCGGGTTGCGCGCCGCAACACGGTGTAATAAGGTGTGGGTTGGTTTGATAAGGGTGGCGGAAGTAATAAGGGTGGACGAGGTAATAAGGGTGGAAAAAGTGATTGAAATCACTATTGATATATATATATATATATATATATATATATATATATATATATATATATATATATATATATATATATAGACATTGCACAAAATCATGACATTAATGATGTGGAATTGTGAAAGGAGACAGCATTAGAGTTTGTAACATGTGGGGCACTGATTGCCCTTTGTTTGACTAGTTGTACCTCTATGTGTGTTTGGTTGTTGTTTCTATTGATGTGTACTTGCTCTACTTTCATATGGCTTGAGTTTACTTGGGACAAGTTTTGTTCATACATACCAGTACAATTCAAATATACTGACGTCCCTTTTGCCGGGGGTGCTACATTCGTGTTATGATTATAAGTGGATCTTCAACAGGTACTCCAGTCCACCGTCCGTAGCTCTCCCTCATTCCCCGTCAGCTGTATTAGTGATCCCCTTTCCTTCCGGGGCCCTACGTGGCTCATGCCACACTTGTTCTTGTATTTTGGATTTTGGAAAAAGCTATAGCCGGAGCCTTGTTACCAGCAAATATAGTATTGTCATCTGGTATCTTTAGAGGCTCCATAGACACGAAGTGTGGGTCACGAACCATGTATTATCTACTTGTATTTTGGGTAATGTAATTTGTAAACCACGCTTATGTCATGTAGGTATGTATGGATTGTTAAAAGTTATTTCAATCATAAACAGTTGTTTCCATTTGGTTAATAAGTAATGAAAATGTGGGGTAACTCGTGGGTCAAGAAAGGAACCCAGGTCCACTCGACCGGGGATACCCAGTTGAGTACCGGTCATGTCCCTCGGATTTGGGGCGTGACAAACTTGGTATCAGAGCCTAAGATTTTAAAAAAAAAAAGAGTTCTGGGGTGTCACGGAGCTTTGCCTAGTAGTTACCTTCTTATCGATGTGTTGTCGACCACATCTAGAAGTATGGGGCTACACGGGCATTTAGGAAACTACTCTTTCTTTGTTATTCCATTTCGTGCGGTGAAGTGAAAAGTTAACGTGTTTGTGTCTAACTCGTGCCTTGTTTCAAAATTTTCAAAGATGGCACCTAAGAAGAAGGTTAGACTCGGCCTTGAGGCCAATGTCACCCCAAGTGTGATTGCAAGCCATGTACCTTACGTTGTGGGTGAGAGTGACTCCCCGTCTTTGAATTTGCCTGGCCCGTCCCTTCCGAATCCTAGCACTCCTGTTCCAGCAGTAGCAGAGGGCATCACTATCCCTCCTGCTGATATTCCTAATCCTGGAATTGCTTCAGCTCCCGGTCCCGAGGCTTCTGATAGGGACCTTAGAGGGGTCATCCGTATGTTGACCCAGTTAGTATTTGCTCAGGCCTAAAGATCTCACAATGCCCTTATGTCCTCCAACGGGCAGGGTGATTCTGCCAGCTCCATAGTCCACCAGTTTTTGAGATTGGCCCCTCCAAAGTTTTTGGGCACAGACCCAGAGGCCAATCCATAGGATTTTCTTGATGAGATGTACCCTTCATGTAATGAAGATTACCGAATCATAGGGGGTTGAATTGTCTTCCTATAGGTTGAAGGGAGCGGCGCGTTCGTGGTTTGAGATGTGGGAGGATTCCCGCGAGGAGGGGAGCCCTCCAGCTAGATAGGAGAAATTTGTTGATGCTTTTATGGATCATTTCTTGCCTATCGAGACAATGGCATCCCGCTCCACGGAATTCAAGGTTCTCAAGCAGGGCAACATGAGTGTTTGGGAGTACCATATGGAGTTTGTAAGATTGTCAGAGTATGCCCCTCAGTTGGTGCCAACCATGAGTGATCGAGTTCGACGATTTGTTAAGGGACTTAGTACATTGGTGGTGAATGAGGCTGCTACAGCGGCCTTGCACTCAGATATGAACTATGGGAAGATTGTGGGTTTCGCTCAGGACACTGATGCTAGGAAACTGAAGATACGGGCAGATAGGGAGATTAGCAGTAGGGCTCAGTCAATGGGTCACTCGGGGAGGTCAGCTCTGGGGAGGGGGACAGCAGGTCCATCCAGGTCGTATGTTCAATCTTCAGCCAGCGCAGCGCTATTTGTGCACAACCATCATCATAGTAGTTCTTCGAGACCAGGTTCTAACAGGAGGAGGTTCCACCAGTCCAGTCATTCAGGGTGAGGCCCCAGCAGCAGGGGGAAGCTACATGTCTCAAGTGTGGGAGGTTCCACACGGAGACTTTCTATTTGGACAACTCGGTGTGTTATAATTGTGGGGTGAGAGGTCATGTCCAGCGAAATTTTCGTGCACCCAGACATGGCATGGGTAGGGGATTCATCTCGCCATCCGGTTCTTCAGTTGCTACATCATCGGTGCGTCCTCCAGCTCCAGCAGTGCATGGTGCAGATAGGGGTGGGGCTCGTGGTAGAGATGGACCAAGCTAGTTCTATGCTTTGAGTGGTCACCAAAATGCTGAATCTTCTCCAGATGTGTTACAGGTATCTACTCAGTTCAGGCCATTGATTATTATGCTCTTATTGACCCTGGGTCTTCTTTGTCCTATTCACTCCCTTCATTACTTCGAGTTTTGGGATTGAGCACAAACAACTTCTTGAGCCGTTCTCTGTATCGACTCGGGTTGGTGATTCTGTTACAGTCGCATGAGTTTATAGGAAATGTGTTGTCGCGGTACGTGGCCGTGTTGCCACGGCTGATCTTATTGAGCTTGGGATGGTGGATTTTAATGTGATTATGGGAATGGACTGGCTTTATTCGTGCTTTGCTAAACTTGATTGCCGGGCGAGAGTCATGAGACTCGAGTTTCCCAACAAGCCGGTTATCGAGTGGAGAGGGAACGGTGTTGTGCCAAAAGGTAGGTTTATTTATTACCTTAAGGCTTCGAAGATGATTAGGAAGGGGTGTATCTGTCATTTGGTCCGGGTGGCGGGCACCACTTCAGATGTGCCTGCCCTCGAATCCTTGCCAGTTGTAAATGAATTTCCAAAGGTATTTCCATATGAGCTTCCAGGGATTCCGCCATAAGGGAGATTGACTTCAGGATCGATGTGTTGCCAGACACTCAGCCAATATCTATTCCACCATACAGAATGGCACCAGAAGAATTACGAGAGTTAAAGGAGAAGCTGAAGGATTTATTAGAAAAGGGGTTCATCCGACCAAGTGTGTCACCATGGGGTGCTCCAGTTCTTTTTGTCAGGAAGAAAGATAGGTTGCTTCGGATGTGTATCGACTATCGACAGCTTAACAAGGTCACCATCAAGAATAAATACCCTTTTCCCTGGATAGATGATTTGTTCGACCAATTGCAAGGTGAGAAGTTCTTCTACAAAATTGATTTGTGATCTGGGTATCACCTATTGAAGATCAGGGAGGGGGATATTCCTAAGACTTCCTTCAGAACCCGCTATAGTCACTTCGAATTCTTGGTCATGTCTTTTGGGCTAACCAACGCCCCGGAAGCTTTCATAGATGTTATGAATCGGGTCTTCAAGCCATTTCTGGACTCTTTTGTGGTTGTTCTTATTGATGACATCCTCATTTATTCGTGAAGCAGGGAAGATCATGTCGATCACCTCAGGGCAGTTTTGCAAACTCTTCATCAGCACCAGTTTTATGCTAAATTCTCAAAATGCGAATTTTGGTTGGAGTCTATCGCTTTTCTAGGACATGTTATTTCGGGAAAGAGGATTCAAGTGGACCCCCAAAAGATTGCAGCAGTAAAGGATTGGCCTAGGCCTACAACCCCAACGGAGATTCGTAGCTTTTTGGGGTTAGCAGGTTATTATCGGAGGTTTGTGGAGGGATTCTCTACCCTCGCCTCCCCATTAACTAAATTGACACAAAAATCAGTCAAGTTCCAATGGTCTGATGCTTGTGAGAAAATTTTTCAGGAATTAAAGTCAAGGTTGACCTCAGCAGCAGTGTTGGCTTTGCCGGAAGGCACGGAAGGGTTTGTGGTGTATTTCGATGCCTCCAGGGTCGGTTTAGGGTGTGTGCTCATGCAGCATGGGAAGGTTATAGAGTATGCTTCAAGGCAACTCAATAATCACGAGAAGAAGTACCCGACACATGATTTGGAGCTTCCAGCAGTTGTGTTCGCCTTAGAAATGTGGCGGCATTACCTTTATGGGGTCCATGTGGATGTGTTCTCGGACCACAAAAGTCTCCAATATTTGTTCAAACAGAAGGAGTTAAACTTGAGGCAGCGGCGGTAGTTAGAATTACTCAAGGATTATGATATGAACATTTTGTACCATCCAGGGAAGGGGAACGTGGTGACCAACGCCCTCAATCGAAAATCCATGGGTAGTTTGGCTCACTTGGGATGGGATCGGAGGCTCCTAGCTCGAGAGGTTTATCAGTTGGCCAGTCTTGGCATTTGTATCTCGACCCTAAATGAGGAGGCGATTATGGTGCACAACGTAGTAGACTCATTGCTTGTAGCGGAAGTCAATAAAAAGTAGTTCATTGATCCAGCATTAGCACAAATAAAGGAGGCGGTTCGAAGCAACAAGATTTCGGCATTCTCCCTCAACAGCAAAGATGGTGTGTTGCGATGTCAAGATATGTTGTGTGTTCCAGATGTAGATAACCTTCGGGAGATGGTAATGGTGGAGGCTCATCATTCCAGGTATTCGGTGCATCCAGGTTCTACAAAAATGTATCACGATCTCAAAGAAATTTATTGGTGGAGTGGTATGAAGAGGGACGTGGCAGACTTTGTATCCAAATGTTCAAACTGTCAGCAAGTAAAGGCCGAGCGTCAGCGGCCCGGTGGGCTAAACCAGCTTATAGAGATACCAATATGGAAATGGAAGATGATCAACATGGATTTCGTGACAGGACTACCTCGCACTCAGCATAAGTTTGACTCAATATGGGTAATAGTGGATCGACTCACCAAATCAGCTCACTTCTTGCCAGTCAAGTCCACCGATACTACAGAACAATATGCTCGATTATATATCGAGGAAATAGTGAGATTCATGGTACTCCACTTTTTATTATTTCGGATCGAGGGGCTCAATTCATAGCTAATGTTCGGAAGAAATTTCAGCAAGGGTTGGGTACTCAGGCTAACCTTAGCACGACGTTTCATCCACAGACTGATGGTCAAGCAGAGCGAACTATTCAAACGCTCGAAGATATGTTGCGGGCTTGTGTCTTGGATTTTAAGGGTAATTGGGATGATCACTTGCCTCTTATAGAATTTTCTTACAACAATAGCTTCCATGCTAGCATCCAAATGACCTTGTTTGAAGCATTGTACGGGAGGAGGTGTAGGTCCCCAATCGGGGGGTTCGAAGTTGGTGAGGAAGAATTAATAGGGCCGAATCTCATGCACCAGACCATGGAAAAAGTTAAGGTCATTCAAGAAAGGATGAAGACTGCTCAGAGTCGCCAGAAATCCTATGTGGATGTACGTCAAAGGGAATTAAAGTTTCAAGACGGTGATTGGGTGTTCTTGCGGGTGTCTCCCAAGAAAGGAGTCATGCGGTTTGGTAAGAAAGAAAAAAACTAAGTCCTAGATATGTGGGGCCTTATCAGATTACTCAAAGGATCGGACAAGTGGCTTATAGGTTGGAGTTGCCTCCTGAAATGTCCTTAGTGCACCCGCTGTTCCATGTGTCCATGTTGAGGAAAGTGGTTGGGGATTCGTTCACCATCGTGCCAGTTGAAGACATCAAGGTTACTGAAGAGCTATCATTTGAGGAGAGTCCGATTGCTATTCTGAATAGACAGATCCGTAGGTTGCGAAATAAGAAATCGATTCGGTTAAGGTGTTGTGGCGAAACCAACAAGTCGAAGAGGCCACATGGGAAGCGGAAGATGAGATGAAAGTAAAATAACCCCATTCGTTCGTATAATAGGAGTGGTCATATAAGTCCTTATCCCTAAAGCGAACTAGCATTGTGTCCCATTTTGTATAAAAGTTCCTAAATGCTTCACCACTTGTAATTCTTAGAGTTGTGCCCAAAAATTGTGTATTTTGTGATAGATAATTTGCCCATGGTAAAGTGATGTAAGGAAATAATGATTAATTTTACATGGAGGAATTGTATTGAAATGATTGACTGTATCATACTCTTGTGATAGGTAAATGGCTTTGATAGTATAAATGATTAATGCTTAATTTAATTACATGTGGTGTGCCAAAATGGTTAAGAGTGTATCCAGAGGTTGAATACGTATAAATGTGAAGGTCGTGCATTTTATAACTGTTATAGGAATAGCAAGATTGTGTAATGGTGCTTGGAAATATGTTTTGGGACTCACTGACAGGTGGATATGTCAATATTATAAAGGAAACTCTGGCGAAAGTTTTCTAAATTATAAAGGGTTAGTGAAAAGTTAGGAACTTGCATATCATGCTTTCAAACCATTTGAATTTTGAAGTTCTCATTCTAGGACGAATGATTTTAAGCGGGGGATGATGTAAGACCCCGTGAAAATAAGTGCTCAAGTCTTAGCAACTCATAGAGTCAGGTCCATCGATGAGTCGAAATCCTTTTCTACTGATTTTACACTTAAAAATTGAGAGTCAAATGTTTTCCTTAAAAATGTCATTCTGCGGTCAGGAATGTGGTCACAGATCATGTATGCAGACCGCATATCGACCGCAGAGTGAATCAGAGAGTAGCCAAATTGGATGTTGAAAATGCGGTCCATTATGTGATCGCATAACCAATATACGGACCGCGTATCCACCGCTGAGTGAATCAGAGAGTAGCCAAAATAAATGTCGAAAATGCGGTCCATTATGCGATCGCATAACCAATATGCGGACCGCATAGTCGTCGCATAAATTTCTCGAGGATTTGTGGAGGTCAATTCAGTGGTGCAATCTCCGACCGCCGAACGTGTACGCGGACTGCATTCTCACTGCATACTTAAATAGAGAGGTCAACAATTTGGGACCATTATGCGATCCAATCTGCGGATCGCATGTCAACTATGCAATCGCATAGTTGACTGCAGATCCGTCATAAACAGCAATTTTATAAAAAAAATTTAAACCCGAACCTTTTCTAATAAAACACCCCTACCCCTCATTTTTACTCATTTTCTGAACAAAACAAGAAAGAGGAAAGAGAGTGTTCTTGAGAAAGAAAGGAATTTCCATCAAATTGATCCTCCAAAGCCATCCAGGTTGGAAAATTTTAAGTTTATTCTCTTCATCCCCACTTTTTCAGGTAAAATCCCTAACCCTCTTCCCCAATTTTTCTGAGTTAAGTTAAGGGAAAGGGGTCCTATGCTTTAGTTTTGAACTAATAACTGAAATTCCTCATGCATGTCACTCAAACCAAGAATCTAGTAAAGGGAAAAATTGGATAGAAGTAGAGGGTTGTGCTAGATAGCTTGGTGACTGAGAATGGGAGCTTAAAAATAGAATTCAACTCCAGGTATGTATGGCTAACCTTGATTCTTGTGAAATCGCCTTGCTTGGTATATAAATTGTTTGGTAATTGATATCTATATTGGTTATTTGTGAGCTTCTTGACTGGTTGATTATGAATGCACCTTGTGGTAAAAGCTGAATAACAAGTGATTGAAGGAATCCAAAAATGGTGAAACAAGCTTAAGTTTGATAACAATGTACACGAAATGTTGTTGGCAATTGTGGTAACTTGAATTGAGTACGAACTGTTGAAAGCAATGGAATTGGTACTAATAGTTATGGAAACACTTGTAACACTATTGTGTTGATGTCTTGTGGTGTGCTTGTTGTTTATGTTTCTGACTTGCTGTTTGGTTGTGTTTGTTCTGAATTGAAACTGTACGGCGGGGTCGGGTTGCGCGCCGCAACACGGTGTAATAAGGTATGGGTTGGTGTGATAAGGGTGGCCGAGGTAAGAAGGGTGGATGAGGTAATAAGGGTGGAAAAAGTGATTGAAATCACTATTAATATATATATATATATATATATATATATATATATATATATATATATATATATATATATATATATTATATATTGCACAAAACCATGAAATTAATGATGTGGAATTGTGAAAGGAGACGGCATGAGAGTTTGTAACCTGTGGGGCACTGATTGCCCCTTTGTTTGACTAATTGTACCTCTATGTGTGTTTGGTTGTTGTTTCTATTGTTTTGTACTTGTTCTACTTGCATATAGCTTGAGTTTACTTAAGAAAAGTTTTGTTCATACATATCAGTATAATTCAAATGTACATACGTCCCCTTTGCCAAGGGCGCTATATTCGTGTTATAATTGTAGGTGGATCTCAGCAGGTACTCCAGTCCACCATCCGTAGCTCTCCCTCATTCCCCGTCGATTGTATTGGTGAGCCCCTTTCCTTCCGGGGCCCTGCGTGGCTCATACCACCCTTGTTCTTGTATTTTGGAGTCTTATTTTTATTTTGTTAAAAAGGTATAGTTGGAGCCTTGTTACCGGTAAATATAGTACTGTCATCGTGTATCCTTAGAGGCTCTGTAGACACGGAGTTTGGGTCATGAACCATGTATTATGTACTTGTATTTTAGGTAATGTAATTTGTAAACCACGCTTATATCATGTAGGTATGTATGCCTTGTTAAAAGGTATTTCAATCATAAATAGTTGTTTCCATTTGGTTAATAAGTAATGAAAATGTGGGGTAACTCGTGGGTCAGGAAAGGCACACAGGTCCACTCGACTGGGGATACCCAGTTGAGTGCCGGTCATGTCCCTCGGATTTGGGGCGTGACACATTCCACCCATAATGTCGCAAACCCGATTCCTCTCCCTCGAGAGGGAAAAAGGGGAGCGTCGACACCTGATCCCAATTCCATCATCCAAACACATGCCATACCTCAAATACCCAATCATTCCATCGTAAAATATTCAAATATTCCCATGTGCCACCAAGCAAACTCGAATATCAGCCGTCGATCTAACGTGAAAGTGTCGTAGTACTACCAAAGTACAATCAACTTAGTCACATTATCTGTTTTTCTAAAATATATACCCTTAAAAAATCACTCCAATTAGCAATACCATTTCCTAAATCCTCTGAAGATCATCCCTCTAATTAGCTAAAGCTCGTTTCTCTAATCATCTGAAACTACCCGTGTTGCCCAAGAATTTTTATGACTTTCTGGTCTGAACTAAATCGTAACCTTACACACGCAAATATCAATCCTCCACAACATACCGTATATACCGTACCATCCTAGGATAATATGAGAACTTCATGTCCCTTCGAGCCACAAACATCTACGTACTCAATGAGTCAAGAACTTTCTATTGATCCTATCTAGAAGAAAATTACTATACATCCCATGCTTCTCATAACCATAGAAAATATGCATCTCCAAATGAGGTAGAAACCATCAAGAACTCTCTAAGTTCCCCTCACACAAACCAGACCTGCCAGGACTGAATCCTTCTAACTGGACCAACCTACGCAAGTTATCAAAATCTAAGAGCATTACCGCAAAATACCTATAGAAACTCATTACCTCGTAACACCCGATGAACTAATGACATCCTTACCATACCGATCTGTCCTACTACCAAGCTATCACATCTATCCGAGTTTCCTTCTGATTTACCTCCAACTTGATATCCCTTCTTGTTGTAGCACCATGATTCCTCAACCCAGACTTACCATACGAGACCCAACCATAAAACCACATTGTCTAAGGCTCATAAGCTGCTGAATACTCTATTAAATATTCCCCCAAAGCACCACATTCAAAATACTTTACTCTAAAAAACTTCCTGCGAATCTAAATGATTTACCTTAACCTACCTGATACTGATACGTAGAATTCCATAATTAATATACAAAATAACACAAGTCTCGACATCTTCCAGATGAAAACTCAGTTCCCAACCACACAAACAACTTCAAAATACCTAATTGTTACATGTAGAATCTTGCACATATTAGAACTATTCGTATGAGTCATTCACTCTATTCAAACTGCAATTAGTCTGATCAAATGAACCGAACAACCCATGCCTCATTGGCGCTCCGACCCCACAGAATGTTCCCTCATTCCGGTACAACCAAGAAACTTCCTACTCTATGCACCAAGCGTCATTTACCAACAACAACTCAAGACATTCCGTAATTCTCACACCTATGAAGCATAATATAACCTTTGTCAAAATTTTCCTTCACTCGAGTCATCCTCGGTCACAACTTCCATAGGCTATAACTGATTCTCCTGAACATCTCAAACTGGAACTGACATAGCACATAACCGTGCAATCAACTAATCAATAACAGACTCCCCCACTTGGCTAGAACCCATAGATCAAGATACACCCAATAACTCATAACTCTTATACTCTATTGATGACATAATACCATAATGGTATTAAACTCAAATCTTTTATAAACTTGTGAAAACACATATCATCTAGATTTCAACTCTTCTGCAAATCTCGCATTCACTCTCGCAACAGTTACACCCACTCTCTAAGCAACCCAATTTAGATTTCAACACATATTCTTCACTTATAAATTAGATCTTCCAATAGACAACATAAGGATCACACAACCTTAGAACACTTCGCAGGAGATAGCCCACATGTTTTGCCTCCAATTAACATCTCTGTATACCTTCCACTGTTACAAATATTATGTAGTTACTTAGTCTTCTTGAGTCTAAACTCATATCACAACATGAAATTTACATCACTCACAACTGGAAAATATGAAAAGATTCTTCACACGCCCATAACTCGGGGCTATGCCTCAAATCAAGATGGAACTAAAGCACCTAATAGTTCTTCTAACCTCCAGCAGACCCTTCTCATTCGCTTCTAAATCATATAGATACATCTCGCAGTACCAGCATACTCATCGCATAGTTATCCAACCGTCACTCCCACAAATAGGGACAATACTGAACATATAAGTTCAAAAATACTTGCTCACAGAATCAGCACCTCAGTGCTCAAGCTATAGGCAAAGATCCGGCCTCAAGTCCTCCAGACTGGACCAACATCAACTCAGAGAGATCACATCTCGCCCCCTCAATTAGGGAATCGCAAGCCATCGATGCACATCTTATATTGAGCACTCATGCGCGCATACGAACGCATGGAAGGAATTCAAAGAGTTACATTTCAAGCTGAATCAAAGAATGCACGATAAGAATTCATTAATGTGAAGTTTTTCCTAAAGGTTATGTAGCCTCTCGAGGATAAATGCAGATGTCTCTATATCGATCTGCGAGACTCTACTACGCATACTCATGACTCATGATACCTATGTAACCTAGGCTCTAATACCAACGTATCGCAACCATAACCCCGAACGCGATCGTGATGGCACCTCTTGTGATGACAAGGCCAGCCAATCAAACCCAATTCATCTTTTAAAATAGTTAAACAATAAAAGAAGTCTAATTATGATTAAATGACAATAAGCAACAGAAATACAACCCGACACAGCCCTAACCGTGGTTTCACAAGTCACGAGCATCTACTAGGATATAAATACAACTGGAAAACTTAAATGCACAAGATGTGGACTAACTAAATGAATAGGGAGAAAAGCGGTGTTGCGAACGTTGGCAGCTACCTTGCTAAGCTCCGATGACTCTATCTCCGATCAGCCAATACCCGCTACCGGGTTCATAAATACCTGAATCTGTACACAATGAGCAGGCAGTAAAGTGAGTACTCCAACTCAGTGAGTAGCAAATGTAAATAAAGATTGAAGGCAATAAATCACGAAAAGCATATCAAGATGTTGTATAGAAACAGTTCAAAACCAGTAAGAAAGCAGTGAAACTGTAAAACCTCTTTAAAATATCTTACCTCAGTTTAAACTTCTTTGAAAATGATTTTTTCAATAGTTACACAAATGAATACAAAACAGTTGGTGCAGATAAGCATAAAAATTTGCCTATCGGGCTCAATACCATAGTTTAACAGGTAAATATAAAAGATAAACATATATAGGTCCGCCCCTCGGGCACAATGTCAACAACTCTGCCCCGCAGGCAATATCTCGGAACTATATCAGCCCCTAGAGCAAACACAAAGAATGGTACCAGCCCCTCAATAAATCATATATGACAACACCATCCCCTCGGGCTAACACATAGAACAATATAAGCTCATCGGGCTATATCTCACATCACAATAGGTACCCGCCTCACTGGGAGTGTACAGACTCTAGGAGGAGTGATCGCTGCCAACTCAACACGAATGTAGGGAGAGTGGGTCGCTACAGCTTTTACCCGAATAGTGGCTCGAAATCGAATTTCCACAGGGAGGTTGGAGTGGAGTTGTATTGTCTGCTTAGCCTAGAATCGTGTTTGTACTTCTAATTGCACTTCAAATATTATTGGTTATTTAAATTCAAAACTACTATTGTAAACTAAAGATTAAAGCTAAATTATGCTAAGAAAATATTGCTAGGTTGTAATTAATAGGGAGAAAGGCACTAAGGTCATGGCATCACCAAGGTGGTTAACTAACAGGTAGAAACTACTAAGAAGAAATTGACATATTTGGGATATATATATATATATATATATATATATATATATATATATATATATATATATATATATATATATATATATATATATATATATATATATATATAACAATTGCACAATTATACCCACTACAGTCGTGGCATCACCTAAGTGGTTAACTAACTGGTAGAAACTACTAAGAAGAAATTGACATATTTGGGATTAATGCTATAACAGTTGCACAATTGTACCCACTCTCACACATCTCGGTAGAGAAAGTGATTTTGCCTAATTGACTCTCTCGAGACCAATTGGGTAGGCAACTATACCAAACAACTATGGTTCAAGTAGGGTGTTTACTCTCTAGAGATTTAACCCGTTAATGACTACTATTTCCCATGGTTCCATCCCAATTCCTTGTTCGGTCAATTTTTGGGTCAGAGACTCTCTTTCTCAAAAAGAGTCAAAAACCCCTAAGCTAGAATCAATGTTTGCAACTACAAATCCTTAATTAAAGCATAAAATTAACCCGAATAACAAATACTCAATATTAATCTATCATTAGAAAGTAACATCCATCAATTACCCACACTAGGGTTGAGCCACAACCTAGATAATGGGTTTAAGTAGATATAATTAAAGAAGAAACAGAAGAAATAGAAGAAAAAATAGACATATTAATTAATTACTATGAACTACAAGAATCTATGGAGAACTTAATGCTAAAATGCCAAAATAGGCTAAAACTTTCGTCCTCACGAACGCAGCTCTGTTCAGTATATACAACTTAACCTAAAAATAGTAAAATATTTTATTTATAGTTGCATGAAAAAATAGGACAAAAGTTGCCCCTACGGGGTCAGTGCTGGCCACACAATTATGACTGCGGCCGCATTGGCTGCTTGACTTCCATTTTCAGGCTCTCTTAAGTATCTGGTGCAGAATGCACAAAAGTGTAGTGCGGCCGTTTGAAGGTCTAGCGCGCACCACGTGAAGATGACCGCGGCCGCGTGGCTTGTCCAAATCTCCAACTCTCAGAACCTTGTGACGCGGGCCGCGTGACATAGTGGCACGGCCACATGAGATGAACCCGGGCCGCACTATTCTAATCGCGACCGCGTGATGAAAGGCTTGTTTATGCTCTTCTCTAGACTATCCTAGTGCGGTCGTGTGCACAATTGTGCGGTTCGCACCAAGCTCTTATTCCAACACTTTGCTTGGTATTTGATACTTGAGCATGTTTCACTCTGTTTTGAGCTGACCATTGACATTTGGTCACTTTGTCACTCAAACCTGCAATCAAGCACAACTTGTAAGCTTTTTGGGACTACTTTATAGCAAATTATACTCAAAGCATAGGCAAGTAGGGGCATAAAACACGTTAAAATCCTACTTATCAACTCCCCCAAACTTAAAATTTTTCTAGTCTTCAAGCAAACAAAAATAAGACCCACCCCTTAAAGGAAACATCCAGTAATTCCAGCTATCTTAAAGTAACCTCAACAAGCATCAATTGAGACTAACAATTTCCCTCAATACGAATGCATCATTAACACATTTAAACTTTGAATAATTGTGGATCAAGTGTGACACAAGAGCATCAAGAGTTGACACATTTCATCAAGGAATTTCTCTTAGTTACTTTTGTCATTGTGGAACCCAAACTCACATATCCTCAACTTCCCTAAGCGAACCTTGCTTATTAGAGTATTGACACAAAACCGAGGTTGATGGACTTTCACGCATGTCTCTCAAGAAGAAGGTCACAAGTCCGACTCTAAGTACCATATGCTTTCCCCTTATGTATGTATCCACTAATGTAGGTTCCCTTCAACTCAAGAACATATAGGGCTTTTGTGACGTCATTTCAAAGGCTTTTAGGTAAGGGTAGGACATGTTTTTGTTCAAGTGGGTTCAATATTCCCATAAGAGCTTCTTTCGATTCATTTTGGCACACTTTCTTGACCCATTTGAGTATTTCACTTCTTTTCAAGGGGTTAGAGGGACACATTGTCGCTCTTTCTTATGCAATTCAAACATTTCTCCTTTTTTTACTTTTTCCACACCTTTTCACTATTGTTTTCCTTAAATCCCCTTTTTGTTCTTATACACATTGGTCTTTCTTTTTGTCCTTTACTTTTCATTCTTTTTCATTGCCTTCCTTTTCTTTTGCTTATGTACCTTTTACCACAACGTTTCCTTTCTTGTCCACCACTCCCCCCCCCCCCGCAAAACTTAGACATTTGCCATTACTCAAGGGAATATTTGGCTGCAAGAGAGGGTATCATTAAGTACGTGTATAATCTTGTAGATTTGGTTCTTGAAAGAAAAAGGTTCAAGGATCAAACGGTTAACTAGTGATCGTTTAATTGGTAGGCCATGGAATTGTTCAACTTAGCATTTGGATCAAGGAGAGCCTATAACTACTTCTTAAGTCAAATTTCACCTAGGATTTCGCCTCAACAAACTGTTGGAAACACGTTTCAAATGCAATATACTAAACGTGTGTTCTTTTGTAGGTTTTGATGAATGTCAAACAAAGCAATAAGCGATATATAGCAGTGCTCAAGGACAAGCACATAATGGATGCATTACAAGAAGCTCAAGACAATGCTTGGAAATGTTATAATTGAGTCAATATTAATTGTGATCTTGATTCCTCAATCTTGGCTCATAACATGGCTTCTCTACTAAAATTATTTTTTCCAAAATCATGCATATTTAAAGTAAGTGTCAAATGATTTTAAACTATGCATATTTACATTTGTTAAAATGTTTTCCAAACATGCCTCAAAAATCTGGGCTAAGATAATCGATTATGTACTTATGATAATCGAGTATCTCTAAGCCAAGACTGCATGACAATCGATTATGAATTAATGATAATCGATTGTGAGTAAGCCAGTTAACATCAGGATTTTGCAAACTGCATAACAATCGATTGTGTACTTTCGATAATCGATTGTTAACTGAGGCAAAGTTTTCAAAACTCATAAAAATCGATTATGAACTAATGGTAATCGATTGGAATGAGAAAAATGTCTCCCAGTGATTTTAAGTAAAATGATAATCGATTGTGGCTTTTGATAATCGATTATATATGAGACAGTAAGTTTTGAAATTAATTAATAATCGATTGTGGCTTTTGATAATCGATTATATATGAGACAGTAAGTTTTGAAATTAATTAATAATCGATTGTGGCTTTTGATAATCGATTATATATGAGACAGTAAGTTTTGAAATTAATTAATAATCGATTGTTCTATTTGATAATCGATTGTTGAAGCTGACCGTTGTCATATTTTTTTCAAATTACCTTCAGGTAATCGATTGTGATATTTAACAATCGATGTTTTAGCGTAAAATCTGGAAAAGATTTTCTGAACGTTGTTAAAATAATCGATTATTGATTTCCTGATAATCGATGTTTTATGCCAAAAATTGGAAAGGATTTTTTAACGTTATAATTAATCGATTATTGATTTGAAGTAATCGATTGTTAACGTAAAATCTGGGATTGATTTTTTGATCTGATAGGCAAACAATCGATTGTTTAGTCCTGACAATCGATTGTCACTGAGTAATTTCAGCAATCCTTAATTGGCAATTAGACAACGGTAAGACTGAGTTTTTCACCTATAAATACAGGTTTAACTCAGTGTTTTCACAACAACAACACATACAATTTAAGTATTTTCATTGCTAAAAGCTTTCTTACATTGATCATCATTTTCATTCATCTATAAAGCTTTTTGAAGAGCCATTCTATTGAGCTAAGTTGTTGTGATCTTGAGCGTACTATTTCTACTCATATCTACTCATTGAGGAGTACTTTGTAAAGCGAGTGTGTCTTTGTGTTTGTAAGAGAATTGCGATTCTCGTTTGTTGAGGAACTTGTGATTCCTCGGTTGAAGTCTTTGGGATTGTTATCCCCGAGCAATTGAAGTCTTTGGGATTGTTATCCCCGAGCAATTGAAGTCTTTGGGATTGTTATCCCCGAGCAATTGAAGTCTTTGGGATTGTTATCCCCGAGCAATTGAAGTCTTTGGGATTGGTATCCCCGAGCAATTGAAGTCTTTGGGATTGTGATCCCCGAGCACCTAGGTGAGGCTTGTGTCCTCAGCTGTAACGGTTTGTTAAGCACCCGTAAGCTTGACAAGTTTAGTGGAAATCTCGAGAGAGTCTCTCGGGGACTGGACTAACCACGTTTGTGGCCAACCAGGATACATCTTTGTGTAAGTTTATTTTACTGCACTTGTCTTAATTTCTGCAAAGTTTTTAAATTCCGCACTAAAACGCTTAATAATTTTAAAACGCTATTCACCCCCCCCCCCCTCTAGCGTAAAGCGTTATTTCCAACAATTGGTATCAGAGCCATACTCTCTGAAAGACTTAACCGTTTGAGAGAATCTTTCCATGGCTTCTACTCTAGACTCTTTTGCAGGTATTGATGAAGGACAGTGCCCCACAAGACCTCCTTTGTTCAACGGGACAAATTATTCATATTGGAAAGAAAGGATGCAGATATTCGTCAGATCAAACAGCCCTTACTTGTGGAAGGTATACACCAAAGGAAATGAGGTTCCTGTCAAACAGGTGGAAGGAGTATGGGTGCCAAAATCAGAAGAGGAATTCAACGCCGAGGATAATCGAATAGTCCAAAATAATTTTAAAGCTATTAACTTATTACTTTGTGCTGTAAATGCTAATGATTACAGGAAAATCTCCTGCTGCAAAACAGCGAAAGAAATGTGGGACAAGCTTGAGGTCACTTACGAAGGGACTGACCAGGTAAGAGAAGCTAAAATTGACTTTTTAACTCATGCTTACGAATTGTTTCATATGAATGAAGGCGAAAAGGTAGACGAGATGTTTGAGCGGTTCTCATCAATAGTGAATGATCTCCACGCGCTCAAGAAGACGTTCACAGACAAAGAACTAGTTCGAAAAATCCTTAGGAGCCTAACACCGGCATGGCGATCAAAGGCTGATGCGATTCAAGAGTCAATTGGAATCACGAACGTCACCATAGATGCTCTTAGAGGTAATCTTAAGACTTATGAATCCACTATTCTTAACCCTGTTATTGATGAACAAAGAAGGCAAAAGATTGCTCTAAAGGCGAGCACAAGTCAATCACCGATTGAAGAGGATGGAGATAGCGAATTTGGACTCATCATCAAAAAGTTCCAAAAATTCATGCGAAAAGAATATGACCGCAAAGGGAAAAAGCAAGGTGAGCAAGTTAAATGTTATGAATGTGGTGAAACAGGGCATATCAAAACAAACTGCCCAAATCTTAAAAAGGAGAAGAAACCCTTCAAGAAGCAACGAGCATACATATCTTGGGGAGGAGATTCCGGAGACGAATCCAGTGAAGAAGAAAATGAAGAAGCGGCAAATCTCTGCCTCATGGCACAGGAAGAAAATCAAAGTGAGGTAAGTCAAATCTATTCTCAAAATTTTTATACTCTTGATGACATGAGAAATGCCTTTGATGAATTGTATGCTGAATTTCTCAAAATTACAAAAACCGTCACTAGTTTAAGAGAAAGTGCTTCTCTAAAAGAACAAGATTTTCAAAAACAGTTTTCATTAAAAGAAAAAGAATTAGAAAAATTGGTTTTGGAAAATGAGAAGCTACTAGAACAAAACAAGTTTTATGGGAAAAGAAGTTCTGACAAGCCCGAGAGTTCTACAAAAAATTGTGCTTCTTGTGTAGTCCTTAAGAATGAAGTAGGTAGATTAAAAGGCACACTAGACAAATTCAACTCCTCTCATAAAAACTTGAATGTGGTGCTTGATAACTTGAAATCAACCAAGCATGGAATAGGCTTCATAAATGAAGAAGAGGTTGATGCAAAAACCCAACCACCTAGAGCTCAACCTAGGATTAATAACAAAAATGTCTTTCCTAAAACTAACATGCATGCTAGACAAAATACTAGGAGACCTAGACATGACCTTCCACCTAGCAATCGTCACCATAGACATGATGCATATTTTAGGCACAACAGTGATCATGCTAGAAGATCCCGAAATGTTCAACCTAGAAATGATTATGGTGCTCAAATTAGGAGAAATGAAAATAGAGAAAACAATGTGCATTATTCCAGCTACTATGAGCCTAGACGCATGCATAATCCAAATGTGACATGTCATTATTGTAGACGAATTGGTCATATTGCTCCCGCATGCTTTACTAGACATAGACATGCTACTCAAACATATCATTATAGTATGCATAACCCTCAAGGACCCAAAATGGCATGGGTACCAAAAGAGCATTGATTTGTTTTGCAGGTGTGCTTGAAGGAATCAAGTGTAGTGGATGCTCCAAACACTTGACGGGAGACGAATTCAAAATTCCTTCAATTAAAGCACAAAGAAGGAGGAAGATACGAAAAGTCGGTTTAGAGACTTCTTTAAATCGGAAGTATTTTCGAATTTTTTAAAAAGACAAAATACAAGGAAGACAAAGGCAAAATTGTAAAAGAAGCTTCTCAAATTGAAGAATGAGCCAAAGGACCAAAATGAACGGAGGATGCTCAAAATCAGGTAATTGGCAAAGTCGAAGGGAAGGTAAGTACCCTAAACCCTCTTAAGAACATCCTAGGACAAAATTCTTAAGAGTTCACGTTCTTCACCCGACTACACAAGTTTCAAAGTTATCATTTCATTTATAGATTATTGACTTGAGCGTCGGAGATGTTTAATTCTATTTTGCAGGCATCCCCCCAAAAAGGTAAGAGGAAAGTATGAATTATCTTGATACAAGAAAAATCGATCATAATCGATCATTTATGCTTACAATCGATTATCAGTATCAATAATCGATTATTTGTTGATTCAATTTTCTGCCATGAAATCTTGTTGACTGTTTACATTGCCTGATAGAATTAAGTTTCATCATTTTAGCATCCCCCTTCCAAACAATCGATTATTTGTTCTGCCAATCGTTTATTTGCCAAAATTCAAACTCTCTGTGAGTAAACAATCGATTACTATATACTGACAATCGATTATCTGTTTTAAACTTATGTTACCGTTTTGGCTCTATAATCGATTCCTGTCAGGTCATAAATATGACAAACAATCGATTACCAAGTTTGACAATCGACTATCTCTTTCAAATTTTTACCGTTCTGGCGTGTAATCGATGTGTCAGATCATCTTCATTAATGACAATCGATTATTTCATTCAAACAATCGATTGTCGAACGGTCAGTGAATTTATTTTTACCGTTTCAGACTTCACATCTCTTCAAATCTTTTCCAATAAATGTAAGACTCATTCCTTCTCTATATATAGGCTGCACATATGCTCTTGTATACTCACTCAAGCTTCCAAGCATCAAATTCTCTTGTTTTCTTTGAAAAATCCTAGCACATTCTTTTCAAAAAAAAAAATGTCAAGCCGCAACTCCAAACGTGCTCGTTCCAAACAAGGTGCCTCTTCTTCTCGCCATCCATATCAAGATGGATCGGTTCTATTTTTTGAATCCAATGAAGAGCTCACCCGGTTCGTAACCAAATTTGAGAAACGCCTTATTCTCCCTCCTCGCTTTTCAACAAACGCTCTTATTGCACCATTCATTCCAGCCGCGAATATGCTAAGAGAGTGCCATCTTTTCAACTTCCTACTCCTTACTCACCCCTACTACAACATTTCTTTGGTTGAAGCTTTTTACTCCAACCTTCACAAAAATGATGAGGGTGAACTTGTTACCAATGTTAACGGCATTCCCATTCTAATTTCTGAAGATAACCTCCACCTCATTGCCGGCATTCCGCATGATGGTGAAGACATCTACCAATACATAAATGATGCCGGGCACATGCTTGATGAAACAAACCTCTTCCGCCAAGCCGGAGTCGCCTATGATGAGTCTTCTTCCCGTCGCCCCACCATAAAGGGTATGGACCCGAATTATCGTTTCATTCTTTATTTCATCACTCGTGTTCTCAAACCCCGTAAACTCAATCACACCACCATTTCCCAAGAGGATGCCAAATTTCTTTACGCCATTGTCACCGGGGTTAACATAAATTGGTGCAAGCTTATTCTATCCCATATGTTCAATGCCACCAGAGATGACATACCTCTCCCCTATGCCCTCTTGATAATGAAATTTCTTGAAGCTTCCGGGGTCAATACTGCTAATGGTCCTCTCAAAAAGAGCACCAAAATCTGGGAAATTTCGGAGTCTTCCTTTCATCATGATGGTGATCATGCTCCCGCTCCTCCTCAAAATCGACAAGCCCGTCGTGCTCATCCTCCTCAGGAGCCTACCCTCCGAACCATTTCTGACCAAATTACTCAATTAACACGTGAGGTCCATGGTTACTTTGATCACGTGAATTATGCCTATGCTCAGATGGTGCCATATCAAGCGCCTCCAAATGATGATGAAGGGGATGGGAGTGATGAATGATGAAATTGCTATTTTATCTATGTGAAATTGTTGAATGATGAATGTGAAATTGTTATTGGTTTATTATTTTTGTTGGTTAGTCATGTTTTGTTCCACCCTTGTACTGTTATAATTTTTTTCCAATAAATAAACTTGTGTTTATTTCATATTTGTTATTCTTCCCTTGTGTACATTTTTTTTGCTAATGGCAAAAGGGGGAAGAAACGGGATATCAAGAAGTATGCTATATTATGCTATATGCTCTCAACTTCATTCATGCTTAAAGTGAGGGGGAACATGAATTGAGGGGGAACATGACACTTGTCTTGGTTTATCAAAATAATTATTGCATATATCCCGCCTATGTTTGCCATTATCAAAAAGGGGGAAATTGTTGGAAACACGTTTCAAATGCAATATACTAAACGTGTGTTCTTTTGTAGGTTTTGATGAATGTCAAACAAAGCAATAAGCGATATATAGCAGTGCTCAAGGACAAGCACATAATGGATGCATTACAAGAAGCTCAAGACAATGCTTGAAAATGTTATAATTGAGTCAATATTAATTGTGATCTTGATTCCTCAATCTTGGCTCATAACATGGCTTCTCTACTAAAATTATTTTTTCCAAAATCATGCATATTTAAAGTAAGTGTCAAATGATTTTAAACTATGCATATTTACATTTGTTAAAATGTTTTCCAAACATGCCTCAAAAATCTGGGCTAAGATAATCGATTATGTACTTATGATAATCGAGTATCTCTAAGCCAAGACTGCATGACAATCGATTATGAATTAATGATAATCGATTGTGAGTAAGCCAGTTAACATCAGGTTTTTGCAAACTGCATAACAATCGATTGTGTACTTTCGATAATCGATTGTTAACTGAGGCAAAGTTTTCAAAACTCATAAAAATCGATTATGAACTAATGGTAATCGATTGGAATGAGAAAAATGTCTCCCAGTGATTTTAAGTAAAATGATAATCGATTGTGGCTTTTGATAATCGATTATATATGAGACAGTAAGTTTTGAAATTAATTAATAATCGATTGTGGCTTTTGATAATCGATTATATATGAGACAGTAAGTTTTGAAATTAATTAATAATCGATTGTGGCTTTTGATAATCGATTATATATGAGACAGTAAGTTTTGAAATTAATTAATAATCGATTGTTCTATTTGATAATCGATTGTTGAAGCTGACCGTTGTCATATTTTTTTCAAATTACCTTCAGGTAATCGATTGTGATATTTAACAATCGATGTTTTAGCGTAAAATCTGGAAAAGATTTTCTGAACGTTGTTAAAATAATCGATTATTGATTTCCTGATAATCGATGTTTTATGCCAAAAATTGGAAAGGATTTTTTAACGTTATAATTAATCGATTATTGATTTGAAGTAATCGATTGTTAACGTAAAATCTGGGATTGATTTTTTGATCTGATAGGCAAACAATCGATTGTTTAGTCCTGACAATCGATTGTCACTGAGTAATTTCAGCAATCCTTAATTGGCAATTAGACAACGGTAAGACTGAGTTTTTCACCTATAAATACAGGTTTAACTCAGTGTTTTCACAACAACAACACATACAATTTAAGTATTTTCATTGCTAAAAGCTTTCTTACATTGATCATCATTTTCATTCATCTATAAAGCTTTTTGAAGAGCCATTCTATTGAGCTAAGTTGTTGTGATCTTGAGCGTACTATTTCTACTCATATCTACTCATTGAGGAGTACTTTGTAAAGTGAGTGTGTCTTTGTGTTTGTAAGAGAATTGCGATTCTCGTTTGTTGAGGAACTTGTGATTCCTCGGTTGAAGTCTTTGGGATTGTTATCCCCGAGCAATTGAAGTCTTTGGGATTGTTATCCCCGAGCAATTGAAGTCTTTGGGATTGTTATCCCCGAGCAATTGAAGTCTTTGGGATTGTTATCCCCGAGCAATTGAAGTCTTTGGGATTGGTATCCCCGAGCAATTGAAGTCTTTGGGATTGTGATCCCCGAGCACCTAGGTGAGGCTTGTGTCCTCAGCTGTAACGGTTTGTTAAGCACCCGTAAGCTTGACAAGTTTAGTGGAAATCTCGAGAGAGTCTCTCGGGGACTGGACTAACCACGTTTGTGGCCAACCAGGATACATCTTTGTGTAAGTTTATTTTACTGCACTTGTCTTAATTTCTGCAAAGTTTTTAAATTCCGCACTAAAACGCTTAATAATTTTAAAACGCTATTCACCCCCCCCCCTCTAGCGTAAAGCGTTATTTCCAACACAAACATTCAGGGCAAGTTCTAGACCATCGGTTTTGGACTTGGACTCACAATTCGAACTCACCACGCACACTCAAGGATTGCCGAAGACATCGAGTCGAGGGCCCACAATTACATTAGTTACAATTTAAGCGCATAATAGTCCAAAATGACCACATGATGATTGTTTGGTCAACACAAGAGTCTCAAGGCCACACCTTTCACCATCCTAAACACAACATTATGTATTTAATCATGGGATAAAAGGAAAATGCGTTAGGCCCAAGTGAAGCTTTGCCTAAGGTACCCTTAACTACGAAATATCAAAATCAAAGGAAAAATAAAAATGGACTCAAACCCTTAATAAGGTTGTCACGCCATCTATCATTGGGAAGAGCCACCCGGTTCGCACAATACTCCACCCTTGGAAAGAACCGTGGCATTAAGAAACCCAAAGGTTTATTGAAAATGCCAAAAACAAAACAAAAGGCTACAAGCCTATCTACAAAGCTAAAAACAAAAAATATTTGCGAAAATAGAAAAGCCAAAAGAATATGTACAACGGGTAGTAGAATATACAACGAGGGATGAATATATACATAAAGTAACGTTATATACAGACCAAGAGATAATAAAAAGTACGAGAAAAGTAGCTAAAATGTAAAATTATGTACAGACAAACTAGAAAATCAAATCAAAAAACATAAAAGGAGTATCTAATATATACAATCATCCAAATAGATAAACATAAGGCACATCCCCATGAATAAGAGATGGCATTGTCCCCAATGCCAACTACCAAAATAAGAACAAAATATCAAATTAAAGGATATAGAGGGCTCCCTAGGCATGGTTCGTATGCATGGGATCCTCAGTAGTCCCCTAATCCTCTGTATGGGCGGGAACCTAACACTGGATCCCGGTCTGCTGCTGGGACAGGGTCCTGCTCCTGGACCGGCTGAATATCGGGTGCATCACTGGAGGGAGTCTCCTGAATCTCTGCAAGCTCAATCACTACACCCTCGGTATTGGGCAGCTTCTTCTTCTTCTACCTTGGGGGCCTGGGTGCCTGCTCCAGCTGTGGCTCTGGCACTGGTGCTGCTGTTAGAGGGGATGACTCCCCAAATAACAAGTCTAAAACTAGCTGATCTTCCAATAGATTGTTCACATCCGCTCGAAGCACATTTACTGACTCCTTGGATGCCCTTAACTTTCTCATCTTTTTGTGCTCTCAGGCAAGCTCCATTAGAGCTTTCCTAACATCCAGTTGTTTAAACTAGCCAAAGTCTTTTCTAACTATTGGGCTGTGAAAGGGTTAGTCCGGAAAGAGGGAACTGTCGGGCCAGTTGAAGAACTAGGACTCGCAGAGGAAGAGGGCACATCATCAGGAATAGTGAAAACTCGAATGGAGGGGAGCTTAGTAGAAGGCTCGAATTAGACTCTACCGCAACTGGCTCCTCAGACTAGCCAGTCGGGGCAGAGGTGAAGGCTTTGTGCCTTTTGTCCTTTGGGTTATCCAGTCCCTGAATGTTGAACCATGAGAATGGGGACACTGGGAAAACCTTCACATCATAGGACTTCTTCTTTACCTTTAAGTCCCGGAAATACATGGTGAAAGTGTTGGGGTATGGTTAGTTCCAAGTGTTGTCAACCCCCATTGAATTGATCGCCTAATACATCATATTTCCCATATTGATAGGGAAGGCTGCCATAATAGAGGCAACCAGCACAACCCGGTGGAATGGGATAGTCTGGTCATGGGATGTGGGGTCAATCCTGTTGCACACAAAAGTAAGCCACCCTCTTGCCTCGAAGTTCAAATTCTTCCTCAAAATCATCACCCCTCCTGTATCCAATCTGGAACAGTACTCGGATGAGCCAAATACTTATCCAACCATGGGCAATCCTCCTCCTTCATCTCCAACTTCTCATTGTATTGGGTCTCCTCTTCATTGTCGAAACCCAAATATTTATTGAACACCTTCCCCAAAAACACTATATTTTGGTTTCGCACTTTGGTCACAGTTGAGTCCTTTTTAGTGTAGGCTACGTTGCAATAAAACTCATTGACCATGTGCTCGTTGGAATCTCTCAACTCATCCCTAAAATGCTCCCATCCTACTCTGGTATGAAATTTCTCGTGTACATTGGGGGCAATAGATCTCGGGTGATTATGATCCTCTCCGAAATCAGTTCTCTTTTAGGCCACATTTCTCTAAATTTGTGGAATTCCACTTGACTAACAAAGCGGTCCACCCACACTTCCGCTTTTCTTGTTCTTTCTACACCACCAACCTCGGGCACCCTACTACCTGGAACCTCATCATCATTGTTGTTACTACCTACTACACTCTCCTCAGATACTGAAGTTGTGAGGGAGGTGGAGTATTCTCCGCTACCCGCTGTTTATCCATCAGACAACTCAGACTATACAACTTGTGGAGCTTGGGCTTAAGGTGGAGCTAGGACTGATGGGGCTTTCCCCGAGTCAGCTGAGATTTCCTGAGAGGGTAGGTACTCACTCCCCGAGTGGTCGTCATGACTCATTACTTGCTTTATTGTTTTCAGCTTTGGTTGGGGAGTGATTTTTGTTTGTTTTCCTTTTCCTCCCTGGGAGGAGTCACCTCGGCCGGGTTGTTTGGCACCACGTCCTCTTTGTTTTACCATTTTATGCAAGAAAACATGTTTAACTTTGTTAGTTGAAGCACATGCAGTGTATCAAGTGATAAAAACAATTGCAGAATAACAGCAGGAAAATATGACGAGCACATCTTAGAACAGGCCATCGCGGACCGCATAATCTGTTGCGCGGCCGCATGGGTGGCACTGCGGGCCACATGAACACGACCACGGGCTGCACTGAACAAACAACAAAAACTCACCCTCTCTGAATCTCACCAATGCAGGTAGCATGGACCAAGTCCTTCATGAACTTTGCATATCCGGGCATTTGTTTCAAGTGCCTCCAGCAAAGGCACATTGATAGTCAAACTCTTCATCATCTCAATAAACTTTTTAAACTGATCGTCACCCTTTTGCTTGGCCAATCTTTGAGGATATGGCGGAGGATCCTAGGTAAAGGTGCCTCGGATATTGGCACCGTAGGTTACGGCATGTCAATGACGTGTTTCCTAGACGGGTTCACGGCCTCTTGGGTCTCCTCCTCACCCTCATCAATATCTATTCTCACTTCATTCTCACAATTGGTTCAACAATATCTTCAACCATTAATGGGACATCATCTTCTCGCAACTCATCATCATCGACCCTAACTTGACTTTCTTGCACATCACCCCCTCTCCCGATGCGCGTTTTCACCGCCATGACATGGTTATCGTGCCTACCCTTAGGGTTCACCACCGTATCACTTGGTAGTGCACCCTTCGAGAGAGTGTTGAGAGATTGTGATATTTGTCCAATTTGAACCTCTAAGTTCCAGATTGAAGTGTTGTGGGAGGCTAATTGGGCATCCGAGTCGTGATTCCTCTTCATCATTTGTTCGAACATGTTCTCAATTCTACCCATATCTTTACTCGAAGAACTCGACCCTTGAGATTGGAATGGGGGTGGGATGTTCGATTGTTGGAACGTCGAGGGCCTCTGAAAGCCTTTCCTCCGATTGCCTTGATTGCTTCCTTGATTATTGTTCCACCCACCATTGTTGATGTTGTTCCAATTATTTTTGTTTCCACCCCAATTGCCTTGATTGCCTTGATTACCCCAATTATTGTCCCAATTTCCACTATTTTGTTGGTTCCCCCAATTACCTTGGGTACGCCATTGTTTATTCTCTTGATTTCCTCTATTACCTTGGTAGTTATTGACATATTGGACCTTTTCACTTTGGTCATCAAATCATTCATTCGAATAACCAACATTCCCATCAGCAAAGTTGTCAAAAGTTCTTAGAGGTTTTTATTGCCCTCTTTGCCTTCTTTTCATTATACTCACTCCCTCCATGGCATTGACTTGATGTGGATTTTGAACTTGTTGAAGTTGCTCCTTAGCCAATTAGTTCATTGTTGTTGTGAGTTCGGCGATGGATTGACCGTGATCATGCAACTTCATATGCAAGTGTATAACATTGGGATCACCTTGAGGAACATTAGCCCGGCTTTGCCATGCCGAAGAAGTATCAGCCATGTCATCAAGAACATCACAAGCTTCGTTGTATGGGAGCTTCATAAAATTACCACCGGCCAACTAATTAACAATGCATTGGTTTGTTGTGTTTATACCCCAATAGAACGTCTGTTGGATCATCACATCATTCATATAGTTATTGGGGCACCCTTTCACCATTGTCCGAAATCACTCCCATATCCCATGTAAAGGCTCCGTCGGCTATTGCTTGAAATCTAGGATCTCATCTCTAAGAGCCAACATATGACTAGGCGAGAAGAACTTCGCAATGAATTTATCCGCCAGTTCATCCCAAGTAGTGATGGAATGATTTGGCAATCTCTCCAACCAATCCAACGCCTTCCCCCGAAGTGAGAAGGGGAAAAGCCTTAGCCTCAGTGCATCTTATGAAACATTTGTCTGCTTTCTCCCCCAACAAGTATCCACAAACCCTTTCAAATGCTTGTAGGCGTTTTGGTCCGAAGCGCCTGTGAAATACCCTCATTGTTCGAGCAAAGTGAGCATGACATTGGTGATTTGGAAGTTCCCCGCCCGGATTCGGGCAGGAACTATTGCACTTGCATACTCTTGATTAGGTAGAACTCGTGGAGCAACTCTTGGTGGAGGTGGAGGAGGGTCTAGTGTGTTGTCATTAACATTAGCATTTCTACCCCTCCTTTGTGCTTGGGGTAGAATTTCATCTTGTTTCACATCGTCCACCTCCTCCTCTCCAACATTTATAGGATCATTCGCATTTAAAGCCATTGGTACCTGAGTGAAAATGAACAAACAAAATAAGTAAAAAGAAGGAAAGGGAAGCAAAAACACAAAACTAGCCAACAAACAATCAAACACCATAAAGATCCCCGGCAACGGCGCCAAAAAGTGATCGGCGCGGACTCAAACCTAAGAATGAATGGGCGCTACTACTAATAACCCAATAGTGTATCGGGGTTGATAATTCCACAGGGAGCTTCAATTTGGAGTTGATGTATTTGCTAGCCTAGAAATGCATTTTGGCTTCTGATTGGTCTTCTTATCATTTTTGGGTTTTCTTTTTATTATCAACTAAAGTTATTACTACTATTGTAATCTAAAATTATTCTAATTTATAATGCTAGATTTATGCATTGAGAGAAAGGCACTAGGGTCATGACACTCGCCTAGGTGGCTAATTAATGGGTATAAAATTCTAACACAAGGATGATAATTATGGGGAATATGGATAACCATAGCACTTTAGAACTCACTATCACACCTCTCGGTAGAGAGAGTGATTTTTCCCAATTGACACTCGAGAGACCAATTGGTTAGGATAATTTGACCAAGCAATTTAAGGTTCAAGTAGGGTGATTACTCTCTCGAGGTTTAACCCGTTACTTGGGACTACCATTCTCATGGGTCCATCCCAAATCCTTGTTGGGTTTAATGTGAGGTCATAGACTCTGTTCCTCAAGAAGAGTCAAAACCCACTAAGCTTGACCTAGTGTTTGCAACCACCAAATCTAAGTAAATCATACAAATAACCCAAATACCAAACACCCAATATCATCCAAGCATCAATCAAGAATACCCATTAATTACACACACTAGGGTTAAGCCACAACCCCAGCTAATGGGTTTATCTAGACATGGAACAAGTAGAAAAAAAAAAGAAGAAATACTAGAAAAAAGTAACATATTCATTAACTATAAGATCAATCTACTTGAATCCACTCTAATTACAGGAGAAAATTGCCTAATGTAAGCTAAATACAAGAGTAACGAGCTCAGCTGCTACAGAGAATGACAAAGCTCCACCTAAAAAAGTAAAGAGTTCTATTTATACTACACAGCAAAAAAACGGACAAAAATGCCCCTGGGGTTCTGTTGCAGGCTGCATAGAAATGTCATTTGGTCCCATAGGGCTTGTGGTCTTCAGTTCTGGCTTCTGGACTTGAGGATGCGGACCGCATGGAAACTGTACGCGGCCGCATAGGTTATGTTACGCGGACCCCATGGAAATGGCACGCGGCCGCACATCTACAGTGATGCGGACCGCGTGGAAATGGAAAAGGGCCGCACAAGAGACTTTCCCAATTTGCTGGTTCTCTGAACTTCTCCCACGTGGACCGAGACAATTTTGGTGTGCGGCCGTGTGGGCCTGTTTCCTTGAGTTTCTAAACATCTAATCTCTTGTCAGCGCGGACCGCATAGAAATGGATGCGGTCCGCGTGGTTTTTCCTTTGTTTTGGTCACTCTCTGAACTATCCTGCGCGGCCGCACACCAAAAGAGTGTGGTACGCACAGGTCATTTCTGACTTTGCTTCTTGCAGACTAATCTGTGCGTCCGCACATCAAAACAGTGCAGTCCGCACATGTGACCTTCTTCCCACTTTGGTTATCTGTTAGCGCGTGGCAGGTTTCACTCCTCTTTTGATCTGATTTGTGATGTATATCATCTCGTCTCTCAAACCTACAATCAAACGCACTTTGTAAGCAATATAAGACTAATTTGAAGCAGTTTATGCACAAAGCTCATGTAAGAAAGGGTATAAAACATGTATAATTTAAAGATATCAGGACCGCACAAAACTTATTGCGGCCGCACTGGCAATCTTCAGAGACTATGCATTTTTTCCCTTTGTTTTGCACTGCTTCACACAATTCATGCAACATCTCACGATCAATTAGCTCAAAAATCCTAGTCTACAAATAAAATCAAAGAGAAAGAAAAAGACATGGGTTGCCTCCCAAGAAGCGCCTGATTTAACGTCACAGCACTACGCATGTTACCATCAATATCACTTCAAATGTAAAAGTTCCACCACATGGCTGACATCAAACTTCCCCAAATAATGCTTGACACGATACCCATTGACTCAGAAAACTTCACCTTTTTTGTTCTTGAAATTAATAGCACCAAATGGGGTTACACCTACAACTTCTAATGGACCACTCCACTTAGACTTGGGCTTTCCTGAGAATAACCTCAACCGGGAGTTGAAAAAAAGAACCATATCACCAACCTTGAATTCTTTTCCCCGAGCATATTTGTCGTGAAGATACTTCATCTTGTCCTTATACAAGGATGAGCTAGATTAGGCATGAAATCTAAACTCGTCAAGCTCATTGAGTTGCTCAACCCAGAGATTCACCGCAACATCCCATTCTAAGTTCAACTTCCTCAAGGCCCACATATCCTTGTGCTCCAATTCCATCGGAATATGGAATGCTTTCCCAAACACCAACCAGTACGGCGACGTACCAATTGGGGTCTTGTATGTCGTCCGATCGGCCCAAAGAGCATCATCTAATTTCTTTGACCAATTGATCCTATTGGCATTGACAGTTTTGGACAAGATACTCTTAATTTCTCAATTGGAAACTTCCACCTGACCACTAGCTTGAGGATGATAGGGGTGGTCACTTTTTGATTTACTCCATACTTGGAAAGCAATGAATCAAAAAGCCTTGTTGCAAAATTTAGATCCCCAATCACTAATGATAGCACGGGGGTGCCTAACCTTGTGAAGATACACTTTTTAAGAAATGCCACCACACATTGGGCCTCATTGTTGGGCAAAGACATGGCTTCAACCCACTTCGAAATATAATCCTCCGCCACCAAAATATAAGTGTTCCCACAAGAGCTCACGAAAGGACCATAAAGTTAATACCCCAAAAATCAAAAATGTCAACCTCTAGAATTGTGTTGAGAGGCATCTAATCCTTTTTAGAAATCCCACAAACCCTTTGGCATTCATCACTTCTCTTAACAAATTCACCAGTATCTTTAAACAAGGTAGGCCAATAGAAATCGCAACTAAGCACCTTAGAGGCCATATTCACTCCGCCATGATGGCCACTATATGGAGAGGAATGACAAGCCTCCAAAATAATTAATTGTTCTTCTTCTGGGACACATCGACGAATCACACCATCGGTGCAAATCTTGAACAAATATGGCTCATCCCAATAAAAATCCAAACTATCCTGCTTGAGCTTCTTCCTTTGGTTAGAAGAGAGACAGGATGGTCACAAGATAGTTGGCAACATTGGCAAACCACGACATATAATGCACTGACACCGCGAGGAGTTGTCCATCCAGAAATGCATCATTAATCTCAAGGCCGTCACAAGGCCTCCCCTTCTCCTCCATGCAATAAAAGTGGTCCGCCACTTGATTTTCACTCCCTTTCTGGTCCACAATTTCTAGATCAAATTCCTAAATAACTAACACCTATCTCATCAATATCGCCTTGGAGTCTTTCTTGGTCATAAAATACCTAAGGGGGCATGATCGGGATAATCACTTTGGCCCCCATAAGGTATGGTCGGAACTTTTCCATGGTAAAAACAATAGCTAGCAATTCCTTCTCGATGACTGTGTAATTCCTTTGAGCTTCATTCATGTCTTGCTTGGGTAGTGCACCGAATAGAACATCTTGTTGATTTTTTGCCCAAGAATGCCTCTACCGCAACATCACTAGCATCGCACATGAGCTCAAAAGGAAAGCTTCAATTGGGTGCAGTAATGATAGTGGTTGTTGTCAACTTATATATTAGAAGCTTGAAAGCCTCCATGCATTTATCATCAAAAACAATCTTGGCCTCTTTCTCTAGCAGCTTGCACAATGGGTTAACTACCTTAAAAAAATATTTGATGAACCTTTGCTAGAAACCCGCGTGCCCAAGAAACTTCTCACCTCTTTGACAGAAGTAGGGTGAGGAAGCCTTGAAATAACTTTGATCTTGGTTTTGTGAACTTCTATTCCCCGCCTTGAAATCTTGTGACCCAACACAATACCCTCTTCTACCATAAAATGGCATTTTTCCCAATTGAGAACTAGGTTCATCACACCGGGCCAACACTCAATCCAGATTTACCAAACACTCATCGAACGAATCCCCAACCATACTAAAATCATTCATAAAGACCTCCAATATATCTTCCACCATGTCAGTGAAAATAGCCATCATACAACGTTAGAAAGTCACCAGAGCATTACACAATCCAAATGGCATCCTCGAGAACGTGAATGTGCCATAAGGACATGTAAAGGTCATCTTCTCTTGGTCTTCTGAGGCAACGAGAATTTGATTATACCCCGAGTACCCATCTAAAAATCAATAGAATGACCGGTCCGCAAGATGATCAAGCATTTGGTCAAGGAACGGAATGCGAAATGATCCTTTCTAGTCACTTTGTTAAGATTTCGGTAATCCATACAAACTCTCCATCTCATCCCTCCGAGTAGGAATAAGCTCATTATTGGCATTGGTCACCACATTCATCCCGCCCTTCTTCGTACACAATGCACCAGAGAAGTCCATCAACTATTAGAAATTAGATATACCACACCGGCGTCAAGACACTTGATAACTTCTTTCTTAACCACTTCTTGCATAGCTTCATTGAGTATCCTTTGATGTTCAAGTGAAGGCCTTGAATCCTCCTCCGAAATGATCTTATGCATGCAAAAGGCCCTTATATCCCGAATATCGGCCAATGTCCATCCAATCGCCCTGTTGCGCTTTTGTAGAACTTCCAAGGTGGCGCCAACCTGCACGTTAGTTAAGCAAGATGAAAGATTAACAGGAAAAGTGAAATTAGTGCCCAAGATATCATACCTGAGGTGAGGAGGAAGTGGTTTCAACGCCAACACCGGCGGCTCCTCAATATATGGCTTGGTTGGTGGAGTTTTGTGATTCTCAAGATCCAAGGATAACTTTCTAGCCTCATAAGAATACGAGCCCATACCATGCAATGAGTTTACACACTCCACTCTCCTAGCATCATCATTAACACCCATGTTCAGAAGCACAGCCTCAAGTGGGTCTTCAACATTAATCATTGCGCTTGTGTCATCCACTATCATTGCCGTGACAATGTCAACAAACGAGCACACCTCGGTGCTATTTGGTTCCCTAATAGACTTGCACACATGGAACGCCACCTTTCCATCACCATCCAGAATGTCAAATCTCCCGCCTCAACATCAAACAAAGTCTTCCCCGTAGCTAGAAAAGGTCTTCCAAGAATAATAACTTCAAAGTCCACCTCACAATCCAATATGACGAAGTCGGCCGGCAAGATTAGTTTATCAACACAAATAAGGACATCATTAATTATCCCCAAGGGCCGCTTCATTGATCGATCTGCCATTTGAAGCCTCATTGAAGTTGGATGAGGTTGTCCGATTCCCAAGGTCTTGAAGACCGAATATGGCATTAAGTTTATACTCGCCCCCAAATCACAAAGGGCTTTTGCAAAGTCGCCGCTTCCAATGGTACAAGGTATAATGAATGCTCCGGGGTCCTCAAGTTTTGGAGCCATGGAATGTACAATAGATTTCACTTAATGTGTCATCTTGATTTTCTTACACCCCATTGACCTCTTTTTCGTAACCAAATCCTTCATGTATTTTGTATACCCCGGCATTTGCTCGAGTGCCTCCACTAAAGGCACCTTGATAATCAAAATCTTCATCAAATCAATGAATTACTTGAATTGGTTGTCACCCTTTTGCTTGGCCAACCGTTGAGGATAGGGCGGATGAGGCTTAGGCAAGGGTGCCTTGGCTTTGGGCATCGCCGGCTTGGGCATATCAATTACGTGTTCCCTAGACGGGTCCTCAACCTCATTAATATCAATATCCACCTCATTGTTCACATTGGATTCCACTACATCCTCAACCATCAAAGGCGTATCATCATCTCGCAACTCATCTTCATCAACCATAACTTGATTTCCTCTTGAGGCATGCACATCACTACTTCTTCCACTTCGCGTTGTCACCGCCATCACATGATTGTTGTGCCCACCCTTAGGGTTTGCTACCATATTACTTGGTAGAGCACCCTTTGGGTGAGTATTTAAAGATTGAGAAATTTGGCCAAGTTGCACCTCCAAGATAAGGATAGACGTGTTATGGGAAGCTAACTGAGGATCGGAGTCTTGGTTCTTCTTCATCATTTACTCAAACATAACATCAATTCGACCCATATCATTACCCGAAGAACTAGACCCATGAGATTGAAATGAGGGCGGGTTGTTCGATTGTTGATACATCAGAGGCCTTTGAAAGCCTTGCCCTGATTACCTTGACCACCATTGTTATTCCACCCTCCTTGACCATTGTTGTTGTTCCAATTTTGTTGTTGTTCCCGTTCCAATGCCCTTGATTACCCGAATTGTTGTTCCCCCAGTTTCTGACTTGGTTGTTGTTATTGTTGCAATTACCACCTTGTTGATTGCCCCAATTTCCTTGGGGTCACCATTGTTGGTTCCCTTGATAGTTATTGACGTATTGGACTTTCTTTCTTTGATCATCATAGCATTCATTTGAATAACCACCACCATCATAATAGTTATCAAAATTTCCTTAAGGTTGTTGCCCTCTTTTCCTCCTTTTCATCATATTCATTCCTTCCATGGCATTCATTTGGAGCGGGTTTTGAAGTTGTTGCAATTGTGCCTTCGCCAATTGATTCATTGTTGTTGTGAGTTAGGCAATGGCTTGGTCGTGATTATGCAACTCCTTATGCAAATGTATGACATTAGGGTCACCTTGAGGAAAGTTTGCTCGGCTTTGCCATGCCGAAGAAGAATCGACCATTTCATCTAAAACATAACAATCTTCATTGTAGGGAAGCTTCATAAAATTTCCACCGGCCAATTGGTTCACAATACATTGGTTGATTGTGTTGATGCCCCTATAGAACGTTTGTTGAATCGTCACATCATTTACATCATTGTTTGGGCACTCTTTCACCATAGTTCTAAATCTCTCCTATATTTCGTGCAAGGGATCCACTGACTCTTGTTTGAAATCCAAAATTTCATCATGGAGCGCCACCATGTGACTTGGAGAAAAGAAGTTAGCGATGAACTTCTCCGCTAACTCATTCCATATGGTGATAGAATGATTGGGGAGCCTCTCCAACCAATCCAACGCTTTTCCCCAAAGAAAGAACGTGAGACATTTGTCTGCTTGCTACCCCAACAAGTATCCACGAACCCCTTCAAATATTTGTAATCCTTCTGATCGGAGGCGCCCGTGAAATAACTTTGTTGTTCGATTAAGGTAAGCATAAATTTGTAATCTTGAAGTTCCGCCGGAGTTCTGGGAGGAACAATGGAACTGGATTACCCTTGATTTGGAAGAAGTCTCGAGGCCACTCTTGGTGGAGGCGGAGGACGGTCTGGTATGTTCTCATTTGCATTGGCATTTTGACCTCTCCTCAGAGCTTGAGGTAATACATCTTCTTGTTCTAAATCCTCAACCTCCTCCCCCGTGACCACATTGCCAAGAGGGTCATTTTCATTTAAATCCATGTGTACCCGAGTGATTGTCACAAATAAAGTAAGTAAAAAGAAGGAAAGAGAAGCAAAACACAAAACTAGCTACACAGATAGTCAACACTGTAAGCTCCTAGGCAACGGCGCCAAAAAGTAATCGCTACCAACTCAATGCTACATGAATGTAGGGAAAGCGTGTCTCTACAACTTCTACTCGAATAGTGGTTCGGGATCAAATTTCCACAGGGAGCTTGGAGTGCTTAGCCTAGAATCTCATTTGTACTTCTAATTGCACTTCAAATATTTTTGGGTTTTTATATTCAAAACTACTATTGTAAACTAAAGATTAAAGCTAAATTATGCTAAGGAAATATTCATAGGTTGTAATTAATAGGGAGAAAGGAACTAGGGTCGTGGCATAACCTAGGTGGTTAACGAACGGGTAAAAACTACTAAGAATAGATTGACATATTTGGAATTTATGCTATAACTGTTGCATAATTGTACCCACTCTAACACCTCTTGGTAGAGATAGTGATTTTGTCCAATTCACTCTCTCGAGTCCAATTGGGTTGGCCAATTAGACCAAGAAACTAGGGTTCAAGTTGGGTGTTTATTCTATCGAGATTTAACCCGTTAATTAAGACTACCATTTCTCATTGGTCCATCCCAATTCCTTGTTGGGTCAATTTTTGGGTCATAGACTCTCTTTCTCAAGAAGAGTCAAAACCCACTAAGCTAGAATCAATGTTTGCAACCACCAATGCTTAATTAAAGCATAACATTAACCCAAATAACAAATATCCAATATCAATCTATCATTAGAAAGCAACACCCATCAATTATCCACACTAGAATTGAGCCACAACCCTAGCTAATGAATTTCGATACACATAATTGAAGAAGAATCAGAAAAAATAGAAGAAGAAATAGACATATTAATTAATTACTAAGATTAAACTACAAGAATCTATGGAGAAACTAATGCTTAAATGCCAAAATAGACCAAAACTTTCATCCTCACGAGCGCAGCTTTGTTCAGTAAATAGAATTTAACCTGAAAATAGTAAAATGTTCTATTTATAGTAGGCTGAAAAAACTGTACAAAACTGCCCTTGCGGGGTGAGTGCGGGCCGCACAATTATGACAGTGGCTGCACTGGCTGTTTGACTTCCATTTTCTCTCTGAAGTATCTGGCACGGACCGCACAAGAGTGTAGTGCGGCCGCTTGAAGGTCTGGCGTGGACCGTGGGAAGATGACCGCGGCCGCGTGGCTTGCCTTTGCACAAATCTCCAACTCTCTGAACCTTGTGACGCGGGCTGCATGACATAGTGGCACGGCCATGTGAGAAGGACGTGGGCTGCGCGACCGCGTGATAAAAGGTCTGATTATGCTATTCTCTGAACTATCCTAGTGCGGTCGCGTGCTTAATTGTGCGGTCCGCACCAGGCTCTTATTCCAACCCTTTGCTTGGCCTTTGATACTTGAGTAGGTTTCACTCCGTTCTGAGACAATATTTGACATTTTGTCACTTTGTCGCTCAAACCTGCAATCAAGCACAACCTATATGCATTTTGGGACTATTTTGTAGCAAATTATACTCAAAGCATAGGCAAGTAGAGGCATAAAACACTTTAAAATCCTACTTATCACTCCTTACGGCCCAAGCGCAATATAGAGCCAGCATCATAAACAGGCTCTCGGCTTCATATCAATATCAAGAATCCACCTCGCGGCGTACATATCTTAGGACCTCAGCCTTATGATCAAATCAGTATCTTACTGTTGCGGCGTGCAGCCGACCCAAAAGTATCTTAACAATACATGCCCTTGGCCTTACTCAGTCAAAATTACATAAGACACTCGCATAAATATGATGCTCAGCACAAAACATTATTTGAAATATCATTCAAGTGTTAAAGCAAAATAAACTTGGATGAGATTTGAAAACGATATAGAATAATATGATTGAGTTCAAGTAATTCAAATAATGAGGAAACTTCAACAAAAATCCCCGAAGGGTTCAAATAGTTGGCACGAAGCCCAAATACAGAATTCACCCCAAATCGTGATGATAGAAAATAAGTTTCAGTCAAATCATAAATCGGGATAGACCAAGTCTCAATCCCCAAGAGTGCACGACCCCACGCTCGTCATCAAGCGTGTGCCTCGCCTCAATATAGCACTATCATGTGTAATCTATGGTTTAAAACCCTCAAAACATCATTTACAATCATTACTTACCTCGATCCGGTCCAAACTCCAACCTACAATGCCTCGCCCGCATGAATCGACCTCCGGATGCTCCAAATCTAGCCACAATCTGTGCAAAAACATTAAATATACTAAGGGAACGAAGCCCACTCAAAAATATCCAATTTACATCAAAAATCACGAAATTGCTCAAACCCGACCCCCAGGCCACGTCTTCTTTATCTCCCCACGAGTTCATACATATCAAAGTTCTAAAATTCGACCCCAAATGGTCATTCAAGTCCCAAATCAAAAGTCTTTTCTCAAGCCCTAGTTCTTAAATTTTAGGCTTAGTTTTTATGATTTTCTAGGTGGAATTCATATAATAATCGAGTATTGAGTTCAAAAATCTTACCTCAAAGAAATCCTCTTGAATTCACTCTTCATTAGCTCTCCCAAGCTTCAAAATCGCCCAACAATAGAGGTTCTTTGCCTCGAAATCACGGAATAGCCATTTTTAAACATTCTGCCCAGTTATTAAATTCCTTCTCTGCGACCGCGAAGCACAAAACTAATCTTCTGTAATTTACTCTATGAGAACCCTGCGAATGCGATGCTCTGCCTTTTAACTCACTGTGATCGCCACATGCTCACGCGATCACGAAGGCACACCACACAAGCCTATGCGATCGCAAATCCTTATACGCGATCGCATAGAAAAAAATCATACTGCCCCAAATAGCCCTATGTGATCCCATTCATAGCCATATGATCGCATAGAAGGACATCTGAATTAAACACCAGCAGAAATGTTTTACAATTCTCCAAGTCCAAAAAGGTCCGTTTAACTACTCGAAACTCACCTGAGGCCCTCGGGACCTCAACCAAACATGCCAACATATCTCATAACAACATTCAAACTTATTCCAATCTTCGGAACACACAAAACAACATCAAAATATCAAATTTGCATCGGATTGAAGCCTAAGAATTCCAAAATCTTCTAGATTACACTTTTGATCAAAAATCCAACCAAACAATGTTGGAATGACCTAAAATTTTACACATACATCAGAAATGACACAAGGAAGCTACTGCAACTCTCAAAATTCCATTCCGACCTCTATATCAAAATATCACTTATCAACCGTAAAATGCTAAAATTTCAGTTTCGCCAATTCAAGCCTAAACCTTCCATGGACATGCAAAATGCATTACAATCACTCTCCTAAGTCCTAAATAACCTAACAGACAAATCATAAAAATTTCAATCCGATATCATATACCAACAAGTCAAATATTGGTCAAACCTTTCAAATTTCAAGCTTTAAACTAGGAACTGTTTCTTCCAATTTATTTTGATTACCCTGAAAACAAAAATCAACGATTTACATAAGTCATAATACATCACACGGGGCAAATCATGCGTGAGAGATGACGATCAAAGTGCAAAAGTTCAAAATGACCGGGCGGGTCTTTACAGCAAGTGGCAAGGGCTATAGCACACGAAAAGCTGTAATCAAGCAGAATTTCAATTTTATGACCCTATAACGTCAAAAAATGAGTAAAGGTCTTGGCGATGCTGTGACTATTTGTCATTAGGTTATTTTGGACAGGCCAACAAAACTTTAGGTGATTCGGGTTCGGACGTCCAAGTCTATGTCATAGGTATGGGCTACATAGCACACGAAAATCTAGAAGGGGGCAAAATTCCATTTTTATGGCTATAAATGCCAAAAATGAGTAAAGATCATGGCGAGGAAGTGAATATTGTTCCTTAGATCATTTTTGATGGGCCAACTACATTTTAGAAGATCCTGGTTGGGGCGTTCAATGCCCATGCATGAGGCATGAGCTGCAGTACATAAAAAATTGGAAATCAGGAAAAACTCCAGTTTTATGGCCATAGAACGCCAAAAAATGAGTAACCGTCATGGAAAGACGGTGAATATTGTTCCTAAGGTAATTTTTTATGGGCCAGCAAATTTTTAGGCGATCCGGATCCGGTTGTTGAGTCCCATGCAAGACGCATGGGTTATAGCACATGAAAATCTGGATATCATGCAAAATTCTAATTTTATGGTCCTAAAACGTTAAAGAATGAGCAACGGTCATAGAGAGGCAGTAACTATTGTTCCTTAGGTCATTTTTGATATGCCAATAAATATTTATGCAATCCGAGTCTGGACTCCTAGGCCCGTGCAAGAGGCATGGCTAAAGCACACGAAAATCAGGAAATTTGACGAAAATCAGGAAATATGTCCCTGTAATGCCAAAATACAAGTAACTGTCTTGGAGAGGCATGAATATTGTTCGTTAAGTCACTTTTGATGGGCTGGAAAAGTTTTAGGCGATACGAGTTTGGTCGCCTAGGCGCATAGAAGGCATGTATATAGTACACAAAAATTAAGGAGTCAAGCCGAATTCTAGTTTTATGGTCCTAAAACGGCAAAATATGAGTAACAGTTATGGTGAGACGATGACAATTGTTACTTAGGATATTTTTATAAGCCGGATAAATTTTAGGTGATCCAAGTCTGATTGTCCAGGCATGGGCTATAGCACACAAAAATTCTGGAATCAGGCAGAATTCCAGTTTTATGGCCCAAAACGCAAAACAAAATGAGTAAATTTCATGGTGAGAAAGTGACTATTGTTCCTAAGATAGTTTTGATGGGCCAACAAAATTTTAAGCAATTCGAGTCTGGTTGCTCGGGCCTATGCAAGTGGCGTGGCTTATGGCACACGAAAATTTGAGAATCAATTGAAATTTCAAGTTTTATGACCCTAAAACACAATAAAACGAGTAAATTTCACGGTGGAACAATGAATAGTGTTCCTTAGGTTGTTTTGGATGGGCCGACAAAATTTTAGATGATTCAAATCCGGGTGCTCGGACTCATGCCAGAGGCATGGGTAGCACATGAAAATTTGGAAGTCGTATAAAAATCTAATTTTATGGCCATAAATTGCCAAAAAATGAGTAATTGTCATGGAGAGAAGGTGACTATTGTTCCTTAGGTCATTTTATAGGTCGATAAATTTTCGACGATCCGAGTCCTATCATTCGGGCCAATGCAGCAAACATAGGTTATAGTATACGAAAATATGGGATCCGACGGAATTCCAGTTTTATTGTCGTAGAACATCAAAAATTTGTGGTAAGATGGTGAATATTGTTCCTTAGGTTATTTTTTATGGACCGGAAAAATTTTAGGTAATCCGGGTCTGAGCCCCCGGGCTCATGCCAAAGGCATGGGCTATATAGCACACAAAAATTTGGGAGTCGGGTAGAATTCCAATTTTATGGTCCTAAAATGCCAAAATATGAGTACGGCCATGTCGAAGTAGTGAATATTGTTCCTTAGATCATTTTTGACGAGCTAACTAAATTTCAGGCGATTTGAGTGAGGTTATTTGAGCCCATGTCGGAGGCATGGGATATAGCACTCGAAAATATGAGAATCAAGCGGAATTCCAATTTATGGCTACAAAACTCCAAAAAATGAGTAACTGCCGCGACAAGATGTGATTATTGTTTGTTAGGCCATTTTTGATGGGTCGAAAAAGTTAGAGACGTGGGCTATAACACACGAAAATTTAGGAATGCAATGAAATTTCAGTTTTATGGCCCTAAAACCTCAAAAAATGAATAACGGTCATGGAAAGGTAGTCACTATTACTCCTTAGGTTGTTTCTTATGTTCCAACAAAATTTTAGGCGATTTGTGTCCAGTCATCTGGGCCCATGCAGGAGACGTGGGCTATAGCACATTTAAAACTAGGAATTTGGCAAAATTTTGATTTTTGACCCTAAAATGCCAAAACCAAGTAATGATCATAGTGATATGGTTATTATAGTTCTTAGGTTGTTATTGATGAATCGGAAAATTTTAGCCAATCAGGGTCTGGTCGCTCGGGCCCATACAAAAGGTGTGGGCTATGCACACAAAATTCTAGAAATTGGGCGGAATTCTAGTTTTATGACCCTAAAACTTCAAAAAAATGAGTAACAATCATGGAGAGTGGGTGAATATTATTCTGTAGGTTTTTTTTATGCGAGCAAAATTTTAGGCGATCTGGGTCTGGTTTCCCGGGCCCAGGAGGTGTGGACTATAACATACGAAAATTTGGAAATTAAGCAAAATTTTAGTTTTATAGCCTTAAAATGCCAAAAAATAAGTAATGATCATGACAAGTCCGTGACTATTGTTCCTTAGGTTGTGTTTGATCGGCCGGCAAAATTTTAGGTGGTCTGGATTCGGGCACCCAAGTCCATGCAGAAGGCCTGAGTTCTAGTACACGAAAATCTGGTATTTTGGCGGAAGTCTAGTTTTATGGCCCTAAAACATCAAAAAATGAGTTACGTTCAGGAAGAGGCCGTGACTATTGTTCTTTAGGTTTTTTTGATGGGCCAACAAAATCTTAGGTGATTCGTTCCGAGCGCCTAGGCCTATGTATGAGGCGTGGGCTATAGTACAAGAAAATATGGGAATCGAATGGAATTTCTTTTTTATGGTCTTAAAATACCAAAAATAAAGTAACCGGTCGTGGAAAGGTGGTGATTATTGTTAATTAGGTCGTTTTTGAAGGGCCAGCAAAATTTTATGCGATCTTGGTCCACGCGCCCAAGCCTATGCAGGTGTGGTTGGCGTTTCGGGGTCATGCAATATAAATATACACTTTCATGTGTGTATTATTAATTTTGTAGAATTTTCTTGACACTCTGATTGGCCTTATACATTATAGGTCTATTGGAAATGGTCTAGAGAACTGTTCAACATTTAATTTCATCCGTCTTTCTTGATTCCACGAATAAAAATTAAGGGAAGATAATATTTAAACCAATTTTTAATTAGTGTTTTGATAGTATCCAATCAATTTAAAAACAAAGATGTATGGAATACTAGAAACTCAACATGTTCTCCGCGTGGGGGGTGTAACTTTCAATGGAGTTGGTTTGAAGATGAGATATAAATGATTTCCTTTCTTGACAATGATATGAGGGAGCTGAATAATCACTATCTGAAATTCGAAATTTATGTTTATTTATTTGAACTAATTAATAAGTTCTCGGCGCATGTTTGGCAATAAAATAGTAACACAACTGGCGCACGTTAGCATGGCGCTAATTTCGCCGGATTATGGCTCGCCGACGTCGACCTCAACCTCCTACCGCCTCGCAGACAATTACTCCAGTACCAATGGAGATTAAATCTCTAGAACCACTTACGTTTGGTAGCTTTCTACCACCAATTCTGCAATCTACTGAAGCAAAATTGGGGAAAGTTACAGATACTTGCATGCAAGCAGAGGAGAATCAAAAGGAAGAGATTGTGAGGAAATTGCAGTTTTCGAATGTTGTTGATGCTGAAACACCTCCCCCTACCTTTGCTGAAGCTGTTCGAGGTAATCGTCTCACTCAAATGGGAAATGCTCTTAAGTTTGTTCCTCCGGTTAATAGGGATGGGAAGATGATAGTTACCATTAATGAGGAAGAGTTGAAGCCACAAGCTGAGTATTGGAAGGATTCATTAATTGGGTATATAATTGGGGATAATCCTACTGAATAATCAATGGAGAATTTCGTCTTGCATGTATGGAATTTTGTCACTAAGCCACAGATTCTAATGCATTCAGAAGGTTATTGTATTTTTCGGTTTGTGAACAAAATGGATATGGATCTGGTGTTACAATCTGGGCCATATTCATTTAGGAATAAACCGATGGTATTGAGGCCATGGGAAACTGATTTCTCCTTTCAGAGTGATGTCTTGAGTACTATACCTGTTTGGGTAAAATTTCCTGGGCTGCCAGTTGAGTATTGGTCAGCAGAAGTATTAAGTAAACTTGCTAGTGCAGTTGGAACACCATTGTACACTGATAAGATCACAGCACATTATGAGAGAATATCATTTGCTCGAGTATTAGTGGAAGTTGATGCCTCACAACCCCTACCTGATCATATTGACATTGAAACTCCTTATGGCCACAAAGTACAATTGATTGATTATGATTGGAAGCCCACTTTTTGTAATCATTGTCTAAAGTTTGGTCATGATACTAGTGAGTGCTGGTACAATGCAAAGGATGATGAAGGCACAAAAACTGAAGTCCAGGAAGCACCTAGGAGGCCTAGTAAACCAACCAAAGTTACTAGGCAAAGATGGACTGTGAAGAAAGCTCCTGCTGTAAATGTTTCTAAAATGGCTGAGCCTACTATTGTGGAAATTCAAACAGATGCAGGGGGGAGAATGGACCAGCTCACTCAACAATTAAATGGTGCTGTAAACTCAGAGGTAGTATTGGTAAATGATGGGGGAAGCCTGTGTCAAAGTTCTATGCAGATTTCAGAGGATCCTGCTGTTGATGTCAACTCAGAAGTAGAAATGGTTAATGATGGGATACCTAGGAGTATAGAAGCAGACTTGGTGGACAATTGCAATAGGGGAAAAGCTAAAATGGAAGTGAATGTTGCTGGTAGGAAAGGCCAGCATGATCCTGGTCCATCCTATATATGATAATTGTTACTTGGAATATAAGAGGGCTGAACTTAGCCCATAAGCAGAAGGAACTGAAAAGTTTTTTGAATGTAAATAAAGTAGATGTGTTGGGGTGTCTTGAAACTAGAGTAAAGGAACATAAAGCTCAGAAGATCCAAGGAAAAATAGCTAAAGGCTGGAAGGTGTTTTGCAATTATTCTGAGGCTGTGAATGGCAGGATTTGGGTGATCTGGAAGCCTCATATCCAGGTCACTATTTCCTGTGTAACTGATCAAATGATACAATGTCATATAGAAGATCCTTATAGCCATGTGAAGACTCATCTTAGTGTAGTGTATGCTCATAACACTGGTATTCTAAGAGAAAGGTTGTGGGCTGATCTCAAAGCTGTTTCTATTCCTAGCCAAGATACATGGTTACTTAGTGGTGATTTTAATAATGTTCTATCATCTGAGGATAGAATTGGTTCTATAGTGACTGATGCTGAAGTTAGGGGGTTTAAACAGCTCATTTATGATTTGCAATTAACTCCACTCAAAAGGATAGGCTGGAATTTTACTTGGACAAATAAACAAGTATATAGCAAGATTGATTGGGTTTTGGGTAACTTTCAGTGGGTGCAGCAATATGGACATATTGTAGCTGAATTCCTCAACCCTTATGTGTCTGATCATACACCAATTTGTATAAAGTTAGGCAGCCAGAAACTCTGACATCCTAAGCCTTTTAGGTTCTACACTGGTGTAATGGAATTCCCACAATTCCATGCTATAGTCAAGGATGTTTGGCAGCAGGAATTTACAGGTAGTTCTATGCAGCAGATCTGGTCTAAATTGAAGCTGTTGAAGATGAAGTTAAAGGAGACCAACAATTATATGGCTTCCTATAAATAGAGAATTATACAGGCTAGAGAGCAACTTGATATTGTGCAGTCCCAAATGAAGTTTAATCCTCATTCACAGGATTTATTCATTGAGGAAAGGCAAGCTTTGGCAGAAATTGAAAGATGGAGCAATATTGAGGAACAAGTTATGAGGCAAAAATCAAAGGCTACATGGATTGAATGTGGAGATGCAAATACTAAATACTTTCATGCCCAATGGAAGATTAGGAATTGTCAGAACACCATTACTTCAGTTTATACTGATACTGGAACTCATATTACTGATCCTGCTGCTGTGGAGCATGAATTTATCACAGTATTTCAAGAGTTGCTGGGAGGATGTGCTGAAGAATTGACTGGTGTTGATGTAACTATTGTGAAGGAAGGTAAATGTTTGAACCTAGAGTAACAAAGGATGTTAATTAGAGACATTAGTATGGAAGAGATAATTGATGCTTTGAATGATATGCCAAAAGACAAAGCACCTGGTGTTGATGGTTATCCTATGGAATTCTTCACCAAGAACTGGGAGGTTATTAAGTATGATATTTTAGCAGCAACAAAGGAATTCTTCAAGACCAGCACTATGCCACATTTCATCAATATTACAGCTATTGCTTTGGTTCCTAAAAATAGTTCTCCTACTACTGTTAAGGACTATAGGCCAATAGCTTGTTGCACTACTATGTATAAGCTTATATCCAAGATCATTACAAGAAGATTAAAGGGTGTTGTTAGTGATATTGTGGGATTGTCTCAGTCTGCTTTCATAGAAGGGAGGAGTATTGTTGATAATATCTTGCTCAGTCATGAGATATTTAAAGGGTACTCTAGGAAAGGAGTTTCTCATAGATGTGTATTAAAGGTGAACTTGAGGAAAGCATATGATTCCTTGGAATGGTCCTTTCTTAAACAGATTCTAGTAGCTTATGGATTTCCAGCAAAGTTTGTCAATTGGATCATGGCTTGCACTACTTCTGTTTCATTCTCTCTTATGATGAATGGTGGGTTCACTAAGCCATTTAAAGCTAAGAGAGGAATAAGGCAGGGGGATCCAATGTCCCCTTACCTTTTTGTGATGGTTATGGAATACTTGAGTAGAATATTGGGACAGCTTCATAGGAATGGGAATTTTAATTTCCATCCCAAATGTAGGAAGTTAAACTGCTCACATGTGTGTTTTGCTGATGATCTACTCATGTTCTGTCGGGCTGACACTATATCTATTCAGATTCTTCATCAGGCTTTCTTAAAATTCTCAAAGGCTTCTGGATTGGAGGCCAATCCAAACAAAAGTGCAATTTATCTAGCAGGGGTATCTCAAGAAGTCAAAGCAGACATGATTAGAAGGTTGGGATTCAGTGAAGGTGCTCTTCCTTTCAGGTACCTGGGCATTCCATTGGATTCAAAGAAGCTTTCTATCCAGCAATATCTACCTCTCATTGAGAGGATCACAGCAAGGATAAGTTGTTGGTCTGCAAAGCTGTTGTCATATGCAGGTAGATGCCAACTCATAAAGTCTGTTATTTTTGGAATTCAGTCATATTGGTCACAGATTTTCATTCTTCCAAAGGGTGTTCTCAAGGTAATAGACTCAATCTGTCGTACATTCTTATGGACTGGATCTGCAAACTATTCTAGGAGGGCCTTAGTAGCATGGGACAGAATTTGCTTCTCTTTAAATGCAGGTGGACTTAATATTATGAACTTGACAATTTGGAATAAAGCAGCAGTGGCCAAACTATTATGGGATTTGGCAAGAAAGAAGGATTGTCTATGGGTGAAGTGGATCCATTGCTATTACATAAAGAGGGATGAAGTTGATACAACAATTATACCCAAGCAAGCTGCATGGGTGGTTAGAAAGATCATACAGTGTAGAGAGAGTGTTATGGAGAATCAGCAGATGGCTGGATCACTCTATGATAGACTTAAATCAGTCTGTTATATGGGAAAATTTCAAATACATAAAGTCTATATTGCTATGCTGCCAAGTTTTGAGAGAGTCAGCTGGAGGAACTTATTACTGGTGAGTAATGTAATTCCCAGGCACAAGTTTACTGCTTGGTTGGCTGCACATCAAAGATTACCTACTGTGGATAGATTGGTTAGATTTGGAATCCAAATTCCTCTACTGTGTGTATTCTGCAAACAACAAGAGGAGACATTCCATCATCTCTATTTTGAATGCTGTACCACAATGAGATTATGGACTCGTATTTGCTATTGGCTGGGTAGTCCGAGACAAGTGCTTAGCTGGGATGAGGAACTGATATGGATATGTAGGAAAGCTAGGAGTTCTGCATGGAGAAACTCAATTACAGCTGCTGCTTTCATTCATGTCATTGCTTTAATTTGGAAGGCAAGAAACAATATTAGATTTCAAAATATGGTGTATGATGAGGAGAGAACAGTCAGGGAAGTTGCAATGCTGATTCACATTCGTGGCAGACACAATCGAAGATGGCAATATGGATTACAACAGCTGAATAGTTTCCCTTAGCTGAAATATTACTAACTGTAAAGCATATACATAGTCATTGTTCTGATTGATGAAGTATAGGTACGACACTGTAACTAGATGATAGCAATTCAATAGTAGAAGTCAATACTACTACTTTAGGATGCATTGTATATTTTTCTTGATATTAATACAAAGTCGACAGTAAAAAAAAAAAATAGCACGATGAGTTTGTTTGACCATTTAACCATGAATTTTATATGTCATATTTAATAAATATTAGTTTGAATTCACTAGCAGCCACGTGTTTGCAGATATTCGAGTTCAAATTTCCTTATTAAAAATAAAAAGTCAAGTTTGGAGGAAGTAATATATTATCTTTTCTTTGCGTAATGTAGAGCTTCAAATAATTTGAACTTACTTATAATTTAGTACAAAAATCTCCAAAAAGATCTTACACAAGTGCACAAACACACCATATGTAAATAATTGAACTATATCGTACAAAAGAATAATTAAATTATATTTTAATTTCATAAATATTTTTAAAATATTTGTTAGAAGTTGTAATTATTATACTATGAACGTTGGTATTATTAAAATGTCCTCAAAATATATGCCTAAGCATATAAATAATATGATATATAGGACCACGATTTTCATAGCAAATTTGTAAATATTGAACTTATAAAAAATGCATATATTTGGACGCAACTTTCATCAAGTCAGTCAACTTATAAATACTTAATTGATTTATGTTGTTTTTAGAAAATTGATTCTCATTAATACGGAATATACGTGCATTAAAATTTGTTATAATAAAATATTTCTTAGAATTGACCTATCTCTCAGTGGCTCCACCATCTCCTGTCTCTTTATATGGGTCCTTTTATTTATACTAGTTTGTTGATTGATACAACAACAACAACAACTATTATCCAGTATATTCCCACCAGGTGGGATCTTGGGAGGGTAATATATAGACGAGCCTTACCCCTGTCCGAAAGGGCAGAGAGGCTGTTTCCAGTCGACCCTCGGCGTATAGGATAAAAAAGGGAAAGCTGCATTAAGAAACAAGGGTAAAATTAGAAACACAAGCAAGACAAAACAAAATAGTAAAGCACAAGTACTCCCGCAGAAATAACGTAAATAATTATGGAAACATAAGCAACATAAATACAGTCGCATGCAATAATAACAAGCAGTAACTACCATACTAACAACCCTCTGGGGACATAAGCTAAAACACTAATCACCTATGGGTAACCCTACTATCCCACACCCAACCCCGGGAAAGGCGTACGGAGAACTCTATGAGCCCCTAGCCTACAATCCTGATTCTAGACCTCCAGACTCCCCTATCAAGGGTCATGTCCTCGGTAACCTGCATTCTGGTCATGTCCTGTCTAATCACCTCTCCCCAATGCTTCTTAGGCCTCCCTCTCCCTCGCCGACCACCAACAATCTCCAGCCGCTCGCAGCTCCTCACCGGGGCATCAGGGCCCCTCCTCCGAACATGCCCGAACCACCTCAGCCTCGCTTCCCGCATCTTCTCGTCCACCGGGGCCACCCCTACCTTCTGTCGAATAACTTCATTCTTGATCTTATCCAGCCTGGTGTGCCCACACATCCAGCTAAGCATCCTCATCTCCGCAACCTTCATTCTCTGAACATGCGAGTTCTTCACGGACCAGCACTCCGCCCCATACAACATCGCAGGTCTAACCACGGCTCTGAAGAATTTCCCCTTGAGTTTGTGTGGAATTTTCTTATCACACAGGACCCCTGAAGCGAGCCTCCACTTTGACCACCCCGCTCCTATCCGATGGGTGACGTCCCCGTCAATCTCTCCGTCCCCCTGAATCACAGATCCCAGATATCTTACATTGTCCCTCTTGGCGATGGCCTGAGAACCAAGCATCACTTCCCTGCCTACCCCACTCGGCTCGTCGCCAAACTTGCACTCTAGATATTCTGTCTTAGATCTGCTTATTTTGAAACCCTTAGACTCGAGGGTCTGTCTCCATATCTCTAACCTTTCACTAACACCGGCCCTAGTCTCGTCTATCAATACTATATCATCAGCAAAGAGCATACACCAAGGCACATCCCCTTGGATATGTCGGGTTAGAGCATCCATCACTTAGGCGAACAACAGGGGGCTCAGCGCCGATCCTTGGTGGAGCCCCATTACCACAGAAAAATGGTCTGATTCGCCCCCCACCGTCCTAACCATAGTAACACCAATTCATTCTTAGATCTAATTCCATCATCGTAGAGTTTTCGATATATTTTCCTACGAAGCTTTGTTATAACATTGAATTAATTGTTAATCAAGAAATTACTGTGATAAAAAATGATTCAATGCATTTTTTTATTAAATAACAGCAGCCCGGTACATTAAGCTCCCGCTATGCGCGGAATTCGGAAAAAGGACCAAACCACATAGGTCTGTATATAGTAGTGAAAATACTTTAAAATTATTTTATCTCCTAAATATCTGGACAAGAACAACATTGTAAATTGCTAGAAAGCTAAAAGATAACCCAAACCTAGGAGTGTTCAAACCGAACCGGAAAATCGCACCAAACCGAAAAATCAAACCAAATCGATTAAAAAATCCGACTAGGTTTGGTTTGACTTGGTTTTGTATTGAGTAAAAAAATCCGAACCAAACAGACATATAAATATATAAATTTTATTTATATTTTTAGGACTTTATAGTGAATTTTCTTTAGAAAATATAGAAATATCTGGGATCCTCTCATGTATTAATCTTGAAAGCGTAAATTAACGAAAAATTAATGTTAGACGACTAAGAAAGTAACTATCATGTGTTACTAAAAAGATTTCCTCATTAGAATATTTTAATAGATCATATGTTTGTCGATTTTTTTTCCATATTTACTACACATAAATGTAACAAAAAACCCGAAAAATCGAAAAACCGACAAAACCGAACCAATCCAAACCGATATAATTGGTTTGGTTTGATTTTGATAAAACCCGAACCAATCCGGTCCATATACACCCCAAAGTCCGAAAAACAAAATCGGATCTATTTTTTGCCAAACATTGTTGTCATCTTTCAAATGTATAATAGATTAAATTAAGCATAGTATATATGTGTGTGTAAATATATATATATATATATATATATATATATATATATATATATATATATAGAGAGAGAGAGAGAGAGAGTAAGCATTCTTTTGTTTTATGTATATTTATTATATGTTGACTCTTCTAAATTTTTCGATGTATCTATTTTTATATATTTTTACACTCCTTGGTAAAACTTTTAGCTCCGCTACTGCATGAAAGCCACATGGACTTCTTCTTGTGTGTGTATCTTCAAGCTACCGATAAACAATGGCGGAGCCACCTTATAGGAAGGGGTGTGAAATAACATCCTTTCGCGGAAAAAATACACTGTATAAGTAGGGAAATTATACTGTATTGGTTTTCTTTAATTTCGTGGTATATTTACTTTTATATATTTTGACACCCCCTAATAAAAAATTTGGCTCTGCCACTACCGATAAAGGTAGTAAACGGATCGAGCCTTACAACATCATTTTGTCATCTCCATACTCGTCCGGCTAAATCATTGTCCTGATATGAGTTATTGACTAAGCCAGCAAAAGATACTTTTAATATGGTTGATATTAACCATTTTAGATGAAGCTCGTATAATTTTCTCCGAAAAATCTCGCACTATTAAATTAAAAATAGCTCTATACCTTACATGTAAATTATCTATGTCACAACAACCGTGCTCAATAATGTGCCCTCTAAATAATTATTCATGACTAGCTACGTGGATCAATTTTTCTCCATTTATATCTCTTGCAAGCTATGTATCCATTTCACCGAACTGCAATATACATTTATGTAGATCCATCTAACACCATACTGTAATATAATAAATAAATATCTTATCCAATCCAAAGTTCAGAAGATGATTTTGATGGGATACTCTACGCCAAAAAAAATCATTTTATTTTCATTTCTTATAATACAGACGCCATGGATAGATTCACCAATACGATATCGAGTTCATATGCGCTCAGTATTTTGGATGTAGAACCAGTGTTTTGGAAAGAGTTAAGCGCAAAAAAGCGATAAGGCCTCGCTTCACAGAAGCGAGAAGCGCGAAGCGAAGTGCGCGCTTTTTTGCTGTGAAGCGCAATTTAACGTATAAAAAAATAAAAAAATAGGCATAGATAAATGCCTAAGAACTCGTTAAAAATAATATATTAAGCAACTATTTCATATCCAAATAACTAATTTTCACTGCCCTAAACAGAAAACAGAGCATAAAGTCATAAGAAAGCAAAAAAACAAGGCATGATTATTGAAAGAAAGCAAAAAAACATAGCACTACATTTTGGATAAAAGCATAAAGTCATAAGAAAGCAAAAGATGGGAAGACCCGAATATGTCTGGATTATATAGATCTAAATAAGGCAAGTCCCAAAGATAACTTCCCTTTGCAAAACATCCACATCCTTATTGATAACTACGCCAAACATAAGAAAAACAGAAAAGAAGAAAAATAATATAAGAAAGCAAAAAACAGAGCATGAAGAAGAAGAATAGAAGAACGCAAGAAGAAGAACTCAAGAAGAAGAAGAAGAAGAAGAAGAAGAGAAGGACGCTGGGGTGGAGAAGAAGAAGAATAGAAGAAGAAACTTACCAGCAGTGGTCGTTCGCTGGGCGAGAAAAGAAGACGCTGGTCTTCGCTGAGCAGCAGCAGTCGTAAGGAATATGTTTTGGTAACCCTAGCTTCATAAGTTTGGTAACAGAGCAGCAGTGGTCGTAAGTTTATTTTGCCCAAAAGTTTTTAAAAAACCCTAGCTTCAGCCTTTCGTCGCTTAAGCGAGCTTTTTAGCGCTTTTGTCGCTTCGTCGCTTCTCGCTTAAGTGAGCGCTTAAATCATGTGAATCGCTTTATTCAGAGAAAAGTGTAACTCTATCGCCTTGCCTCGCTTCGTCGCTTAAAGCGAGAAGCGAGCGCCTTTAACAACACTGTGTTAAATTTATTTCTTTAAAAAAATAATAAGTTTAACGCTAAGAACCTTAAAGGTTGATTTATGATAGAGTCTAAATCTTAAGTCCGTCTGTGCTTCGGAAGAGCATTTGTTTTAAAAAATACTCTAATTTTTATATAGATAATAGAAAAAAAGATAATTCTCGAGTTTTATTGGGGTTGGAGGAGAATGCTATACGGATTTAAGTGGAGGGGAGTGGGATACGTGCACTCATACCCCCTCCCTAGGCTATATATAAAATACTAAATTTTTCAATTATATGGTTAAATATATTTGTGGCCACCCGTGATTGGTTTGGTGCATCCTTTTATCTCCTTTTTGTCTGCAAGGTGAGGGGTTCAATCCCCATATAATTCTTTTTGATTAATTCCTTTTATAATTAATTAAAATAAATAAATTCCTACTTTTTCACACTCTTTTCAATTAACAACAAATCAATATGCCCTTTCTTTCGTTTCAATTAACAAACAAATACTTTTTTGGGGAAACTTATAGAAATGTCACATATAAGTGTCAACTTACCAACTTTCTAGTTAATATTCCAAATATTGAAACAGACAAGGAATTATTTTAATGAGTATAGTCAAAATTCATTGAAAACATATAGATAAGTCAATATACAAAATTTGAGAAAGATTGGATGTGATTTGGACTGGTTTTGTATCAAAATTCATAATTAAATCGATGTCAGAATCGATGGAAGATCACGCATGTATCTCACACACAGATATACATGGATATACATGTGATACAAAATCGATACAAATATGATACATATGTTATACACAGTGTGATACACGTGTCATTTTTTTCGTATTCAGTTTTTAATTCGAATTTTCAATTCAAACCACCTCAAAACTTCACCAAATTATCCCAAAACTGAGATTCAAGCTTCTTAAGATATACTCAATCTATTCTAATAGCACCCACTCAAAAAAAAGTAAACATTTGATTTATTTTTTTTTGGCTACAAATAGCTAATTGGCCATTTTGGCTAATATTAGCTATATTTTATCAATTGGTCAATTTTTGTAATGAGCTACTTCTAAATGGACATGCCTGATAATTTTCCTTTTTTTTCTTCTTTAAAAAAAGAATCCTTTTTGCCTACGTCTTTTTTATTTTCTTCTCCTAATCATTCTTTTGAGTACAAGAACTTTGAAATCCTTAATAGCAAAGTACTCATGACTCATCTCTCTCGGCTCTCGGTGGATTCAAAGCAAGAAAATCCCGCTCAATATTAAGCGTCGCTTTTAAAAAAAATTGAATGATTGTTTAATTTGCTATATAGAGCGTGAGATATTTAAAACGTACTGTAAGTAATGATGTTATTTTGACTGTTTTCAATAAAAGCTCGTCGAGGACAATTGTAAAGTGAATGATATTTCTTGCGAATATAGTATTAATATAGTTTGCTCGTCAACTTGCTGCCATCATAAAATTTTATATAATGCAACCAAACATCTATCTTAAAGATAATAATGCACCCATAATATTAAAATTTTGGATACGCCTCTGCTACTATATGTCTTTAATATGGGAGTTAGATTTAAAAGTAATTAAAAGTGTGGAGCCAATAAATATAAGAAGAAATGTTCCCCTTGAAATATAATAAATATCTTATCCAATCCAAAGTTCAGTTGATTTGATTTTGATAGGATACTTTAAACCAAGATTTTTTTTTTCATTTCTTATGATAAATACGCCATAGACGGGGAATCCGTTACGATATCAAGTTCAGATCGAGTTTGGCATTTTGGACATGGAGCATAAGTTATTTATGGTAAAAAATTCACTAGAATTGCATATATTGATATGAATTTATATCCTTAATAATATAACAAGTTTAGCTTTAAGAATCTATAGTTGGATTATGATAGAGTCTAAAGCTCGGATCCGCCTCTGTTTTCTAAGAGCATTTGCTTTGAAAGATACTCTAATTTTTAAAAGGTAAACAAGGAAAAAGATGATTTCTGGAGTTTTATTGGAGTTGAAGGAGAATGTTATACTAGTATGTGTCTTTAATTATTATGGGAGTAATTAGATTTTAAAGTAATTAAAAGAGTGGAGCCAATAAATATATAACAAGAAATGTTGCCCTAGCCTCGAAATATTTTTATTTGAATTGTTGAATGGTAATAGTATTTTTCAAAGCCGAATCCAAAATTTAAATTCTATGAGTTTAATCTTTAAGGTTCTTCGCATGAAATCCATAATTGTAATCTTAGTAGATTTTTACGTATAAATTTATGTTCCACGCCAAAAATACCAGCTTCAGATGAACCCGATGCAAAAGTACTATATTCTTAAAGGTTAAACTCATAAAATTTAAATTCTGGATTTGACGTTGAACAATAACACCATTCAGCAATTCTTAGTATCAGGGGCAGACCTAGTGTATTACCGGCAGGTTCAAGTGAATCCACAATTTTTGACGCGGAGTAAAAATTTATTTAAGTTACAAAAATTATAGATATGAAACGCATAACTTTAAAAATATAATGGGTTCAAAACTAAAAACTTTAAAAGTTGAATTCATGGGGTTTAAATCCTCTACTTAGTATTGAATCCACTGTTATAATTTTAGTAGAATTTTACATAGAAATTTATGTTCCGCATCAAAAATACCAGCTTCAGATGAACCCGGTGCGAAAGCACGGGATTCGCCCATGATTGTCATAATGGCTATTTCAACAAAAATTTAATGCAGAATTTGTATAAAGTTGCTATAAATAGTAGGCATTTGCATGAACTAGATCTCGCAACTTAGACAGAAAGCAACAAAACAATAAAATGGCTAGGAGAAAAACTCTCATTAGCTTCTTCTTCTTTCTATTTATCAATTTGTTTGCTTTAACGAGCTCTGCTGCAATTCCAGCAAAAAGATTTTATGGTCCATTTAATAAAACAGCATTTCCTTCTGACTTTGTTTTTGGTGCTTCATCTGCTGCTTACCAGGTAAATATATTAGCTTTAATTCACTCTATATATACACACACGAAACGTGGTTTATGCGTATGTTGCTCGAACTCTTAAAAAAAGTCATATGGTACTCAGGGGTGGAGCTGGAGTGCCATTACCGGGTTCGGCCGAACCCAATAGCATTGATTCGAATTCTGTATTTGTCTTAAAAAATCCATTAAATATGTATATGTTATTAGCTTAGAACCCAGTAACTTAAAACAATTAGAATACCGAACCCATAATTTGAAACCCTGGCTCCGCCTCTGAGGGTACCACATGTCGGATTCTTCAAAAATATTGTGTTTTTGGAGAATTTACATACGATACAATTTTGAAGAGTTCGAGTAATATAAGTCTATACATAATAACACAATAATAGTGTATTGAAGCCAAATATATCAGTTCACTCTAGATATACACACGAAATATGGTTTATGCGTATGTTGCTCGTACTCTTAGAAATGGCCGCAAGGTATATATCGGATTCTTCAAAAATAGTGTGTTTTTTGAGGATTTGCACGTGGTAGCAATTTTGAAGAGTCTAAGCAATATAAGTCTGTACATAACACAATAATAGTGTATTGAAGCCAAATATATCAGCTTCAATTCACTCTAGATATACACACGAAACATGGTTTATGCGTATATATATTGCTCGAACTCTTAAAAATGGTCGCAGGGTGTATATCTGATCCTCCAAAAATTGTGTGTTTTTGGAGGATTTGCATGCGGTAGCAATTTTGAACAGTCCGAGCAATATAAATCTATACATAATACAATAATAGTGTATTGAAGCTAAGCCAAATATATTAGTTTCAATATTACCTATATTGCTCGAACTCTTGAAAATTACTGCAGGGTGCGTACCATCCTTCAAAATAGTGTATTTTTGGAGGATTCAGTAGTGGCAACAATTTTAGAGAGTCCGAGCGACATAGACCTACACATAACACATACTCCCTCCGGCACAATTTATGTGATGGTATTCGAATTTCGAGTATTTTCTTTGACCGCGATTTTTTCGTATGTCTGTCAAATATTCTAAATTACTAATTATTGTGACTTATACATCTCTTTATGTAGTACCTAAATATATAAATTTTACTTCAAAGAATTTGAAATTTTTATGTCTGAATCCATACCGAAAACTAGTCAGTTTAATTAATCCTCATACTCCGTAAATGTTCATATAATTTGAAATGTATGAAGTATTTGTTGCTATTTTAATTGATTTTTATGCATAAATTTATGCTCCCTACTAAAAGTATTACATTCAGATAAACCCAGTGTCACAATTCAGGCATATATATATATATATATATATATATATATATACACGTGACTTTCCAAGAAGTAAAAGATTAACTTTCTTTTTTATAATGAATTTACAGATCGAAGGAGAAGCTCTTAAAGGAGGCAGAGGACCAAGTATATGGGATACCTTTACTCGACAGCACCCAGGTTTCCAATCTCCCATATTAAGATTAATTATTTAAATCAAAAGGAACAATAAAGCCATTTAAAATTTTAATTTAAGCGATAAGGTGAACGGCTATTTAAATTAATACTTCAAAATTAAATCACAAACGTATAACGTCTTGATTCCAAAAAAAAAAAAAAGACATTGCTTCACATTGGCATTCAAATCCAAGCTCAAACATAGTACGAGGGAGAGTTGCGTGGTTGCTTAATATCAATCTCTCGGCCTCAGTTTATATTACGGTGTTTGTATGGACACTAGTTTAAAAAATAAAAGAAAGATTTTTGAAATTTGTAAACTGAAATAAGTGATAATATTTGTGTGATTATACGTTATCTTATTAAAGTTAAAATTAAAAAAAAATTGTCTTCACTATTTCGAGGATGGGGAGAAAACTAGTTAGGGCAGCTACATTTTAGATCCATCAAAAGTTAAAGTGGAATGGTAAGTATTTCTTCATCTTTTAACAAAGGTTTCGGGTTTAAGCTTTGGTTATGCAAGCGCCTTTGTAGTGAGCATCTTAGCGAGCGTATGGATATAAGAATTGTGAAATTTTTTGAAAAAAAAAAAAGGTTAAAAAAACAAGTGAAAATAGTATTTGAAAATTAGAGTTGTGTCTCGATATGAATACAATTTAAAACTGTTTCTTTAATTTTTGTGAGTGATTTGAAGTGCAAATTTTGAAAAAGAAAAAAAAAACTTTTTGGAGTTTTTCAAATTTTTTAAATTTTTCGAAATTCAACTTCAGTTGACTTTTGAGCTTTTCATGGTCAAAATTGATTCCGTAAAAAAGAAAAATAAATTCAAAAAATATATATTTTGGCCAAACGGCCCCTTATCCTCAAAATGAGATTTTCTAGCATAGTCGAACCCCAAAACAAATATCGAACATTAAATGAGGGGAAAAAGGCTCCATATTTTAGAATCAGCAATTATTTTATTTTACAAGGAAAGTGATTTTCAACGTTTAATTAATAATAACTAATGCAAGTAGCTTCATTGATAGAAATATTAATGTTTGATAGGTATTAATGATAACTTGCTGACACTCCATTTCTCCACTTGTCATATTTAATATGGCAGATAATTTACGATACTATTATCTTTTTAAAAATATTTTATCTTTATTTATTTTATAAGAAAAATATTATTTATATTATATTTATGTAGTTTTTATGCTGACCAATATTGTCCCAAAATACAGAAAAGATATTTGACCGTTCGACTGGAGATGTTGCTGTTGATTTCTATCATCGATTAAGGTATGAACAACAATATACTTTTCCAATTTCTTTTTCTTTTTTTACTGTATATATTTTTCTAAATATTGAAATAGATTGAGCACTATAACAGGAAGATATTCAATTGCTTAAGGAACTGGGATTTAAAGCTTTCAGGTTATCTATCTCTTGGTCTCGGATTTTACCATGTAAGAAAAAAATACGAGTTTAAGTTATATATACTGTCAGTATAAAAAAATATTTAATGTGCCATCATGTGGCGTGCTGATTTTTTTTTCTTTTTTTTTAAGATGGGAAGGTAAGCAAAGGAGTGAATCCAGAAGGAATTAAATTTTACAATAATGTATTCAACGAGCTTATCTCTAATGGTAATTGCAGCTATCTCTCATATTCTTCTTCTCATTTTATCCATTTTAAAAAATTTAATTTTGTTTCTAGTTTTAATTTAATTGTTTTTCTTCATAGGTATTACTCCATTTGTGACTCTATTCCACTGGGACACGCCACAAGCCCTTGAAGATGAATATGGAGGATTTATGAGCTCACAAATTGCGTAAGTTACAATGCAAAAAAAAAATATTAATTACTGAGCCACAATGACCGGAGTCACTATTTGAAGTTTATGACTTTGAGATTCTGCTTGGTTCTTCAATTAGTAATATGTACATAGTTAATAAATTTTTAAGATAAATACATTATCTAGATTAAAATTATTGGGTGTGTTCAGTATAATTTGTAATTAACTCGTATTCTAACTTGGCCCTTCACTCCCAATTACTAAAAGATTTTCAGAAGAATATATAGAGGCAGGGCTAGGAATTGACGATTATTATGGGTTTGAACTTGCTATCAAACTCATAACTTGTCTTAGTTACTAATCAGTTATTAATTATTATCTTTTTACATATTTAATGAATTTTCTACTATAAATTCTTGCTATTGCTTCTCTCTTTTCATTTTTCTTTGAGTTGAGGGTCTATCAGAAACAATTTCTCTGCCTTTTCAAGATATAGGTAAGGTCCAGGGGCAGATGCACATGGGTAAAAGCGAAGTCATCCGATACTGCTTTGCCGAAAAAAAAATATTAAATATTTATACTAATGTTTTACAAAAGAAGCAATATATAGTAATGACACTGCTTCCGGTGCACCTATTTTTTTGAGTGATCTTTGAACGAGCATTTTGGTGAAAAATTTAAGACTAAGGAGAAATGAACCTACACCTCCCTTTACAATAATATTCAACTAGACCACTGAGCCAAGGCTTTCAACTTGTGGGAAAATGATCTTAAATAATACTTATTTATTTTTTATTTATGTAAATACGGCACCAATTACAAAAAGTTTTGCATGTACCACTGATAAGGTCTGCGTATATAATACCTTCTCAGATCTCAGTTATGAATTACTTTGTTGTTGTTGTTGTTGTTGTTGTTCTACTATAAATATAGGATCTAAGCAATTACTGGAATTGAATTCATCCAAACCGGTACCTAAACCTCTAACTTCGCCCTTAATAATAATATATATCAGAAAATTAATTCGAGATGCGTACTCATATTATTGGTACATGAATTCAGGAATGACTGGTGATTTTGTGGACATTTGCTTTAAAGAATTTGGGGATAGAGTGAAGTATTGGATCACTTTGAATGAGCCACTCTCTTATAGTGTGAATGGATATGCAAAAGGAACCTTTGCACCAGGAAGATGTTCTAATTTTGTAGGAAATTGTACAAAGGGTAATTCTGGAACTGAGCCATATATTGTGGCTCATAACTTGCTTCTTGCCCATGCAACTGGTGTTAAGATCTACAAAGAAAAATATCAGGTTAGTTTTTTTATTAATTCTTCCTTTATTTTGGTTTTCACTCGGCGTCCAGATCAATCACCCGACTAATCCAGATTTATGTCAGAAAGTTCCATTTTTGGCCGTATTCGTGCCGGCAATAAGTCTCATTTTGGAGGGTAAATAGCTCCCTATTAAAAACACTTTATACCTCAAGATTCGAACTCGAGACCTCTAGTTCATAAATCACTTAAAAATACTGCTATTATTTTCCGTACTCAATCTCATATTTTCGTTTTATTTTTTGAAATAATTACAGAAAATTCAGAAAGGACAGATAGGAGTTACTTTGGTCACTCACTGGTTTGTGCCCAAAATCAACACACCTCAAGGACTCAAAGCTCCAATAAGAGCTCTTGACTTTATGCTTGGGTGGTACGTACATTTTTATTGTGAATTAATTTCTACACAATATATATATATATATATATATATATATATATATATGTAAAACCTATGTTCTCGGATTCTTCGAAAATATTTCCATGTTGTATATCGGATCCTTTAAAAATAATGTATTTTTGGAGGATCTGACACGGACGTGACAGTTTTTGGAGAGTCCGTGAAATATAGCATGTAACCATATTCTAAATTTAGCTTTCTTAATATATTTTAGTGTATTGTACTAAAATTATTGAGTTCGACTTAACATGTACTAACGTTCTAGATCCGCCTTTGATTTTCAGGTTTTTGGATCCAATAACATATGGTGACTATCCAAGAAGCATGAAAGCTATTGTAGGGAGTAGGCTCCCAAAATTCACACCAGAGCAATCAAAGTTAGTGAAAGGATCAATGGATTTCTTAGGAATAAATTACTATACTACATATTATGCTTCTCCTATGCTTTCCTTCGATAAACTTAACCTCAGCTACACCACAGACAATCGTGCTGATCTTACACGTAAGTCAATACATTAGAGGCGGATTTAACATTTGAAATTTACTTGATTTGAATATAAACTATTGGATTCACGTGAATATAACCGACTCTATAAATTCACCTTTGCTTGCAAGTTTCCAAAATATTCAAGTTCAGTTTTAATAATTATTTATCTATTTTCTTTCAGCACAAAAGGACGGAAAACCAATTGGCACACCGGTATTTTCTTTTCTCTCTCTTTCCTCGCACTTAAGTATTTTCTTTTAAACGGTTAATATGGGCTCGGCTCGGCTCGGCCCGCGTTCCTATTAGGATTTGGTTTGTCTGGTCATTTAAGGCCCACCAAAATTGGCGGGCCAGACCATTCTAGTCCATCAAATTTCAAAGCCCGTACGAGCTTAGTTGGGTTGGCCCGGCCTATAGTTGAATATTTTCTTTTAAACGGTTAACATGGGCTTGGCTCGGCCCGCATTCCTCATAGGACTTGGTTGGTCTGGTCATTTAAGACCCACCAAAATTGGCGGGCCGAACCATTCTAGTCCATCAAATTTCAAAGCCCGTATGAGTTGAGTTGGGTTGGCCCAGCCCGACCCATAATGATAGTTCTAATTTTCTTCTAGAGGTACACAAACTTAACTGACATGCTTTTGTTAATACTTGTAGACTGCTCTGGACTGGCTTTTCATTTATCCAAGAGGAATCTATGGTCTCATGCTTCACATCAAGAATAAATACAACAATCCCCCCATCTACATCACCGAAAATGGTAAAATCTTTAAAAACGTATATTATATTTGCCTGCTCGATCAAAAATATTTGCAACCTTAGCTAAAAAAATTAGGAGTCAAAGTTATAATATGAGACATTAAAAACTTTGAAATTATTTAACTTGCAGGAATGGCAGAAGCCAATAATAAAGCATTGTCACTTAAAGAATCTCTTAATGACGACATGAGGATTAAATATTATGAGGGCCATCTTTGGTTTCTCTCAAAAGCTGTAAAGTAAGTTTTCTTTTCTCTTCTCTATTCTTTTCTTAATATTTTTTCAAAAAACAATCCTGATTTATTTTTTTGGAATTATAAAGTTAATCTAATAAAGAGAGCCTTTGAGCGACGGTGAAGTTATCTCACTATGACTAATAATTGAAGGGGAACCGTGAAAGTAACCCCAAATGCTTGCATTAGGCCAGGGTGTTTGCATCATACCTAAGGCGGATTTGGGGGAGCGGAAGGGGATTCACCGGAACCCCCTTCGCCAGAAAATTATATTGTACATACAACGCAAAATCTAGTTTGTACCTCTATATATTATATTTTGAATCTCTTTGACACAGACCAAAAGCATAGTTCAGTAGTCAAGGGGGTCCAAAATATTTGTTAGGTTGCTGGTTCAATTTTCACTAGCCACAGTTTCTTTTAATTTCTTTTTTGGAACTCTTTAGCGGAAATCCTGCCTCTGCCACTAATCATGTCTCTTGGGATGTTGTCCTTTCTTGAACTCTTACGTAAATACGAAATACTTTGTGCACCAAATTGTACTTATAAAAATTAATCTAAGTATGTTGTATAATTTGCAGGGATGGAGCAAATGTAAAAGGACATTTTGTTTGGTCATTTTTAGATGACTATGAATGGGATGCTGGTTATACTGTCCGATTTGGCCTCACTTTTGTTGATTACAAAACACTCGAGCGATACCACAAGAAATCTGCTTATTGGTACAAGGACTTTCTCTTGTATACCGGCAAATAAATAATTTCACTCTTCTAGTGGCTCGAGCTGATGGCGAGGTCGATTTATTGTTCGTAGTTCAAGAGAAAAAAGATGAACCATCGTCCAATAAAATAGTGGTTTCACGAATGTATGATCACCGGTGGCTAATAGCTTCTCGAGACTATCGAACTTTTCAAACTTTCAAATCAGCCACTTTACTTTGTGAATGTGTGAATGTCATTGTACTTCTAGCAGAGTTAATGTTGTTGTTGCAGGCAGAAAAATAATGTACTTCACTTTTGTGTATTCAGAAATAAGATTGGAACTCCTCCCTATTAGTTATTAGGGATGGGTTTTCGAGCATTTCGGATTGAATATGAAATTGAGGTTTGGATTTTGGTTTTCGGATTGAAGAAATTACAATCCGAATCCAATCCAAATAATTTCGGATTGGATCGAATTTTTTAAGTTCGGATTAGGATTAATCGGATTGGTTTTTTCGGATTTTCCGTTTGACTTTAAGCCTATAAGTTGAGCTTATCGAAGACATTCAACATAAAAATAATAATTTAATGAAGTAGAAAGATAAAGGAAGACTAAATTAAAAAATATATACTATTAACAAGGATGTAAATCCACAATTGCTTTTGCGAAATGCTTGTGTATATCCCAATAACATGGATATAGATACCTCATGAACAGTTCTTCGTCCATTTTCCTTTCTCACAATGGAGCTTATTAGGTGACAAAAATGTAAAGACCAAAGACTTTTCGGGCTAGTATTTTTAACGGGCATTATACTATTGGATATTTAGAGTTATTAGTATTCGGTATGTATATGGTTATGTCGTAATGGGCTAGAATCTAACTGGTAGGGTTAAATATAAGGTACAAAAATTTTTGATTTCGAATATCCGAAATTTCAAAGTCCCAAATCCAATTCCAATCTAAAATTCAAATTTTTTGAAAATAAAATCTGTACTCCAATTCATAATCCAAAATTCCAAATCAAAATTAAAAAAAAAATCGAATTTCGGTTTGAATTTCGGGTTTGCCGAAACTATGCCCACCCCTATTAGTTATACACTTTTTTTCTTATGGAAAAAAGTTTGTTTACTCCCTCTGGGCCGCTTAAATTAATTTTTGAGCAAAATTCATTTCTAGCCATCCGCTAGAAAGTAATATCATTCGGTAGCCATAAAATCCGGCAACTAAAATGCGCTAGCCATCTGCTTTCCAGTGACTTCTAAGGCCCTCGCCCCTATTTTTTGCAGTAGCTTACATAATCTCTTATTTCAAATTTAATACTTTGAGAGATTATTATTTTTGTTATGAAATAATATAAAAGACAAGAACAATAATGCAAGAACAAGAACAATATAGAGAGAAGAGTAGAGAGAGTTCTTCTTATTGATACTTAGAGAATGTTAGGAGTGATTTACAATGGTAGAGGGCACCTCTATTTATAGGAAGGAGGATGATTTAGCTACCAAGAATAGAACTCTAGAATCTCTCTAATTAAAGACATTCACCTTAAATAGAAGTGTATTTATAACACTCCCCCTTGAATGTCTATTCAATGATGTGCCTCGTTAAAACCTTAAAACAAAACCCAATGGGAAAAATTAAAGTAAGGAAAAAGAGTACACATGTTTGAATATGCGCCTATTGGTTGCCTCGTTAAAAACCTTGCAAGGAAAACCCGGTGGGACAAAACCTTGTAAGGGAAAAAGAGTGCAACGCGCCTTAAACTCCCCCTGATAAGAACATCAATTTATGTCCTTAAGTCTTCGCATCCCGATCTTGTGAACTAGCTTCTTGAAGGTTGACTTTGGTAGAGATTTTGTGAACAAATCAGCCATATTTTCGCTTGAACGAATCTGTTGAACATTGATATCACCATTCTTTTGAAGATCATGTGTGAAGAATAACTTCGGTGAAATATGCTTCGTTCTATCTCCTTTTATGAATCCTCCCTTCAATTGAGCTATACATGCTGCATTGTCTTCATACAAAGTTGTGGGTAATTTATCACACTTCAAACCACATTTGTCTTGGATATGATGTATTATAGACCTCAACCACACACATTCCCGACTTGCTTCATGAATAGCAATTATCTCGGCATGATTAGATGAAGTAGCCACAATTGATTGCTTAGTCGATCGCCAAGATATGGCGGTTTCTCCACAGGTAAACACATAACCCGTTTGAGATCGAGCCTTGTGTGGGTCGGACAAATATCCAGCATCAGCATAACCAACAAGATCCGGGCTGCAATTCTTGCCATAAAATAAGCCCATATCGGTAGTTCCCTTTAGGTACCGCAATATGTGTTTGATCCCATTCCAATGTCTCCTCGTAGGAGCCGAGCTAAATCTTGCTAAGACATTAACTGAAAAGGATATGTCAGGTCTTGTAGTATTTGCAAGATACATTAGTGCACCAATTGCGCTAAGATATGGTACTTCAGGACCAAGTAGCTCTTCATTCCTTTCTTGTGGTCGGAATGGATCTTTGTTCACATCAAGTGATCGAACAACCATCGGTGTACTTAAAGGATGTGCTTCATCCATGTAAAACCGTTTCAGTACCTTTTCTGTATAGGTAGATTGATGAACAAAAATTCCGTTTGCCAAATATTCAATTTGCAAACCAAGACATAGTTTAGTCTTTCCGAGATCTTTCATCTCGAATTCATCCTTTAGATAATCAATTGCCTTTTGGAGTTCTATAGGGGTTCCAATAAGGTTTATGTCATCAACATATACGGCAAGTACAACAAATTCCGATGTTGTTTTCTTTATAAAAACACACGGGCAAATGGCGTCATTTATATAGCCTTTTTTTAACAAGTACTCACTAAGACGATTATACCACATTCGTCCAGATTGCTTTAGACCATACAAGGATCTTTGCAATTTAATTGAGAACATTTCCCGAGATTTTGAGTTGTGCGCGTTTGGCACCTTGAGTCCATCGGGAATTTTCATGTATATCTCATTATCAAGTGAGCCATAAAGATATGCAGTAACTACATCAATTAAGTGCATGTCAAGCTTTTCATGGACAGCAAAACTTATGAGATAACGAAAGGTTATCGCATCCATTACAGGCGAATATGTCTCTTCATAATCGACACCAGGCCTTTGAGAAAAACCTTGTGCAACAAGGCGTGCCTTATATCTTTGTACCTCGTTTTTCTCATTTCTTTTGCGTACAAAGACCCATTTATAGCCGACAGGCTTAACACCATTAGGTGTTTCAACTATAGGGCCAAAAACTTCATGTTTTGCCAGCGAATTCAATTCTGATTGAATTGCTTCTTGCCACTTTGGCCAATCCTGTCTTTTTCGACATTCTTCAACAGATTGAGGTTCGAGATCCTCACATTCTTGCATAATGCTAGATGCTACATTATAAGCAAAGGCATTATCCACCACAATATCCACTCGATTAATATTTGCCTCAATATTAATTGGATTTAGGGATAGTTCCGTATTTTCTAGAGTCTCGGGCTCAATGGATTCTTCATGAATCTCGGAATTTGTCAAATCATGAATTTCCTCATGAGATTCTTTCGTAGTGTCATCTCGATCGTTCTTTTTCCTTTTTCTAGGATTTCGATCTTTGGAGCCTAATGGTCTGCCACGCTTCAGGCGTGCATTCGACTCATTGGTTATGACACTAGATGATTGTCCAACAGGGACATCAATACGGATTGGAACATTTTTCGCGGGAATGTGGGATTTCGTTATCCTTTTCAAGTCCGTAAATGCGTCAGGCATTTGATTTGCTATTCTTTGCAAATGGATAATCTTTTGTACCTCTCTTTCACAAATAGAGGTATGTGGATCAAGATGAGATAATGATGCATTTTTCCACAAAATTTCCCGTTTGGTTTCACCAACTTCTCCCCCTAATTTTGGGAAAAGTGTCTCATCAAATCGACAGTCTGCAAATCGTGCAGTAAACAAGTCGCCTGTCAATGTTTCGAGGTAGCGAATGATGGAGGGCGATTCAAACCCAACATATATTCCTAACCTTCTTTGCGGACCCATTTTGGTGCGGGATGGCGGTGCTATAGGCACATATACTGCGCATCCAAAAATTCTTAAATGGGATATATTGGGTTCATGACCCAAAACCAATTGCAACGGGGAATACTTGTGGTAATTCGTCGGTCTGAGACGAATTAGCATTGCTGCATGTAAGATGGCGTGACCCCATACCGAAGTGGGCAGCCTCGTTCTCATAAGTAATGGCCTTGCAATCAACTGCAGGCGTTTAATTAACGATTCTGCAAGACCGTTTTGAGTGTGAACATGAGCTACAGAATGTTCAACTTTTATCCCGATTGATAAGCAATAATCATTAAATGCTTGGGATGTAAACTCAGCAGCATTATCCAGTCTAATGGACTTGATTGGATTATCTGGAAATTGTGCTCGTAGTCGAATTATTTGTGCCATTAATTTCGCAAACGCAAGGTTGCGTGATGACAACAGGCACACATGAGACCATCTACAGGATGCGTCTATCAAGACCATGAAATACCTAAACGACCCACTAGGTGGGTGAATAGGTCCACAAATGTCCCCTTGTATACGTTCCAGAAACGTGGGTGACTCAGTCCCAACCTTTGTTGGTGAAGGCCTGATAATCAACTTGCCTTGATAACATGAAGTGTAAGGATATTCATTATTCGAAAGAATTTTGAAATTCTTTAACGGATGCCCATATGAGCTTTCTATAATCCGTCTCATCATGATCGATCCTGGGTGTCCCAATCGATCATGCCAAAGTACAAAGGTATTGGAATCAGTAACCCTTTGGTTTACTGTTGAATGTGCCTCAATTGCACTAATTCTTGTCCAATACAGGCCACAAGTTAAAGACGGGAATTTCTCAATAACCCTCTTTTGGCCGGAGACATTCTTTGTGATGACGAGATATTCAAGATTATCTTCATCCATTGTTTCAATATGATAGCCATTCCGGCGTACATCTTTAAAACTCAACAAGTTTCTCTTAGACTTGGAGGAGAACATTGCATTCTCTATGATTAACATCGTGCCTTTGGGCAGAGTTACAATTGCTCTTCCGGAGCCTTCAATCAATTTACTACTTCCAGATATTGTAGTAACATTTGCCTTACACATATTTAGTTGAGAGAAATACTTCCTTTCTTTGAGTATTGTATGTGTAGTGTTAGAAACTACGCTTTACGCTAGAGGGGGGGTGAATAGCGTATTAATAGAATTTAGCGTTTTCTTGCGGAATTTAAACTTTGCAGGAAGTAAAATAAATGCAGAAAAATAAACTTACACAAAGATGTATACTGGTTGGCCACCAACGTGGTTAGTCCAGTCCCCGAGAGACTCTCTCGAGATTTTTCACTATCTTGTTAAGCTTAAGGGTGCTCAACAAACCGTTACACACTTGAGGACACAAGCCTCAAACAGTTGCTTGGAGATCGCAATCTCAAAGACTTCACCCAAGGAAACGCAAGTTCCTTGAAACAAGAGAATCGCAATTCTCTTACAAGTATATCAAATACTTGGACACTCACTTAACTAAAGTACTCCTTATTGAGTAGATATGAGTAAAAGAATATGTTCAAGATCACAACAACTTTAAGCAATAATATGGCTCTCAAAAGCTTTATGAAATGAGTAGAAAATGAAGAACAATTGAATGAAAGCTTATAGCAATGTAATGATCAGTTTGTGTATGTTGTTGTTTTTAAAACACTGAAATGAAGCTGTATTTATAGTTGAAAAAGTTGGTTCAACTGTTGTCTAATTGCCAATTAAGAGTTGCTGAAATTACTCAGTGATAATCGATTATTAAGACCAAACAATCGATTATCTGCCAGTCAGTTTAAAAATCAATCCCGGATTTAACGCTTCACAATCGATTATACATAATCTATAATCGATTACTGGCAATATTCAAAATCAGATAATCGATTACACTAAGTTCATAATCGATTACTTTAGCAACGTTCTAAAAATCATTTCCAAATTTTAAGCAAAACATCGATTATATAAAATCAATAATCGATTACTTCAGCAACGTTCTAAAAATTATTTCCAGATTTTAAGCAGAACATCGATTATATAAAATCAATAATCGATTACTTCAGCAACGTTCTAAAAATCATTTCCAGATTTTAAGCAGAACATCGATTATATAAAATCAATAATCGATTACTTCAGCAACGTTCTAAAAATCATTTCCAGATTTTAAGCAGAACATCGATTATCTAGAATCAATAATCGATTACCTTATGGTATTTGAAAATCATTTGACAACGGCCAGCTTCAACAATCGATTGTCCTTTGCAACAATCGATTACTTGTTATTTTCTGAAAATCATAAAACTTATTGTCTCAGTGATAATCGATTATCTAAAGACATAATCGATTACTTAATTAAATTTAAAATCACTGGAAGACATCAACTCAACACAATCGATCACCATTAGTTCATAATCGATTATTTTGAGTATTGAAAAACTTTACCTCAACAACAATCGATTGTCATTTGTTCACAATCGATTATCATGCAGATTTGGAAAAACCTGATGTTCACTGTCTTACTCACAATCGATTACCATTAATTCATAATCGATTGTCATGCAGTCTTGGCTCAGAAACAATCGATTATCATAAGTACATAATCGATTATTTTAGCCCAGATTTTTGAGGCATGTTTAGAAAACATTTTGTCTAATGTAAATATGCATGATTTAAAATCTTTTTGACACAGAATTAAATATGCATGATTTTGGAAAATAGTTTTATGAGAGAGGCCATACTATGAGTCAAGTTATAGGATCGAGATTACAATTTAGAACAACTCAATAACAATTAAAAGCTATATCTTGAACTTCAATCTTATTCGCAACCATTGTGCGCTTGTACTTGAATTCCGTCATATATCAATTTTTGCTTCGTTTGTCATTCATCAAAACCTACAAAAGAGTACACGTTTAGTATATTGCATTGAGAACGTGTTTCTAACAATTTCCCCCTTTTTGATAATGGCAAACATTAAGCGGGATATGCAATTTAGGCAAAAGATATTGACAATTCAAGACAAGTAACAATTATGCAATTTTGTTCTTGTTCCCCCTCAATTTAAGAGTTCCCCCTCAATTTTAGCTTATAAGCAATCAATGAATTAAGAGGTGGTGCATACCCGATATCCCGTTTTCTTCCCCCTTTTGCCATTAGCAAAAAAATAGTAACGAAAGATGCAAAAAGATGAAATAAACAAGGTTTATTTATTGAAAAAAAATTAGAGGGTAGTCGATTATTGATACGGGATAATCGATTTTTATAGGGACATTGCTGCAGATTCGCGGTTTGCTTAAGAATTGCTCTTAGCTCTAGGGTGATACCTGCAAAAAGAAGTTAGACGCCTCCGACGCTCAAGTTAGAAATCATGTAGGAAAGAAAATGCAATGCATGACTTAGATCAAAGTGGAGTCAAGGATCCCGAGTTCACTGCGAATTCGGAAGAAGGACTCTTTCTCTAAAGGCTTGGTAAAGATGTCTGCCAATTGGCTTTTGGTTTCAACAAATTCAATTTCGACATCGCCTTTGAGTACATGATCTCTAATAAAATGATGTCTAATTTCGATGTGTTTTGTTCGCGAATGAAGAACGGGGTTCTTCGTCAAGCATATGGCGCTAGTGTTATCACATCTAAGAGGAATGTGATCAAGACTTAGGCCATAGTCCAAGAGTTGTTGTTTCATCCATAGGATTTGAGCACAGCAACTCCCCGCGGCTACATATTCAGCCTCGGTGGTAGACAACGCAACACTTACTTGTTTCTTACTAAACCAAGAGACAAGAGAGCTACCGAGCAAATGGCAAGTGCCACTTGTGCTCTTGCGGTCCAATTTGCATCCAGCAAAATCGGAATCGGAATATCCAATAAGTTGGCATGAAGAGCCTTTGGGGTACCATAGACCCACATTTGTAGTACCAATGAGATACCTTAATATCCGTTTCACCGCAGTAAGGTGAGACTCCTTCGGACATGACTGATAGCGAGCACATAAACACACGCTAAACATGATGTCCGGACGACTAGCGGTAAGATAAAGAAGAGAGCCAATCATACCTCGATACTTTTTAGTGTCGACTTCCTTACCTTTTTCATCTTTGTCTAGATGATCGGATGTGCTCATGGGAGTAGCCATTTCTTTTGCATTGTTCATCTCAAAGCGTTTTAGTAGTTCTTTGCAATATTTGGCTTGGCATATGAATGTACCTTCTTCCATTTGTTTCACTTGTAACCCCAAAAAGAATGTTAACTCGCCCATCATAGACATTTCAAATTCGCTAGTCATTAGATCGGAAAATTCCTTGCATAAAACATTGTTAGTAGCACCAAATATAATATCGTCTACATATATTTGAACTAATAAAATATCATTGTTTTTATGCTTGACAAAGAGAGTTGTGTCAACTTTTCCCCTAATGAAATCATTTTCCAAAAGAAATTTACTCAACCTTTCATACCAAGCTCGAGGAGCTTGTTTTAAACCATAAAGAGCCTTTTTGAGTTTGAAAACATGATCGGGATATTTAAAATCTTCAAAGCCGGGGGGTTGTTTGACATAAACTTCTTCTTCAATAAAACCATTTAGAAAAGCACTTTTCACATCCATTTGATATAGAATAAAATTCATTGAAGAGGCGAAAGCAAGTAATAGACGAATAGCTTCTAATCTAGCTACGGGAGCATAGGTTTCCTCATAATCAATACCTTCTTCTTGACTATAGCCTTTTGCCACAAGCCTAGCTTTGTTTCTAGTGATTATACCATTTTCATCTAGTTTATTGCGAAAAACCCATTTCGTACCAATTATAGAATGACCTTTGGGTCTTGGCACCAAATCCCAAACGTTATTGCGTTCGAATTGGTTTAGCTCCTCTTGCATTGCCAAGGTCCAAAATTCATCCCCAATTGCTTCGGAGATGGTTTTAGGTTCAATTTGAGAAACAAAAGCAGTAAGTTCTAAAGTGTTTTTGAGGGAGTTTCGGGTACTTACCTTTTCTCCAACATCGCCGATTACCTGTTCGAGAGGATGATCCTTGATCGTTCTCCACTCGTTAGGCGTATTTATTCCTTTTTCTAATTGTGGCGCTTCTTCCGTTGGTTGTTCCCCAATTTCATTTTTGTTTTCCTTTGAAGGTTCTTCTTGGATTTTATCTTTCAAGCTATCCAAGATACCTGCAAGATCAAAACCGGATTCCTTTCTCGCCAAGCGAGTATTATCTTCGGAAAATACAACATGAGGGGATTCCTCCACAATTTGGGTTCTTTTGTTAAAGATCCTATATGCTTTGCTATGTGAGGAATAACCAATGAAAATACCTTCATCCGATTTAGCATCAAACTTACCCAATTGGTCCTTCCCATTATTATGAACAAAACATTTACAACCAAAAACACGTAAATGAGAAATGTTGGGTTTTCTACCCTTATAAAGTTCATATGGGGTTTTCATGAGTATCGGCCGAATTGCTACTCTATTTAAAACATAGCAAGCGGTACTCACGGCGTCCGCCCAAAAGTATTTGGGAATCTTAGCTTCGTCGAGCATGGTTCTAGCCATCTCTTCGAGACACCTATTTTTCCTTTCCACCACCCCATTTTGTTGTGGTGTCCGTGGAGCGGAAAAGGTGTGTTCGATTCCGAGTTAGTCACAAAAATCCGCAAAGAGATTGTGATCAAACTCTCCCCCATGATCACTTCTAATCGAAGTGACGGTCGATTCCTTTTCGTTTTGAACACGCTTAAGGAAATACTTGAAATTTTGAAAAGCATCACTTTTATTTGCAAGAAATAGAGTCCAAGTAAATCTAGAAAAGTCATCAACAATTACAAAAACATATTTATTTTTACCAAGACTTTCAATACGAGAGGGACCAAATAAATCCATGTGAAGTAATTGCAAAGGTCTAGACGTTGAAACAATATTCTTGGATTTAAAAGATGCTTTGGTTTGCTTCCCTTTTTGACAAGAATCGCAAATAGAATCATTTTCAAACTTTAAACTGGGAAGACCAACTACTAAGTTTTGAGAAAGAAGCTTGTTCAAAAGATGCATGTTCATGTGTGCTACTCTACGATGCCATAGCCAAGAGTTATCCTCTTTGCTTACTAAACAATCAACATATTCGGGTGAGGAGTTTGCAAGATCAACCATATAGATATTATCAATTCTAAAACCACGAAGTATGATCTTGAAATCACTACGTCTAAATACAAGACATTCATCCGAATTAAATAGAGCAAGATTTCCCTTGTCACATAATTTGCTTATGCTCAAGAGATTATGCTTCAAACCTTTCACAAGTAGTATATGTTTAATAGAGGAGTTTTCGTCCTTACCGACCGAACCAATGCCGATGATTTTTCCTTTATTGTTATCACCAAATGTGACACTTCCTCCTTCTTTGTGCTCTAGTTGAAGGAATTTGGATTCATCTCCCGTCATGTGTTTGGAGCATCCACTATCAAGGTACCATAGTACACTTGATCCCTTCAAGCACACCTACAAAACAAATTAATGTTCTTTAGGTACCCATGCCATCTTGGGTCCTTGAGGGTTAGGCATGTTATAATGATGCAATTGATTTATATGTCTATCACGAGTAAAGCAAGCGGGAGCAATATGACCAATACGTCTACAATAATGACAAGTCACGTTGGGATTATGCATTTTTCTAGGTACATAGTAACTAGATGAATGAAGGTTGCTTACTCTACTTTGAACACCATTGTTTCTCCTATTATGAGCTCTAGGAGGTTCACAAGTTTGTCTAAAATATGCATCATTTCTAGAATATCTATTTCTAGGTGGAGGGTCATTTCTTGGTCTTCTAAATTGTTCAAGGTTTGGCCTAAAATATGCATCATTTCTAGGTCTTCTAGCATTTTCACTATTTGGTCTAACATGCAAGTTATTTCTAGGATTTCTACTTCTAGGATAAGCATTTTGGTTATTAGTCCTAGGTTGAGCTCTAGGTTGTTGTGGTTTAGCACCAACCTTTTCTTCATTCTTGAATCCTATTCCATGTTTAGTTGATTTTAGATTAACAAGCACATCATTCAAGTTTTTATGCGAAGAATTAAACTTATCTAATGTGCCTTTAAGTCTAGCTACTTCATTCTTAAGAAGCACACAAGAAGAACAGTTTCTAGTAGAACCTTCAGGTTTATCAGCACTTCTTTTTCCATAAAACTTGTTTTCCTCTTTTAGCTTCTCATTTTCGAAAACCAGTTTTTCTAATTCTTTTTCTTTTAATGAAAGCTGTGTTTGAAAATCTTTTTCTTTTAGAGAAGCGCTTTCTTTAACACTTTTGACAGTTTTTGAAGCTTTGATAAATTCAGCATATAGTTCATCAAAAGCATTTCTCATTTCATCAAGAGTAAAGAAATTTTGAGAAGAGATTTGACTTACCTCGTCTTTGCCGTCTTCTTGAGCCATGAGACATAAATTTGCTGCTTCATCGTCTTCTTCTTCGCTTGCTTCATCTCCGGAATCTCCTCCCCAAGAGATGTATGCACGTTGCTTTTTGAAGGGTTTCTTCTCCTTTTTGATGTTAGGGCAATTTGATTTTATGTGCCCGGTTTCTCTGCATTCATAGCATTTTAGTTGATCGCCTTGCTTTTTGTTCTTGCGTTCATACTCTTTGCGCATTAATTTTTGAAACCTTTTGATAACGAGTCCAAACTCGTTGTCACCTTCCTCATCAATTTGTGGTTGGCTAGCCTTTAGAGCAATCCTTTGCCTTCTTTGATCATCAACAAACGGGTTAAGTATAGTTGATTCATAGGTTTTGAGATTACCTCTTAATGCGTCAATTGTGACATTTGTGATGCCAATGGATTCTTGGATTGCATCGGCCTTTGATCGCCATGCCGGAGTGAGACTTCTGAGGATCTTCCGGACAAGTTCTCTATCCGTAAACGTCTTTTTGAGGGCGTGTAGATCATTCACGATCATTGAGAATTGCTCAAACATTTCGTCTACTTTCTCTCCTTCCTTCATGTGGAATAGTTCATAAGAGTGAGTTAAGAAATCAATTTTAGCTTCTCGTACCTGGTCGGTTCCTTCGTATGTCACTTCAAGCTTATCCCACATTTCTTTTGCTGTTTTGCAACATGATATCTTCTTGTAGTCGTTAGCATTAACAGCACAATATAATAAATTTATAGCTTTGGCATTGTTTTGAACCTTACGAATATCCTCCGCGGTATATTCCTCTTCGGTCTTTGGAACCCATTCGTCTACCACCTTCTTGGTTGGGATTTGGTTTCCATTGGTGAATACTTTCCACAAATGAAAGCTATTTGATTGCACAAAGATTTGCATCCTTTCCTTCCAGTATGAGTAGTTTGTGCCGTTGAATAGAGGAGGTCGTGTAGAGCATTGTCCTTCTTCAATTCCTGCAAAAGAGTCAAGAGTAGAAGCCATGGATGGTTCTCTCAAACGGTTAAGTTTTCAGAGAGTTGGGCTCTGATACCAATTGTTAGAAACTACGCTTTACGCTAGAGGGGGGGTGAATAGCGTATTAATAGAATTTAGCGTTTTCTTGCGGAATTTAAACTTTGCAGGAAGTAAAATAAATGCAGAAAAATAAACTTACACAAAGATGTATACTGGTTGGCCACCAACGTGGTTAGTCCAGTCCCCGAGAGACTCTCTCGAGATTTTTCACTATCTTGTTAAGCTTAAGGGTGCTCAACAAACCGTTACACACTTGAGGACACAAGCCTCAAACAGTTGCTCGGAGATCGCAATCTCAAAGACTTCACCCAAGGAAACGCAAGTTCCTTGAAACAAGAGAATCGCAATTCTCTTACAAGTATATCAAATACTTGGACACTCACTTAACTAAAGTACTCCTTATTGAGTAGATATGAGTAAAAGAATATGTTCAAGATCACAACAACTTTAAGCAATAATATGGCTCTCAAAAGCTTTATGAAATGAGTAGAAAATGAAGAACAATTGAATGAAAGCTTATAGCAATGTAATGATCAGTTTGTGTATGTTGTTGTTTTTAAAACACTGAAATGAAGCTGTATTTATAGTTGAAAAAGTTGGTTCAACCGTTGTCTAATTGCCAATTAAGAGTTGCTGAAATTACTCAGTGATAATCGATTATTAAGACCAAACAATCGATTATCTGCCAGTCAGTTTAAAAATCAATCCCGGATTTAACGCTTCACAATCGATTATACATAATCTATAATCGATTACTGGCAATATTCAAAATCAGATAATCGATTACACTAAGTTCATAATCGATTACTTTAGCAACGTTCTAAAAATCATTTCCAGATTTTAAGCAAAACATCGATTATATAAAATCAATAATCGATTACTTCAGCAACGTTCTAAAAATCATTTCCAGATTTTAAGCAGAACATCGATTATATAAAATCAATAATCGATTACTTCAGCAACGTTCTAAAAATCATTTCCAGATTTTAAGCAGAACATCGATTATATAAAATCAATAATCGATTACTTCAGCAACGTTCTAAAAATCATTTCCAGATTTTAAGCAGGACATCGATTATCTAGAATCAATAATCGATTACCTTATGGTATTTGAAAATCATTTGACAACGGCCAGCTTCAACAATCGATTGTCCTTTGCAACAATCGATTACTTGTTATTTTCTGAAAATCATAAAACTTACTGTCTCAGTGATAATCGATTATCTAAAGACATAATCGATTACTTAATTAAATTTAAAATCACTGGAAGACATCAACTCAACACAATCGATCACCATTAGTTCATAATCGATTATTTTGAGTATTGAAAAACTTTACCTCAACAACAATCGATTGTCATTTGTTCACAATCGATTATCATGCAGATTTGGAAAAACCTGATGTTCACTGTCTTACTCACAATCGATTACCATTAATTCATAATCGATTGTCATGCAGTCTTGGCTCAGAAACAATCGATTATCATAAGTACATAATCGATTATTTTAGCCCAGATTTTTGAGGCATGTTTAGAAAACATTTTGTCTAATGTAAATATGCATGATTTAAAATCTTTTTGACACAGAATTAAATATGCATGATTTTGGAAAATAGTTTTATGAGAGAGGCCATACTATGAGTCAAGTTATAGGATCGAGATTACAATTTAGAACAACTCAATAACAATTAAAAGCTATATCTTGAACTTCAATCTTATTCGCAACCATTGTGCGCTTGTACTTGAATTCCGTCATATATCAATTTTTGCTTCGTTTGTCATTCATCAAAACCTACAAAAGAGTACACGTTTAGTATATTGCATTGAGAACGTGTTTCTAACATGTAGTACATGAATCAACTAGGCAAATACTTTTACAGTTGGACGTTGATCCAAGTTCGCTCTGTGAGATATCCATATTTGCTATCCCATAGTTTGACATACAAAAGAGATACACGAACATAAGAATAAACAAGTTCAATTCGTTTGTGTCACATAATATTTTCAAAATCTGCTGCTAACAGTTGACTAACAAAATCAGATATGTTATCCATTACTTTGCAGTTTGAAAATTTCAGTTTAAACGTTTTCTTCAAACAATCGATTGTTAAACACAAACAATCGATTGTTGAACATTGACAATCGATTACTAAACACACACAATCGATTATTTGCTATTTTGAAAAACTTCAGATCATACTGTCTTAAGACAATCGATTGTTATGCATAGACAATCGATTGTTGGCTATTTTGAAAAAATTCCAGAGCACACTGTTTTAAGACAATCGATTGTTAAGTATAGACAATCGATTGTTGGCTATTTTGAAAAATTCCAGAGCACACTGTTTTAAGACAATCGATTGTTAAGTATAGACAATCGATTGTTGGCTATTTTGAAAAATTCCAGAACACACTGTTTTAAGACAATCGATTGTTATGCATAGACAATCGATTGTGGATGATTTTTGAAAAATTCCAGATTACACTGTCTTAATCACAATCGATTGTTAGACAAAGACAACCGATTGTTGATCAATTATTTTTCAGCTTTAATGCGAAAATAGTAGATAATCGACTAGTTTTTCAGGCTAGTCGATTACCCCTACTGGAAAATAAAAATTTTATTGATATTTGAGCATATTGAAAATATTCTAAAGAACTACTGCTAACATTGCATCATGAACTAACTAATACGAGCTAATACTAATGACTATTAGTTTATTCACTAACTAATACAAATAAGTGGAATAAAATCAAATAACTCCATCTTCTTTCATCACGGACCCATCGCCGATTAGGTGGTCTATTTTCCCCTCGGGTTGCTCAAAGAAGTCTGCCACATCCAGGTGGGTGATGTCCTCATCGTCGTCATAGACAAAATTTGTTTCAGGGCCTTTTCTCTTTCGAGATGCTTGATAAAGGTCAACCAAATGTCTTGGTATACGGCAAGTCTTTGACCAGTGCCCTTTCCCACCGCAACGATAACATATAGTTTCTGAACCATTTGCCTTAGGATCTTCATGACCCCGTTTCTGCTTTCGGCGGTTATCTTTCTTCGGGGGTTGACGGACTTCATTGGAATTTCTTCCTTGTCTACGTCCCTGGCTATGACCCCGTTTACGACCATGACCATGGTCCTTTTCATGTTTGGCATAATGAGAGTGCACCTTATCTGCTTCAGGCAGTGGTGTAGACCCAGTGGGTCGATTTTCGTGATTTCTCATGAGCAGGTCATTATTTCGCTCAGCCACTAGTAGAAGAGAAATCAGTTCAGAGTACTTTGTAAAGCCTTTCTCTCTGTACTGTTGTTGCAGTACTATATTGGAGGCATGAAACGTTGTAAACGTTTTCTCAAGCATATCATAATCGGAGATATTATCCCCGCATAGCTTCAATTTAGAAGTAATTCTGAACATTGCAGAATTATATTCAGAAACGGACTTAAAGTCCTGGAGCCTCAGATGAGCCCAATCATATCGTGCTTGTGGCAGAGTGACCAACTTCAGGTTGTCATATCTCTCCTTTAAGCCGTTCCACAAGATGAGTGGATCCTTGACGGTGAGATATTCAATCTTCAAACCTTCATCAAGGTGATGGCGCAAGAAAATCAAGGCCTTCGCACAGTCTTGGGTGGATGCTTTTTCTCTATCTTTGATGGTGTATCTGAGACCCATAGCATCTAAGTGGATTTCAGCATCCAACACCCATGTCATATAGTTCTTGCCCGAAATTTCAAGGGCAACGAACTTTCTTTTCGTAATGTCAGACATAATCGAAAATTAAATTAGGAAGAGGGAAATACCTTAGATTTTTCGAGAATGGTTCTTGAGACGGTAGAGTCTCGTGCTGATAACGTGTTATGAAATAATATAAAAGACAAGAACAATAATGCAAGAACAAGAACAATATAGAGAGAAGAGTAGAGAGAGTTCTTCTTATTGATACTTAGAGAATGTTAGGAGTCATTTACAATGGTAGAGGGCACCTCTATTTATAGGGAGGAGGATGATTTAGCTACCAAGAATAGAACTCTAGAATCTCTCTAATTAAAGACATTCACCTTAAATAGAAGTGTATTTATAACAATTTTAAGATTTTAATAACTGGCAAAATGGAGAAATGAAATGAAAATTTTATATAAGTAAAACCAAAATCGTCAGGCTTCGTCTTAATATTCCTATAATCTGAATAAGTGTCATGTTTTACTTTTTAAGGTCAAGTTGGTCCATTTGAATCAGTCTCCTATTTTATGGATAAAAATTAAAATAAATAAAATACCCTTTATATATTCATTTGAAAAATACCTAGTTTGTCATATTACGAATAGTGAATTTCTTAAATTTACTAATACTTATAATTGGCAGAAAGAAATTTATGCTTGTTTAATAGAAACTAAAAAATAGCAAAAAATTTAAATAAAAAAATTTATTAGAGTAATATGAGTCTTCTGAGTTGTGAATCAATAACATTACTTTAATCTTTTTGTGAGGTGGAGCTATTGTTTTTGTTCATTACCATTCTTTAATATTTGTTTCAATAGAAATATAAACATCTTCTTAATTATAATTTTTTATACAAAATAGTGTATATATGTTGGATAGATAAGATTAAGGTATATATATATATATATATATATATATATATATATATATATATATATATATATATATATATATATATATATATATATATATATATATATATATACACACACACACACTTTTATACATCATGCAACAGTCTATACACATTGGATAGATAAAAGTGCTCAGGATACAAAATTGATTGTCACTATATAAAATATATATATAAAGATTACCACTATACGAAAGATGTTCAACAGTCTATACACATTGGATAGATAAAAGTGCTCGGGATACAAAATTGACTGTCACTATACAAAATATATACAAAAGAGACTATCACTATACAAAATTGTATATAATATATATACACTATGCTTACATATTAGAAAATACACATTATAATAATTTTGATATATTATTCAGACAAATTATACATTCACGATACGAAATACATTTGGGGTACACAAATATATACACTTTAGATACACAAGCACACTCAAAATAGGCTCAATATACACTGTCAAACTTATGATACAATATTTATACATTGCAAAAAAAGGTTGCTCCATTGCGCCGAGCAGGGGTCAAACCTACGACCTTCAGCTTAGGAAACAGGCACTCTATCCACTGAGCTATATGCGCTTATGTTGTCATACTCGTTCCTTTCGGCTTCTTTATGTAATACTTTTGGGCCGAAGGGCCATTTTTTGAAAGTGGTACAAAACATCAGTTATTAAAATTTTGAGGGGCTATAGAGGGTAATTTACCCTTAATTTTTAATTTTTTTTGTGATCCACAATAGTTGATTTTTTTATATCTGAAGAAAGAATTAACTTCTTTTTTTAAAAATTGCCTTTGGAAAAAAGAATCTAGACGTATTTGTTATATTTTAAATGAACAAATATGTTAATATGATCAATTTTATGGTTAATTAATACTAAATTTATTAATATATTTGAATATAATTAAAAAACAACTAAAATGGACCAGAGGGAATAATAAACATGCGTTAAACGCATGTGGTCAGTGGTGGATAGTTTAATCTTTTTTTTTTGTGCAAAAGATAAGTACTTTTATATATAAAAACTATTGCATACAGAGAGAACTATTACAGCACTTAGGTAAGTCGCCTCGCAAACTACTAATAGTACTACTTCCTGCATTCATACTATTTACAAAAGCATGCAGACTACAGTCCTGCATTGGCTGGGGTAAGGTTACATCCAAAATATCCAGTGTGTCATCTTATAGTGATTTTGCTACAAAAGGAGGTGGCACATGATATACATAAGGACCCATTGTAAGGACAAAAAGTTTGGTTGCCTTTGCTAGCTGATCTGCAACCATATTCTGCTCTCTGTATGCATGTTGTACCTGTGAATTTCTAAGCTGGAGTAGGAGGTACCTGGAGTCATTTAGCATATTAGAATGAGAGAATAATATGCTTAGCATCTATTTCCACCTTTATAGGTGTTAAAATGTAATGTAAGACTAATTTAAGGCCTTCAATTAAAGCACACAACTCAGTTGTTAGTATAGAGGTCTGATGTATACATTAAGCGAAACCAAGGATCCATGCTTCTGTTGAGTTACAGATTACCCCCCCCCCCCCAATACCATTATGATTAGGACCAGTATCCCCATCAATATTTAACTTATACGAATTGTGTATTGGGGGTTGCCATTTAAGATTTAAGGGCCTTTTTTTCTTAGGTCTATAGTAATATGCTGTAAGATAGGCAAACTCAATGGCTTGTGTAATCATTGTAGAAATATTAACCGTATTTGTTAATGAGTTGAAATTATTATTATTACGAGTTGCCCAAATATTCCATAAACATATAGGGAGGAAAGTATTTTGGGTTTACATTATGAGGGAGAGTTACACTTTTTATATGAAGTAAAGCATATAGCCAATATATAGTGTCTAGAATTGGAAGAATATAATAGATGACATTAGTGAGACCTAAATTCTCCCAAACTGATTTTGTATTAGTACATTGAAGAAAAATGTGGCGTATGCTTTCTTCAGTATCATGAAAATATGCACAACTGCTATTTTGTACAATTCCTCTATGTGCTAGATAAGCCTTGGTTGGGAGTCGATTATGGAAGATCAACCAAATAAAAGTCTTAAGCTTAGGTAGGATTGGCAACTTCCATATCCAGTTAAAGTTATGGTTATTGGGAGGATTGGAGGATTTTGCTAGGAGGCTGTGATAGCTAGAATTTGTTGTTAATATGCCTGATTGTGACAGCCCCAGTATAGATATTCTTGGGTAGTAGGAGTTTGTGAAAGGGATATATTATTTATTGGTCGTGTGATGTTTGGAGGTAGTTCAAAAGGCATTATGCTCCAATCCCAATTAGCATGATTTTATCCTTCAATCCCAATTATTGATCGTGTAATGTAAGGTACGAGGATAATGTAATATTTAGTTGATTTTAGTTTAATCGCTATGTAGTAAAATAAATAATGGGTATGGGGATAAAAGAAATAAATGCCAGAATATTTGTAATGACTTGTGGAAGTTAAGTCTATGAGAATTTAGTTCACTTAACAAAAGTAAAGTATCACTACTTATAATTAATAATTAAAATGTTGACATGTACTTTATTAGCCAACATATTTACGACCTTGTGTTATCTAGATTATCACAAATATTTTTTAGAATAAGCTAAATTCCAATGGAGGTATTTCAATGACCAAAACCCAATAGTTTTATAGTCATTCTGAATTTTAGTGTTTATTAGAAATTTATTGGGAAATTACCAGCTATGTCCATTTAAAAGTAGCTCATTACAAAAATTGGTCAATTGATAAAATATTAATAATAGTAGCCAAATTAGCCAATTAGCTATTTGTACCAAAAAAATCAAATTTTTGCTTTGTTTTGAATGAGTGCTATTAGAATAGATTGGACACAACTTAAAGAGCTTGAATCTCTGTTTTGGGATGATTTGATAAAGTTTTGAGTTGGTTTGAATTGAAAATTTGAAGTAAAAACTAAACATTAAAAAAATGATATGGGTATCACATTGTGAATCATTTGTGTATCACATATGTATTATAGTTGTATCAATTATGTATCACATATATATCCATGTATATCTGTGTGAGAGATACATATGTGATACATGTTTGATACATTTGTCGCATAAGGCTTTTTTTTAACTCGATTTAATTACGAATTTTGATACAAACCAGTCCAAATCATTTCCAACCTTCCTCAAATTTTATATATTGACTTATCTATGTATTTTCAATGAATTTAAACTATACACATTGAAAAAGTATCTTTTAAATTTAGATTTTTGAAATATTGTATATATTTTTGTATTTCATCACCGTATTTGCTACCTCATCCATGAAATTTTATTTCCATCTTGTATCTAGTGTTGCTAATCACGCTTAAAAATATAGAAGGTGATTTTTGTATATGATTCTTTGAGAGAAAGAATCCTATTATTTGGGTTTTCAATTTTTATTGGCTGATTTTAGTAAGTTTATGACTAATGGCTACAGGTTGGTAAGTTAAAATTTATTTGGAACATTTGTGTAAGTTTCCCAGATTTATTTCGGTTGGATGCTAAATGCTACTAACATTTTTTTTAAATTCAAAACAGCGAAATATTTGGGGGGGGGGGGGGGGGGGGGTGGATCAGAAATATTCATATTTACAACTGATAATTGAAAAATAGTCACAGTTTCAAAAGAAATAGAATTTTAGCCATTTTTCATATAAAAATAAAATCTGAACAAAAACACTCTTAAAAATCTGAAAATATTTTAGCATAATACGATGTAGTTCGAATTTTTTTTACATATAAGCTTCTAACATAATATGTTGGAATTTTATAATTGTAATGGGAAAAAGTCAATTTAAATTAAAGATGATGTGGCATGACACGTGGGTCGGTCAAATAGTCGAAGTGTAATAATCCAGTAAAAGACACAGGAAATGACAGATACGGGAAGAGGAATGAAAACAGGCACGGGAAGGAATTTAGACACGAGTTTCGTACCAATTCAAGTCATTTAATACCAACGGGTGAAAAGAAGCGCTGAAGATGAGAATCTGGTGGCAAAAAGTAGTCTAAATTCATTATTAAATGTCTGATACGTTACAGAATCAACATTCAATAGAATGATTGAGTAACGTCTCATTAAATGGTCTTTATTATTTAGATTAAGTCATTACTCCTTATTAGCTATAAAAGGAGGAGGTTTCATCATTTGTAAGGACACGAAATATTATCTACATTATAGTGAAATATAAACTTCTTATTGCTTTATTCTTATTCTTTGAAAGCCTATTATACTTTGGTCTCTTTGATTATCAGTAACCCGACTTCTTTTCTCAAAATTCAGGCTTTCACCAAATTATATTTTTTGGTTAAACAAATTGGTTCCGACACCGGAAATCTGATAATCCATTCTTTCTAAAATAACATTCAACCTATTGCCAACATGTCAAACAACAATGCTAATAACAACCAGGAAAATCATATCCATCAAGTGGATGTTGATGGACTCAACAATGTTATCCCTCAAGCTTCTCCACGTGGATCTCGAGAAGGAACTCCTAATGATATGTCAGAACATGTTGACGAAGGAGCCGAAAGAAGAGATGAACTTTTAAAAAAGATAATCGACGCACGAATTGACAAAGCTTTGGAAGCTTTAGTTAATCGATTGCCCGCTGCACCAGCAACGCCTAATAACAACACATTGGAAAACCCCCGCTCTGGTTTAGTTAATTCTAGCAATGGAGCAACTCCCAGTGACTCACAAGAAGGAGAACTAGGTAATGCAGGTAATTCTCATATTCAAAATTCAGTACTGACCTTGCAAAAACAACTCAAGGAGCAGAATGAGCGTATCGAGCAAATCCCTGGAGTTCCACCAGTGATAAAAGGAGTGGATATGGATAAATACTCACAGCAACCTTGGAAACCAAGTGCCGCTCTCCTACCAATACCAAAGAAATTCAAAATGACTGACATCCCAAAATATGATGGAACAACGGACCCACATGACCACGTAACTGCATTTACCACGTGAGTGAAAGGCAATGATTTGACTAAACAAGAGATTGAATCAGTATTGGTCAAGAAATTTGGAGAGACACTCACCAAGGGTGCATTAACCTGGTATTCTCTTTTACCTGAAAACTCTATAAATTCTTTTGCTGAGCTTGTAGATTCTCTTATTAAAGAACATTCGGGAGCTTAGAAAGTTGAAAAAAATAATGGAGGGTATCTTTAAAATCAAGCAAGGAAACACTGAATTGCTCAGAGATTTTGTTGATAGATTCCAACGTGAGAGAATGATGCTACCTCGTGTACCGGATAATTGGGCACCAATAGCCTTCGCAAGTAATTTGAATGAAAAAGTTCAGAAGCCACGAGGAGGCTTAAGGAAAGCCTTCGTGAGTTTCCCGCTACTACTTGGAACGATGTTTATAACAGGTACAGTACGAAGCTCAAAATTGAGGAAGACACCGTGTCTCAACCTCATCGGGAAGAAAGGAGAGGATCCAAAATATCTGAAACAGAAAAAAGATCAGGTAAGAACAGGTACGATCCATATATGGGACATGCAAGAAAAGATTCGCGATCTAGACAGAACAACAAGCACTATGACCAAAGGTCAAGAGAAAGGGAACTGGGTCTTCATCCAGGTTCAGAGGCGATCGAAACAACCAAGAGCCACGAGATGATGATAGGAACTAAATGGAATGATTTGCTAGTCATAGTTTCAATGTAACTAATTCCTAGCTCGTAGTTGTTCTAAGAAGTATGGGAGATAAGGTACGGTGGCCAAAGGAGATGAGGTCAAATCCAAACAGACGTAATCCAGACCATTGGTGCGAATTTCACAATGATCACGGACATAAAACATCAGAATGTAGATTCCTTCAAAGTGAATTTGATCATCTATTGAAACAAGGATATCTCACAGAGTTTGTTCAGTGAGAAAGGAAAGCAAATTTATATGAAAAATAGGTAGGAGCCACCAAAACCACCCTCACCTAAAAGAATAGTGAATGTAATAAATGGAGGAGAGGATATTTACGGAGTAACATATACGTCTTCAAATAAGATTTCTAAAATGACGATTACACATGGAAAACGAGTGCGACAAACCTTCGATCATGAGAGCATAACCTTCGATGATGCAGATATGGAAGTAGTGATTACTGTTAGATAATACGCTTAACGCTAGAGGGGGGGTGAATAGCGTTATAATAAAAAATAGCGTAAACTTGCGGAATTTAAAAATTGCAGGAAATAAATAAGTGCGATAAGTAAACAAACAAGAACGAATGCACCGATGTATCCTGGTTCACCACAACCCGTGGCTAGTCCAGTCCCCGAGAGACTCTCTCAAGATTTCCACTAACTTGTCAAGCTTACGGGTGCTTAACAAACCTTTACAACTTGAGGACACAAGCCTCAACACCTTTGCTCGGAGATACAACACTCCAAGACTTCAACCAAGGAAACACAAGTTCCTTCTTACAACAAGAGAATAACAATTCTCTTCAAGTGTATAAAACACTTAGCACTCACTTAAACAAGACTCTCTTAATAGAGTGGATATGAGTAAACAAATACGCTCAAGAACGCAACAATAAATTCAAGACCTTGGCTTTCAAAATGTGATAAAAATGATCAATAAATGATATTGGAAATGTATGAAAGCTTATGAATGTTTTGGTCAGAAGTTGTGTGTTTAATGAGTGATTTTGAGGTGTATTTATAGCTCCAAAATCACTCCTAGCCGTTGCTATGATCATAAATACAGATTCTGAAAATCTATTAGATAGTCGACTATCCGATATGGTTATTCGACTATCTTGGCAACAGTCACAAGGATAGTCGACTATCTGATATGGATATTCGACTATCTGACCTTGCGGAAATGGTCCGATTTTAAAATAACTAACTTATTGAAAATAAGTTATAAAATATTTTGTCAAAGCTTTGTTTGAAGATATAAAATATTATAAATATCTTAAACATGAAAAACAATTGTAATGACCATTCCGAATCAATAAAAACATTTAAAATCATTTTGTTTTAAATGTATTGAAAATATTTATTATATAACATTTAAAACCAATTTGTTTTAAATGCAATAAAAATATTTATGATATGCATATATTGTAAAACCATTTATGATAATCATTTATGATATGCATATATTGTAAAATCATTTATGATATGCATATATTGTAAAATCATTTTATGATATGCATTGTAAAATCATTTTATGAGAGAAGCCAAGACTCAAACTTAAAGTCGGATCAAGATCACAATAAAGACAATATAAATAAGACTCAACAAAAGGTCTTCATTTATTTTCATTTTCTTCTCTCGATCTTGTCTTGAACTTCTTGGACTCCAATTCTTGTCCGCTCAAATAACGTTGCATAGCCTTTTCTTCCTCTATGCTCATTGTAATTTTGCATATCAATTCTTTATCTTCCTTTTGCATATCTACAAAATGAATAGCACTTTAGTTAAAATATAAATTAAAGTGTATTCAATAATAACTCACATTTATTTGGCATATATTTATTTTCCATCTAAATCGGTTTGTCAATTATCAAAACATATAAATATGAACATATACATATGCTCCAACAATTTCCCCCTTTTTGATAATGGCAAACCGTTATTGGGGATATGCATAAAATAATATAATTAAACTATGCCAAATATAGACAAGTTATTATTGAGTTCCCCCTCAATTTATGCAGAATATGTATATACCCTTATCTTTCCCAATAAATATAATATGCATATACCCTTAATCTTCCCCCTTTTGACATTAACAAAAAGATAATCTCATTAATGAAGAAGGAAAATTACAATAAGAGTAATTGAAACTACATTACAATAAATGAAAATACATTTCAAATAATGAAAATACAAATCAAGAAATTTCATCGTCGTCGAAATCATCGTCATTGCTAGAAGTACTTGCGGAATAGACGCGAGAATACAAATAATTGACATGGTCAAAATATCCGTGGATTTCGTCACTAAGCCTACGCACATTTCTTTCCGTGCGAGACACATTGCTATCGATTCGATTAATTGAAGTCGATAGAGCGGCAAGTTGATCCAAGATGGCTTGAGACACATTCGGTTGAGCACGAGGACGACGAGCTTGAATTGGAGGAGGAGGATTTGGAATTTAATCATGTGGTTGATCATGGCCATGAAAAGAGGTCTCTTGAATTTCCCAATATTTGGTACGAGTTTTCTTGATACCAACATTGGTGTTGACTTGAGACGCTTCAAGAAGATGCATTATAAGTAATGCATAAGGAAGAGGTTTGTCACTTCCTATTGAATCAAACATATGCGTAAGAACAAATTTACACCAATTTATGCGCGCTTTGGAAATAATAGCATGCATGATTTTTGCATCTTCACGGCCAATTGTCGTGTGATTGCTTTTTCTCGGTTTAAGAATCCGAGTGACAACATAAAGAATCAAACGAAATTCCGGAAAAATTCCTTTAATAGGAGCTCTCTTTTGCTCTTGAGAGAATTCTAATTGTCCAATTCCAATAAGGTTGAAGAGGACATTTTCATCATAGAGTATTCCTTCGACACCGGTATATTGTTCGATGTCTTGGCCATCACGAGGAAGATTTGTGATAGCTTGAATATTTTCTTCACTTAAAAGAATAGGAATGCCATTGACTTTGGTAGAGAGAACTCCATCTTCACCTTTCTTAAGGTTCGAATAGAAGGCTTGAATCAAAAGAGGATGAATGAAATCATACTTCAAATAAACAAAGTCAAGGATTGAACTTTGTAGAAGTATATTGGAATGATTAGAATCCGCTAGATATCTTGCGGTTGTGAATCGAGGTGGAAGAATATCTCGATTTTCAAAGTTTCTAATAAATCGTTGAAGCTCATTTTCTTGTTCAAACCAAAGAACGGATCCATCGTCAAAACAATGTAGAAATGGAGGAGGATTTGAAGAAGAAGGGATATTCTTTCCGGCACGAGAGCGTTTAAAACTTCTATTTGCCATTGAAATTTGTAGACAAGAAGAACTTTTGGAAGAAGTTTGGAATAGGGTTTTTGAAGAGAATTCTTGAACAAGAATGATTTTGGTGTGAAACAAAGAGTACCCACTATTCCGATTTATAGAGTTCAAGAAACCATAGCATTGAATGACAAAAATCAGATTTTTGGACTGATTGGAACGGCTATAAAACGGTCAGATTTTTGAAATTTGACCGAGGATAGCCGAATATCTTATTAGATAGTCGACTATCTGGGAACAATATTCGAATATCTTCTGGGATAGTCGAATATCTGGAAACAGATATACTCGAATAACTTCTGGTTAGTCGAATATCTGGAGAAATAGCTTGATTTTCTGGATAATCAAGTTATTCGAATAACTTCTAGTTAGTCGATTAACTTCGACGACTTAAAAAATCGTTTAAGCAGAAAATATTGAAAAAATAATTTTCATTTTATGGAATTCGTTTATTTAAAAAATTAAACTATATTTTTGGTAAAAATATATATATCATAAAAGTAATTTTATAAAAACAAATATGCTGTTTCCAAATTCACAAGCCAAGCACAGATAATATTGACTTGAATCAAAACTTTATCTTGGTTCCCCCTGTCTTTAGGGCGATATCTGCAAAAGAAAATACGCGTCTTCGACGCTCAAGTCAGTAATATTCAAGATATAAATGCAACCTAAAAATGTATGCATTTAGATCAACGTTTAACCACACTAGGACGTGACTCCTTTGAACATGATTTATGTCTTAGCACATCAATAAACGCTAAATATTACATCAATTCTACTAGCAATAAGGTAAAGCAAGGAACGATCATACCTTTGTAATCCTTGGTATTGTTCTCCTTACCTTTCACATTTCTGTCAAGATGGTCATATGAATTCATTGAAGAGGCATTGCTTTGGTGTTGCTTATTTCAAATAGATGTAGCAATTCATTGCAATATTGAGTTTGACAAATGAAAGTTCCCTCTTTCATTTGCTTCACTTGCAACCTCAGGTTGAAAATAAGCTCGTCCATCATTAACATCTCACATTTTGCTACTCATGAGTTTAAAAAAAAACTCCTTGCATACACATTTATTAGTTGCTCCAAACATAATATCATCAATAAAAATTATTTTTAAAGTACAAGAAATATTATCAATAACATTCATGCAATTTCCTTAATGAAAAATTCCCCCTCAATTAAGGCAAACTAGAATGTAAAGATATTCCCTCTTACTTGAGGCATATCGCCTAAACACTTCTTCTTTTTGGCATTTAGCAAGAAGAGAGTACATTAAAGAAAGACTATGAGAAGTATGCAGTATGAGGATTTATAGAAATTCATCAAGACATACCAACAAAACATAGATCTACCAATTGTTATAAAACAATGATAAAACCATTTGTTGAAAAACATACACAACAGTTGCCTAATTGCCAATTAAGAGTTGCTGAAATTACTCAGTGACAATCGATTGTCAAGTTACCACAATCGATTGTTTGCCAGTTCTTCCAAAAATCAATCCCAGATTTTACGCATAACAATCGATTATATAAGATCAATAATCGATTACTGGCAACGTTCAAAAAATCCTTTCCAGATTTTAATTAAAACAATCGATTATAGGAAATCAATAATCGATTACCTGACGGTATTTTAAAATATTTTGGCAACGGTCAGTTATACAATCGATTATACTAACTTAACAATCGATTATATATCAGTCTTGAAAAATCAATTTAGACACTGCCTCTTGACAATCGATTGTCATAAGTTCACAATCGATTATTTAATAACTTTGAAAAAGTCCGGAAGACACTGCCTCAACACAATCGATTGTCATAAGTTCACAATCGATTATTTTGTGACTTTGAAAAATCTGATGGACACTGTCTCTTCACAATCGATTATTTTGAGCTTTGAAAAACTTTGATGGACACTGCCTCATCACAATCGATTGTCATAAGGTTCACAATCGATTGTCATGCAGATTTGAAAAATCTGATGCTCACTGCCTTAACACAATCGATTGTCATTAGTTCACAATCGATTGTCAAGCAGCTGACTTAAACATAATCGATTATCATAAGTACATAATCGACTATTTTAGTCCAGATTTTTGGAGGCATGTTTAAAAATCATTTTGGCTAAAATAAATATGCATGATTTAAAATCAATTGTTATTGGAAAACATAACAGATGTATCAATTGTTATTTTTATCAACAGTGATACAAATTGTTATTTTTAGTAAAACATGAATTAATAAAAATAATTGATATCAAAAATAATTATCAAACCATGGATCAATCAATTAATAATTGATATCAATTGTTGTTTAACACCAAATTTTCAACATATGAATCAACAAGGATAATTGATATTAATTGTTAACACGGATATCACAATTGTTAGCACATATCAACTATTATGGTTAAGCATGTCAAGAATTTCAACAACACAAGAACCAAATTAACAACAAATATGTTAATATCGGTTGCTTGCACATATCAACAATTCGGTTTTTATCGAAAAGGATAACTAACCGAAATTCCCCCTTGATGCAATGAGGTTCCGTGCTTGGTGCATCTACTACAATATTGTAGTCTTCAAGCACACCTGCAAAAGTACCTAAACATAGGTTTTTGGTACCCAAACACTTTTGGGTCCTTGGGGGTTAGGCAAATAATAATTATAGCCAAGATAAATCCCTATGTTTTGCAAAACATGTGGGTGCTATGTGTCCTACCCGGTTGCAGTAGTGACATACAACATTCGGGTTGTGCAAATGCCTAGGTTGTGCCGAATACGTTCTAGGTAATCTAAAATCATCATACCTAGGAGCGTTGAAATTCCTAGAGTTATTTCTAGGCGGTCTAGAGTAATTATTTCTAGATTCATTTGCATAATTTCTAGAATCGTTTCTAGGTGATCTAAAGTTATTAATTCTAGACTCATTGAACAATCTAGTATCGTTTCTAGGTGGTCTAGTCTCATTCCTAGAATTATTTCTAGGTTGCCTAAAATCATTATTTCTAGGCTCATTTGTATAATTCCTGGAATCGTTTCTAGGTGGTCTAAAATTATTAATTCTAGACTCATTAAAAATCCTAGGATTATTTCTAGGTGGTGCATCACGATTTCTAGCATGATTCTTATTCTTTTTACGCCTTCTATTTTCTTTTTCTTCTTGATCTCTTCAATAGTTTTAGGAGCATCTACACTATGTTTTTCTAGTGTGTTCCTAAGTTCTATGTTTTCTAGTTTCAAGAAATCACAAGATGAGCAAATAGAACTTTTATCAATTGAAGAAGATTCATTCATCGCTTTAATCTTATTTCTAAGATCAACATTGTCATTTTTCAAAAAATTATTTTCTTTTTCTAAAACATCAATTTTATTTTTAAGAACACCATTTTCATTGGTCAATTTTTCAAAAACTTTTTCTTGTAAAAAAGGTGTTTTCTGAAAATCTGTTTCTTGCAAAGAAAGTGTTTTCTGCAAAGAAAGCGTTTTCTCCAAATCTTTTATCATTTTGGAAGCATTAACAAATTCACCATACAGTTCATCATAGGCACTTTGTAATTCTTCAAAAGAGTGAGAGTTAGATGTACTTACCTCTTCTCCTTCGTCGGCCATGAGGCATTTGGCAGTTGGTTCCTCACATGAACTGTCTGCTTCTTGAGGCGCATTTTCATAAGTGTCCTCAAGCTTATCCCACATCTCTTTAGCAGTTTTGTATTGGGAAATTTTCCGATAGTCCTCCTGTTTCAAGGAACTATACAACATATTGATAGCCTTGGTATTGTATTCACTTACCATGGCTTTTCCAACTTGTTTCGTCATTTGTTCACCATACTTGATGATTTCCCATAGACGAAAGTTGTTTGATTTGATGAAGATTGTCATCCGATCTTTCCAATGTGTGTAATTGCTTCCATCAAATATTGGAGGCAAAAAGGTAGAGTGACCTTCACCTATTCCTGCAAAAGCACTACTAGTAGAAGCCATAGAAGGATTCTCTCAAACTGTTAAGTCTTTCAGAGAGTTAGGCTCTGATACCAATTGTTAGATGATACGCTTAACGCTAGAGGGGGGTGAATAGCGTTATAATAAAAATAGCGTAAACTTGCGGAATTTAAAAATTGCAGGAAATAAATAAGTGCGATAAGTAAATAAACAAGAACGAACGCACCGACGTATCCTGATTCACCACAACCCGTGGCTAGTCCAGTCCCCGAGAGACTCTCTCGAGATTTCCACTAACTTGTCAAGCTTACGGGTGCTTAACAAACCTTTACAACTTGAGGACACAAGCCTCAACACCTTTGCTCGGAGATACAACACTCCAAGACTTCAACCAAGGAAACACAAGTTCCTTCTTACAACAAGAGAATAACAATTCTCTTCAAGTGTATAAAACACTTAGCACTCACTTAAACAAGACTCTCTTAATAGAGTGGATATGAGTAAACAAATACGCTCAAGAACACAACAATAAATTCAAGATCTTGGCTTTCAAAATGTGATAAAAATGATCAATAAATGATATTGGAAATGTATGAAAGCTTATGAATGTTTTGGTCAGAAGTTGTGTGTTTAATGAGTGATTTTGAGGTGTATTTATAGCTCCAAAATCACTCCTAGCCGTTGCTATGATCATAAATACAGATTCTGAAAATCTGTTAGATAGTCGACTATCCGATATGGTTATTCGACTATCTTGGCAACGGTCACAAGGATAGTCGACTATCTGATATGGATATTCGACTATCTGACCTTGCGGAAATGGTCCGATTTTAAAACAACTAACTTATTGAAAATAAGTTATAAAATGTTTTTCAAAGCTTTGTTTGAAGATATAAAATATTATAAATATCTTAAACATGAAAAACAATTGTAATGACCATTCCGAATCAATAAAAACATTTAAAATCATTTTGTTTTAAATGTATTGAAAATATTTATTATATAACATTTAAAACCAATTTGTTTTAAATGCAATAAAAATATTTATGATATGCATATATTGTAAAACCATTTATGATAATCATTTATGATATGCATATATTGTAAAATCATTTATGATATGCATATATTGTAAATCATTTTATGATATGCATTGTAAAATCATTTTATGAGAGAAGCCAAGACTCAAACTTAAAGTTGGATCAAGATCACAATAAAGACAATATAAATAAGACTCAACAAAAGGTCTTTATTTATTTTCATTGCTTCTCTCGATCTTGTCTTGAACTTCTTGGACTCCAATTCTTGTCCGCTCAAATAACGTTGCATAGCCTTTTTTTCCTCTATGCTCATTGTAATTTTGCATATCAATTCCTTATCTTCCTTTTGCATATCTACAAAATGAATAGCACTTTAGTTAAAATATAAATTAAAGTGTATTCAATAATAACTCACATTTATTTGGCATATATTTATTTTCCATCTAAATCGGTTTGTCAATTATCAAAACATATAAATATGAACATATACATATGCTCCAACAATTATTCCCCATAATGATACACTGGTAATATCCTTACTTATACATGATACTGATGTAAAATGAGTTTTAATTGATCCAGGAAGTTCTGTGAATATCATTCTGCTAAGAGTGCTACAGGAGATGCAAGTTGAAGATAAAATAATACCTAAGGCGCATGCTTTGTCAGGCTTCGACAATTCAAGCGTGGTAACAAAAGGTGAGGTAACTCTAATGACTTATGCTGCATGTGTTATTAAAGAAACTAAATTTCAGGTAGTTGATATGGAAATGGCCTATAATATAATTATGGGGAGACCATGGATACATGATATGGATGTTGTTCCGTCAACATTACATCAAGTAGTCAAATTTCCATCACCCTGGGAAGAGTTCAAATTCGAGGGGATCAACAAACAGCTAGGAGTATCAACGCACTAACAGATACGAGTACCGCATGTAAAGAGAAATAGCAATTACTGGAAGCGGTTGAAGGCGTCAGCAACCAAACTTCAACTGAAAAAATGGATTTAGATCCAAGACCTGATGTAATTCAAGAATCTGAAGAAAATGAGAACATCAAAATGACAATAGAGGAACTAGAGGATGTGGTGTTATTTGAAAAACAGAGAGAAAAGTTTACGTAGGAGCCAATCTAAATCCCAACATGCGAGGTATGTTAATTGAATTTTTAAAAACTAACGTACACTGTTTTGCCTGGTCCCACGCTCATATGACAGGTATCCACTGGATGTGATGACCCATAGACTTAATGAAGATCCATCTTCCAATCAAGCAAAAGAAAAGAAAGCAAGGGGCTTTCAAGAATCAAGATCCAGGACGAGGTCCAAAAGTTGTTGAAAATAGGGTCAATTGCGAGGTAAAATATACTGATTGGTTAGTTAACACGGTGGTCGTGCCTAAAAAGAACGGTAAGTGGCGAGTTTGTGTAAATTATACTGATCTAAACAAAGCCCATCCAAAAGATTCATTCCCCTTACCTCATATAGATCAGTTGATTGATCCAACTGCATGTCATGAACTTTTAAGTTTTTTAGATGCATACTCGAGGCATACTCAAATTAAAATGGACCCCAGTGATGAAGAAAAAACTTCTTTCATCACAGACCGAGGGACTTACTGTTATAAAGTAATGCCCTTTGGTCTAAAAAATGCAGGTGCAACCTATCAAAGGTTAGTCACTAATATATTTCAAGAACATTTAGGAAAAATTAAGGAGGTATATATAGACGACATGCTCGTCAAAACCTTACGTTCTCATGATCGTATCTCTCATTTAGCAATTACGTTTGAAATTTTATGGAAATTCAATATGAAACTTAACCCTGGGGTTGCTTCGGGTAAATTTTTAGGTCTTCTTGTTTCTAACCGTGGCATTGAGGTAAATCCTTCTCAAATTAAAGCAATTGAAGAAATACCTGATGTTTTACCAGTAAAAAAGAGGTTCAAAGGTTAACATGGAGAATCACGGCTTTAGGGAGGTTTATTTCCAAATCTTCAGAAAAGTGCTTCAAATTTTTCCCTGCACTCAAAAAACAAGATCATTTCGAGTGGAATGAAGATTGTCAACAAGCCCTTAAAAATTTGAAAGCATACTTGTCAAACCCTCCTCTATTGGAAAAATCTAAGGAAGGAGAGAAGTTACTCATTTATTTGGCAGTCTTAGAAATAGCGGTAAGTGTTTTTTTAGTTCGTAAGGACCAATGTAAGATATCTCCTATTTATTATGTAAGTAAAACTTTACTGGATACTGAGACAAGATACCCGCAATTAGAAAAGTTAGCATTAGCTCTCATAATGGCATCTAGAAAATTAAGGCCTTATTTTCAGTGTCATCCTATTGTTGTTGTTACTGCTTTTCCATTACGAATATTTTGCATAAACATGAACTATCAAGAAGATTAGCAAAATGGGCTATAGAATTAAGCGAATGTGAAATAATTTACCAACCGCGAACTCCTATTAAATCCCAAGAACTCGCTGATTTCGTAGCTGATTTTAGTCAAGGAATGCATCTAAAAGCATAAAAAGAGTTACAAGTTTTTAGTGGTGCTAATCCGGGGACTTGGATATTATTTATTGATGGTTCATCTAATGTAAATGGGACATGTTTAGGAATTGTTCTTATACCACCTAAGGGTGAAACAATTAGACAAGCTATAAAATGTCATCCTGTAACTAATAATGAAGCAGAGTATGAAGCTGTGATTGCAGGTTTTGAGCTAGCATTAAAACTTGGTATCATGCAAATCATAATCAGAAGTGATTTATAGCTCGTATTAAATCAAATACTGGGGACTTACGTGGCCAGAGAAACTCGAATGCAAGAGTATCTTGAAAAGGTACGAGAATTGATAAGACAGTTCCAAACTTGGAAAGTGACACAAATCCCAAGAGAGGAGAACTTGGAAGTGGATGCTTTAGCCAATCTCGCGTCTGCAGCAGATATAGCGAAAGATGCAAATACATCAATCATACATTTATTCCACTTCGTTCTCGACTCTGATAAAAATGAGGTAAACTTTAATCATTAACTTGAGATTGGAGAAACAAAATTGTATCTTTTTTGCAGCACAGAATCGTACCTGAGGATAAGGTGAAGGCTTATGCACTTAGAAAGAAAGCTGCTCGTTACTGCCTATATCAAGGAAATATTTATCGGGAAATGTTTGGTGGACCATTAGCCAGGTATCTAAGACCTTTTCAAACAGAATATGTGATGAAAGAAATACACGGGGGACATTGTGGAAATCATTCGGGAGGTAGGTCACTTGTAAATACATTGATTCGAGCAGGATATTACTGGCCCAAAATGGAAGAGGAAGCGAATAACTTCGTATCTAAGTGTGAAAAATGCCAGAGGTATGGCAATAACATGCATAGACCAGCTCAGTTATTTCATCCTGTCATAGCTCCGTGGCCCTTCATGAAATGGGGAATGAACATCATAGGACCATTACCCCAAGCAAAAGGTCTGGTAAAGTTTCTACTCGTACTTACCGATTATTTCACTAAATGGGTAGAAGCATGGGCGTTTAAACAGGTACGAGAAAAGGAAGTTAAGGAATTCATTTGGAGAAATATAATTTGCCGCTTTGGTGTACCAAAGGAGATCGTGTGCGATAATGACCACAATTTGTAGGAGCACAAGTCACTGAATTCTTTCAAAGCTGGCAAATCAAAAGAATTACGTCGACTCCATATTATCCAGTAGGTAATGGACAAGCAGAGTCTACAAACAAAGTCATTATTAACAACCTAAAGATAAGGTTACAAGAATCAAAAGGCAACTGCCTGAAGTATTACCAGCGGTAATATGTGTATATCGAACAACGACAAAGACAAGTACAGAAGAAATACCATTTTCAATGGTTTATGGTATGGAAGATTTGATACCAGTTGAAATAGGTGAACCCAATACATGACGTGTTCAAGCATAGGAAAACTCAAACAATGAAGAGTTATGGGTAAATCTTGATCTACTAGAAGGGAGAAGAGAAGCAGCATTAATAAGGATGGCAGCTCAAAAGCAAGTAACTGAGCGATACTACAATAGGAAGGCAAGCCTCAGGTTCTTTAAAATTGGGGACTTCGTGCTAAAAAAAGTGTTCCAGTCTACGAAGACATCTAATTCAGCAAAGCTAAGTCCAACGTGGGAAGGACCTTATAGAGTTCATAAAATTGCAGGGAAAGGAGAATACGAGTTGGAAACAATGGATGGCAAGGTTTTACCTTCACATTGGAATGTTGTTCATTTAAAAAGATAGTACTTCTAAGGAAGTACCCACGGTCAGTTATTACCATGTTAGAATCTTTTGCTTTGAATTGTAAAAATTATACTATTTTAGATGCTAGGCTAAAACCCTAACTCGTGCCAAATGATGAGTCACAGCCTGTACGGCAAAATGGAATACTCTTAAACTCCTAGCCCAGGGCTACATTAATCTGATGGATATACACACGAGTTAGGTCGTCTTCATCTGTAATCGCACCTCCGAGTCCCGTATATTTTTCTATTTCAAGAAAAGGACCAAAATTGGGGGAAAACACACAAGTGTTCGAGGCTTCATACTTCACCGCTCAAATACTTGGGGGATTGTACTATATATATACAAGTATGTGCAGAAGAATAGATATGAGAAAGCAAGATTTAAAAATCAAATCAAGCTACGAGAAGTCAAGTATCAATCCAAAAGCACTCATCGTAGTGTTCTTTCTTTTTAGAACGACAAAGTCACTCCTTAAACCCTTCCTAATATGTAAAGATAAGGTCGTGATTATGTATTAAAAACAGGTTATGAAAAAACTTGTTTATTTTATAATTCTGTTAAAAGAAAAACAGTTACAAGAAAGTTGTAGATGTACTTCAATACATGTAATACTTGCCAAAGTTCATAAATAAAAACTTGTCAAAAGTTATTTCATATGAAATATGTATGTTCATACTTCTTTCATCGTATTGTAACACCATTATGAAGTTGAGACGTCTTCTTCATTAAGTGTCGATAAATAAAAGGGCCCTCTTTTATTTTCCTCATGTTGATAATCCATAAGAAGAATCATAAAAGCATTTTCTAAAAAGTTAAAAATGCTAACCTATTCTCTAAGTCCTAAACCGACAAATAGGCAAGAATAAGGTAAATAGAAAACTATTCCATAAAGTCTAGAACGAAGTAAATAGACCAGAATAAAGAAGTATTAATCAAACTTCTCAATATAAAAGGCTAAGAGAAAAACTTAGTCATTAGAATATAATTGTTTTTAAAACAAATGCCCCGTAATGGAAACTGTGGACTTCACTAAAAAAACAAGAAATTACATCATCAAAGAAAAAAGGAACGAAAATAGCAAGAACTTAATTGTTCACTAAAGGAGTTGGAACCTCAGAAGTTGAAACTGTTAGGATTTATGCCCGTCACTAGAGGGGGGGGTGAATAGTGAGGCACAAGAATAATACTGCGGAATTAAAATTGCAGGAATAAAATAAATTCGGTAATTAAAATAGTAAGGAAAAAACACACCGAATTTATCCTGGTTCACCACAACTTGTGGTTAGTCCAGTCCCCGAGAGACTCTCTCGAGATTCCACTAACTCCGTTAAGCTTACGGGTGCTTAACAAACCGTTACACTTGCTCGTAGATGTACACTCTACAAGACTTTAACTTGCTCGAGGATACCGCACCTCAAGACTTCAACCACTAAGATTGAGGGTACTTAGCAAACCCGACAATCAATGAGAAGATATGGTCTTCTCAAACACCTTTCTCTTTTACAACAATAACTCTCTCAAAAGAGTAGATAAAGAGATACAATATTAGCTCTATGAACAACTCAAAGTTGTCTCTCAAATGGCTCAACAAAAGCTGTATAATGATGCACAAATGATGATTAATATGTATATGAATAATGAGAGGTGTTGTGTGTTCCAATTCAGCTCAAAAGACCTCTATTTATAGGTGGTAGAAGTAGTATGTCCGTTGCTTAATTGGCAATCAATTATGCTGATTTTATGCCAAGATAATCGATTATCAGATTTGGATAATCGATTATCAGCTTACCGTTACAAAATCTGGAAGTTGATTTTATGCAGGATAATCGATTATCAGATATGCATAATCGATTATTTTGTTACAGTGTTCAAAAACTTGGCAACGGATACAAGATAATTTTATTTGAAGTATTTGAAATATGATTTGATAAAATGATTTTATGCATATTTTGTTAGATAATACGCTTAACGCTAGAGGGGGGGGGGGGAATAGCATTATAATAAAAATAGCGTAAACTTGCGGAATTTAAAAATAGCAGGAAATAAATGAGTGCGATAAGTAAATAAATAAGAACGAACGCACCGATATATCCTGGTTCACCACAACCCGTGGCTAGTCCAGTCCCCGAGAGACTCTCTCGAGATTTCCACTATCTTCGTCAAGCTTACGGGTGCTTAACAAACCGTTACAGTTGCTCACGGATACCGCACCTTAAGACTTCACTTGCTTGAGGATACCTCACCCCAAGACTTCAACAACTAACACTTTGGGTACTTAGCAAACCCGACAAATGAGAAGATATATTCTTCTCAAAACAACTCTCTTTTACAACAAATACTCTCTCAATAGAGTGGATAAAGAGAAACAAAATAAGCTCTATGAACAACACAAAGTTGTCTATCAAATGGCTCAACAAAAGCTCTAAAATGATGTTTGAAAATGATCAATATGTATATCAATATATGCAAGAGTTGTGTGTTTAAAATCAGCTCAAAAGACCTCTTTTTATAGGTGAAAAAGTGGTGCTGACCGTTGCTTAATTGACAAATCAAATCCCTGATTCTGTGCTCAAACAATCGATTGTTTGGAAATGACAATCGATTGTCTGACCAACGTTCAAAAAAGATTCCTGATTTTAGGCTAAACAATCGATTGTTAAACCTGAATAATCGATTGTCTTCAACATTCAAAAATCAATTTAGGATTGTGGGAACGGTCAAAATATAATCTATTGTATGAAGAGACAATCGATTGTCGATAATCGATTGTGGACAAAGACAATCGATTGTTTTGATATTTAAAAAGCCGGTTGCACTGTCTCAAAATAATCGATTGTAAAAAGTAGACAATCGATTGTTTACTTCGTATAATCGATTGTGTACTTCATATAATCGATTATGTTGTTCCAGTGTTCAAAACTTTGGCAACGGATCTATTATATACCATTGATATACACTTGATATGCACAGTGTATACCAGAATTGAAAACTTACTTCAAAACCCATTTTGGTTAAAAATGAAAACGTTAAAATCATTTTGTTTGAAGTATATTAAAAATATTTATGATATATATGATTTAATAAAATTATTTACTTTAATAAAATAATTTTATGCATATTTATGATGACCTAATGTTGAGCCAAAAGATAAGATAACTTAAACGTTGTTCTTACATTGGTTCTACCTAACGACCTTCGTCTTGGGTCTTCGGTCTTGAACTTTTTGGCTCGACTTGGCTTGTCTATGCAATCCCGTCATCAATATGCTTCTCGCCATTTGATAGTTTGTCATATTATATCGTTGTTTGACGCTTGACTTCATTGTTTGTCATTCATCAAAACCTATACCTGAAAATCATGCTCATACAACCAAAGCACACATATCATAGATATACATGATTTCCAACATATTTATGATGACCTATGTTGAGCCAAAAGACGAGATAACTTTAAACGTTGCTCTTACATTTGTTCTACCTAACGACCTACGCCTTGGGTCTTCGGTCTTGAACTTTTGAGCTCGTCTTTGGCTTGTCTATGCAATTCCGTCATCAATATGCTTCTCGGCATTCAATCTTGATTGTTTGTCATATAATAACTTTGTTCGACACTTGACTTCATTGTTTGTCATTCATCGACTTCGTTGTTTGTCATTCATCAAAACCTATACCTGAAAATCATGCTAATACAACCAAAGCGCACATATCATGGATAGAATGATTTTCTACAATTTTCCCCTTTTTGATAATGACAAACAACAGGAGATATGCATATCGGATTCCCCCTAAATTCATGCAAACAATTCCCCTTAATGATAATTCCCCCTCAAATAAGGCATACTATAACGTAGATACATTCCCCCTTATTTGATGCATATCGCCTAAACTCTTCCCCCTTTTGGCATTAACAAAAAGAGAGTATACAATGGCTACTTTCCCCTTTCGACACTTTCCCCTTTTGGGTATATCAATTGTTAGTGTCAAATATAAGATAGGAAATACAATGGGGAATATACATTGACGATATTTAAAAAAAAATCATACCAACATGAGATAATACCAAAAGTTAGTAAAAATATAACAACCATATCAAAGGTTATTTTTGGCGAATATACCAACTGTTATTCAAACTAGAGAGATATTCATCAAAACATCAATCATTATTTTTAACAAGAATAATTGATACCAATTGTTATTCAAGATAAAAGTTATCAAAATATGAATCAACAAAAATAATTAATATCAATTATTAACAAAGATATATTAATCGTTAACATATATCAACTATTACGTTTTTATAAAAAATATGATAACTAACCGAAATTCCCCCTCGATGCAATAAAGTTTCGTGCTTGGTGCATCTACTACGATATTGTAGTCTTCAAGCACACCTGCAAATGTACCTAAAAATAGGTTTTCGGTACCCAATTGCTTTTGGGTCCTTGGGGGTTAGGCAAATAATAATCATAGCCAAATGATAAATCTCTATGTTTTGCAAAACATACGGGTGCTATGTGTCCTACCCGGCTGCAATAATGACATATAACTGTCGGGTTGTGCATATGTCTTGGTTGAGCCAAAAACGTTCTAGGTGATCTAAAGTCGTTATTCCTAGACGTATTGCGATTCCTAGAGTTATTTCTAGGTGGTCTAAAATGATTCATTTTAGACTCATTACCAAAATTCCTAGAGTTGTTTCTAGGTGGTCTAAAATGATTAATTTTAGACTCATTTGGGAAGTTCCTAGAATTAGTTCTAGGTGGTCTAACTTCATTTCTATCATCCTTTTTACTTTCTTCAATTGTTTTAGGATTATCAACACTACGTTTTTCTAGTGTGTTTCTAAGTTCTATGTTCTCTATTTTCAAAGACTTACAAGAGGAACACTTTGAACTTTGATCAATTGAAGAGGCTTCATTCAACTCCTTAATTTTATTTCTAAGATCAATATTGTCATTTTCCAAAATTTTATTTTTCTCTTCTAAAACTTTAATTTTAGCCTTGGCCTCTTTGGAGATTTTTGAAGTCTTTTTCAATTCACCATATAAGTCATGAAAGGCTTCTTGTAATTCTTCAAAAGAATAAGAGTTAGAATTACTTACCTCTTCTTCCTCGTTGGCCATGAGGCATAATGCGGCAGTTTCATCGCCCGAGCTGTCCGAATCCCATGTCACACGCCTTTGGTGTTTGTTCTTCTTCTTGTCCTTGGATTTTGGACATTGTGATTTGGTGTGGCCAAGTTTTCCACAATTTTGGCATGAAGGACTTGGTTATTCCTTCTTTATTTCCTTTTTCATAAGCTTATAAAACTTTTCAATTATATCATCGGAAATAATATCATCATCGCTATCCGAATCACTTACCTCTTCTCTTTTAGAGGATGAGGATTTGAAGGCAATATTCGAACTTTTACTTCTAAGATAGGGATTAAGAATTGTGCTTTCATAAGTTTCGAGGTTACCTCTTAGTCCATCAATTATGACATCCGTGATTCCTATCGACTCTTCAATGGCATTGGCTTTGGAGCGCCATTCGGGAGTGAGACTCCGTAGGATTTTTCGAACTAGATCTTTGTTCGAGTACACTTTTCCGAGAGCATGAAGATCGTTGACGATTTTTGAGAATCGTTCGAACATAATACCGATGGGTTCTTTCTCCCTCATTTTAAAGAGTTCATATTCATGTGTTAGAAAATCAACTTTAGATTCTTGGATTTGAGGCGTACCTTCATAGGTGATCTCGAGTTTATCCCACATCTCCTTGGCGGTTGTGCAACAAGAAATCTTCCGATAGTCATCCGGATTCACCGACAATATAATAAGTTGACGGCCTTTGCGTTATTTTCAACTTTCTTGATGTCCTCGGCATCATATTCATCTTCCTCCTTTGGAACCGTAGTTTCCCCAACTTTCTTTGTTGGCATTTGTTCACCGTTCTTGATGATTTGCCACAAGCGAAAGTTATTTGATTGGATGAAGATTCTCATCCACTTCTCCAATATGTGTAATTTGTTCCGTCAAATAGTGGAGGCCTATAGGTGGAGTGTCCTTCGCTCATCATTCCTGCGTTCAATATTCTCAACAAAAATATATATCGTTCTCTCAACCGGTTAAGGCTTTCAGAGAGTTAGGCTCTGATACCAATTGTTAGGATTTATGCCCGTCACTAGAGGGGGGGGGTGAATAGTGAGGCACGAGAATATTGATAAATACTGCGGAATTAAAATTACAGGAATAAAATAAATTCGGTAATTAAAATAGTAAGGAAAGAACACACCGAATTTATCCTGGTTCACCACAACTTGTGGTTAGTCCAGTCCCCGAGAGACTCTCTCGAGATTCCACTAACTCCGTTAAGCTTACGGGTGCCTAACAAACCGTTACACTTGCTCGTAGATGTACACTCTACAAGACTTTGACTTGCTCGAGGATACCGCACCTCAAGACTTCACCTTGCTCGTGGATACCGCACCACAAGACTTCAACAATTAAGATTGAGGGTACTTAGCAAACCCGACAATCAATGAGAAGATATGGTCTTCTCAAACACCTTTCTCTTTTACAACAATAACTCTCTCAAAAGAGTAGATAAAGAGATACAATATTAGCTCTATGAACAACTCAAAGTTGTCTCTCAAATGGCTCAACAAAAGCTCTATAATGATGCACAAATGATGATTAATATGTATATGAATAATGAGAGGTGTTGTGTGTTCCAATTCAGCTCAAAAGACCTCTATTTATAGGTGGTAGAAGTAGTATGTCCGTTGCTTAATTGGCAATCAATTATCCTGATTTTATGCCAAGATAATCGATTATCAGATTTGGATAATCGATTATCAGCTTACCGTTACAAAATCTGGAAGCTGATTTTATGCAGGATAATCGATTATCAGATATGCATAATCGATTATTTTATTACAGTGTTCAAAAACTTGGCAACGGATACAAGATAATTTTGTTTGAAGTATTTGAAATATGATTTGATAAAATGATTTTATGCATATTTATGATGACCTATGTTGAGCCAAAAGACGAGATAACTTTAAACGTTGCTCTTACATTTGTTCTACCTAACGACCTACGCCTTGGGTCTTCGATCTTGAACTTTTGAGCTCGTCTTTGGCTTGTCTATGCAATTCCGTCATCAATATGCTTCTCGGCATTCAATCTTGATTGTTTGTCATATAATAACTTTGTTCGACACTTGACTTCATTGTTTGTCATTCATCGACTTCGTTGTTTGTCATTCATCAAAACCTATACCTGAAAATCATGCTAATACAACCAAAGCACACATATCATGGATAGAATAATTTTCTATAGAAACTTCACTTTCAGAGGCAGCAATTGGCATGGTAACAACTTCTGAGAAAGCAGCAGTAGGGATGGAGTCAGTGAATTCCACAGTTTCAGCAAGGGTAATAGTAGTCATGGGAACTTCCATTCCCATAGACTTTGCCATGGAAGCTTCACCTTCAGAAACTGGAATCGTAGCTTCACCCACATCATTAGTTGATTATGAGCTCAATAACTCATCTGTTCCATGAACTTCAAGAGCTGGGGAAGGGGTACTAATGCTTCCAAGGGCTGGAGAAGGAGTATCAATAAGTTGTTGGCTTTTCTCGATAGTGTCCATAACTTTGGTCAGTAAATCAAAATTTTCTTGCGTAGCCTCCATTAATACATCACGACGAGAATTCAAAAAAGCCCAACTCACTTCTATGTTGAAATTCTCTTCAAGGGCACTATATTCTTTCTCCAAAGCCTTGTACTCTTTTTCCCACATAGCAATGTCATTTTTTGCGATTTGGTGCTCAGCTAGGTGGGAGTCCAGTGAAGCTTCAATAGAGGCATGAGAATACACCAAGGTATGAATTTTCTCTGAGGAAGTCCTCAGATCATTTTGAGCACAAGATAGGTTCTCTGCCAATTCCCTTGCGTATTCTTCCTTTTTCTCCAAAAGAGCCTTGAGCTCTTTAACCTCATAGTTGGCTTTAGATAAAAAGCATTCTAAAATCTATTTATCCTTTTTAAGTTGACCCCATGAACTGTTAGTAATTCCTAACTATGAGGACAAACTGTGCTTCTGCTGCTCCACATGAACTTTGTTCCTTTGTAATTCTTCTATAGTCCCTTGAGCATTTTCAAATTGATCCTTCCAATTCGCTGCTTCAAGTAAGGCATCCTCAGCTATTTTCCTAGCTTCGGAGATGGACTTTGTGGACTCATGATCTTTTTTCTCCAACAAAGAAACTCGCCACATCAGCTCGGTCCCAATGAGATTAGCCTACGATTATAAGACATAAAAGTCAGGATTTAGAAAGGAAAAGAAGAAAAGTGTTCAAGGTCAAGGGAATTAACTTTAAAGTTGAATGAACTATGTCGTTCATCAGGGTGTAGCAGCTGTGGCTTTGTATCTTGTTCCTCTCAATATCCCCAATAAGAGGCTCGAGCCAAGTATCTGCACATCCAGATTTTCTTAAAAGGCTTTGAGTGGCAGGAACATCGAGAGAAACACTCCTCATAGCCATACCTTTACTACTAGAGCTAACCTCTATTGGAGGGGTAGATGAAGAGGGAACAACTGAGGGGGGAGTAGTAGAAAAAGTAAACACCATAGGGTTCGTAGAAATTGAAGCAGGAAGGGACGGAGAAGCTATAGAAACTGATTCAGGAACGGGATTTGGGGTAGGAATACCCAATCATGAAAGAAGTTTGATTTGGGGTAGGAATAGATATTCTAAGATTGTTTTTCCAGTTGTAATCTTTTCTAATGGAAGGGATTGTGAGTTCGGTTACTAAAATAGGATAAGTACCGGCTTTATCTAAACGAGCAACTTATTTTTCAAGAGATTGTCTATTACTGATAAAAGATAAATCGCTGGGTGTGATTTCATCTACTAAAGGTTCTCGAGAAGAATCAGAAACTTCTTTACCTTTAGAAGAAGGTGTCTTCGAAATAGAACTCCTAGAATAGGAACCGGAAGAGCCGCCTCGAGTAGATTTTGGTCGAAGTCTACCTCCTCTGCCTCTTCTACGTCTAACAGGGGCATTTGGGAAATTGTCCAATATCGAAACTCTTTGGGGTTAGAGTTTGAAGATGTCATTGTTGAACAAAGAGGTGTTGAAAAGAAAGTGAAAGTAAGTAAGAAAGTATTTGCTAAAGGTTTGTAGAGAAGAAGACAAAGAAATAAAAAGGTTAAATATGTATACGATGACAACCGTCTAACTCAGAAGTGTAACAATGGAAAACCTATAATAAAGGCAACTATCACTTCGTGAATAGTGGAGTAAAGATGCTTTGAAAAGAGGTGTAAAATGGTCGATCCAATCAAAGGATGACACATGTAAGGAGCATTAAATGAGAAAAACAACTGAGACGTCAATATTGTCAGACGCATTAATTGTGACAAAAAATCTCTTTTTTATGAAGACCCACTTTCCAATTATTTAATTGACAAATAAATAAAAAGTGGGGGACTATCTGTATTGGGAAAAACTCCAGACGTGGTATGACACGTGAGTTGGTCAAATAGTCAAAGTGTAATAATCCAGTGAAAGACACGGGAAATGACAGATACGGGAAGAGAAATGAAAATAGGTACAGGAAGGAATTTAGACACTGGTTTCGTACCAATTTAAGTCATTTAATGTCAACGGGTGAAAAGAAGCGCTGAAGACGAGAATCTGGAGGCAAAAAGTAGTCTAAATTCATTATTAAATGCCTGATATGTTACAGATTCAACATTTAATAGCAATGATTGTGTAACGTCTCATTAAATGGTCTTTGTTATTTAGATTAAGCCATTACTCCTTATTAGCTATAAAAAGAAGATGTTTCATCATTTGTAAGGACACGATATATCATCTACATTATAGTGAAATACAAACTTTTTATTGCTTTATTCTTATTCTTTGAAAGCCTATTATACTTTGGTCTCTTTGATTATAAGTAACCCGACTTCTTTTCTCAAAATTCACGCTTTGACCAATTTTGGTTAAACAATAATATGTTGGAATTCCATCATAATATGCTGGAAATTTATTCGCATGAGCTGCATAATTCAATATATTATGTTAGAATTTTTTGTATTTTAATAAAATAGTTACTATTATTTTTTAGTGACTTTTCAAATGATGGTTATTTTTCTGGCTAAACCGTGCTATTTTTACAAATACCAGAAAGGTAGCCAGTCTCTAGTTCATGTTCATTGCATTCTTTGGGGGGGATTTTTACCTATATATGCAATATAACAAACCTTATTACCATTATTGTGCCTTGTTTGGTTATTACCCGCATATTCCATGTTTTCGTTACCAAAAATGTACCAAACCATACCTGGCTGATTTTATAGCCAAAAATAGCGCCAGATTTTAAGCATCCCAATTAATGTTTGATTCTGTCTTAATTAAATGATCTTTTTAAAACCTTAGAAGATCTAATCCCAGCGCAAATCTCTCTGCGTGAATCTCTCATACGTAACCATCAGTTTCGAAAATCTCTCATTCTTCTACATCAAATACCGAAAATCAGAATTTACAGTGTGATAGTCAATCAAATTGTAGTTCTTCCAGATTTCAGTTTCGAAAATCTCTCATTCTTCTACATCAAATACCGAAAATCAGAATTTACAGCGTGATAGTCAATCAAATTGTAGTTCTTCCAGATTCCAGATTATTGAAGCTAGATTTGTTTATACGAATTGTAGTTAAATTGTAGTGAGTTTGTAGTTAATTGTAGTCCGTTTGTAGTTACTTGTAGTCAGTTTGTATTTAATTGTAGTCAGTTTGTAGTTACTTGTAGTCAGTTTGTAGTTAATTGTAGTCCGTTTGTAGTTACTTGTAGTCAGTTTTGATTAAATTGTAGTCAGTTTGTAGTTACTTGTAGTCAGTTTGTAGTTAATTGTAGTTTTTAATAAATATGTCTGAAAATTGGATTTTTTTGTAGCTACTGGCTTGTATGTGTAACTGAGAACTGTAAATGGCATTTCAAGGCAACGTCAATTCATGATTCTTCATTGTTCAAGATAAGAAGTTTTAGCCGACAACACACATGCTGCTAAATGAACGAAACATTCATACAGCGCAAATGTACTGCAACAGTAGTTGGTAGCATTGTCGTTCCTAATACTGTTTACACGCCAAAGGACATACAAACTGACATGTTATCCGACTTCAAAGCAGAGAGAGAGACAGAAATCGATTTTGTAGAGGGTTTCTGGCTTTGATACAATTTTATGGACTGAAAGTATGGTGGATTGAGAAGAACTTCTCGATCTGAAACTGTTCAAGCTTCGACAATGGCGGATGAAATTCAAGCATAAAGAAAGAGAAATCGGTTTTGGCAAAAAAAGTGGGGGGAGGGTAATTAAAAAAGGGGAGAAAATCGTGGGTTTTGTTTGTAAGAGAAAAAAGAAACGTGTACAATAAAATCTGAAATGATTTTCAGTTCCACAAATCAAGCCTATAATTAATAAGTTGATAATTAAACCTTAAATAGAATTTTGGTACATATATTAAAAGGTAGTATACTTAGATGTAATAAACACAAACCTTAAATATGCATGTAATAAGGTTTGCTATATGGTATGTATATGTAAAAATTGGGCTGGTGTGGGTTCGGCTAAATCAAGTCAGCCATCATTATGCAACGACCCGTCGGGTCACTGTCCACCCAGAGACTGACGGGTGATCACTTACCTTTTACTCTTTTACAATTTCTCTCTGTACCCTTCGTTTCGATTTAATCTCTCTTTTCCACCTCCGCTCCAACAACCACCGGCGTCCGCCGGCGTCCTTCGCTGCATCAGAAAATTGACTGAGATCGGCAAGCATCTGAGTTTGTAGCTGTATTTGACCTAACAGTAACGAAGCAAGAAGAAAATGAGCACAGTTCCGAAAGAGACAATAGAAGTGATAGCACAAAGTATAGTTGTAAGCAATTTATCACCAGATGTCTTACCTGATCTCGCCGCCGATGTCGAATACCGTATTCGAGAGATTATGCAGGTACTTACCTCAATTTACACACAAACACAGTGTGTATATAAACACACAAAACACACACTCCTATTGCGAAAAAGCTAAAATTTGGATAATTTGCTCTTCGAAATTACTTGTGGAGCATAAGCATGGTGCAATTTTGACTTTTGAGGTTATCGCACATGTAAAAGTTTCCACACCCAAGCACACAGTGTGTGTATATACACACAATAACACACACTATACACACACACTTGGAAAAAGCTAAGTTAGCTCTTTGACATCACGTTTGAGGTCATGGAGCATGTAATTTGCATATAATTTTGTTTGATAATTTAGGAAGCTATTAAATGTATGCGTCATTCGAGGAGAACGACCTTATCGACTGATGATGTGGATGCTGCACTCAGCTTGCGAGGTGTAGAGGTACCTCTTCTGTTCTTATACCAGCCAATTTGTGTATTAATTTATACAGTATATATTAATAGAGGCGTATCTATGCTCTAACCTAGGGGTTCACAGGCGCACAGTAACTTTGACACAGACTATATGTATTAAGAAATCCACTAAGTATCTACACAAGTTTGATTGTGAATGCATAAACATCAAATTTTGGCTCTGTTTAATATATAGGTTATGGCTTATCGATCTACTCTGACATTGTGGTTTAATTGATTGTTCTTTTATGTATTTGTTGCCTTGAGCAGCCAATATATGGTTTAGCTTCAGGAGACCCGTTAAGGTTTAGAAGAGCGGCTGGACACAAGGATTTGTTCTACATTGAAGAGAAGGATGTAAAATTCAAAGATGTAAAGAACTTTGATACTGGAAGTTTCAGTACCAAACTTAGTTTGTGAATTTATTATAGTGATGCTCATAGTATAAGTTGATGTGTTTTCTGGTTTAGGTGATCGAAACTCCTTTGCCTAAAGCACCGTTAGACACTGCCGTTGTTCCCATTGGTTAGCTATAGATGGAGTACAGCCTGCTATTCCTGAAAACCCTCCACCTGAAGGTCCGGATTTTGTAAAGCTGCAGTTAGTTTTTCTGGATTTTTTAAGATTTGTTTCACTTTAGTCATATGAAAACAAGTTTGTCATGCGTATTGTTCTTTTCCTACTGATTCTTATGTCTATTCTGCCTCCTGGTTTGAAAGATTTTTCTCTCCCCCGTGACTTCTAAGAAATACTAGTTAAAATTTGTATCTAATGCTATTTCAATATGACAGACTAACTTATTAATTTGTCGCAGCCTTTGCTATGCCCTCTGATAATAGAAAGACCGAGTATAAGGAGGATGGAGTTCCTGTTGATATTAAAGTACCTGTTAAGCATGTTCTATCCCGCGAGCTTCAGGTTTAACTGTACCAAAATATTTGTATCCTTTTTGACCATCCAAAAAGATTCAATTCTTATGCCTTGGTGGTTTTGTTGCAGCTCTATTATGACAAAATTACAGAGCTTACTTTGAATAGATCGAATCCTCTTCTCTTTAAAGAAGCTCTAGCAAGCTTAGCAATGGACTCAGGGATTCATCCTTTAGTTCCTTATTTTACATATTTTGTCGCTGATGCGGTAATTGTTAGCCAATTTAAGCCCAGTTCATAACATTAGTGGGTAATGGACAATGATCTAATGATAGTTTGTTACATGTCAGGTTGCTCGGAAATTGAACAATTTTCCTCTCCTTTTCTCTTTGATGCGGCTAGTCTGGAGCCTTCTCCAAAATACACAAATACATATGGAACCATATGTGAGTCTATTGCTGATATCTTGGTTGCCACAACTCACTTGGAATTTGGAAAGCAGGTTTAGGATAATGTTTGAAATTTTGTGTTGATGATTGGACTTGTTAAATTTTAACGTTTATGAAAATGGTTTAAAATGACAGCAGAAAAGGCAAGTACATGCCCATTGAGGAAAGAGATAGGGTTTGATTGCACTAATTTATCATTCTAAAAAAGTGCATTATTATTTCTTTAGTTTGAATATGCTTTTTAGTGTTGTATACATAATGGAAAACTAGGCTGCAGTGTTGTATGCATAATGGAAAACTAGGCTTTGGCCTTAACGATGCAGCTTTGATTCGTTGGGTGTCTAGTCAAGTTCGTGGTTGATCTGATGATTTTCTCTTTTGTGTCAAATTTTATTCCTTATTTTTATTTTGGCGAATTCATCTCCAGCTGCACCAGTTGATGCCTTCTATATTGACATGCCTTGTTGCAAAAAGGTTGGGAAACAGAATTTCTGACAATCATTGGGAACTTAGGGACTTCTCAGCAAAGTTGGTTGCTTTAATATGCAAGAGGTAAGGATCTCTAAGTTCTCACATTTAGAAGCTACATAAAGTCTACATCTGTGTCCTTGGCTGTTGCTTTGATGTTGATTCTCCCATTTGACTTTTCAAAATCAAGCTGTTATCTCTAACTGGATTCGTCCTGTATACTGGAGTTCTCTCCCTTTTGATTAATACAATTTACCTTTTAAAAAAAGATCTCTAACTGGATTCGCCCATTATGTGTTGGGCTTGGAGTTTGTTTTCCCTTTTACTTTTTGCCGCTCCCATGAGAAGGGAGTTGTTAATGGCTGCTAGTGCATGTATCTGTATAGGTGTTGGCAATTGCAACACTATATTTCTGTTTCGTGCTTTATAGACAGTAGCTAATCTTTCAGTTCCGTGGTTTTTGTAATCTTTCCATATTTATCAACTGGTGCTATATTGTTCACAAGTGAAATCTGTGCAGACATGGTCATATGTACCACAATCTCCAGCCACGTGTCACCAGGACTTTGCTGCATGCTTTTCTGGATCCAACTAAGGCGCTGCCTCAACATTATGGAGCAATTCAAGGGCTAGCAGCTCTTGGACCTGGTGTGGTATCTCCTTGTTCTCTCTGTACTTCCTTTCCTTCTAAAATTTTGACATGTAAGCAATTGATAATATATTCTACTTTTGTAGGTTCACCTACTTGTGTTGCCAAATCTTGAGGCTTATTTACAATTGCTGGAGCCAGAAATGCAGCTTGAGAAGCAAAAAATTAAATGAAGAGGCTTGAAGCTTGGCGTGTATATGGAGCCTTGATGGTTAGTTGTCTTGAATGGTTAATGAGTCTTACCTCATTGTTTTTTCCAATTATTTCTATGTGAAAAGGAACATAGCTAAATATGTCTTTTCTAACTTTTACTTTTAGATAGTTTTGCATTACTGCAATTAACTCTTCTAATTGTGTGCATAGTGTGCTACTGGTTTATGCATGTATGAGCGCTTCAAGTTGCTTCCTGCTTCAGTATCTCCATCTACTTGCACATTCCTGAAGAGTAAATGGAAAGTCTCAACTACATTGTCGAGTATGTTTAACTCTTTGTTTTACTTATTCCATTAATTCCCAAAGAGGAATCTATAACTACGAATCTATTGACTACAATTTTAGTTCTTTTGCCTTCTGTCTGTTAAATATGTCCTACCTCTTGGAGTGTCAAATATTGAAATAGTTCCAAGATTGATATGACCAGTATGACAGGTTTGTTCAATTATTCTCATTTTCTTCCTGGAGACTAGGTGGAAAGGGTCGAAGGCGAGGAATGCAGACGGGTTTAAGCTGTGGTATTCTGGGGTCGTGAGAGGTAAGAATGGAGTGGGCATCTTGGTAGATAGGGATCTAAGGGAGTTCGTGGTCGAGGTTAGGCGAGTGAATGATAGGTTAATGTCTATTAAGTTGGTTATTGGGGGTTGCGTCCTCAACGTCATCAGCGCTTACGCACCACAAGCGGGTTTAGACGAGGAGGTTAAGAGGCGCTTTTGGGAGGGCTTGGATGATCTGGTGAGTAGTATTCCCCAATCTGAGAAGTTAGTTATTGGATGGGACTTTAATGGTCATATTGGGGCTAATGCTGGTGGTTATGGTGAGGTGCACGGTGGCTTCGGCTTTGGGGTTAGGAACGGAGGAGGCGCGTCAATGCTTGATTTCGTCAGGGCTTCCGAGCTTCTGATTGCGAACTCGACATTTCAGAAGAGGGAGGAGCATTTGGTAACCTTCAAGAGTTCGGCGACGAGGACTCAGATTGACTACCTCCTCCTCAGAAGGAGCGATAGGGGTATGTGCAAGGACTGCAAGGTTATCCCGGGAGAGTCCGTTTCGACTCTTCATAGACTCCTAATGATGGATGTCGGTCTCTGGGTGAAGAGGAAGAGGAGGGGTGCTTAGAGACGGCGAACTTGGTTAGGGAGGTAGCACGGGATGTGCTCGGGGTAGCCAAGGGCTATTCAGGCAGACATCAGGGTGATTGGTGGTGGAACGATATAGTCGAAGGAAAAGTGGAGGTGAAGAAGGCGGCGTTTGCTAAGTTGCAGGGAGCACAAACGAGGAAGAACGGAGAGCGAACAGGGAGATCTACAAGGTGGCGAGGAAAGAAGCAAAGCTGGCGGTTGCGGAAGCTAAAAACGCGACATTTGGTCGCATGTACGAGGAATCATGGGAGAAAGGCGGGGACGGGAAGTTATTCCGGTTAGCTAAAGTAAGGGAAAGGAAGGCGCGTGATCTTGACCAAGCTAGGTGCATCAAGGGCGAGGATGGTAGAGTTCTGATGGGGGAGTCTCAAGTCAATTAGAGGTGGCAGGCGTACTTTCGAGACTTACTTAACGAGGATGAGGATCGTAACATAGAGCTAGGGGAGTTGGGGCATTCAGATCAACATAGAGACCTTGGGTACTGCAGGCGCATTAGGGCGGAGGAGGTCATGGGGGCTTTGCGTAGGATGATAGGGGTCGAGCGACCGGGCCTGACGAGATCCCGATGGAGTTCTGGAAATGCATGGGTAGGTCAGGAGTGGAGTGGCTCTCCAGGTTGTTCAATGCGATCTTCAGGACCAAAAGGATGCCGGAAGAGTGGAGGTGGAGTACAGTGGTGCCCTTGTACAAGAACAAAGGGGACATCCAGTGCTGCAACAATTATAGGGGTATCAAATTAATAAGTCACACCATGAAGATTTGGGAGCGGGTGATCGAGGCGAGGGTGAGGGAGATGACATTTATATCTGTGAACCAGTTCGGTTTCATGCCGGGCCGCTCCACTACAGAAGCTATCCACCTTGTTAGGAGGCTGGTGGAGCAGTTCAGGGATAAGAAGAAGGACCTGCACATGGTGCTTATCGACTTGGAGAAGGCATATGACAAGGTCCCAAGGGAGGTGCTAGAGGTGCTTGAAGGCGAAGAGCGTGCCAGAAGCCTACATCAGAGTGTAATCAAGGACATGTATGATGGAGCTAAGACTAGGGTTAGGACGGTGGGTGGCGACTCAGACCATTTTTCAGTGGTTATGGGGCTCCATCAAGGATCGGCGCTTAGCCCTCTCTTGTTTGCCTTGGTGATGGATGGTCTAACCCGACATATTCAAGGAGATGTGCCTTGGTGTATGCTCTTTGCTGATGACATAGTCTTGATAGACGAGACGAGGGTCGGTGTTATTGAGAGGTTAGAGGTATGGAGACAGACTCTCGAGTCTAAGGGTTTCAAAATAAGCAGATCTAAGACAGAATACCTGGAGTGCAAGTTCAGTGCCGAGCCAAGTGAAGTAGGCAGGGACGTGATGATTGGTCCTCAGGTCATCGCCAAGAGGGACCGTGTCAGATATCTTGGGTCGGTGATTCAGGGGGACGGAGAGATTGACGGGGACGTCACTAATCGTATAGGAGCGGGGTGGTCAAAGTGGAGGCTTGCATCAGGAGTCCTATGTGACAAGAAAGTTCCACATAAACTCAAGGGGAAATTTTATAGAGCTGTGGTTAGACCGGCCATGTTGTATGGGGCGGAGTGCTGGCCAGTGAAGAACTCTCATGTTCAGAGAATGAAGGTTAGAGATGAGGATGTTCAGGTGGATGTGCGGGCTCACCAGGATAGATAAGATTAAGAATGAAGTTATTCGAGAGAAGGTGGGGGTGGCCCCGGTGGATGAGAAGATGCGAGAAGCGAGACTGAGGTGGTTCGGGCATGTGCAGAAGAGAAGTCCTGATGCCCCGGTGAGGAGTTGTGAGCGGTTGGCGATGGTTGGCGTACGGCGAGGCAGAGGGAGGCCTAAGAGGTATTGGAGAGAGGTGATTAGGCATGACATGGCTAGAATGCGTGTTTCCGAGGACATGACCCTTGATAGGAAAGTCTGGAGGTTTAGTATCAGGGTTGTGGGATAGGGGTTCCTAGAGTTTTCCGTACTCCTCACCCGGGGTTGGGTGAGGCTTGGCAGGGATATCCATAGATGATTTGTGTAGTGGATTGTGTCTCCCTTATGCTAGTTATTTATGGTAGTTACTTTATGATATTATTGTATGCTATTTTATTTATGGTTCTTATGTTTAGATAATTATTTACGCTATTTCTGCTGGAGTTACTAATTCTCTTTTGTTTCTGTTTTTGTTTTTGTTTTTCCTTTCCTTCACTAAGCCGAGGGTCGATTGGAAACAGCCTCTCTGCCCTTCCGGGTAGGGGTAAGGCCTGTCTACATATTACCCTCCCCAGACCCCACTTTGTGGGAATATACTGTGTAGTTGTTGTTGTTGTTGTTGTTTCTGGGTTATATACTGAGCCATCTCCTTGCAGAATAATGTGGATACTGATCTATTAGGAATCCCAGAATCCGCCGTATATGTTGAAGTAATTAAGAGTCCTGAAGTGATTTAACTCGTTATCTCTGAAGTCCCTATGACCTTTGAAATCAAAGTTGGAAATCCTTTTCTGTGGATGTCTTCTTTGTCCAAGTGCTTTAACTTTAATGTCTCCTGCAATGTGTTCTCTTCATCTTTGAATGTTAATGCACTTCTTTCATTGTCTCTTCTTGATGTTGTCTCGGCAAACACTAACCAAAAAAAAAAAAAAAAATTGTCTAGACAAACGCAAAGGAAGCCTGGATAACACGATGGCGCAGCCTCCACCCAAGAAGTTAATGACAGATGGTTCAACAGGTTCAATGACAACAAATTCTTTGCCAGTAAGCACACAAGGACCAGCTAGTCGATACGCTGCAGCCTTGGGGGTCACGGAGAGTGGTCTATCATCAGCACCACAAGTTTTGCAGAACGAGAATATGCCGAGAAGCAGCAACAGAAGGGAGATGGCTGGTGTGCAAGGTCAAAGAACGTCGGCTACTCTTGATCAGGCCTGGAAGGAAGATTTGGATGTCGCACGTTTGTTGCCATCTCTGTTTGAATGTTTTGGTGAAAGGATGTTTCCCTTTACCCCTTCACCGGAGTTGTCTTTCTTTCTGTGATCGATAAGAATGGGAAAGTGGCATGCAGAGTGAATGCCAACTGCGACTGTTCACTTTTACGGGCAGTACATTTTGCGTTGATGTAAATATGTGCCAAATGCTCTTTATTGCTATGAAGTATTTGTATAATAGACAGCAGATAAGTGGTCAAATCGCTTATGCCTTGTATATTTCAATCTCTGTTTTGAAAGGCAGAATTGGGACTCGCCATGGGGCGGAGCACTCGTAAAACTCCTCTGGGCTTATGTGTGAGGCTTAGTTCCGTGAAACTTATGCCTAGGCCGTTGCCCAACATGCAGCGTACTGGGCTCGTCTGATAGAACTTTATGCAATTGTGTGTATCGAATCTTGTAAATTCTCAATTTTTCTTAATAAATTGTTTACTATTTAAAATTATTTTTTTCTTAATTATAAATTATTAAGTTGAGAGTATTTTATATAATAATTAAAGTAGAAAGTATTGCACGTTATTCACTAATACTGCTAGAATCAGTTCTAGATTCTAATGTACCATCTTCACCACGAGGAGAAAATATATTTGCTCAGTTTATAACCAGAACAAGGTTTCCGGATGTTTAAGCTTTCAGCTTCTTCAGTCTGATTCCATCCGTTTGTCTTTATTATATAATGGTTCATAATTTTTTTAATAATTATTTTCCTAAAAATTATTTTTTTTAGGTTTACAAGATACAATACTTATTAATTTTATAGCTCAGCATTAGCTAGTAACTATTTACAAATAATTAGTTATCATGATGCAATACAGTGAATTATGTATCGCTTATTAACTTATTGAAACTTAAAAATAAATGATGCTAGAGAATCATATCTAGATTGTGAATTTTGTTTTTATATAATTCTCTTTCAAATATAAAGCATATTAAATAAAAGGAGTATTTTATAAATAAAAAAATATCAAATTATAATATCGAAATTCTTTCACGATTCATTAATCCTTAAGAGATACATATAAGATTTTGCATTGAATACAGTACTTTTGATATTTGAGTTGTAATGACGTTGCAGCTAATTTATATATTATGATATATGTCATAATTTTCATATTATTTATAGTTCAATTATAATTTAAAAATAGCCACTAAATTGCTACAACATGAAAAATTCCAACATAATATACTGGAGATCGGTGCACTTTTGTATGAACTTCTTCAAGCATATTATGCTGGAACTCCAACACGTGAAAAGTTCCAGCATAATATATTGGAGATCAGTGCGTTTGTGTATGAACTTCTTCCAGAATATATGTTGGAACTCCAACACGCGAAAAGTTCCGACATAATATAGTGCAGATTGGAACACCTATATATAAACTTCAAGTATATTATACTATAATTCTAGTACATTATACTAGAGTTTTTTCAGGATTTTAAGCATTGTTTTCGTTTAGATTTATCTTTACATGAAAAGTGGTAAAAATTTTAATTACTTTTGTAACTATTGCTATTTTTGAATGACCACTTATAAATATGGCTATTTTTGAATTTAGCCCCTAAAACATTGATTTCAATTGAGTTCAGCCCACCTTTTCGCAAAATGTCGTTCCACACTGGTAAAGTCTATCTTTTGTGTTGGCCGAAGTTAACATTGTTACATTGAATGCTCGAATATGTCCAAAATTACTTGTTATCTCTTTTAACGCATTACAATGTTGAAAAATTTAATTAGGAATATTTGTTAACTAGTACTAACAAAGAAAATAATCCCAAATGGCTAATAGGTCAAAACATTAGTTTTGATTTGGTATCGAGATAATTGTGGTGCGACAAAGTGCATATATAAAAAAATAACAACAGTATTTATTCACAAGATCCGCATAATATTTCATGAGATCCATAAAATTATCACACTGATAAAACGCAGATCTTTGTATGGTCTGTCTCCAGACGCCACTTTGTGGGACTATACTGGATAGTTTGTATGGTCTGTCCATTTATTGAAATTGTAAAAGAGTGACCATTTCCTCCAATCTTTTAAATAGTAAAAGAGTGACCATTTCAAAAACTGAGCAACACCAGTTAGAAGAGAGATGGTGAAGTGGAGGAACAAAAGGATATACAACAAAAGTTTCAAAACCCTAGAGAAGATTCAACAAGCATAGTTGCCTGTGCATTTCTAGCTTTTTCTTTATACAAAATAAGCAAAAAGAAGTTTGATAGGATGGAACAAGAAAACACTAGGAAGAGAACCATGATGAACATAAACAGTAAAATCTTCAACACTCCGCAAAAGGCATTCTGCTGAAAAATAATTCCAACCAGCCAATGCCTACTCATTAAGCCACCCTGACGAGTTTTGCTGTGAAAAGGGGTAGTAAGGCCTTGGAGCAAAACCCGATGAGCTACTTGGAAACCCAGGTCGAGCAACTCCTCCACCATAGATACCACTTCTGCCTTCAGATCCCATGCTATTCATCCTACCAGGATACAAATCATCATGCGGAGCATACTGTGGCATCGCAGGAGTATTAATCCTCCCATAGGTTGGTTCAGTTGATGGACTCAACCGCCCATAGGGGGGGTAACCAGAGCTGGCACCTGCTGTGTAGTTGCTTCTGGAACTCGAAAACTCATTACCCAGCTGCCCATAAAGGTTACCCTGAGGCCGTACATCTGACTCCCTTGCATATACCCCCCCATTCATGTGACTGGGGTATGGTCTATAACCAGGCATATCTGCACGCTCTCTCTGGTAACCCACAAACCGTTCATCTGAGGCCCTAAACGCATACTCAGGACCAGGACTAGCAGACTGAGAATATTGGTGATTTAAAGTCGAATAAGGCTCCTGCATCGGCAAGCTGTTCCTTCTTGCCATGTCACCATCCGGATGTGCTCCGTGCCCAACATACTCGGGACAAGGACTAGCAGCCTGAGGACATTGGTGAGTCAAACTTGAATAATGCTCTTCCTTTAGCAAGCTGTGCCTTCTTTCCATATCACTGTCCTGATGCACCCCATACCCTGTCTCTTGCTCTGTCTGTAATGCAGAAGCACTCTGGCCAGCAAATTGTTCATAGCGTTCCTTCTCTTCTGCCTTACAAGATGAAACCGCATGCTGATCAGCTGACTTATGATTGGTCACGCTGGGGGAGGAACTAGACAGAGATCTTTTCCCAATATATATCTCCTCTGTTGATTTTTCCACCAAATCTCTTGGACGTTTCGCTTTGGACTTGTCCTGTCTTGACTTCTCATCCAAATCTTTTTGATATTTGCTTTTATCCTGACTCTCTTTCATCGACTTCTCATCAAATTTGTTCTTGCTTTTATCCTGACTCTCTTTCATCGACTTCTCATCAAATTTGTTCTTGCTTTTCTCCTGATTCCCTTTCATCGACTTCTCAACAGATCTGTTCTTCGCATGGCCCAGGTTATCACCACCTTCTTTGCCAATGTTATTCTGCAATCTCTCCCTGTATTCTTGGTGCTGATGTCGCTTCTTATCCTCAAAATCAATATCATCACTGATCCTCGTCGACCCAACATCATCACCGTGTTCCACTGAACGAGGGACAGGTGTGTGGCAGCAACTTTCTTTTAATTTATCTTGCATCTTGGACGGGTGGCCATACTGTTGGGCAATTGCTTTATGTTCGGCTGTCCAATCAGGGCGACTCCAAAGATAAAGTGGTGGAGCACTCACATTCCAGTCCTCCATTTGTTTGTTATTTGCATCAACAGATCCAGGCAAATAGAATGACTGGAAAAGAATAAGGATGAGCCATCAGACAGTTACTTGTTTATATTCACAATACCAATACACTCTTAACATTAATTCCAAGAACAGTGAGAAACAGTTTACCTTCCCACTAAGCAAAACATCATCCTCCCAAATTAGATCATATGGATACCCTTTTTTTACATCTAACCTGGTTCCAATACAAAGAATTAATCAAAATCAGAAAGAGAAAGGCAAGAAAAGAAGTTCACACAAATAACAGAGATGCAAAATACCGTTCTGTCTCTTTTGGTACAATAAGGATAAGAAGCTTGGGCTTAAACCGAAGTGCTTTATCAATAAATTTGTTAGCAAGAGCAGCATTGACCCCAAAAGGAGGGTTCAGCCCCATGATCTACACCAAGGGATAAAAAAATGTAAGTCCACGCAATATATGGTGAAAACCAATGAATTTTGGTGCCTGGCATACATCTGTGAATGTTGTGCTCTAAAAAGAATTATTTCCTACCAACTTCGATCCTGCTGGCAATTCATCAGGCCCTACTTTCATCCAATCCCTCTTTTCAAAATTAAAATCATTCTGCAGGAAGGACAAAGAACAGCAATAAGTAATATTCCAAACAACCAAAGCATATAGACAGTCACTTGTCAAAGCATCAACGTCTATCATCATTTCTTAAAACATTCTCCTCCACGCTAAAAAGATTTCGACCTACGTGTTTGTATAACTTCCACCAGAAATGTGCACATACTAAACAAGGAAAAACATTCACCTTTGGCTTGAATAAATCATAATTCTTATATGAGCAATCCTTCCCCATCTCATCCAGTTTGTTTTTCATGAGGCAGCTGAAATCATTGGAACCGCAACAGAAATCCACAATCTGCTCAACAAACAACAAAAAACTTTAAATACATTGCCTGCTGAAACAAAGAAGGTTCCCTGAGCTTAGAAGCTTTAGAAATATCATAATAACATTATCCTGATTCCTGGAAGATATATAAGTCAAATGTAATTAGAGTTCAATGAATCATTTTCCGAAGTATAACAGAGGCAGACACCGACGATTGTGTTTCTAAACAAGTGAGGTTTCTCATGGATCACATTAAATGCATGAATAAGGGTCTCTACATAAATCCAATCCAGATTTCACACTATGTTACATGTTATCCAAATTGTGCATGGATGTTGCCATAACTTCTGGATAAAGGAGGAACCCACACATAAAATCAAACGACGACAACAAAAGCATAACCTTCCCTACCTTGTGTGAGGTGGAGACGTTGTTTCCAATAGACCCTTGGCTCAAGAAAAGCATTTTCAAAACAGGTGAAAAACACAAGACTAATAAAGCAAAGCTAAGATGAAAATACTGAACGAAAAAAATAATGACATTAAAATGGTAATGATACCCTAAGTAGAAGAAACAAAAGTAGAATACAATTGAATAATAAGATAATGATAGAATAATAATAACAACAACAATAATAATAATGATGATACAGAGAAGAGGGAGTAGATAAAGTGCTCTAAACTAGAATGATACTCTCACAAAAAGAAAAAGAGAAATCGCTCGATTACCTACTAATCTTCCACCCTAATCCTAGACCTCCTTGCTCTCCTATCTAGGGCCATGTTCTCGGTGAGCTGAAGATGTGTCATGTCCTGTCTAATCACATTTCCCCAATTCTTTCTCGGCCTACCTCTACCTCTCCTTAGACTTGTCAGTGCCAACCTCAGGCACCTCCTTACTGGGCATCAATGCTCCTCCTCTTCACATTCTCGAATCATATCAGCCTCGCTTCCTGCATCTTGTCCACTACTTGATTATTAATCTTATCTCTCCTAGTATGCCCGCACATCCATCTAAGAATCATCATTTCCGCTACTTCCACGCCATAGATAAAATCAAACATAATAGCAAAAATTCAATCATGCCATTTCCACCATTACTGAGCAAGCCTAACTCTAGCCATATTGTGTTCATGCCAAAATAAAAGATCTCCTCTTGCACACATTCCGAAGTACACTGAGAAGTCCTACTTTCAGTTGCATCAAATTTCCCAAACATAATGGTTAATTCGAACTGCACTTTTTGTCACTCAAATAGAAGAACAGGTTCAACAAACTTTTAATCCCCAGGGAGGTTTTTAAATTTTACCGTAGTGCATTTAAACACTAAGTTAAAATCAATTGAAAACAAGATTCGCTCTAACTTGATCAAATACATCATATCAATAGTTTTGGTTGTACAATCTCCATATTGCCACCATCAATGCCAATATCCATTTCAGATTTTGGGATGACATTGTGTCTTTGCCCCCAAAAATAAAAGGATCCACAGAGACTATTTCACAAGAGCTTCAAGCAGAGTGAATTGAATTACCCGCGGGTAACTGAACTGCAGGATATTCCTTACATCTAAGAAAATAGAAGAAAGATATGTAAAAAACAGTTGACTAATTGGTCCATGTACCTCATTCCTGTCACCTGCCTATAATATACTTTGGACGGACTTCAACGGAATTTTTTAACTAATCCACGCTAAAAGCAGGCGAAACCATAAGAAAAGAATGACATCAGCCGATAAAGGGCAACAGGAGCCCCGAACAAGCATCAGAAAGATAATCCTTTTCTCTCTAATCTTTTGACCCCAGCCAAGTGGAGAAAGCCACTTCACCGCACTAAAAATTGCCCCCAAGAGATCATAATAGTAACCCCTATCTAACAGATGAATTGGACGCAGATAATATAGTACAGGAACTAGAGACACTTCTAACCATGTGTGATGTCATTTTATACCCCCAAAAAAAAATTATGGCCTCAATCTCAAACAAGTTGGGGTCGGCTACATGAATCCTCACTTTCTTTCTTTAAGCTTAATTCATATCATCATCATTCCAAATAAAATATTCCCCAATAAAAATGTTATTATAGCAGAATACCAATGAATAAAGTTGCAGGATTATAACCAATCTACATGACAGAAAAAAATAAGATCCACCAGCTCTTTATCTCACAATTTTTTTGTGAGAAATATATATATAATTGGTGTACTCAAGTTGGTAACAAGATTTCCACTCATAAAGCGTAAGGGCAGTACAGACTCCTACCATATCACCTTCTCGAACATACCACTGAAGCATATCGACAATCTGCACAATAGAAGCATACTATTAGTTGAGTAAAATATGGAATGTACAGACACTCTGCGGATTAGACATGAAATAAGATTCAGTGAAAAATTATCATAGAGCGCAGTCAAGGGAAAATCACTGCTCAAATGATCCAGCCAGAAGGTGCAGAAGTGGTACAAACCTAGAAAGGGTAATTTTTACTTTATCCTCTCTTTTTTTTTTTTTGCCTTTTTTCTTCGTCAGCTTTTGCGAGAGGTGAGAAGAAGATAACATCCATTATACAATCCACTGCTATTCCAAACAAAATAGGCGGAAGACACATTCAAAAATGGCTGCAAATACCAAGCAGTGATGACATTCTACGATCTAATGATTAGACATGCAATACAATGCACTGAAAGAATATCATAGATCATGGTCAGAGAGACCACTGCTCAAAATGATCCAGCCAGAAAGCTCAAAATGATTTATGCTTTTTCACTATTGGGAGAGGTGGAAAGGATATCAAATTCCTTATATAATCCACAGCTCGTTCACATAAAGTAGAAGGGAAAAAATGATGCCCTAAACTTTGGTTGCATATTCCAGGATGGTGATGACTTAAGCTCCCCCAAAGACAAACAGACAGCACTTGCAATGATTCTTCCAGAGATAAGAGACACACAAATCTGCCGTATCTAGGCATGCGTACTTTCGGTATTCTGAACACTGAGTTGATTGTATATCAGTCTCCAGTAGCCAACAAGAGATCCTAAAATTTAAAAATATTTCAAGTGACAAGAACAAACACTTCCTCTTTCCACAAAGTAGAAATATAAAAGTGAGAACACCAATGACTAAGAGGGTGTTTGGCTAAGCTTATAAGCTGGTCAAATTAGCTTATAAGCACTTTTTGGCTTATCTACGCTTTTGGTAAAGTTAAAAGTACTTATAAGCCAAGTGCTTACAAATCAAAAATAAGCCATAAGCTTGCCACCCCCAGCTTATGAATTTTTAGCTTATAAGCACTTTAAGTTTGACCAACAACAACTACTACTACTACCCAGTATAGTCCCACAGAGTGGGATCTGGGGAGGGTAATATGTAGACAAGCCTTACCCCTACCCGAAAGGGCAGAGAGGCTGTTTCCAATCGACCCTCGGCCCAGGAAAGGAAAAGCAAAACAAAAACAAAAACAAATTAGCATTAGTAACTCCATCAGAAATCACATAAATAATTATCTAAACATAAAAACATATATAAAATGGCATGCAATAATATTAAACAGTAACTACCATAAGTGGGCACAATCCAATACACAGATCATCTATGGAGAGCCCTGCCAAACCCCACCTAGCCCCGGTAACGGGGTGCGAAAAATTCTAGACGCCCCTATCCTAAAACCCTGATACTAGACATCCAGACATTCCTATCAAGGGTCATGTCCTCGAAAATTCGCATACTAACCATGTCCTGCCTAATCACCTCTCCCCAATACCTCTTAGGCCTCCCTCTGCCTCGACTCACGCCAGTGTTTTTGATAGCGCGCGGCGAAAAATAGCGACGAGGGCTCGCTTCAGTGAGGCGAGAAGCGCGCAGCGAAGTGCTCGCCTTTTTGATGTGAGGCGACAATTTATAAAAAAAACAATATATATATATATATATATACATATATATATAAAACTAAAAACTCAATAACAATAATATGTTAATAATAAATATATCAATTTAATAATAAATAGAGCAATAAATCAAATAAAGAACTTAAAGAAAATAAAGCAATAAATCAAATCAATTTTCAGAATTGTAGATTAATTTTTCTTGTTTAATCTGTGCAGGTGCTCTTCTAAAGAAGAAGAAAAACAGAGCATAAAAGAAGAAAAACAGAGCATGGACAGTGCTGGTCGCGAAAAACAGAGCACTGGACAGTGCTGGTCGCGAAAAACAGAGCACTGGACTGTGCTGGTCGCAAAAAACAGAGCACACAGTGCTGGTCGCGAAAGAGAAAAGAAGAAAGAAGAAGAAGAAAGAAGAAAGAAAAAAAACAGAGAGTCTGGTCGAGTCGAGAAGGAAAAAAGAAGAAAGAAGAAAGAAGAAAGAAAGAAAAACAAGTCTGGTCGAGTCGAGAAAGAGAAAAGAAGAAAGAAGAAAGAAGAAGTGAAGAACATACCTGGCTGGTGTTGTCGCAAGGAAGGAAGGAGAAGAAGATGGAGTGAAAAACCCTAATTTTGTCGACTGGAGCAACTGAAGAGGCTGCTGTGTTTTAATTTTTATGTATTATCAAAATAGCGAAGCCTCGCCTCCCCTCGCATCGCCACGCACCTCGCCTCGCCACAGAAGCTGGTGGTGCTCGCTATTCTGGTTCGCATCGCAACAGTGCCCTTTGTGGCGCTAAAGACTCGCCTCGCTACACGCCTTTAGCGCTGTAGCGAGCGCTATTTACAACCATGACTCACGCCGACTACCGTCAGCCGCTCACAACTCCGCACCGGGGCATCAGGGCTTCTCCTCCGCACATGCCCGAACCACCTGAGTCTTGCTTCTCGCATTTTCTCATCCACTGGGGTCACCCCCACCTTCTCCCGAATAACTTCATTCATAATCTTATCGAACCTGGTGAGCCTGCACATCCACCTGAGCATCCTCATCTCCGTAACCTTCAAAGAGTTCTTCACCGGCCAGCACTCCGCCCCATACAACATGGCAAGTCTAACCACAGCTCTATAAAACTTCCCCTTGAATTTCTGTGGCACTTTCTTGTCACACAAGATTCCTGATGCAAGCCTCCACTCCTGACCAAGATTTTTACTATTTTATCCTTAAAAATATTCCTCTTTAGAACAGAACTCCTACATCGATACTCACTGCCTCAAGTATTCTACCCCTCCCCCCCCTCCCCCCACAAATCTCTTCAAGTCTGCAATTCTCATTGACTACTTAAGATAAGCAAATTCTTTATTCCTTTGCATATTTATATCTATGTGATTATGTATTAATCTTTGAATTGTATGTAATAAATGAAGACATCAAATTTTTGGTGTATTGTTTTCTAAGTATTGTGGTGATGAATAAAATGTTTGTTTCTTTTCCAATATTTTGTCCTATATAGGTTTATTTTTACTGAGAAACTTTTATCAATTTATTAATTATTATAACTTATGATTATACACTTATCATAAAATAAATTATATTTATCATAAAAATTATCTTATCTAAGCACACTGTTAAAAATTAAATAACAAATAGAATATTTTGTATTTGAATCGATCCAGAATCTAAAATTTTGAAGAAATTACGCCCTTACAAGTGTAAACAGATCTAAGGTTATTTAAGTTATTTTAACAGAAAAAGAGCTTATCACTACTTTTTTATCAAATACTAGTATACCACAACAACTTATTATCAATTTTTCAGCACTTGTACCCAAACACGTAATTGCTTATTTATTAAACAAGTTTCAACATTTAAAAGTGCTTTTCAGCTAATCCAAACCGACTCCAATGCTGTATAAGAGCAATTTAAACATCCATGTGTAAAACTTATATATTTAAGAGAAGTAATATACCATGCCCCCCCCCCCCCCCCCCAAAAAAAAAACATAGCTGAATGAGCAGCATTATCGATATGGTACAAAACTCTCACTGAATAATCATCAACTGATAATGCCCTAATGCCCTAACAAGCATGTATATCAATCAAGTACAATTACTCCAAGGAACAACCACTACTTCTCTACCTTAAGGCATTAATATTTTAAAAAAATAAATAAGAAATCGGAAATAGAGCCCCCGAGCAATATTAAATGGAGATAAGCTAGCACATAATCAGATTATTTTAAACTACCTTAACAAGGGAATTAGAGGGGGGACAACCCCTCCACCCCCCACCCCACCCCCCAAAAAAAATCAGAAGCCCATACTTAATCTTCTTTCTGGCTCAATTTCCGATATCACCGGTCGGAGAGGTGAAATCGAACTCACTACAACAAATATATCTTCTGATGACAAAAAAAGCTTTAAGTTCTAGCTCACCTCTCTCAGTTTCTCCACTTTAGTAAAATGGCGACCAAAGGACGTGTAGCGCATTCCGTATAAAAAGGGAGCAAGATATACTCTCAGCTTGCTCTGCAAAAAAAAAAAAAGAAAGATTCCGGTATTTATGAGAAATTTGGGGAAACAATAGACAAAAAACAGAGGGAAGAAATAGAAAGCAAAGTGAGGTACAGCTTTTAGCAATCACTAAAATCTAGGTCTGCTAAAAATGCAATATAGAACACTTGAACCCACTTGAACTGCTAATATAAAATGCTTAGACCTAGTTATGCAGAAGATTAATGCTTGAGCACTACTAACCACCAAACAGCCATCTCAATGTGCCAAAAGAAGCAAGCAACTAAATTGAAAGACCAGCAACAAAACCTAAAATTGAAAATTTTAAATCATTTAAATGGCAAAAGCAAAGAAACCTAAGCCAATCAAACAATCAGTTCAACATAGTTATCTTGAGGTTTATTGATAGTTCAATCTGATTCAGTTGTTGACGGTGCTTATTTATCAGTGTTATGAAATTTGTTTTTGAGAAAATATCTTACTGAAGTTAATTCGGGGAGTGGTTGGTAAACTAAAGATTTTTTTTTACACCCATAGTGTTTGGGCCAGCTTGCCCGCACATTGACTAATTCATGGGGCACATGCCACCTCCCATCTTTACAAGTTAGGTAACTTTATCCACCAAGATTTAGGCATATGGAAAGAAATCGCCTAGAGTTTTTGTCTCCACTAGGATATGAACCGGAGACCTCATGATTCTCAACCCACTTTATTGACCATTAGGGCCACACTTTTGGATGTTCGTAAACTAAAGATAATTATATAAATGACTATCAAATCAATTAAAAATAACAACTTCATAGAAGAAATGATTGGCCATTAGTTTGAGAAGTAATCTTCACATGAAACAACCAGATACCGAATTATATGGATAAGGCAACCAAAAAACCAATTACAAACTAATTTAAGCAAAGATTGATTCGATGCCTGAAACGATCTAAATCATATAAGTAACTAAGCTTTTTTAAAGGACAGAAGGGAAATATCTGTGTGTTTATATTGATAGTAGAGAAAGATACCAGATCTGTAGTGAGACATGTGTCCTTTTTATCTTTCTCTCTCTACCTTCACCCATTTCCCCACAGGGGCTCACTTCGCTTAAAGCATGAAGCATGCTTCTTTGAAGTGAAGAGCAATTTTTAAAAACAATAACAACAACAAACCCAGTATATTACCACAAGTGGGATCTGGGTAGAGCATTTTTATAAATAAAAAAATACCAAAATAAACTTTGCTCAGATTAGTAATATAACTTAATAAAAAAGAACTCAACAAAAATATTATATAAGCATATGTTTGACCTCTTCTAAAAGAGATCCCAACCTGGACTCTTTTTTTTAAGATGGTAACAGTGGATTCATCAGCATTAAGGAAATGTTGGCAACCCTATTTAGAGTTCAAGTAAACAGTCTTGTTCATCTTACAAGAACTACTAATAACTCTCTTACAAGAACTACTAATAACTCTTTACAATGATCCAAGAAAATCAAGTAAAGATTCAGCACCCTCTAAATAATTTTCTTTGCACCAAGATAGGACTGCTGATATCTTCAAAGCACCTTGCCTTTCTCTCTGTCCACAGCTGGGATAGATTTCCACCACTTCTTTTGTCTTACATTACCTTGACTTAATTCTTTATATTTTTTTATTATTTTTTAAAAAGAGTCCCAAAGTTCCTTTTTACTACTAAAATCGCTGCTTTTATAAAGAATAGCTCGCCTCGCTTCACACATGACGTGGTTACTTCGTTAAGATCGCCTCGCTTCACACCCTTGAAGCGCCATAGGTTCACTTCATCCCTTTAAGCGATGAAGCGCTCTTCTTTTTTACAACACTGCTTTTGGAGAATGTGTGCTTGGCTCCGCAAGAGAAAGGGGAACCAGGATTCGATCAAGGTTTGCGGTTGGACACTGGACCACAGGACCAATCTAGGGGTGTAACCAGTGCTATCAAAGGCGAAAAGCGCAAAAAAGCTCTAAGGTCCGTTGGGGCTTTAAGTGCAGAGCGCAGATAAAGCGTGGGCTTTAATGAAAAAAGGCGCAACTGGGGAAAAAGTATAAACATGTATATGTAGTCCAAGACTAATAATTATAAGCATGAATAACAATTATATGGACAAAGAAATTTTAAAAAAATTACGATAAAGTGAAATATCAATTGTTTAATGTCGTCTTTTCATAATTGCACTCATCGGCAAGGAATAGTATACCTTAGAGCCTTGATACGTTACTAAAGCGCCCATAAAGCGAGGCGAAGCGCTCAACGTGTTTTGAGCCTCGCTTCAGGGCTTAAGTGCGCCTTTGACAACACTGTGTGTAAGCATATTATTTTTCGAGAACGGTAACATTTTACAAAAGAAAACAGCACAAAGTTTGTGCTGGTAGAAGTGACAAAATACATATCCCAAAAAAAGTAAAGAATCCCCCTACTAATAGAACTTACAAGGATTATATGATATCAAGTATGGAGTCACTATCATTTATAGGTCATTCTTTACACCAATAAGAAAAGTACTAAACAGTTTCATTTTGATTATCTGATATTAGGGGTGTAAGCATATTACTATATGCTACAGTGTTCCAGAAATACGCATCCCCTCAAGAATATCACTTTCTTGTTGGTCTGAAGAGGGAAGGGGCATTGTTCATCGTATCATATTGATGCTGCTTAAGGTCAAAGACAGCACATATTTAAGTTAGCATGGACAACTAAATGTTCAGACCTCAAGGCAATTAGAATAAGCAAATTAAAAGGAAGAATGACAAGTACCCTCCACTTCATTATCTGATCAAGAAGCCCAAGCTCACAGATAGCTTTTGCATCTTCAACTTTGCCCCCTTCATCCAATATTCGCAAGGCCGCACGAATAGCCTGTAAGACATAAAATAGGTCATTTTTATTGGATGTCGCTCCAGGACATCTGGTAAAATAGGGCATACTAAAGATACTTTCAACAAAAATCAGCATAAAAAATAGTTTCTCAAGTACCTCAATGGAACCCTCCACTTTCCCCAAGGTTATAGATTTGTCAAATTTTGACGAGTATGCATGAGTAGTTGGTGATATTTGCTTCACCAGTTTATCCATAGTTATAGAGGATTTAACGTCTTTCATAATAGACAAAATTCTGCATGGAAGGCAAGAAGGAAATCAGAACAGCATCTTATCGGTCACCGAAAACAGAAAGGAATACATGGACCAGACCTCGAGAAAAGCACAAATACAGCATCCTACCATATGCCAGTAGAATAAAGAGAAAGCAAAACAAAAAACAGCAAAAATTATATCATGTTAATTCAGTTCATTCAAGAAACTAGCTTTTTTTGTTATGGGGATCATTTTTTGGGTTTGGGATTCATTAGCAGCCTACATCTGGAGTAATTTTCGAAACCATTTTAAGATGAAACCACACTTCCACTGTGTCAAAATTTATAGCTATTGAGTTAAAACCCTCATCCAAAACAAGGAAAAGGAAAAGCTGTTATATCTGTGGAACTCCAAGCGAAAATTGTTATTGACAGAGCTAGAGTGCTTCACCTGCTCTTTGCTGTAGCATCTAATGTCTGTGAATTGCTTGTTTCCTTTTTGTCAGACTTCATGATCTTGGTTTTCCCCTCTTCACTAGACTCAACGGGTTGTGATTCCCTGCTAATGAGTTCATATAACTTTAGACCTAAAGAGGCTTTACCTTCACTATTGACAGTTTTGTTGAGCTTTGCAGATGATGTCTTGTTCAAACTCTTTCTAGTAGCATCAATTACTTTTTGTCTTTTTGAAGAGTCAGGTAGAGACAATCTCCTCTCTCTCTTTCTGGAAAAATCATCCTTCACTACCTTGGACAATTTTTCATCAGTTATTGGTTTTTTAGCAATCACTCTGCCATTAGTAACTTCTGCAGATTTTCCTTTTAGTTTGTCCAATTCTTCAGATATTTGCTTTCCCCTCCTATGGTCTCCCGGAAATTTGATGTGATTTCTTGAAGGTGTACCAAGCTCTTCATCAATCTCATGTTTTCTGAAGAATTTGTCAGATAAGTCACTTGGAAAAAACTAGAGTAAAGCTCACTTGAAAAATACCAGCTCAGATGATGTAAATGCAGAAGTGACATGTAAAAAACTCACAAGCAATAAATCAAAATTCGATCTGGTATAAGACCATCCCATGCCCTTGGCATCTCCTCATCCTCGTCCTCATCCTCGTCCTCGTCATTTTCTTCTTCATCCTTGCTTTTGTCGAAAACAATTTCCCTGGCCATTTACATAAGACTAGTTACACTTGTACACAAAGTACTGTCCAGTGTCCACGAGAATATCAAGGAGCAATAAAGTAAGTACTTAGGCAAGCATTTCCGATGGTATGATGTTGGACACCGTCTACACATGGCAAACTGTAACTCGGTTTTATCTTTATCTTCTCTCTGTTTACAGACGCAGCACTGATGCAGAGGACAAGCGAAAGGTTCACCAGCAGCGATCTTCTTTCTAAGTCCATCAACCTTCAACTGAGCATCAGGATGAAGCAGTCTAGCAACACAATCTGGGTGGTAAAAATAGCCACAAGTTGCATTAACGCAACGGAAGACCTGAAAACCATACCCAAAATTTTGACTTAACCATATTCATGAAAAACCTGCAATTTAAAGTACAAACTCGAAAATATAATCAAGAGCACAGATATGCACTTATAATTGTTTTCTTAACGAAATAGAATCATACATGCAATTAAATGGCAATAGGCGCTTATGCTAGCCTTTTGTTGCGAAATTTCTTTTCATTTACTGCCACAGGGAGCAGGAGTTAACAATTCCTACCAGAAAGGAAAGGAAAAATGAGCACCAAGTATGATTAAAGGTGGTATTAGGTAGAAGAAAAAAGAAAATAAAACACTAAAAGAAAAAAAAGGAAGAAGCGAAGCTACCGTTAAAAAGGAGGAAGTAGGTAGAATAAGAAGCAGCAGCAGCACCCCAACAAACCAAAACAAAAAAGAGTTTGGAGAAAGAGCAGTGTAATAGAGCTGATGAGTGTGCATGAGGAGCAAGAATGAATATAATGAAAGGACTCCAGTTTTTACACAGAAAGAAGTAGCTCCAATATTAAGTGTCCCTAGTCCAGCTATCACACACTGGGCAATTCTGAAGAAAACTTCTGGGACAACACAGTTAGTGCATGTATTAAAAGAGTGAGAACGGCCGTATCCATGGAGAATATTTTCAGTGGCATTGCAGGCATATCCAGAAATCAATGGGGACTATCACAGTTGGATTAATCAGTTGTAAGTCTTAATTCAATATACTATACGCTACAATCATGTACTACTATACGCACTATTTTCCTATATTGATTTAACAGTCAACATTCAACAGTAGCAGATGGCTGAACATCTTCAAACAATTGTACTGTTCCAGCAGGTCTCACAGGTTTGTTCGTACCTCTGCATGAGATGATAGATCAGAAGAACCTAACTTCCCACAAGCATAGCACTGGTGCTGTTGATATTCACAATTTTTACAATAGAAATCTTGATATTTCATTGCCTTGAAGGAGAAAAACTTGTATTAGTAGGAAGCAATATGCTAAGCAGAGATGAAAATAAAGTTCATTAGAAGGACGAAATTCAGGCAGACTTTGACATACCCTAACTTGAGCCTTGGTAAATCCAAGAGACTCACACTGAGACTGAGCACCATCTTCCACTGTAGCATGAAATGACCTCAAGCACTTTCCATCGCAACTGGTTGAGATCACAAGGGGCATATTATTTGGAGAAACAGAAAAAAGCCCCTAGTAATTATGCTTTAAGATGATAATAAGCAATTCAGAACCAAAATTAACCACCTCGGAAAAGAGAGAACTAGGATGTAAATACATACTACTATCAGGTAGATATAGACTTTGAAATTACAAAAGTTCTCAGGAGAAGTAGGTGCAAACAAAAATGTCAATTTGATATCACCAAAACAAACTAAGAAAAACTCAACAAAGACCTAGGAGCAGAACATGTTGTTAACTTCAAAGTTCAAACACAGCTGAATGCACTATGTATTCAGTAGGACACTGGACTGCAGAGCTTATCTTTCTGTTCTTTATAGTTATGATAAGCTGAACAAACAACCTGAATCAATGATCTACACCTATGTGCAAATCCGTATTGTTGGGAATAAATGAAACATTAAAAATGGAACATTTAAAAAAGAAAATCAGATAAGATAGATGGAAAATTGTCCCAGCAGCCATTTGGTGGACAATTTGGAAGGAGAGGAATGCAAGGTGTTTTGAAGATATAAGTAGCTCTGTACAGAAGATCAAAATGAATTGCATTCTTCTTTTTAGTTTTTGGTGTAAAGCAGAATATATAGATGACCAGGATTCAATCATAGAAGTCTTAGGCTCCTTATAAGAAGAACAAAGAAGTTCAATTTTTGTTTTTGTCCTAGCTCTTCTTGATGTAATATTGGATCCAGTACAAAATTTGTGCTGATGATTTATTAATATATTGGATCTATTACCATCTCAAAAAAAACTTAGTTCAACTAAACGAGCGCATATTCAAGGAAAAAACACAACATAAGCTGGACATCAGAGTTGTCTTTCTGGTAAGAAGACTAAGCACACACCAAAGAAGTTCACCACCATCGTCACATATTGCGCAGAGAGATTCGAAGTGATTGTAATCATCATCATCTTCTTCTTCTTCTTCATTGTCATCTATGATCTCATCGACTATAAACTCGGATATTGACCCAACCTGACAAAATAAACAAAGCACAAGCTCAAAAAGAAAACCAGATGTTCTGTTTCTCAACTCATGCTTTCCTATCTTAGAAAAGCAAGGGAAAGAATATGTAAAACCTCATCAAATAGTTTCTTCTTCTTAGGCTTCTCCTCCAAAAAAGTAAGTAAAACCTGCATAAAATAAGATCAGTTTCACCTTTTGCTATAAACTATAAATATGCAAAATACTTGAGAAGAGGAAAGGAAAGAAAAACAGATTCCAGAAGGAAAAAGGAGAAACTCGGGCCAAAAAGCAACAACCTGATCTGGAGTACTTTATTCCATCTCAAGTCAGACATCGGTTAATTCAGTTCAAGAAAAAAAAATTATGTATATTTATAAGATATACGAGAGGTACTTTTTTGGTTTGCGACTTACCAGCCTTGAACTCTAGACTTAAGAGTTGAAGAGAAAACTCCCTCAAACACTATAACAGAGAGAGTACTTTCAAGTAAGGATATGCAAATTAAGAAAGTTAAATGGGCCGTCGTCACAAAAAAAAAATTATATATATATATAACACTCTTCTTCTCTCAATTTATATAAACCTCTCTCCATTTTGAATATCCCACGGTGTATGATGGGGCAAAGACTCGGGTTAGGATAGTAGGAGGCGACTCTGAGGCTTTTCTGGTTGTTATGGAGTTACACAAAGGTTCTACGCTCAGTCCCTTCTTATTCGCCCTGGTGATGGACGCGTTAACACACCACATTCAGGATGTGCCATGGTGCATGCTATTCGCCGATGACATAGTTCTGATTGATGAGTCACGAGCCGGTGTTAACGAGAGGCTGGAGGTTTGGAGACAGGCTCTTGAATCTAAGGTTTTAGCTTAGCAGGACGAAGACGGAATACCTGGAGTGTAAGTTCAGCGCTGAGCAGGGGGAAGTGGGCGTGGATGTGAGGCTAGAATCACAGGTCATCCCGAGTAGAGACGGCTTCAAGTACCTTGGATCGGTGATCCAGGGGAAAGGAGATCGACGAGGATGTCACACACCGCACTGGGGTAGGATGGATGAAGTGGAGGTTAGCATCTGAAGTATTGTGTGACAAGAGAATGCCATTGATACTCAAAGGTAAGTTCTATAAAGCGGTGGTTAGACCGGCCATGATGTATGGGGCTGAATATTGTCCGGTTAAGAAATCACATATCCAGAAGATGAAGGTAGCAGAAATGAAGATGTTGAGGTGGATGTGCGGACATACTAGGATGGATAAGATTAGGAATGATGATATTCGGGAGAAGGTGTGCGTGGCTCCTAATGATTACAAAATGCGGGAAGCGAGGCTCAGATGGTTCGAACATGTTCAGAGAGAAGCCCAGATGCTCCGGCAAGGAGGTGAGAACGGCTGGCTGTGGAGGGCACAAAAAAAGGTAGAAGGCGGCCTAAGAAGTACTGGGGGAGGTGATTAGGCGGTATATGGCGAGGCTTCAAATTTTCGAGGAAATGGCACTTGATAGGAATATGTGGAGGTCGAGTATTAGGGTTGTAGTAGGTTAGGAGGTAATTGAGTCTTGCCTTATGTCATAACTTTATGAGACTAGTTTGGTAAAGATACTATTTTGCTTTTGCTTTGTATCTTTCTTCTTGATTTCATGTTGTTCATATTTTTCATATTACTTATGTGGTATTACAGATATTGTCTCCTTTTGTCTTTTAGTCTTCTTGAGCCGAGAGTCTTTCGAAAACAGCATCTCTACTCCTCTGGGGTAGGGGTAAGGTCTGCATACACACTACCCTCCCCAGGCCCCACTAGTGAGATTTCACTGGGTCGTCGTTGTTGTAACCTATTTTTTATAAGGGTTGTTTTTGTAACCTATATAATGTCTTCTCGGTAAACCTAACCATTCAACCATACCTTAATTATTTTCTCTTATTGTCACTAATGTAGTAATAGATATGTTAAATTAACTCCTAAATTTTGAAGTCCACTCACTCAAACAGGGTCATGTAAAAATGGAATTGAAGGGTTCTGCTTTTGATACGTGTGAAGTACTATTAAAGCCATATATGAAAATTCACAAACAAATATGCAATGTCCGATGTAAAATACTTTTTACTTGACTCTCGAGCAGTGCGTATGCCATTTTTTCTTCTTTCATTCTTTTTTTGTTTTCATTTTTCTGGAGGGGAGGAAGGGGTTAGCATCACAAATCTCTATGCTACTGTCAACAACAACAACCCAGTATAGTCCCACAAAGTGGGGTCTGGGGATAGTAATATGTAGACGGGCCTTACCCCTACCAGAAAGGGCAGAGAGTCTGTTTCCAATCTACCCTCGGCTCAGTGAAGGAAAGGAACAATAAAAACAAAAACAAAAACAAAAGAGCATTAGTAACTTCAACAGAAATCGCGTAAATAATTATCTAAACATAAGAACCATAAATAAAATAGCATGCAATAATATCATAGTAACTACCATAAATAACTACAATAAGGGAGACATTATCCAATACACAAATCATCTATGGATAGCCCTGCCAAGCCTCACCTAACCCCGGGCGAGGAGTACGAAAAACTCTAGGGGCCCCTATCCTACAACCCTGATACTAGACCTCCAGACTTTCCTATCAAGGGTCATGTCCTTAGAAACTCGCATTCTAGCCATGTCATGCCTAATCATCTCTCCCCAATACCTCTTAGGCCTCCCTCTGCTTCGTCGTACGCCGACCACCGCCAACCGCTCGCAACTCCTCACCGGGGCATCAGGACTTCTCCTCCGCACATGCCCGAACCACCTCAGCCTTGCTTCTCGCATCTTCTCATCCACCGGTGTCACCCCCACCTTCACTCGAATAACTTCATTCTTAATCTTATCTAACCTGGTGAGCCCGTACATCTACCTGAGCATCCTCATCTCCGCAACCTTCATTCTTTGAACATGAGAGTTCTTCACTGGCCAACACTCTGCTCCATACAACATGGCAGGTCTAACCACAACTCTATAAAATTTTCCCTTGAGTTTCTGTGGAACTTTCTCGTCACACAGGACTCCTGATGCAAGCCTCCACTTTGACCACCCCGCTCCTATACGATGAGTGACGTCCCCGTCAATCTCTCCGTCCCCCTGAATCACCGACCCAAGATATCTGACACTATCCCTCTTGGTGATGACATGAGATCCAATCATCACGTCTCTGCCTACTTCGCTTGGCTCGGCGCTAAACTTGCACTCCAGGTATTCTGTCTTAGATCTACTTATTTTGAAACCCTTAGACTCGAGAGTCTGTCTCCATACCTCTAACCTCTCATTAACACCGACCCTCGTCTCGTCTATCAAGACTATGTCATCAGCAAATAGCATACACCAAGGCACATTCCCTTGAATATGACGGGTTAGAGCATCCATCACCAAGGCAAACAAGAGAGGGCTAAGCGCCGATCCTTGATGAAGCCCCATAACCACTGGAAAATGGTCTGAATCGCCACCCACCGTCCTAACCCTAGTCTTAGCTCCATCGTACATGTCCTTGATTACTCTTATGTAGGCTTCTGGCACGCTCTCCGCCTCCAAGTACCTCCATAGCACCTCCCTTGGGACCTCGTCATACGCCTTCTCCAAGTCGATAAGCACCATGTGCAGGTCCTTCTTCTTATCCCTGAACTGCTCCACCAGCCTCCTAACAAGGTGGATAGCTTATGTAGTGGAGCGACCCGGCATGAAACCGAACTGTTTCACAGTTATAGATGTCATCTCCCTCACCCTCGCCTCGATCACCCTCTCCCAGACCTTCATGGTGTGACTTATTAATTTGATACCCCTATAGTTGTTGCAGCACTGGATGTCACCCTTGTTTTTGTACAAGGGCACCATTGTACTCCACCTCCACTCATCCGGCATCCTTTTGGTCGTGAAGATCGCATTGAACAACCTGCCGAGCCACTCCACTTCTGGCCTACCCATGCATTTCCAGAACTCCATCGGGATCTCGTCAGGCCCGGTCGCTCGACCCCTACTCATCCTACGCAAAGCCCTCATGACCTCTTCCGCCCTAATGCGCCTGCAGTACCCAAGGTTTCTATGTTGCTCTGAATGCCCCAACTCCCCAAGCTCTATGTTACGATCCCCCTCCTCGTAAAGTAAGTCTCGAAAGTACGCCTGCCACCTCTGCTTGACTTGAGACTCCCCCATCAGAACTCTACCATCCTCGCCCTTGATGCACCTAACTTGGTCAAGATCACGCACCTTCCTTTCCCTTGCTTTAGCTAACCGGAATAACTTCATGTCCCCGCCTTTCTCCCCTAATTCCTCGTACATGCGGCCAAACGCCGCATGTTTAGCTTCCGTAACCATCATCTTAGCTTCTTTCCGCGCCGCCTTGTAGATCTCCCTGTTCGCTCTCCGTTCTTCCTCGATTGTGCTCCCTGCCATCTTGGCAAACGCCGCCTTCTTCACCTCCACTTTTCCTTGGACTACACCGTTCCACCACCAGTCACCCTGATGTCTGCCTGAATAGCCCTTGGCTACCCCGAGCACATCCCGTGCTACCTCCCTAACCAAGTTCGCCGTCTCTAACCACATAGCATCCACTTCCCCAGAACTTCTATAAGCTCCGCCCTCAGCTAACCTCCTCTCCAACTCATGTGCTTTCTCCTTAGTCAAAACACCTCATCTAATCCACGGTTGTCCGCGAGTACCCCCTCCTCTTCCTCTTCACCCAGAGATCGACATCCATCACTAGGAGTCTATGGAGAGTCGAAAGGGACTCTCCCGGAATAACCTTGCAGTCCTTGCACATACCCCTATCACTCCTTCTGAGGAGGAGATAATCAATCTGAGTCCTCGACACCGAACTCTTGAAAGTGACCAAATGCTCCTCCCTCTTCTGAAATGTCGAGTTCGCAATCAAAAGCTTGGAAGCCCTAGCGAAATCAAGCAGTGACGTACCTCCTCTGTTCCTAACCCCAAAGCCGAAGCCACCGTGCACCTCACCATAACCACCAGCATCAGCCCCAATATGACCATTAAAGTCCCCTCCAATAACTAACTTCTCGGATTGGGGAATACTACTCACCAGATCATCCAAGTCCTCCCAAAAGCGCCGCTTAACCTCCTCGTCTAAGCCCGTTTGGGGCGCGTAAGCGCTGATGACGTTGAGGACGCAACCCCCAATAACCAACTTAATAGACATTAACCTATCATTCACTCGCCTAACCTCGACCACGGACTCCCTTAGATTCCTATCAACCAAAATGCCCACTCCATTCTTACCTCTTACGACCCCAGAATACCACAGCTTACACCCGTCTGCATTCCTCGCCTTCGACCCTTTCCACCTAGTCTCCTGGACACAGGCTTTGTTAACCCTCCTCTTCTGAAGAACCTTTGCCAACTCAATGGACTCTATGCTACTGTCACAATATTATTATATATTGTGTTGGATACCACCAAGGCAATAGATATCATCATTCAATTGAGTAAACATCTTTTTGGAAATTTCAAGGTTCACTTGTTGACATAAAAGGTTTAAATATATCTTTCAAATCGTGGAGAATTCCAGAGACCGATAGTACGTTTTTTCGTGCTTCTAAAATCAACTTTTTTTTATAATGTAAAGGTTAAAAAAATCAACTTATTTTGAAAAGTGCTTTTCAAATAAATTAGCCAAACACTAATTGCTTTTCAATGAAAGAAATTAGTGTTTGTCTAATCAATTTGAAAAGCATTTGAGCAGCAATTATGTTTGGTAAGCTTTTAAACAGTGCTTCTAAGTGTATTTTTGCAGAAAAATACTTTTGGGGAGAAGCAATATTTTTCTACTTCTCAAAAATTATTTCTGTTGCTACTCAAAAGCACTTTTTCATTCTAAAAGCTTGGTCAAACACCTTAACTTAGGGGGAAAAAGCAATTTTAGCCAAAAAGAACGATGTCCAAACAAGCCGTAAGACTCTAATTTAACAAAAATTCTTGTACCTCATCTCTAACATAGAAAGTACTTGAGACCTCCCCCTTTAGTTAAGGGAGCCCCCCATAAAGAGCTTTCCTTGGCTGATTTCCTTAAATGGCAAATTTTTTTCGCCTAACAATTCAAAAATTAGATAAACTATTGTTATGTGATATCTTTCAACTACTCCACTTTTCACATTTTAAATACTTCCTTTTCATTTTAAGTAAGGATTCTAAGTACCACCCAGCAACCTCACCCCACAATTTTTTTGAAGTATAGGTAAAGTGGAACATTTAATAGTGATATCAGCCAATAACTTGCTAACTTATATTCAGTTTTAACCCCCTAATGCAATGTATCTCCTAGTGTAGGGTGTTTTCCTTAAAAAAGAGGGAAGACTAACAGATAACAAAGGTGAATTTAAAACTATTTGAAGTAGGGATCTTCCAATCAAAGCAAGGAATCATACAAACCTTGGATCGAGCGAATTGTCCGTCACGCTTAACAATTTCATTGATAAATTTCATGTGATCCACTAGATCATTCTCCGAAGGCCTGGGCTCATACACACTACAAAAACATGGGTAAGATTCTAGATTTCCCTCGACAAAAAGAAAATATATGCTAATACACAATACATAATATGTGAACCTGAAAACTTTAGATAAGTGATCCCACAAAGCTCTGCCAGAAGATTCTGGATTTTTTTTCAGGAAGTGCAAGGAATGCACAGTGATCAAGATTGACCTAATGGTATCCTGGAAAGCCTTCCTCGGTTTTTCAAGTCTGATCCAACCGTTCTCTTTAGATAAAACTGAAACAGCTGGCTCTATACGTGAAAAATCAAACTTCCATGATGTGACCTGCTTATAAATCTTCTGAAGGCCATTATCCGCAGTCCCACGCAAGAAAACATGTCTTTTTTTCCCATCCAGACTGTCAGTTTCATTCCACTGAAATTTTAGCTCCGCGAATGAAACAGGCTCATCCTTATCATCTACAAATTCATAGTTAGAGACAGTACTCGGGACTGCTTCAACTTCATCATCAGAAGATGCCATACCCACTTTCCCCAAATGCTCTGGAGGAATACCTGACTACCTGCCGATGAAGTTCACCCAGTATACAAAGATTAAAAAGCATGGAGTTAAGACATGGCTGATACTCTTTAACTGGGAAAACATATCCATATAATAGAAAAGCTTTTTTCAGATGAAAATGAAGCCTTGTTGCTGTGAAAATCTCATGATCATTAAGCATTGGATAGTTCTAAAACTGGAATTATGCACCACTTCGAAATCCAATATGTTACTCAAAAGTAGTCAGTGTTAATGAAGGCTGAGTAAGAGTGGCAAGCGAGACTCGTGAAAGGCTGAGATTTTCTTTCATTTTAAGTGGATGGATGGCTCATCTTTACTCCCAAGCATATAAATGCACATGCAAAGAGAGAGATACAGAGTTTTGAACTCAAATTTTCTGGTATTGCTCTCGACCTTCTCTCTCTTCTTTCCCTCTCCCAAATTCCGTTACCAATTCATGTCGATTTCCATTTCTTCTTCAATTACATTGTCGAGTACAGGTTTCTGATGATACGTCGCCGAAAATTGGTGCTTATTATCAGTTCCAGTGTAATAGAAGCATTTCCATTTAAGTTTCTTATTTAATTTCTAGTTGTAATTGAATGGTTCACTGATGTGGCAATAAAACTAGCCTGACTCGGCATTAATTGTTTGTGTCAAGTGATAGTTATTGGGGTATAACAATAGGTATCAGAGCATCTTTCTGGTCCTTGTGGGTGAACAGCTATGGCAGAGGGTACTTGACTAAAGCTCTTGATAAAAGGATGAGGAGACAAGAAGAATCGTTGGAGGAAACAAATCAAAGGCGGGATGAATTAGCAATTTGTCATAGTACATGAACGATTCTCGAGTAGGCATTCATGCCCTCTTCGAAGTTTGAGTAGATTTCTGATCGACTGGTAGCCTCTGAACGGGGGCTGAGCAAAGAGAAATTGAAGCTGTTGCACGACCTGGGGTTGGATTGCTACTTGTTCCTGTCAATGATGGATGAATGATCAAATTTAACGGATTGCATTCTCACTTAACCAAATCAGGTTTCCCATCATTTGAGGGTAGTGATCCTATGGTATGGGTGAGAAAGTGTTACACTTTCAGATTATAGGGTACCTAAGTTGCAAAACTTAGAACAAGCCATCCATTACTTGAATTAGAGGGCTGAATCATGGTATCAACCTTTTGTTGAATAGAGGTGCGGTAACCTGGGCTGAATTTAGAAATAACACTTGCAGAAGGTTTGTGGAGTCACTAGTGGCAGATGTGGTAAAAGAATTTAACAAAATGGTGCAAACGGGGACAGTTGAAGAATACCTTTTTAATAAGTAAGAACAGTGAATACTTTAAGAAATTCGACAAGCTAAGGGCTCTTGTTTTCCCTTAGGCTTAGGGTAGAAGTAGTAGGTTGTTGGGCGTGTTTCTTTTCGATACCATTAGTATTTCATATTGCTCTTGTATTCCCTTAGGCTTAGTTTTCTTTTAATATATGTTGTTCAGTTGTTCTGTTCCTTACCTCTATCCATTCTAGTCTCTTTCGCTTTAGTTTATCTAGTATCGTATTGTTGGAACTGCTTGTTGCATTTGCCTCTTTCCCATATTTTTTTGTGCCGAGGGTCTATCGGAAACGGCCTCTCTTCCTTCACAAAGGTAGCTCTAAGGTTTGCATACACTCTACCCTCTCCAGACCCTACTTGTTGAATTTTCACTGAATTTTTTTTTTTTTTTTGTAGAAGAGCTCAGGGCTCATTTGCTTATCTGGAAGCCAACTATGAATGATGTGTACTTCCTATCTAATTTTGTGGGATGATTGAAAGAAGAAGTTAAACTATCTGTCACGATCTTCAGGCTTGTGAGTAGAGACCCTGCAACAAGCCATTGAACAAGCTAGGTTGCAAGAGAAGGCCATAGAGGCTATGTTAAAGAGGAGCAAGTTGAGGTATTTGTCTGATGGTAGCACCACACTGGAACGATTGCTAATACGGGAGTTCAAGCTACTAAAAATGCCACTAACATGTTCAACGCTAAGAACAACACTACATCACATGGGGGTTTTGCATACCCAAAGGCCCATAGTTTGTGCTACAGATGAGGGGATAGGTACTCCATGGGCCATGAATGCAAGCCTATACAGTTAAACAGTATGTGAAGCTGAAAAAAACTTAGAGGAAAATTCCTTACATGCAAGGAGGTCTAATTGGTCTGTTGGAGGGCATAAGGTGGAGTACTTCGGGTCACATAATTACAGCAAAAGGAGTTGCCACCAATCCAGCAAGGTGCATGCTATAATTGAGTGGCCTAGCCCTAAGAACATAAAAGCATGGAAAAGGAAAATAAAAGCACTGAGGGGATTCTTTGGCCTAGATTGCTGGATATGGAAAGACAAGCAAACCACGAACTAACAGATTAAGAAAAAATGCATTTCGAAAAGATGAAGCTAAAAAAGCTTTTGAAACTCTGAAAGAGGCCATGGTGGCAGCCCCTGTATTGGCGCTTCCTGATTTTAATTAGGAATTTGCCATTGAGGCATGCTTGTTAAGGTGGGATAGGAGCAATATCCATGCAGAACAACAGGCCAATAACCTTCATAAGCAAGGCACTAGGCTCCCTTCCATTAGGGTAAATCCATCTATGAGGAGGAGTTCCAAGGCATACTACACATAGTGGAAAAATGGAGAGACCTTTGTAGTATAAATACTTTATGATCAAGAGAGATCACTACACCCTTAAGTAGTTACTAGAGCAGAGAGTGACTAAAGCTATTTGAATGGGGTTAACTAAAATGTTTGGGTTTGATAATGAAATCCAATACAAAAAGGGAAGCTTAAAATGGGGTAGTTCATGCCCTTTCAAAGAGAGAAACCAGAAGAAGCACTTAATGCCGTTACAGCTGCTTTACCTAATTTGATAAAAGAGTTGCAGCAAATTTCTCAAACAAGTGAATAGTGATCAAATTAAGGAGATGATGGCTAAATGAATACTTGATCCAGCAGCTATACCTGTGTTCAAATATTAATCATGTGTACAAAAGAAGTCAGATCTCATCTATGTGAGAAGCTCAGGCAACTTAAGATGCAGCAGACGGAACAATGAAGTATTATCGAGTAAATTGGAATGTTGTAACAAGCAGGGAAGACTGGGAATGAAGGATCTAAGAATCCTTAACAAAACTCTGTTAGGCAAGTGGATTTGGAGGTTTGGGATGGAGGAGAATGCACTGTGGAAAGGGCAGTAGCAGAGAAGTATGGAACTATGGTAGGAGGGTGGAGTTCAATGACATCACAGTCCAATTGGATGCAGCTTATGGAGGAGTATTACTCCCTCCGGTTCACAATAAGTGACCAGTTTACTTTTTCATTTTGGTTCAAAATAAGTGTCCACTTATGTAATCAAGAAAAAATTTATGTGCGTATTCCTAAAAAAGTTTTCTCACTCCTCACTATAACTATGTGACCAATATTTAATAAGGATAGTTTAGTCATACTAGATATTTTTTATATGATTTAGCATTTTCTTAATGGGTGTGCTAAAAGGAAACTGGTCACTTATTGTGAACCGGAGGGAGTATGAAGGGATGGGAAGAGTTCACGAGACATCTTGTCTTCCGGTTGGGGATGGAAACAGAATCAATTTTCAGTGACAGAAGTGGAGTGGAGATAGCAAGCTTAGGGAGGCTTTCCCTAATTTATAGAGAGTCTCGTGTCATAAAGAACTCACAGTCCATTAGACTCGCATGCCAGGGAAGTATTTTGGGATTTGAGATTTAGGAGGGATCTATTGGAATTGGGTGAATTTTGCAACCTGATTGAGCTTCTGTATGGGCGTACACCACTCACCCTTCACACGATGTATGGAAATGGTCAGAGAATCGGGATGGTTCATTCGCAATTAAGTCTTTTCATCAGAACCTGCTAGAGAGAGAGAGGAAACTACTTTCCCACACCGCTCTATTTGAGTGCCCATAGCGCCCAAGAAGATGTATTTCTTTGGATCTAACATCCAGGGGAGTGATACTGACAGCTGAGAACCTGAGAAAGAGGATAATCACTTATGTCAGTTAGTGCTTCATGTGCAAATGTCAGGTGGCTACACAATTGTCGTCAGTGATCCATAGTCAATTTGGAGTCAATGGGTGATGCCGAGCAAAGTAAAGGAGGTGTTGCATAGTTGGGCATGCAGGAAAGGAAGAAGAAGTCAAAGGGCATGGGATGTTGCTCCACTAACCATAATGTGGGTCATATGTTAAGAGAAATAGGAGGGTATTCGATGGGGTAGACCAGAAATTTGTGAAATTGCAAAGTATCTTGTTCCTAGTTTTTTTTTTGTGTACCTGTAAGGTCCCTATTTTGTATAGAAAAACAGGCTTCTTTTGTGGAGAACCATATTTTGGTGCAGGTTCTCTACTTTTAGGTTTATGTCTTGTATACAGAGTTTATCTACCATCAATAAAATTATTTACCTTCTAAGAAACAGATCCTCGAACAATAACACTCACCAATGGCAATTGTTTTTGAAAAGGAATTCGAGAACATTCAAGACATTCACCAACTGATGACGTTCAGGGTAACTCCGAAATTTGAAAAGGACTAAAAACTATTTTACTAGCTTGGCATGAAAAAGGATGTGGGTGAAACTTATCAATAATTGTGACACTTGTAAGAGAAGCAAGCCTACAATAAAGTCCCAAGGAAGGTCCTATGGACATGTTTGGAGGTTAGCGGTGTTTCAGTAGCACATATTAGTGTGATTAAGAATACGCATGAGAGAGCTAAGACTGGGTGAGGACTGCGAGTGGTGACTCGAGCATTTCCTCGTGGAGATTGGGTTACATCAGGGATCGGCTCTTAGCCCGTTTTTGTTTGCCTCGACATTGGATGTGCTGAGGCAACGCATACAAGGAGAGGTGTCATGGTGTATGATATTTGTAGATGACATAGTACTGAATGATGAGACACGGGGGAGGGGGAGGGGTAACGCAAGGTTGGAGGTTTGGTGACAGACGCTGGAGTCTAAAGGTTTCAAGTTAAGCAAGTCGAAAATAAAATACTTGGTGTCACACCTCTTTTTTCCCAATGGAATAGGAAGTTTTTCCAATTAAAGTAACAATAATCGAAATGGAATTATTTTATTTTATTCAAAATCATTACCTGGGATAATTTGTGGTGTCCCAAGTCACCGATTTATTTTAAATCCCAAATCAAGGAAAGGTGACTCCGGTTTAAGTCTGCGAAACCAGAAGACCGGGTAAGGAATTTTGTTAACCCGAGAGAAGGTGTTAGGCATTTCCGATTTCCGTAATTTTAGCACGGTCGCTTTAATCATACATGAATTAATTAAATTGTTTCATTACGCGTTGTGGACCTATGTGTGTTTATCCTTTTACCACTTTTAGTTGTTTGATTATTCATAATTATAAAATCATCTTGAAACAAGTCAAACGTACGTGTTCTTTTTTTATTTGGCGCGTCAAAAATCATGTTACGTGTACGTGTACACAATTATAACACTTTATTATTATTAAGATTGTTTTGACCAAAGTCACGCGAACATATACCTTAGCTTTAAGTTTAAAAATTGTAACTATGCCACCCGAACGTGTACATAATCATCCAATGCAAGCTTGCATGCTACCATGAAGATCAGAAACGAGATGCCATGATTTCATCTCAATCTACTACACAACAGCAAATTTGAATCAAGGAATAGAAATTTAGCCATACATGTAGATATGGTGATTTCCGACTCCACGATTAACGGATTAACTCCTAAGCCACTTCAACATTTCCAATAGTCTCCATGTCAAAGAAAAACTAGTTTGTTGGTTTTAATCATGAATGATGACTTGTTATTGGTTTTAATCATGGATGATGACATGTTATAAGCAACTAAAAAAAACTCAGGAGGCATGAGAAAGCGACTAAAATTGCACACAATTGCTTGCTAGATCTTACCTAGTCATTTGACGCATGAAAAATAGACTGAGCAGACTTAAACCAACAACGATTTAACTAATGTACTCAAAGGACTCTATCAGCTCACTTCACGCACAATAGACATCAATATTTTCAAAGGTAACTCCAATTCTTCCATCTTAAACGAAATAAATGCAAATAGGAAAAAAACAAACAATTTGCTAGAAAAATGCCACGAACACCCATGCTTCAACTTGATGAATTTTAAAGCATTCTAACATATCAATATTCCAATTTTCATATGATCACCTAATCCATTAAACTAAGTTGACGGTAAATGAGCAGATGCTCAACTTCAAGAAAACGAACAAAACTCCAGGAAATGCAAGCAAAGAATCAGTCACTTGAGCTTAATTATCAAGCATGAGATTAAGACAAGAGGGGTTGTTCTGATGGTAAGCAACCCCCACTTCCAACCGAGAGGTTGTGAGTTCGAGTCTCTCCAAGAGCAAGGTGGGAAGTTCTTGGAGGGAAGAATGCCGGGGTCTATTTGGAAACAGCCTCTCTACCCCAGGGTAGGGGTAAGGTCTGCGTACATAATACCCTCCCAAGACCCCACTAAGTGGGATTATACTGGGTTGTTGTTGTTGTTGAGATCAACCAAACTCTGATCCTTTAACTTAAATCTGAACAGATTCAAGCGACAATTATTCATCGGAACATTTAAGACCTACCAGATCAACCACGACTCTTATCATATTCAAATCAACACTAACATGAGATAGTAAAAGAGAAAATGGATGAACCTGATATGAAGCTTTTTGTTTTTTAATGTATTCTGTTAAATAGTGCGGCTGCAAGCGAATTCAGGAACGAACTTCGAATCAACAACAGAGTAACTGGAACTCGAATAATATTCGAATTTAAACAGAACCACGAACGGCAACCTCGCGCAGTGACGGCGAACAAAAATTGAATTTCAACTAAATTTCATCTTAAAGTCAAAATTAGAATTGAAAAGTAGAGACAGAAAAATTAAAATACTTTTTTTCCCTGATTTTTGGAATACCAAACAAAATCGAGAAGAGAGCTCTCAAAACCCCAGCACTTTCCTATACCAATTTCTATCCAAAATCGTGTGTTTAGGTTGCTGGGTGTTGGAGGGTATAGATGATTTTTGGAGTTGGAGGCGACAGATTTTAGCTCTTTGAAGCTAGGAGTTGTTATTGGAAATTGGGAGGAGTTGAGTCTTTTTGGGGAGGCAACCAATTTCCTTCTCTGTTTGTTCTTCCTTTTCTATGAGTGTGTGTATCCCTTTTTTATTTTTGTTTGTATTTTGTGTGTGCAGGTTTTTTGTCTGAAGACCTGGAGGTTCATTGGTTTCATGAAGGATAGAGGCGTAGATGTGCAGGTCCAAGGTTTGTGAAATTGGGTTTTTATTTTCGGTGGGAAATCAATGATAGCCCTAGGATTAGATGGGATGAATGGCTAGAATTTAGAGGGGAGATGGGTCAGATGGGTTATGGGTCTTGGGTTTAGGGCCATCTGAATTTGGGCCTCTTGTGGGCTAAGTCAAGCTTAAAATAGTGATCTTATTATATAAAAACAAGACAAAATTAGTCCAAAATTTTTCTTCTTATCATTTTTTTGGAAAAATATAATATCAATACTATTTATGTATTTTTAAAATTTTATGAAAGGTTAATAAACTAAAAGTAACTAGATAAAATATCAATTAGCTAAATAACAAAAAATATTTTTTGTAATTTTTAATTTTGTGTTAAAATAAAGTAAAAGAGTCAAAACTAGTTAAAATAGCAATATTATACTTAAACTAAATATTTAAACACTAAAATGTGTAAAATTTCGGGAAGGATCAAAAATTACATGTGTACCCTTAGAGTGCAAGTTCAGTGACGGGATGCCTGAAGCAGAAGTGGAAGTGAAAACTGATACACAAGTCACCCCTAAAAGGGATAATTTCAAATATTTTGGGACTGTATTCAAGGTAATGGGAGATTGACAAAGATGTCACTCATCGAATTGGAGTCAAGTGGATGAAATGGAGGCTCTCTTCTAGGCTTCTGTGTGAGAAGAAGCCACCAAGACTTAAGAGCAAGTTCTACAGAGTGGTGGTTAGACCAACTATGTTGTATGGGTAGAGATTTGGCAAGTCAACAAGTCTCATGTCCAAAAGATGAAGGCAGCTGAAATGAGGATGTGGAGATAGATGTGTGGCGTACTAGGAAAGGCAGGATAAGGAACGGAATTATTAGGGACAAGGTGGGTGTGGCCTTAATGGAGGACAAACTGCGCGAATCGAGGCTGAGATAGTTCGGACATATACAGAGGAGATCCATAAATACCCCGGTCAGGAAGTGTGAGAAGCTGACCATGGCAGGTCTAGGGAAAGGCGAGGTAGGCCAAAGAAGTATTGGGGTGAGGTGTTTAGACAGTATACGTCATTGCTCCAGCTTACTAAGGACATGACCCTCGATAGGAAAGGGTGGAGGTCGAGAATTCGGGTGGAAAGTTGACAGGTAGTAGTTAGTCTCTTAGTCTTATCAATAGTACCAGTACTATTTTTGTATTTTTCTTATTCCTGGTTCTTTATTATTATATGTTGTGTCATTTGCTCCTATTATATTGTTGCTACTATTGTTTGTTACTTTATTTTCACTAATCCTTGAGCAAGGATTTGTCGGAAACAGCCTTTCTACCATCACAATGCAGAGGTAAGGTATGCTCAAAAAAAGATTTAAAAGTTAGTTAAACTTAGTTGGTGTTCGGAGTAATAAGCTTAGATATGTGGACAACTGACATCTTTCCTTCATTAAAGTGGATCGCTGACTCGTGTTTATTCCCAAGCCAAGCATACAAATGACACCTGCGAAGAGAATTCACAGTTGTGAACCCAAGTTTTCTGGCATTGTTCTTGATCTTCTCTCTTTTTTCCGTCTCAAAATTCTGTTACTGATATGTGGATTACCCACCCCACCCAACCCCCAAAACCCCAATTCACGTTCTTCTTCAATTACATTATCTAACTTCCAAAAATGGATTTCCAATGATACAACAACAACAACAACAACAACTACCCAGTGTATTCTCACCAGGTGGGGTCTGGGGAGGGTAATATGTAGACGAGCCTTACCCCTATCCAATGATAGTTGGCCACAAATGGTGTTTAATATCAGTTGCAGTGTAATAGTTAGAAGCATTTCTATTTAAGTTCATTTGATTTCGAGTTGTAATTGACCGGTGTTTACTGGATTGGCAATACAATAAGCTTAATTTGTAAGATAATTGTGTGTGTCATGTAAGAATCAATCTTTGGGGCATAACACAATCTGACTTCTAAAACGGATTAAAATAATCTATGGATGCCTCAATGGCAGTTAAAACTTTTATTTTCTAGAATCATGTATTTCTAAAGTCGGAGTAACAAATAGAAGTTAATACACACTTAAATGGACATATGATCATGGTTCCAACTCTATCCCTTCACTTCTGAATAAAGACAAAAACAAGGAAAATAAATACTCCCTCCTACCAATTTATGTGGCACTTTCTCTTTTAGCATGTCCCAAAAAGAATGTCAACTTCATATACTTAGACTTAATGAGATAAACTACAATCATACAAATATAGAAAGGTGACTAATCTTCACACAAATTAGATCACAAGTTTCAAAAGTCTTAATTTCTTTCTCAAAACTCCGTGTCTACCCAAACAGTGACACATAAATTGGGGCGGGGGAGTAATTCATACCACCACCAAAAAAGTTGTCGAACTACGTGTATCTCCCAAACACATTCAATTTCTAATTAGACAAACAAAGAAGAAATGAGAAAACGAGAAAAACACAAGGCATTCATAAACCGATTCTGGTTCTAATAATTAAAAACTTAGGGCTGGGTATAAATTCGAAGAAACTATAGAGGGTTGCGTGTAATTACCGTACCTGTGGAAAGAACGAAAGAGAAACGAACGGCGAAGTCGCCGGGGAGGTGCGGTGGCGCAATGGCGAAACCCTAATTCGAAGTAAAGTTGGCGGTAGAATCTAATCTAGAGCTCAGAAATAGTTGAAATGCTTGCTAGCTTATAGGTACTGGGATTCGGCCTTAATACAATTTTTTTTTCTTTTCCGTAAAAGGAAAATGAAAAAGGTATAGCGGTCAATTAAATTTCATTTCCTTTTTTTCTTCTTAGAAGTCGATTAAATTTAAATTCGCACGGAGCAGGTGACTTTTTATTGAAGAGGGTGTTTGGGTTGCTATTTATGCATTTGGTAAAATTAAAATTATTTTTTTAGAATTACTTTTGGAATATTTGGTAAATAATTTATGTTTGGACAATCAAAATTTGCTTATTTTAAATAGTATTTTTTTTTCAAAAGTAAGTTTTTTTTAAAAGTACTTTTGAAAAAAAATTATTTGTGTTTGACCAATTCATTTAAGAAATATCTTTTGGAACATTTGGTAAATAATTTATGTTTGGTGACTTATCTCAAAAAGTGCTTTTGAGTGTCAAATTATCAAAATGGATGGTACCAAGGTGGTATAATTTTTTAAAACATAAAATTGAACTTAAATATTTATCATAAAAGATTTTTATTTTTCACGACCCGGATATCCCACCATCGAGAGTCGTGATGGCGCCTATTGTCAGAGCTAAGCAAGCCAACTTATCAGTTACATCTCCAACAAGATAAATAATAAAACAATAAATTCAAGCGGAAATCTCAATTTAATATCAAATTAAGTAAAATGCGGAATAATTAACAACATCCTCTACCCAAGATCTAGTGTCACAATTCTCACGCACTACTACAAGATACTACAAATACGGGTCTGAAATAAAATACATAAGAAGCATGTTTCGATATAATGAAAACAAACGGAACTGAAATGGACGAGACTCAGAGCCCGCGAAAGCCAGTGAACTACCTCGGAGTCTCTGGACTGGATGCAAGCTCCCAAGCTACTGCTGCAGTCCGTAAGCTGTCTTCTGACCTGTGCACAAAAAGGCACAGAAGTGTAGCATCAACACAACCGACCCCATGTGCTGGTAAGTGCCTGGCCTAACCCCGGCAAGGTAGTGACGAGGCTAGACCGGACCTACCACAATCAACCTGTACAGATATATGTGCAATATCGGAGAGATAACAAAATTTAACCAGATAGTGGAGAGGGGACATGCTGTTGGGTGTAGCAATTCAATTATAAGGCCAACGAACAAAGAAAATGGAGACTGAATAATTAACATCAAATAAAGAGAGCCAGCAAATCAACAACTGTACGACATCAACCTTCGTACTTTTACTCTCAATCCTCACCAAAACTGTCAAATATAGTGCATGGCATCACCCTTCGTACTTTCCTCACCAAAACTGTCAAATATAGTGCATGGCATCACCCTTCGTGCTTTCCTTATATAACTCTCACATCAAGGCACGGAATGACCCTTTGTGCTCAAATAATCAAGAAACATGGTACGGAAAGACCCATCGTGCATAATTATCAAACATGGCACGGAAAGACCCTTCATGCATAATTATTAAAACATGGCACGGAAGATCCTTCGTGTTTAATCTCTCTTCCTCACCCAATTAACGGTAACAACCAATCGGGGAAAGGAATATACCACCAGATTAATCCTCCCAGCAAGGGAGAACATTTCAACAATAAGTCCCGGCAAGGAAAAACAATCAACGACAAGTCCCGGCAAGGGAAAACAATTCAACAACAAGTCCCGACAAGGGAAAATACCACTTTTCTTCTTTAGCTTATTTGCTTCCCAATTATCACTTTATAATTCATTTAACAAATAATTAACTCAAATGTTTCAACTCTTTCTAATTTAGAACAAATTACGACTCACGGTCCTGCTAGACTCGGGCGCATAAGTAACCATCACCATACCTATACACCGACTGCACAAAGCACATAGCAAATATTGTCCAAGTTCTATTCTCTCAAGCCAAAGTTAGAATAAACACTTACCTCGAAAGCTCCAAACTCAACTCACGCCTCTATGATAGCTTTACCCATCGAATTCGCCTCAAAACCGGTCGAATCTAATCACAATTTACTCAAATATATCAACAAATACTAGTTAAATCAATTTGAATGCAGAAGAATGAATTTCCCAAAGTTTTACCCAAAAATTCCCAAAATGCCCCGCGCTCACGTGGTCAAATCCGAGGTTCGAACCAAAACCGGGTTACCCATTCCCCCACGAGTTCATATATGCAATTTGTTTTGAAATAAGACCCCAAATTGAGGTCCAAATCTCCAATTTTAAGAAAACTTAGGTTCTAGCCCAAATCCCAAATTCTCATTTGTGAAAACCTTCGATTGAAGTTGAAATTATATTAAAAGATGTTAAGGAGTAGGAATGTTAAGTTAAAAATCACTTACCAATCGTTTTTGGAGAAGAAAAATTGTTTGGAAAATCGCTCCTTAGGTTTTGGATTTTTGAAAAGTGGAAAAATGGTTAGAATGTTCGAATTTTTATACCTCTCTGATGACCGGACACGGACCGCACAAAAATGTGTTGTGGCCCCGTCGAATTGAATGGGAACTAGGGCTCCTCTGAACCCACCCAGCGCGGACCGCATTGTTTTGGTGCGCGGCCGCGGTGGTCACCCCGGAATCCCTGCTCAGACACAGCCACGTGGACCGCACTGATATGTATCACGGCTGCGCAGCTCCAGCGCGGACCGTACTGAAATGATTGCGGCCGCACCGGTGTCTACAACACCCGAACTGTTTTTCCTCTAAGTGAAACTATCCGGACCACCTCTGAATCACTCCCAATCCATCTGGGCTCCCAACCACATATACACTAACTTAATAGCATCCTACAGACTCATGCGATCAAATCGCTAAAGTAACACCATTTACATAGAATCAAACCTCAAAACACATGAATTTTTAGTTCAAAGTTCATAACTTCCAAATTTTATATTTTTTAGTCCGAAACACGTCAAATGACATCCGTTTTCAACCAAACTTTACAGACAGTGCTTAACGCTCATTTAAGACCTGTATCGCGCGTCTAAACCAAAATACGAGCCCGATACCCTCACTTTCTAACTCATTTTCATTTCAATTTTTCATATCAATTTTAGCTAAATAATTTCTTTCAAAAATTCCGTACTCGGGCCTGGGACCTCAAATTTCGATTTCGAGAATACGTCCAGGTCCCATATTTTTCTACGGACCATCCGGGACCGTCACATCACGGGACCGAGTCCGTTTACCCAAAATATTAACAAAAGTCAACTATAGCAATATTATTATCAAAACTCATAGTTTCTAACACATATTTCATATATTTCCACATAAAAATTTTCCGGCTTCGCGCCTGGACTACGCACACAAATCGAGGCAAGGGAGAATTACGGTGATGACATTTTGGGTCGTCACATTATTTGTATTTTTTTATTTAATTAAATATAAAACATAAAGTAAAAAATATATTAAAGATTTAAATCAATTTTGCATATATAGTTATACTAAAGTATGTTATATTATCTAGTATAATTACTTATTTTTATATGATGATTTAAATCATTTTTTATTTTTTTTGGTAATAAAAGACATTTATCCATAACATAAGATTAGTAGTTATTACAACATGAGATTAGTCTAGGGCACTCAGTGCCTATCTCATCTATATCAAAAATAGAAATAGCAAATACAGGCGGATAATAGTACATTTATAAATTAGCAAAAGAGTCCAAACTGCATCTATGCTTAGCTAAGGCGTCCGCTACCCCATTAACTTCTCTGAATGCATATTTCACTGGTGGCGACCCCACCTTAGATAATAGGGACCTGCAATCATCAATAATATTTTGGTAAAGCACATTTTCATTTTTAAACAAGCTAATGAGGTCCTGGCAATCCGTTTCGATGACTAGGGGAGTTAGACTATTCTGAATGGCTAGTTGAAGACCCTGTAAAAGGGACATGGCCTCCATTTGAAGATTTGTTGAATTGTCGAAGCCATTACTAAATCCTAGAATCCATTTTCATCTACTGTCTCTGAAGACTCCCCATGTACCTCCCTTTCCTGGGATACCGAGGCATGAACCATATATGTTTAGTTTGAAAGACCCCAGGTCTGGAGATTCCCATTTCACGAGGATAGTTCTTTTTGGTGTGCTAATAGGGCTCCATTTGCTAAGGAATAGGAATTCTTGAGCGTTATTGGTTGTTTTTTTTATGTTGGGGTATAGGCTACTAGTGTGGTATATTCTTTCATTTCTAGTGGTCCATGAATACCAAAGGATAAAAGGTAAGAGTATAGGCCACGTTATGAGTTGATTATAATGTTTGTTTGATCTGAGCTATTGTTTTAACCATTGGAAGGTGGAGTGTTCATTGTCTAATGATGGATAGATGTGTTTTATGTGACATTGTCTTCGTATTTCCTTTGAGTAAGTGCAGAATAAGAGCATGTGTTTTATGTCTTCATTTTCAGTCCCACATATGGAGCAAATGTCAGATATCCAGATATTTCGTTTAGCTAGAAAGGTAGCGGTTGGTAGCCTATTGACTGTAAGCAACCACATGAATTATTTTAATCTATTGAGTGTGTTGCATTTCCAAAGCTATATATAGTCAAGTTTATCTTCCTTTTCCCGCGTGTCTTGTATAGTGACAAGATCATATGCTGCCTTGACTGAGAAGGAATTATGTACTGGTGTGTTCCAGGATATCCTATCGTATCCCGGTTGGGATTTTTGTATACAAGTGTTGTGAATTTTGAAGATTTGATCTTCAGGAAGATCGAAGGAGAGGTATAATAGGTTGAAAGACCCATGATAAATGATCGAGCTTACTTTTAGGTCATCTTCCCCTCTTTGGATAGGGCCATGGATGCTTTCTCTTAGAGTGTTTCCATGGTTAATCCACCGGGTTGTTCCAAAGATTTATGGAGTCCCCAATACCAATAATCCAATTAATCCCTTTTTGGCAAATCTTATTTCCTTTATGAATATTTTTACAGATATGTGAAGCTCCTGATTTTGGAGTTGGGCAGTCATTTAGCTTAGGAGTCTTATCGTATTTGCTTTGTAAGACTCTAACCCAAAGGGCTTTTTTGTTGTTAGTTTATCTATATGCAAGGCTGGAACTGAAGACTTTGTTTTTTTTTACTAGCTTTCCTCCACAATTTTTAGAACTGGTTACCTTATTCCAATTTAATAGGTGGCACTTTCTTTTTTCCTCTGTACCGCCCCATAAGAAATTTCGTTGGATGGAGTCAATCTTATTCAGGGTAGCTTTTGGTAGGTTAAAAATTTGCACATTGTGATTGAGAATGGCTGCGAGGGTTGATTTAATGAGAGTGGTTCTTCCTGCTAAGTTTAGAAACGACTTTTCCATCCCTTTAGCTTATTGTTTAAATTATCAATGATAAATTAGAAGTCCTTTTTGGAAAGTCTCTGGTTCATTATGGGGAACCCCAGGTATTTTCCTATAGAGTTTGAAATTTTCATATTTAAACAATTACTGAATAGAGATTATTTGTCCTGGGGTGTGTTTTTTGAGAAAACAATACTAGATTTGCTGAAGTTGGTAGATTGACCAGAGAATTCACAAAATTTATTTATAGTGTCTATTAGGGAATTGCAAATTTTTTGATTGGCTTCTATCATAAGAATGAGGTCATATGCGAAGAATATATGGGACAGTTGGGGACCCTTGTTTGATATAGTTATGGGGTCCCATCTGCAGCAATCTACTTCGTGATCAATGAGTCTAGAAAGCATTTCCATGCGTATTATGAATAAATAGGGGGATAGGGGATCCCTTGTCTAATGCCTCTAGTGGGAGTAAAGAATTATGTGCTTGAACCATTTATGAGTATAGAGGTGGATGTGGAGGAAACACAAGACAGAACATAATGAGCTCAATTATATCATCTGGGAAGTTGAGAGATTTTAGAGAGAATCTAATAAAGGTCCATTCAAGTTTGTTAAAGGCCTTTTCTAGGTCAATTTTGATCATTATTTTACCCTTACTCCCTTTGGTTTTTTGAAGTAGTTTTGAAATTCATGCACTATAATGGCATTGTTAAAAGATATTCTGCCCTTAATAAAGCTTGTTTGGGAGGGATGAATAATATCATTGAGCAAAGGTTTTATTCTATTAATAATAATTTTTGTGACTACCTTATAGGATGTATTACACAGACTAATGGGCCTATATTGCCTTAAGATTTCAGCATTTTGGTTTTTTGGAATTAAACACGCATAGGTATTGTTCATATTCTCAATCATTTTCTTTTTGGTGAAGGATTCCTTACAGAAGTTAACTAATAGGTTATTGATAATACCCCAGAATATTTGATAGAATAATGGATGGATACCATCTGGTCCTGGTGCTTTCAGTGGTTTAAATGAGAATAGAGCATTTTTTAATTCCTCCTCATTCGGCTTTTTAATAAGGGAGGTGTGGTCAATTAGTTTGGCTGAGGTTATGGCAAGCATATAAGTAAGAATTTTTGCGGAGGAAGTATGATTGGTGGCATAAAGATTTTTTAAAAAATTAGCAATGATATGATTGAGCTCTTTTGGGCGATGAAATCAATTCCTAGCCTCGTCTCTCATGCTAAAGATTCTATTCTTCCTTCTTTTTTGCAGGGTTGTATGGTGGAAGAATTTTGTATTTGCATCGCCGTCCTGGATCCAGTGGATCCTTGATTTTAGTTTCTAGAATACTTCCTCTAATTTGAGAATTTTTTGTAGTTCTTCTAGAAGGTCCTCTTCTAAATTAGCCAAGAAAAAACTGGTAGCATATTTGGAGGATTTTTGGATGCCTTCTAATCTAGCATATATTTCATTCTTTTTTTAAAGATATTACCAAAAGTGTCTTTATTCCAGGCAGTGGCTTTAATAGTAAAGTCCTTAATAGCATTAGTTATATTAAGTTGGTTTGTCCAACAGTCTGATACTTGACCCTTAAAGGTGGGATAAGAGAGCCACATAGATTCTATGCGAAAAATAATATTGCTTCGACCGTGTTTTTTAATTAGGTTCAAATGTATAGGGCAGTGGTCATAGTGAGTTCTTATTAGGTGTTTAACACATGATTCGGGGAATATACTAATCCAATCACTATTGGCTACAAACCTATCTAGTCTTTCCATTATAAGAGCCTTTTTATTTTCTTTTCTTTTATTAAGCCATGTATATTTAGGGTCTTTGTAATCTATATCTAAAAGGTTACAGGAGTTAAGGCACTTGATAAATTTAGATATTCTATTATTATTGACTGGGAGTCCGCCAAATTTTTCACTTGCTCTGGTGACTTCGTTAAAGTCTCCAAAAACTAACCAAGAGACTTATAATTGTCCGCTACTATTTTTAAGTTGTTCCATAAGATAATTCTTTCTTCAAGTAAACTACTAGCATAAATAACTGAGCATAACCAAGTTTTTGGAAGAGATTTTACCTTAACCATGGCATGGATCTCTTGATATGTGCCTCCTATTTGGTCCACAATGACTTCATCACTTTTCCACATTAGTATGATTCCTCCCGAGTTTCCTTGTGCCGCGACCTGTGCTAAACCTGAAAAGCCAAAGTCCTCCATAATGACATGATGATAAAAAATTCTTGTTTCCAAAAGAGCCACCACACTTGGTTTATGGTAGTCAAACATGGATCTAAAAGCTTTTCTAAAGTCGGCATTTCCCGCACCCCTGCAATTCCAAGAGATAAAACTCATACTTATATTTCTATTATTTGAACTCATCTCCCGATTGGGAGGGGCGTTCCCCCTGCTCGATGTTCCTTCTTAGTTCATCCAAAAGTTGGAGAACATTGTCGGGACCAACACCATTTCATATTGATAAATCTCGGGCGTCCTCAACTTCTTGATAGTTATTGAGTATTTCCTCAAATCCAATGGGCAACTTAAGATGAATCTTTTTTTTCTTTTCTTGCTTTGAACACTAGAGTTTTTGGAGACCTTAGCATTCCATGCTCTACTATCCTTTCCGTTGGGTCTTCTTCCTCTTCTTCCTCCTCTTGTCTCGTCGGGTTGGGTGGTTGTACGTGTTGCATGGGAGCCTGTGGGGCTGTTGGGGAGTTGACGGCAGCTTGATGGTTCAATATTGGTGCTTGCATGTTTGGGTTCGACGCTTGGAGATTCTGGAATATGGGAGCCGAGTTTAGGGGAGGTTGAGCATTTGCGAATATGGGTTAGTGAGAGTTGAGCAGATTGAGGGCTTGGTGAGGGTTCCATACATGCGGCTGCCAAGTTGGGGATGTCCATGGGGATGGAATGCTTTGGTGATAAGCTAGTGCATGATGAATCCAAGGGTTGTTGATGATATTCCCCATAACAATCCTCATTCCTTTCGATATCATTTGTGCTAAGTAGTTCGGATCTTCTATTTGTATGATTATGTCCTCTACATTGATCCTTAAGCTCATGCTCAATCCATGACCTATGAGGCATTGTTCCAACCAGCTTTGGGGAGAGTGGTTTGGTTGTATTGGTAGGGTTGTGAATAGTGTTGGTGTTTGGGGTGGTTGAGGGAGTGTCCCTGCTTGGTTGAAGAAATGATTGGTTCTTTGTTGTTGTTCCCTTATCCAAACATTCCTTCTTGTCCTCATGTTCCTCCTGTGGTGATTGTTTGGTAGTCTTGGCATTATTGTTGTTAGAGTTGTTTTGATATGAGAGAGTGGTAGTGTTCTCCTTGCCATGAGAGTTGTTTAAAAAGCTTATTTGATTTAATGCTTGATCCACTGGAGAATTAAAATTACTTGGCTCATTAATGGGGGGAGAGGCTGTTGGGAGGGGCGGATTGTGTATTGGTTTTTAGAGAGAATTTGGTTATTGTCCAGTGGCTTAATGCCGTTAGCTAATTTTTTAGGGGCATGATTGACGTGATGTTGAGTTTGGCTTATAGCAGCCCTGGTTTGGGCATCAAAACCCAATCCAGTTGGGTTATGCTTTGGACCAGCGGGCTCTTCCTCGATGGGGTCTTCTGTGACCTGCTCACTCTGAGGTTTGGGCAAAGGTTTAGGGTGTTGCAGAGAAGGTGAGTCTTGTATGGCTATTGTGTAGGTCGTGTTTCCAGTGTTCCCTATATCGTTCCTCTTCTTTTTCTTGTGATGAGAGACAATAGTCCAATTTTCAACTTTGGTAGTAATAGTCTCAATGTCCTGGGGTGGTTTGTTTGGGTCCTTAGGTAGGTTTTCTGATTTGTTTGTCTCCCTCATTTTACTCGGACATGCTAGTGAGTTGTGGCCTAATAGTCCGCAGTTCGTACATAGCACGTTAAACCCCTCGTAAGTAATTTTTTGGTAGTGTTTGCCTAGTATTATATGCGTTTTTAACGATTTTTCGATTGGAACTAGGATACAAAGACGGACATATTTCCCCGTAAGAGATGAGGAGGTACAAGCATCTATGCGTAGAAGTTCTCCTAGTTTGTTCCTTATTTTTTGTAGTATCTCGTAGTCGTAGAATTCTGTAGGTAGTTTCGGTAGTCTAGCCCATATAGCCGAGTAAGTTAGCGTAGCATACGATGCTACGAACCTAGGCTCCCATTTCCTTACGGTAAGAAATTGGCTACCTATGAACCAAGGACCTTCATGAAGAGCTTTTATATAATTTTCTTGTAAAATAAATTTTATAAGGTAGTAGTCACAACCTAAGTTAATGAGGGAGATAGTTTCTGAGGGTTTCCATATCGCTTGTAGCTTACGTTGAAGAAATTGCTAACCAACTCTTTTTCCAAATACTTTCACAATAAGAGCGGTTTCCTAGTTTTTATAGAGTCTTTCTTTATCCTCTGGCGTTATAGGAATGAAGACATCTTCGTCCTCCCCTTCGAGATATGAATAGTCCATCTCGTCCATGGTAGTTATGTCTATGGTTATGTCGTTTTGAACACATATATTTGACGCGTTGCTAGACGAGAGGTTATTGTTTAGAATGCATAAGAAAGTTGGTTTCCCTTCGCTAGACTGCATATCCATTTTTGAGCTAGTTGGGTGTGGACTTGTAATAGGATTTGTGATTTGTGGGGAGTTGGGTCGGGGGATGTTATATTGCTGTTGGAGGCTGCATATGGAGAGGAATCCATGGAGTTGTTGTTGATAGTGGTAGTAGGTTGTTTGTTCATGGTGAAGGCTGTTTTGAGAAGAGGAAAGAGAGGAAGGGTGCTTATTTAACCTAATAGAGAGAGGCTAGAGACTCTCTCTAACCCATTGTTTGAATATGTTGATTTAAATCATTAAAATAACATTATTTATTAGAAATTAGAAGTCTATCCACAAATTACTATATATTGATAATCCATCATGAAATAATAAGTAAAGTTACTTACACGTGATAATACTTCTCAACAATTTCATCTCTACTCTATCACACAACGCTTCAATATTAGTAGAAGACTTGCTTCGCATTTCCAAAGGAATATCATAATGCTACTCTCCTTCATCAATCTCTGCAGTAATATCTTCATTAGCATAATAGTTAAATTCTTTATCGGTAAAAAAAAATTGTCGGACGAAATTATGTATAGCCATGATAGTTGTAACTAGATGATTTTGAGTGTCAAACTTGAAAGATGACATTAAGCGTAAAATAAAAATAATTTTAAACATATAAAAAAATCGTAAAAGAAAAAATTAAGTATGTTTAAATTCTAATTCAAAAAGAGTAATTAATATTAACAGCACATAATGTATAATTTGTTTATTTTTTAAAATTAAAAAAGAAATTAGTTATTATCTAACCTTGCTAACTGTGTCCTAAAATGCCAAGTGGACTATTGTGAGGCTGCGACTTGACTAAACATGAATGCATTTTTTCTTGTTTTAATAATATATAGATAGATAATATATATAGATAGTATGCAATGCAATTATAAATTTATTATCTATTTGTAGATCATTTTCACAAATCAGATTTAATAATGATTTAAAGATTCGGGAACTAATAACATATAATAGAAGAAATTATAAATAATTATTTGTAGAAAGAGAATTGATAATCCAAAGAAGATGCAGATAATTTTGTTTAGTGTGAAAAAAGAAGAAGATAATTTGAAAAGTTACTAGACATTACATAAAAAAAAGTCAATAAATTTTTTAAAAATTTACAATATGATTCATGTATATGGTATCTTTAATTGTAATAGGATGATAAAACTAGAAACAAAAATGAAAAGAAAAAACTTAAATTAGTAAGGGATAATTTGAAAAATATAAATTTATAGTGAGGATAGTCTTGTGTTGAATAAATTAATTTTCTACTTCTTGGAAGAAGCTAGAATTTTCTGCTTCTTCCCTAAAGAAGAAAAAACTGCTTCTACTGCTAGCAAAAAGTACTTTTTTGTATTGGCCAAACAACTCAATTTAAAAAAAAATCACTTTTGGGGGAAATAAAATACTTTTAGCCTCCCATAAGCTTGGCCAAATAGGTTCTAGATCTAAATTGGTGCTAAATAAGTGGCTTACATGTACTGTTAATTTATGAACGGTTTTAAAATATTTTCATTCATAATTAAATTGATTTATATTATAACGGAAAGAAAGTGAACTAGCTTTCTTTGATCGCCTCTCTTGTGAGTCTCGTGACTCTCGTCTTGTCGAGTAGCTTTTCTCTCTATTACTTACTTTATTATAATATAAACATGTAAATATTACGTCATATATATATATATATATATATATATATATATATATATATATAAATACTAGGAGATGATTTATTTGTACGGGCTATCTCTCTTTCCAAGTGGTTGAACCAAGTTAAATGAACATATTTTAAAGGGATTTTTACCTAAATATGCCATATAGCAAACCTTATTACCATTATTGTGCCTTGTTTGGTTATTACCCGCATATTCCATGTTTTCGTTACCAAATATGTACCAAACCATATGTGGCTGATTTTATAGCCTAAAATTGCGCTACATTTTAAGGCTCCCAATTAATATTTGATTCTGTCCCAATTAAAGCATCAATCAAAAACGGTAAAAAATCTTAGCCAGCGTGAATCTCTCCAGATTTTAGTTTGGAAAATCACTCATTCTTCTACAGCAGATACCGAAAATCATATACAATTTTCAGCGTGAGAAATTGTAGTTCTCTCCATATTTCTGTTTCGAAAATCTCTCATTCGTCTACATTAAATACCGAAAATCAGAATTTACAGCGTGATAGTCAATAAAATTGTAGTTCTTCCAGATTTCAGTTTCGAAAATCACTCATTCTTCTACTTCAAATACCGAAAATCAGAATTGACAGCGTGCTAGTTAATCAGTGAGGAGGTTCTACAATGTCAAAAATTCCTATAATGCTGAAATCTAATGGTTATTGGGATAACTATGGCAGATTCCGAGATTTTGAAGTTGATGCCATTTTGGTTGATGATAATGCAAGCTACGGAATTCTCCAGTCTACAATTGCAGAACAATTATCGATTGATACATTGGATAAAATTATAGAAATAAAATACTTGTAGTAAGGCTGTAGTTAATTGTAGTCAGTTTGTAGTTGTTTGTAGTCAACTTGTAGTTAATTGTAGTCAGTTTGTAGTTACTTGTAGTCAGTTTGTAGTTAATTGTAGTTAGTTTGTAGTTAATTGTAGTCAGTTTGTAGTTAATTGTATTCAGTTTGTAGTTAATTGTAGTCAGTTTGTAGTTAATTGTAGTCAGTTTGCAGTTAATTGTAGTTTTTAATAAATATGTCTGAAAATTGGATTTTTCTGTAGCTACTGGCTTGTATGTGTAGCTGAGAACTGCAAATGGCATTTCAAGGCAACGTCTATTCATGATTCTTCATTGTTCAAGATAAGAAGTTTTAGGTGACAACACACATGCTTCCGAATGGACGAAACATTCATAAAGTGCAAATGTACTGCAACAGTAGTTGGTAGCATTGTCGTTCGAAAGTATTGTGATCCTAAGACTGTTTACACGCCAAAGGAGATACAAACTGACATGTTATCCGAACATCGAGTGAACCTAAGCTACATGCAAGCATGGAGATCAAAGGAAAAAGCATTACAGTTTTTGAGAGGGAATCTATTGTGTAACTGTTCTACGTTTTGACTATAATAAAGAAGTTTACTCATATATTTGAGTAATGTAAACAGTTGGCAGATTGTAGTTATAATGTACTGTAAGTGTGTTCTAAATGTGTTACCTTGAATCACCTAATGTGAATTTGTAGTTAAACTGTATTTCAATTTATTTATATGCAAATGTAGTTATATTGAATTTTACTTAGCAGTAGTTCAATTTTTGTAGTTATATGAACTTTGTAGCTAATTGTAGTCAGTTGTAGTTAAGTGTAGTATTTAATAAATATGTTTGACTAATGTATTTTTTTGTGTATCTACTCGCTTGTATGTGTAGCTGAAAACTGCAAATGACATTTATGGGCAAAGACAATTCATTATTCTTCATTGTTCAAGATAAGAAGTTTTAGCCGAAACACAACAGCTGCCGAATGGACGAAACATTCATACAGCGCAAATGTACTGCAACAGTAGTTTGTAGCATTGTCATTCCAATTTGTAGCTATATGCGTTTGTAGTTATATGTAGTTCAATTGTAGTTAATTGTAGTCATTGTAAATAAATAATTTATTCCCACAATTATATAAGAACTGACAGTTATATAAAATGGCAACTGAAGGTATTATATAAAAGTAACTCCAACATTAATGTATAAGATAATAAAAATTGTATATGCTGTTAGATATTAGATAGCTAGAATACTCGAGTAGAAGACAAAGCTGTTACGACAAATATGCTATTAGATAGCTCGAATACTCGTGTATAATGTATATTCATGAAAAATTGTTCATTACAACCAAAATGACCTAATGTTTACATTGTTTTCCAATCCAACTACCAAATATGAACAGTATAGTCTACTTCTTCTTTTCAGAATCAACAACAGCATATGCCAAGATAGAGAGAAAATGATTTTGTAGAGAGTTTCGGACTTTGTTACAACAGTAGGACTGAAAATATGGCGGAAATTCTCGATATGAAACAGTGCAACCTTCGACAATGGCGGATGAAATTAGCGGAGAGAGAGAGAAATCTGTTTTGGTAAACAAACGCGGGGGGAGGGTAATTAAAAAAGGGGAGAAAATCATGGGTTTTGTTTGTAAGAGAGAGAAAAACGTGTAGAATAAAATCTGAAAAGATTTTCAGTTCCACAAATCAAGGCTATAATTAATAAGTTGATATATAAACCTTAAATATTATTTTGGTACATAAATTGAAAGGTGGTATACTTAAATGTAATAAACACAAACCTTAAACATGGGTGATAATAAGGTTTGCCATATTGAATGTATATGTAAAAATCCCTATTTTAAACTATAAGTCTGTTTGGATGGGCTTAGCAACTTTTAAGCACTTTTTAACTTCTCGAAGTTTTTGACAACTGAAAAAATGGCTTAAAAAAAGTTAAAATCAGCTTAAAAAAGCCAAAGCTAACAAGTTGGGTTATCCAACTTTTTTTAAATTGGCTTAAAAGCCATTTTGGTTTGACCAAGGATATTACTTTCTTATCCCTTATAATATTACTTATTCCCAAAATTATCCCCACTAGAAAACCTAAAAACCCTCTCTTTATTTTCTCTGGTTCAATTGAAAATAAATGAAAGGAGAATAAATATATTTTCTCTCTCCTCAATCATTTATTCTTTCTCTATAGAGCCTCAGTCAAAGTGTAGCCTAGTATACACAAGTTCAGCTTTAAAAAATAGGCAGAATAGCCTAGGAAACACTTGCACTTATTCCGGTGTGTCATCCCGATCCCTACACTCCATAAAATTTTATCTAGACACTTCAACTTAATTAAAACAATACTTTTAAATACCTCCAGAATCGTGTGATGCTCACTTGCTTGACGTGGATGACAAATCAACATCCACATTAGATTGTATGCCAAATAATATTAATTAACAAAATTTAATTTCAAAAACAAAATAAAATTTAAAAAATCAAAAATTAAAATTAAAGAAAACTTCTCCACCATTCTTCAAACCCACCCAACTCAACCTTTTTAAAACAATAACTCATTTGCCATGGCTCCTCCACCCCATAATTAATTTCCAATTCTCATAAAACCCATCAACCCCATAATCAGAAAAAGGAGAAACACATCAAAATTGAGGAGTTTAACTACAGGGATCTTGAAGCTGCCACTAATGGTTTCTCTGTCCAAAAGCTTCTTGGTAGGGGCAGCCATGGACTTGTCTATAAAGGAATATTTCGAAATGGCCGTCTTGTACCTGTCAAAAGGTCTTCTAAAAGTGCCCAAAAATTCAGCACAGATAATTGTAATAAGGTAGCAGAAGGGGGAGTAGAGTTGTTGTTGTTGGTGGGGTGGGGGTGGGGGGCAGAACGAGGGGGAAAGGACTGAAGAAGGGGGGGGGGGGGGGGACGAAGGGGGAATGGGCTTAAGAGAGGGGGGCAGAACGTAGAGGATGAGCTCATGCACCTAATGTGCGTTTAAATCACTCATTTTGTCCACCTCATCCATATCAATGCCACATAAGCTCGGTCAACGATCAGAAGTGTTTAAAAGTTTTGTTTTGATTAAGTTGAAGTGTCTAGATGAAACTTTATGGAGTGTAGGAATCGGGATGACAAATCAGAACAAGTACAAGTGTCTCCTAGGCTATTCTGCCAAAAAATATACTTCATATTCCCTGTTCCTTATGTGATCATGCTATTCCCTGCGTAATTTCGTTTAAAAATTGATATGCCTTCTTATTATAGGTTTTTGTAAGGAATGTGCAAAGAAGGAAAATGAGGCATGTTGATTTGTAATAATAAGCTCTTTTTATAATGTTAACAACTTTAAGAATGTTTTTATCTTTTTGACATAAAAATGTTCTTACCTGTACTTATTTACTCGCTGCAATAGCTTTTTTTAAGCTTCATCACTTTTATCCAAACATGTAACTGCTTGTTTATGAAATAAGTTCCAGCACTTATAAAGTACTTTTAAGCACTTAATTTAAAAATTATTTTTAAGCCAATCCAAACTGGCTCTATATTTAATGAATGTATCATGATCTAATTCGATTATCAACTAAATATTACTTGGGTTTCTTATAATTTTGTTTGGTCACAAAAGCAAACACCAAATCAGGAAAAAGAATCTAATAAAGAGAAAGTATGCCAAAATTGTGCCAAAAAATATAGTACATAACATACCAAACAAAGAAAATAGAATTCTTGGCATGCACTTTTTTTTGTAAATCAATTTGCTAAAGCTATTAGATGGATCAATTTGGATATTGTCCAAGACGATTCATCATTTATTTTGTACGAATTTTGCTAGCTAAAATTCTAAAAAATAAATAAATCAAAAGCCACATGACAAAAATTTATCATGAGAAAAAACTTCATTTCCTTTATAACACATTTTCCCACAACAAAAAAAAAAAAAAATTGTGCTTGTGTTCTTCCTTCGCCAGAAAGTATACACATTCGATTACAGTCCTTTTTTATAAGCTTGACAACAATGAATATTAGATCTATTGTCAACTTAAATTGCACACACAGAATGATGCAAATTTCAATGGACGCAAAAGTACACGTGCTAGTCAAAAGTAATAGGTACATTGTAAAATTAATTGAGATACGCGCAAACTGACTGGACATCACGAGTATTAAGAAAATGGATATCCACCACAAAAGAACAACTATGAACTTAAATTTATTTTCTAAGAAACATGCACCATATAGAAACCTCCCTGTACAAACAATTATAAAGACAAATTAATAAACATCTCCCCTAAGTTAGCTTTTACAAGGAGAGAAAATCCTCTTAAGTCAAACTTAAAATTTCTTCCCATGCAAATTTACCTTCCATTTCTCTACTTCATGAAAAAGAGTTGAGAAAACAAGAGCTCCAAATTCCCAACTTAGATTAACTTGTCAAAATATAGTGCACACCTTCAGCATAGATTAGGTGTTAGAATGTCAAATCGCCGACGAGGGTATCATCCCTTACTGCGCCTCCATCGAACATTTTCAATACCGTCACTTCCTCAGCAAACGACTAAGGTTGCCACTGATTGTGGTAGTAGGTCGGCGGCTTAGCTTCTATCCCGACCCCGAGGACTCATTTCTGCGTGCTCCACCAAATATCGGCCTCATGTAAGTGTCATCGAACCTCCTCCAATAGGAATGTATTGTATATACAGGTCTCTCAAACAGCATTGACAAGCTATCTTTCGCACGTAGAAAGTTAGTTGTGGCAGATTCTTCAAATGAAAGCAAAGGGAGCCTATCTTTTGAGATAGTTGGTTCTCTATCTATGCTACTCCTTGTATGGTCATGATGTGGAAGTAGATGGTTAATCAGTGGCTTTGTCAAGAAGCCAAAAACCTGCAATGGAAACAATGAATTCTTTCATATACTAAAAGCAAATAAAGGAAGTAATAGATTTCAATCGCTACAAGTACCACTAGAGTGCCAAATTGACGAGTTGGGTCAACACATTGGGCTAGTTAAAACTGTCAAATTAATAAATGGTTCCTAACCCGACCAACCCAAAGTTTGCTCTGGGGCAATATGAGTTGGCCCAAGACGAGTCAAATAACGGGTCATAATCTAACTCACCCAACATCACCCGACCCCTTCCCCTTTTCATTTTTCTTTTTGGGAAATGTGAAAAACTAATGTATATTTCTTAAATGATTAGCTAAAGTACTTCCAAATTTACATTCGAGATCTCCCAATTCGATTTTGTATACTTGGGTTTGTGTTGCATTTTGACATGCTTCTACCCAATAGTTCAATGATGGTTTGTGTACTGACCCTAACCCATTTAAGCTTGGACGGGTTGGGCGGGATATTGTGAGATGAGTTTACTTTGCCACCTCTAAGGTCAACCACAAAATTCAAAAAAAAATAAAATCCGTTCTAATAGATTTTTCCATATCAGAATCGATGTTCTTTATCTTATCCGATTGGCATAAACTTACAAGTGTACTGAAGAGCACAACGATTACTGTAGTGGTAACCATTACGGCATGCACTGGATCAACTGTAACACCAGAATAAGTGAACTGCATCAAAAGTTTATAGGTTCAAAACTAATCAGACATATTCGAAGATACTCGTTCCACTTCATTATCAAAACTAAGACCCGTATGTATGCTAAAGTACCTGCTTGAATGCCAAGGCAATAGAGACAGCTCCTCTCATAAGACCAGCCCACCAAATTACTATCTGATAACAAATAGCACACAACATAAGGGTGCTATCCACAACATGATTATTTCGACAAATAACAAGAATGTGACCTGATGTTTGAACGTTATTGAGGGTGCTCTTGTAGCATTTCGGTTCATGAAATTGGAAAGAGCAGAGAGAGGGAACACAAAAGCAGCACGCCCGACAGCTATCAACATGAGCACGGTGCCATATATTCCCATTGAAGTCCAAACACTGAGGACACGAATAAGTAGTAGTGAAACATTCAGAAACGAACCCAAGTATACTTTAGCATGATTGAAGTACCATATATACAACTGATACGAAGGAAGACAAAAGGAATGCTTCCCAACGTCTCTGCTCAAGTACCAAGTTGATAATCCACTCACTTTCTAGATACATTTTTACGTCTTTATCGACTGTCCCAATAAATTGAAGGTAACTAGAAGTTACGCATTAGCGAAATAGCTACTAGATGCAAACATTGTAAACGAGTTGATAAAAAGAGATTTTCACACTTTCAAAAATGCTGCAACCCAAGTTCAAAGATGAATTGACAACTCCAACACACGCATATTAGCTGAATGACTTACACATTGAGTGGATATCTCACCTCTGTTTGCTCATTTTCCACTTCTCAATGTCCAGCGCGTCCATCCCCACGTATAAAAATATGAACGTTTCGGCAATGAAAGACATAGCTTCAAATGCATGCCTGGGGTCCAAAGTATCCACCATCTCAGTACATAATCATACTTTTACTTTCACGATAACTCGATACTGTAAAAATATATATATGACACCTTTTCATGCATACCTCGTAGTGATTCTTGAACTATCAGTCACATTATGCCATGCATAGTGAGACATCAAAATTCCGGAAAAGAAGACGGTCAAAATCCCACTGAGGCTGCAAAGCTTTAAACAACATAATCACTCCGTAACTACTATGAGAAAACTTATAACATGTGAACTTTATATGGGAACTGAAAATATGAAAATAAACGTGCAAAGGACAGATCAGCGGCTCCTAGAAGTTCTGCTTAGCTCGCAAAGATTGAAAAGATACCATGACAAAGATCATACCTTACTAGCAAACAAGCTTATCGAAATCAATTTATCAATAGAGTATAGAAATTGCTATACCTCAGCCAACATGTAGGACAAATATGCCATCAGAAGCATGAGAGCTATTTCACGAACGGAAGAATGCCTGCAAAGATATAAACAGCTAAGTCCAGATTTTGCATAAACACTAGTGCTCATTTTCATGTAGAATTTATAAGATGACGTAGATTCCAATGTATGCATACCGAAACACCAAACGCAAATTTTACCTCCCAAAGTATAAGCCCTTCAGAATGTACGATGTTAGAAGTCCAGCCTGCACGAAGAATTGGACATACTCAGTAAGGCTCGTATTCCAAGGAGCGAGACACATTTTCAGATAAAGCACTATGCATTTGAGTGGATAAACTAACTAAAAAATTCATTATTCAAGAGTAAAAATAACATGCGAAAGACATCAATCATCAACCAAAATATATAGTATTTGATTTCATTATCCCCAGAGAAACACAAAAAGTTTGTTAATCTTGAAACTGAGCTCAATCTTATGCGTGATGAAATGGCATCTTAATAGTGAATTTGTAGTATATTTGCTTAGACGACAATAATTCATCAATTACACCATCCTTTATTTTAAACGCAACGTAAACAGTCTTTTCATTTTTTCCAAGTCTTGCCATGGAAAGGTATGGCTTTCCTCTCATCAATAGATAGAAAGGACAAGAGTATGTTTTCGAGTACTAAATCCGTATTCAATAGGAAATACTGAAATAGTTAGTCCCTATTTCTACCACTTATTACGGGATTAAAAGAGTTTAAAACTGACAGCAACTCCAAGAGCAGTGCTTATGGAGAAGAGGTACAGAAAATCTAGAAAGATATGGACAGCCGACCAGCCGTTGAATCTATCAACATCAAGGTTTTGCACTGCATTGAAGAGAACAACTGATGTAGCATCGTTTACTACTCCTTCCCCAAAGACGAGGCTGTATAGTAACGGAGTCTCGTCTTGATGAAGAACCTACACATGAATTTTGCAGCAACACAAATATAATTAGCTGACTTCAATGAAACAGGACAAATGGACTCAAACGCTATTATTACTAACCTGCAGCGTACAAACAGTATCTGTCGACGAAAATATTGCTCCAATACCTTTACCATAGCAGTTACACATATTAATATCTCAGTGAAATAGTGCTATCAATAATGAAAAAGCAAGCATGGAAAATCAACTAGAAAAAGGACCAAACCAAGGTAGTCGCGAACACTCAATCCGTCGAAATTTAACTTGGGAAACAGCCACCAGCTACCTATACCAATAGAAAATGAATATAAACCAAAGAACTAGATAAATGACAAACAAGAAAGTGCGTTATTATTTTTAGCACCTAAGGGTATAGCCTAGTAGTCAATGAATTGACGGAGAACCATGATGTCTCAGATTCAAATCTCGATGGACAAAAACAAAGGAAACAAAAACAGTACATTATTTTTTTCCATTTGTCTAAATCTTGGCGGGTGGAGTTATCCTGTACCTGTGCTGATGAGAAGTTACAGGCACTCGGGGGAAATTGTGGTTCGCACAAGCTCAAAAACCGAGTTAGAATTTGAATTTTATGTATTCAGAATTGTAATCCGTTTAAGTTATTGGGTTCTAAATTAATAATTTGTCTCCCATGCTAGCTCCAACCCAGGAGAAGCTTAGCTTGGACACCATCTTTATAGGAGAAAACTACATAAATGACAAAATCAGAAGCCCAGGATTGTCAGATCACCAGCTGTGATAATACTTGATGATATGAAAACCCCGATAACTCCAAACGACATAATCGTTAAGAAGTTGTGGAAGAACTGCTTCTTCTTCACCTGGAATCTGGATAAGATATGAACAGACAACATGTCGTTTTAAAACGTAAAATGCTTGAGATTTATGGAAATATAATTTAACAAAAGCTTCTTACCCTGCATTAAATATTATTGGTGGAAGTAGATAAATGAAGAACACCTCTTCATTAAATCTAAGTATGTGAGAACTTTTTCCTTTGCTTATGAAAAGTATTATTGTCCCTGATATGCAACCCTATGCACCAGAGGAGAAGATTGTTATATCAAATATAAAATAACTCTGAGATACTATAAAAAGAAGTGTTGCAGTTTTTTACTATGTATGATTCTGTTTGCCTCAAAATTTTCATGCTATTTTTGTTGGCTTAGCTGCTACAAGAGGAGAATGAGTACCACCTCTACCCTACCAAAATGATATGTTTAAATGAACCACCATTTGCTATTGACACCTAGTTAAATATGACTAAGGAGTATTCTCTCCATGCCAATAACACTAGTTCACTAACAATATTGCTAAACTCAAATATTCTTTTTAAAGATGTAAATACCATCGGGTCGAGATGGCACATAACCCAACCCACTAGGCAAACCAACCTAACATAAAATACAACCGAAACTGAAGATCATCAAATAAATAATGAAATAAAAATGCAAAATTTAAAGCAAACTGCACGAACCTCAACTATTCCACTAGCTACATACTATACTACCTCCCACCAGCGAAGGAATCATAATATTGTCAGTCAAAAATTAGGCAAAGGGAAGAAATCGCCTAAGACTCACTCTCATAGTCTCCAAGGAGTACCATTCACTCCATTGAACCGCTAGACTAAATATAGAGATTAAGAAAGAAAGACTTTTAATACTTTCGATCTTAAACATGCAATAATTCACATTGTATCCAAATTTAGAGAGTTTTGGAACGGACTAAAAAATAAAGAAATCACATAAATTGGAACAAAAAGAGTAATAGGACATGCCAGCCCGATGCACAAAGCATATCATGTATGGGTCAGGAAAAGGATCGGAAAAGGATCGCACTCAAAAAGTAGGTATGATGTAGACAACCTACTGTATAAGCAGGTGCTTCCAGCTCAAACTCGCAAGGTCCGGAGATCCTACTTGGTGTGATGTAGACACCCAAGTGGTGTGTCATAGACACGCTAGTGTATGTATTAGTGGATACTTACACCGGTGACCTATAAATAAACGAGAGCAACGGCTCCCTTCAGCTTCAGCCGGCCAAAGTTATTTGACTATTCAAATCTTAAATGTGAGATGTTCTCCGTTCAAAGTAAAGTTTCATACCACCACTCGAATACAAATCAAATTAACATCCAATTATGTGTCCAAAAATATAATATAATATAAATTGAAAGAAGAGGAAGAAGAATGTACGATGATAATGGCGGTGATGGACTCATTAACCCAACGATTTTCTTCAAGTAAATGACCAATCACTAAACATAGGCACAAAATTGCCACAAAAACTGTCATTGGAACAACTTGCTCATGCCTGCTATTCCCAATATCAATCACATAATCGAACAATGCCATTTTCCCCAATCTTTTCTTTCCCTTTAATTACACAATATTATTGCATGTTAAAAGAAGATATATATGCTTCTGCTGCTGAAGAAACTAAAGGAGTGAGAACAAATTTGCGGTGCTCGCCGGAAAAGTTGACACGTAGCAATAGGACGAAGTATCATGCACAACTACACAAGTGTCAAACTTTTATTTTCCTTTGTTGTATTTTTATTAATGCAAAAATATAATTTGTTCTTTTCTTTTAAAAATTGTTATTGATAAGCTCGCAAAGGTAAAATTTTATTTGCTTTATACCAAATTATTATTCATAACATAACGCATGTGCTTCACATATATTATTATTTTTATATATTTAGTAATTATAATTTATTTTAATAGAATTTGAATTTATGAAGTGTGCCTACCGCTAAATTTATGCCTTACCGGATCATAACATAACGCATGTACTTCACATATAGTGGCGAAGTCAGAAAAATATCTAAGAGTGTTCAAACTTGAACACGAAAAAAAATTCTTAACAAGTAGGTGGACCGAAAAATTTAACTCAAACAACGTGATATCGAGCTAAATTACAAGAATATGGGTAATAGTACGAACAATTCGATATAAAAAAACTAACATAAAAGAAGCGTCAAAAAGAGATTCTACTTATTACAAACGTACTCGACGAGGCTTCATCTCTTGAAATGTTTTTATAATAGACTCATTAGAAACAATACTAAATACTTCTCTTTCTACATAAGGCACTATGCAACCGCCTAAAAAGTCATCATCCATTCGATTTCGCAAGTCATTCTTGATAAACTTCATTTCTGAGAAAGCTCTTTCAACGGTTGCAGTGGCAACAGGAAGAAGCAAAGCAAGTTTCACTAAGAGAAATACAAGAGGATAAACTGAATGCTTCTTTGTCTTAACTAATCTTTTTGAAAGATCAAAAAGCCCATTTAATTAGAATGGAGAACCTTTCATCAAAATCACGAACATCAATAATGCAACTCGCAAGCTGATTCTCAAGAGAACTCATCCTAAATTCATCAAAGTCATTAGGATACAATTCAACCATCTTCATTATTTTTCTGATATCAAAACTTGAAAATACGTCAATTGGATTCAAACAAATAACTCCATGAAGCAACCCAGTCGTCACTTCGTCAAAATGATCATTAAGTTCTTGAACTTGCCAATCAAGAACTTTACAAAACACATCAATACAATAATGATGAAAGAAAGTATAATCAGCAGGTTTTCACCGTAATCTTCCAGAGTTAACATATAGATCATCAAAATTAGGCACCAAAATATCATGCTTGATACAAAAAATAGAAACTTTATCAACAAACAAATCTCATTCATCATCCCTTCTTAAAGTTTGCAATCTTTTCTACGCTACTTGAACAAATAGCATGGCATTTCCAATATCTTGCTCTTAATATCTTGCTCTTTCTTTTATAAGGATATATTCAACGCAATTGTGATCTCCAAAATATTTGTCATTAAATGCAACAAGAAAGCAACCTTATATATTTGACAAGCTTCGAGATACCCCGATGCCTTAGCTCTATCATCTAAAGCACCTGCATCTTTAACAAGTGTATCAAGAACATCAAAAATAGAGCCAAACATATGAATAAAGTTTCCAAATGACTTGTAGTGATATCCCCAACGAGTATCACCAACTCTAACAAGATCGAGTTCTTGATTCAAGCCTCTACCTGTTTTTAGTTCACCCATATCTATGCCTCTTGGAGTTCTTCTTTTTGATAATCTCCAAATTCATCCACATGTTTGAAAGAAGCTCCCAACACATTCAAAATATTTGAAACCAATAATACAAGTTCGCCTACTTGAACACACTTCTTAGAAACCACAACTAGAGTCAATTGAAGTTGATGTACAAAACAATGAATAGAATGAGCCGATCTACTTTCTTGTTTAATAAACTTCTTAAGACCTTTAATATCACCTTGCATATTGCTTGCCCCATCATAACCTTGTCCACATATAGAAGATAAACTTAAAGAATGATGAACAAGTACATCAACAATTACTTTCTTTAGAGATAAAGCACTAGTATCTCGAACATGAACCATGCGAATAAACCTTTCCATCACACTTCCCTTTTTATCACCATACCATAAAACAATAGCCATTTTCTCTTTGCGTGACACATCTAAAGACTCATCAACTAATAAAGCAAAGTAGTTACCATTTATATCATCTATTATAGCCTTAATAGTTTCTATCTTACATGCGGTCACAATTTCTTTTTGAATATCTGAAGAAGTCATCTTATTATTTTTTGGAGCATGTTTCAACACCAAAGGTTCAATATTGTAACATTTAGTCGCATACCATGAAAGAATTTCACTAAAATTACCCTTGTTCAATGACGTTTCACTTTCGTCATGACCACGAAAAGTAAATCCTTAAGTCAAAAGAATCCTTACCACATCAACTGAAGCATTTAAGCGAAGCCAATACTCACGCTTAGTTTGATCAGACTGTTTGTCAAATGCATCAATAATAGACTGTTTTGTTTTTGTTCCATTAGATCATCACAATTTCTACTTGCTTTATTGTGAATACTATTTGACAAACCAACATGTTTCTTAAAATATTCATTTCTGTTCCAATTCCTAAATCCTTTATTCGAAAAAACATCACCACCACCTTGCTGATTACTTTCTCGCTTAAATAAATAACAAGGTAAACAATATGCAGCAGCGGTACTTACACTATACTCCAACCAATTAAATTCATCAAATCATAGATGATTAAAACGACACATAAATCCAGAAAAGTGAGATTGAGGGGAGTCATGATAGATACCGAGGTTGGCAAGCACCACCTTGAATGTATGCCCTCCTTATTTTATCGCGATTGTTTGGATGATACTCCAACATTGGAGTTCTTTCAGCTGGGTCAGACTGTGGAGCAATTGTATCAATTTCTTGTCTTAGAGAAGAATGCAAGGGAAACTCTGATTGATCGGCATTTTGAGACGCCGAACTTATTTTTAGTACTTTGTTGTAAAATTTCAACAAATTCATTGCAACTTCAATCTGCTGAATGTATAAAGTAGTTAAAACATATTACTCCTCAACATTTAAATATACAAAAGGCACATATTCTCATATTGCATAAGCAATCAAACGGAATATGTCATTAAACACATTCAAATTTCAAGCATTGCAAAAATGCATTTTGGGATGGCTTCTATAAGACCTAAAATCTACTTCAATTTACTGAAATTGTTCAAATATAACAATTTCTCCATTATTGGAAATTATGGTTATAGAGATAAGAAATGCAAAGCAAAAGCAGATTTAATTGGTTATATATAGTTGATGCTTTGTAGATCTAATACATCACTCATCACAAATAGTCAAATACCCATAATCAATATCCAAAGTAGGATGAAAACGACAATTAATGATATAAACAAAAAACATACCAAGCAGCCGGTAATTAGCCCGGTAAATTATTGAGGTTCCGTCAATGAGAACTTTTAGTCCAGACCATGAAGAATGAGGAATTGGAGATGGGTTTTGATTTTAGGGATTTGATTTTTGTTTATTCCCAAATTTTGTTTTATGTAGATTTATCTATTCCCGATTGTGTACTGTAAAGTAAGACAAAGAAAAAAAACGACGTTGTTTCTTTTGTTGTCTTTAAAAAGAATTATATTGCAATAGAAAGAAAAATTATGTGGAGCTGAGGATTCGATACTGTGTCCCTGAGGCGTTTTTTACCACCCTTAGCCACTAGGCTATGGCTCTTCATTATTACAAGGATGGTCAATATGCATTATATAAATATAAATCCTAATATTTTACCTATATACACAGTATTATTTTTCGACGAAGGGTGATTAGTTTACCACCCTTGATACCATGTACCTTCGCCCATGTTGCTACCATCGCCCCTGGTTTGGATGATACTATAATATTGGAGTTCTATCAGCTGGGTCAGACGGTGGAGCAATTGTATCAATTTCTTGTCTTATAGAAGAATGCAAAGGAAACTCTGATTGATCATTTAAATAAATAAAAGGCACATATTCTCATATTGCATAAGCAATCAAACAAGATCTGTCATTAAACACCATTCAAATTTCAAGCATTGCAAAAATGCATTTTGGGATGGCTTCTATAAGACCTAAAATCTACTTCAATTTACTGAAATTGTTCAAATATTATATAATAATTTCTCCATTATTGGAAATTATTGTTATCGAGATAAGAAATGAAAAGCAAAAGTAGATTTTATTGTTTATACATAGTTGATGCTTTGTAGATCTAATACATCACTCATCACAAATAGTCAAATACCCATAATCAATATCCAAAGTAGGATGAAAATGACATCAATGATATAGATAAAAAACATACCAAGCAGCCAGTAATAAGCTCGGTGAGTTATTGATGTTCCGTCAATGAGAACTTTTTGTATAGACCATGAAGAATGAGGAATTGGAGATGGGTTTTGATTTTAGGGATTTGATTTTTTGTTTATTCCCAATTTTTGTGTTATGTAGATTTGTCTATTCCCGATTTTGTACTTTAAAGTAAGTCAAAGAAAAAAAACGACGTTGTTTCTTTTGCTGTCTTTAAAAAGAATTATATTGCAACAGAAAGAAAAATTATGTGAAGATGGGGATTCGATACTGTGTCCCTGAGGCGTTTTTGACCACCCTTAGCCATTGGGCTATGGCTCTTCATTGTTACAAGGGTGGTCAATATGCATTACATATATATAAATCCTAATATTTTACCTATATACACAGTATTATTTTTCAACGAAGGGTGGTTAGTTTACCACCCTTGCTACCATGTACCTTCGCCCTGGTTTGGATGATACTCCAATATCGGAGTTTCCCACCCGGGTCAGACTGTGGAGCAATTGTATCAATTTCTTGTCTTAGAGAAGAATGCAAGGGAAACTCTAATTGATCGGTATTTTGAGACGCCGAATTATTTTTGGTACTTTGTTGTAAAATTTTAACAAATTCATTGCATCTTCAATCTGCTGAATGTATAATGTATTTAAAACATATTACTCCTCAACATTTAAATAAACAAAAGGCACATATTCTCATATTACATATGCAATCAAACATAATCTGTCATTAAACACCATTCAAATTTCAAGCATTGCAAAAAATGCATTTTGAGATGGCTTCTATAAGACCTAAAATCTACTTCAATTTACTGAAATTGTTCAAATATTGTATAACATTTTCTCCATTATTGGAAATTATGGTTATCGAGATAAGAAATGCAAAGCAAAAGCAAATTTAATTGGTTATATATAGTTGATGCTTTGTAGATCTAATACACCACTCATCACAAATAGTCAAATACCCATAATCAATATCCAAAGTAGGATGAAAATGACATCAATGATATAGACAAAAAACATACCAAGCAGCCAGTAATAAGCTCGGTGAATTATTGAGGTTCCGTCAATGAGAACTTTTAGTCCAGACCATGAAGAATGAGGAATTGGAGATGGGTTTAGGGATTTGATTTTTGTTTATTCCGGATAAGATTTTAGTTTTAGTGTTGAAGTGAAAAGGCATTTCAAAACAGGTATTTCATTCTCACGTTGAAGACTCTCTCCTCCCCTCCTCTCCAACGTTCACCTCCTCCAAGCCCTCCCCATCCCCCTGCCCCCCTCTCCCCCTCCCCCCTCCGGCGACCCCTCCCTCCGGTGACCCCCCTTCCCCTCCGGTGACCCCCTAAATAAGTTCTCTCTCTTCTGTTTCTCTCCTCTCTCTCTCCTCTATCTTCACTACCCAGCCCCTCCCCCTTACCCCCTGCCAACCCTAACTCTGGCGCCCCCTTCTCCGGTGGCCCCCCAGTAAGGCCACCCCCCCTTTCCCGAGCTAGGCAGCCCCTTTTTTGTGCGTGATTTTCAGGTACAAGCCGCGGCGGACAAGGAGAGTTTATGGCATTTGGACGCGAAGAGCAAAGCAACATCGAACAAAGTGTGCAAGAGCTAGCGGTAGTTGATATCATGCGAATCAAGCATACTTCCAGGTTTTTCCATCGGGAGTTAGTACTTCCCGACCTCTTTTTATTACTCTGTACACCCTTTTACCTTTTCTATCTAAGCACCCTGTGTGTGGTTTACTTTGGCGATTCCTAGCTTACATCCTTTTGCATATTCCGCTGTAGTAGGTAGGTGCATCACTATTTTCTGTAATCGGTTGGCAATAGTGGCTACGGGGGGGGGGGGGGGGGGGGATGGTAGAGTAAGGTCATATCCTCGGGGGGAGGGGGTAGGGGCAGGGGCGAGCAGGGGGGCTGGGAGCGGTTCTACGGGTCGGGCTGAAGGCAAGAGTGGGAAGAGGGTAGCGCACGCTCATAGATTAAGGATCGGGTCGTGGAACGTAGGCACTCTGACGGGTAAGTCCATTGAGTTGGCGAAGGTTCTTCAGAAGAGGAGGGTTAACATAGCCTGTGTCCAGGAGACTAGGTGGAAAGGTTCGAAGGCGAGGAATGTAGACGGGTATAAGCTGTGGTATTTTGGGGTCGTGAGAGGTAAGAATGGAGTGGGCATCTTGGTTGATAGGGATCAAAGGTAGTCCGTGGTCGAGGTTAGGCGAGTGCATGATAGGTTAATGTCTATTAAGTTGGTTATTGGGGGTTGCGTCCTCAACGTCATCAGCACTTCCGCGCCGTAAGCGGGCTTAGACGAGGAGGTTAAGAGGCGCTTTTAGGAGGACTTGGATGATCTGGTGAGTAGTATTCCCCAATCTGAGAAGTTAGTTAATGGAGGGGACTTTAACGGTCATATTGGGGCTGATGCTGGTGGTTATGGTGAGGTGCACGGTGGCTTCGGCTTTGGGGTTATGAACGGAGGAGGCACGTCATTGCTTGATTTCGCCAGGGCTTCCGAGCTTTTGATTGCGAACTCGACATTTCAAAAGAGGGAGGAGCATTTGGTCACTTTCAAAAGTTCGGCGGTGAGGATTCAGATTGATTATCTCCTCATCAGAAGGAGCGATAGGGGTATGTGCAAGGACTACAAGGTTAATCCGGGAGAGTCCCTTTCGACTCTCCATAGACTCCTAGTGATGGATGTCGGTCTCTGGGTGAAGCGGGAGAGGAGGGGTGCTCGGGGACAACCGCGGATTATATGGGGTGTTTTGACTAAGGTTAAAGCACAGGAGTTGGAGAGGAGGTTAGCTGAGGGCGGAGCTTGGAGAAGTTCTGGGGAATCAGATGCTATGTGGTTAGAGACGGCGAACTTGGTTAGGGAGGTAGCACGGGACGTGCTCGGGGTAGCCAAGGGCTATTCAGGCAGACATCCGAGTGACTGATGGTGGAACGATGTAGTCCAAGGAAAAGTGGAGGTGAAGAAGGCGACGTTTGCCAAGATGGCAGGGAGCACGAGCGAGGAAGAACGGAGAGCAAACAGGGAGATCTACAAGGCGGCGCGGAAAGAAGCAAAGATGACGGTTACAGAAGCCAAAAATGCGGCGTTTGGTTGCATGTACGAGGAATTAGGGGAGAAAGGCTGGGACATGAAGTTATTCCGGTTAGCTAAAGCAAGGAAAAGGAAGGCACGTGATCTTGACCAAGTTAGGTGCATCAAGGGCGAGGATGGTAGAGTTCTGATGGGGAAGTCTCAAGTCAAGCAGAGGTGGCAGGCGTACTTTGGACACTTACTTAACGAGGAGGGGGATCGTAACATAGAGCTACGGGAGTTGGGGCATTCAGAGCAACATAGAAACCTTGGGTACTGCGCGGAGGAGGTCATGGGGGCTTTGCGTAGAATGAGTAGGGGTCGAGCGACCGGGCCTGACGAGATCCCGGTGGAATTCTGGAAATGCATGGGTAGGCCAGGAGTGGAGTGGCTCTGCAGGTTGTTCAATGCGATCTTCAGGACCAAAAGGATGCCGGAGGAGTGGAGGTGGAGTACAGTGGTGCCCTTGTACAATAACAAAGAGGACATCCAGTGCTGCAACAACTATAGGGGTATCAAATTAATAAGTCACACCATGAAGGTTTGGGAGCGGGTGATCAAGGCGAGGGTGAGGGAGATGTCATTTATATCTGTGAACCAGTTCGGTTTCATGTCGGGTCGCTCCACTACAGAAGCTTGTTAGGAGGCTGGTGGAGCAGTTCAGGGATAAGATGAAGGACCTGCACATGGTGCTTATCGACTTGGAGAAAGCGTATGACAAGGTCCCGAGGGAGGTGCTATAGAGGTGCTTAGAGGCGAAGAGCGTGCCAGAAACCTACATCAGAGTAATCAAGGACATGTACGATGGAGCTAAGACTAGGGTTAGGACGGTGGGAGGCGAATCAGACCATTCCAGTGGTTATGGGGCTCCATCAAGGATCGGCGCGTAGCCCTCTCTTGTTTGCCTTGGTGATGGATGTTCTAACCCGTCATATTCAAGGGAATGTGCCTTGTATATTATTTGCTGATGACATAGTTTTGATAGACGAGACGAGGGTCGGTGTTAATGAGAGGTTAGAGGTATAGAGACAGACTCTCGAGTCTAAGTGTTTCAAAATAAGCAGATCTAAGACAAAATACCTGGAGTGTAAGTTTAGCGCCGAACCGAGTGAAGTAGGCGGAGACATGATGATTGGATCTCAGGCCATCGCCAAGAGGGACAGTGTCAGATATCTTGGGTCGGTGATTCAGGGGGACGGAGAGATTGACAGGGACGTCACTTATAGTATAGGAGCGGGGTGGTCAAAGTGGAGGCTTGCATCAGGAGTTCTGTGTGACAAGAAAGTTCCACAGAAACTCAAGGGAAAATTTCATAGAGATGTGGTTAGACCTGCCATGTTGTATGGGGTAGAGTGTTGGCCAGTGAAGAACTCTCATGTTCATAGAATGAAGGTTGCAGAGATGAGGATGCTCAGGTGGATGTGCAGGTTCACCAGGTTAGATAAGTTTAAGAATGAAGTTATTCGAAAAAAGGTGGGGGTAGCCCCGGTGGATGAGAAGATGCGAGAAGCGAGGCTGAGGTGGTTCGGGCATGTGCGTAGGATAAGTCCTGATGCCCCGGTGAGGAGTTGTGAGCGGCTAGCGATGGTCGCGTACGACGAGGTAGAGGGAGGCCTAAAAGGTATTGGAGAGAGGTGATTAGGCATGACATGGCTAGAATACGGGTTTCTGAGGACATGACCCTTGATAGGAAAGTCTGGAGGTCTAGTATCAGGGTTGTAGGATAAGGGCTCCTAGAGTTTTTCGTACTCCTCACCCGGGGTTGGGTGAGGCATGGCAGGGATATCCATAGATGATTTGTGTATTGGTGTGTCCCCTTTATGGTGGTTATTTATGGTAGTTACTGTCTAATATTATTGCTTGCTATTTTATTTATGGTTCTTATGTTTAGATAATTATTTACGGTATTTCTGCTGAAGTTACTAATGCTCTTTTGTTTTTGTTTTTGCTTTTGTTGTTCCTTTCCTTTACTGAGCCAAGGGTCGATTGGAAACAACCTATCTGCCCTTTCGGGTAGGGGTAAGGTCCATCAACATATTAGCCTCCCCAGACCCCACTTTGTGGGACTATACTGGGTAGTTGTTGTTGTTGTTGTTAATTTTTGTTTATTCCCTATTTTTGTTTTATGCATATTTGTCTATTACCGATTTTGTACCGTAAAGTAAGTCAAAGAAAGAAAATGACGTCGTTTCTTTTGCTTCCTTCAAAAAGAATTGTATTGCAACAGAAATAAAAATTATGTGGAGCTGGGGATTTGATCCTGCGTCCCTAAGGCGTTTTTACCACCTTTAGCCACTAGGCTATGGCTCTTTATTATTAGAAGGGTGGTCAATATGTATTACATAGATATAAATCCTAATATTTTACCTATATACACAATATTATTTTTTGACGAAGGGTGGTCAGTTGACCACCCTTGCTACCATATACCTTCGCCCCTGAATATTAGCATTTTTCAATATATTTGGTAACTCCATCTTATTTTATACTAAGGAGATGTGATTGGGCGGGATATGATGATGCTTCAGATCTTTGAGAACATTGCACTCGATAGTGTGAATACCTAATTTTTGACCACACTCAAATTTGATATTATTTTAGTGTAAATATTTTATTTAGGTCTAATCTTAATATATATATAAGGTAGTAGAGTCCGTCTGATTCAAGTCCTGTTACAATCGTCTGTCCCGTACTGCGGTCTTGCATAATAAAGAGTCATCAATAAAATATATTCCGCAATGGAGGGCACGAGTCAAACGACTAACAGATGCAAGATTAAAAGGACAGCCAGGGATATAAAGAACGGAATCTAGAGTGACAGAGGGTGGAGGATTGCACAAACCATATAAGGAGACCAATGACCTCAAATCCCTCCGATGTTGGACAACTCAACACCCCCTTCACGCCCAGATCTATGGAGCATGGACAACATAAATGGGAGCCCAATATCGGTAACAATAATTTGGATGAGTCTGGCTCTGATACCATGATAAGAATGGACCTTGGGCCTAAACCCCAAAAGCTAGCTTATGAGTTGAGGATTGCCCAAGCAATATAAGAAGACCAAGGAACTCAAATCCCTCCGATGAGGGACAACGATCTTCTCAACTCCATTCACCCACTGCCACTGCAACTCCAACTCAAACTTTAACTTCCCTCACCCCCACGTCTCCTCACACGTTTCCCACTCCAACTCCACACATCTATATATACGGGACACCGGAGAAATCAGGGGAGACGCTAAGAGCGAGCAACGCAATACACAAAACGAATGACCCCCTCATCGTGCTCTTCTTCTACTACAATTGACGATCAACGAGAATATACACAAAGAGAGCAATTCTCACCCTGTTCCACTAACCAAACATTCACCAACTCCAATTAATACTCCTAAATAGAGCACAAACAAGGAAATTCTAAGCAACAGAAGAAGCCAAAAACTTCATTGAAAGCACCTTAAAATAGTCCATTCCTTTTGCATAGCGCAACCCCCATTTTCAAGTCTGAGTTCCGTCGAAGTCGCTGGTGTAGTGTCGCGGTCGTGGTCGTTTGGTTGAGTTTCAGTCGATCAATTTGACTATTGCGGCTGCACGAGGTTTCTGTTCTAACCCTACCTGATCTTTGATTTCGTTATATTTGATTGATTTCTCGTTTGGCATTTTGCTTAATAAATTTTGCCATTGTCTTATGTAGTGGGTGCTGATTTACCGTTTAGTCTAAGAAAGTGAGTAGTCTATGGAAATAATATCAATACATTCCATATACCAAACCTTATAACCACTCATGTTTAAGGTTTGGGTTTATTACATTTAAGTATATCACCTTTCAATTTATGTACCAAAATTATATTTAAGGTTAATAATCAACTCATTAATGTTTTGCTTGATTTGTGGAACAAAATCTTTTCAAACTAATTAATTAGAGGCTTGATTTTCAAACCATGCCCCTTCCCTGTCATCTTCTTCAGCACACCCATCGTCCTCCCCTTCGTCCAAACTCACCGCCAAGTCCAGCAGCGAACACCACCATCCATCATCGTTGGTGCTTCGTCGTCTTCTCCAGCCACCCTTGAACCAGTCGCTTCTTCAGTTAATTTTGGATTCTTGTTCCGAAAATAGAGTTTGGTTGAAGATGTATAGATCACACATGAAGATTGAGCAACAATCCCATTTTATTTTTATTAAGGATGGGAAGCTGCTTATCACTTCATAGTAGACTTCTGTTGTACATATAAAATATTTCTAGTTTCCTTCGTTTCACAATAAGAGTTATTGTATTATCATTTTTTGTATATAACACAAAAGTTAGACTTTATTTTGTAAAAATATACTTAATAGTTTCATGAAAACTCTCATTGAAGTATTTCTCGTAATATTACTACTTTTAAGGAATAATTTTTTTCCTGATTTTGAAAGTTTTAATTTTTTATTTAAAACAATTAGATTTTATTTTCCTAAAAGCATGCTATTGATGTTCAACTCAAATTTTAATTATATAACTACTAATATATTCATTATCTAGGAACGGATCATCATAGTTTGTATTCAGTTTTTTTTGGATAATTTAGAGCTCAATTCACGTTTGTCTTGGTTTAAAGTGTCGGTTGTAATCTTGTTTTGTTCATTCTATTTTTCAGATTATCAGTTCTTTGTTTAAAAGTGGTGTTTGTAATCTTGTCTTGTTCATTAGTCCTTCCTCACACTGGAAAGTACCGCATTCTTGCTTGAAGAAGTTGTAAACTTGTCAAACAGTCTCAAAGCCCAAACATTATCATGCAATCACATATAAATTCAGAACTATGTTCGCGAACACTGTAAAACTAGATACCAAGCATCAAGAAGTTTGAGACTGGATCAAATGCAAGTTCATGAATGCCATGAACGTCGATGAGAAACGAGAATGTTGTAGATAAAGAAAAAACATTGTAGTTAATTTCAATGAAATTAATTGTCACACAGTGTGTATATAATCTGTTGAAGCTCTCACCTACAATTCAAGATCAAAAAGAAAATAATAAGGTGTCAATAAGTTAACTATGTTAGCAACAATCAGTTAACTACAAATCAGCTACAAACAAACGGCATATAAACGTTAACTACATTTAACTACATTTGACTACATTGTTAAAACTCTCTGGAAATACTTCATAACTACATTTAACTACATTTAACTACAATTATCTACATTTTAAAACTTTCTGGAAATACTTCATAACTACATTTAACTACAATTATCTACATTTTTAAAACTCTCTGGAAATACTTCATAACTACATTTAACTACAATTATCTACATTTTTAAAACTCTCTGGAAATACTTCATAACTACATTTAACTACAATTGTCTACATTTTTAAAACTCTCTGGAAACAACTTCAACATCTACTACTTTTTTTGTTTTTTTTCCCTGCACCAAACAAGAATATATTACCTTTAGTTTCTGGGATAATGTATTGTTATCTTCCAATTCTTTGTTGAATTTGTGCCCAATTGTAGACTGGGATATCTACATTTGACTACATTGTTAAAACTCTCTGGAAATACTTCATAACTACATTGCTAATTAATATTAAAAGATAAATTTTTTAAATCGTATGAAAATAATTAAAAATTACGTATTTGAAACTGAGGGACTACTAACTAAACATATCAAACTCTCAAAAGATTCTGCAAAGCCAACCAACGTTGACTAAATGACCAGATTACTTTGACACTATTCCACACTTTCTCGTAGTTTTCGGTGCCATATTTTATTCTAAAGAAAATGCCAAACAGTATGTTACAAAAGGAGTGTGATATAGAAACTGAAGAAAAGATAAAGAAAGATTGATCATATAATAATTAAATAATAACACCAACACATAGGATTGTATCCTTCGCCCGACACCGCAAATATTACAATTAGCGCAAATTTAAGTTTGTTTTTCAGATTAGTTATAAGGTTATGGTTCCTTTAATATATTTGGAGCATTTAATATGTTACCTTACCTGATTTAGAATTTAAATGGTAGAAAATCAAACATTAATTATCAACCATAATGATAGGCGTTATTTTTGGTGTCAATTTATTAAGATTCTATTTTAGCCTTAATTGTCTAGTGTTAATTTAGGATGGAAAATCAGCAAATATCTTGTTTGGTACATATTATGTAACAAAACCATGAGATATGAGGGTAATTAACAAACAATGCACAATAATGATAGTAAGGTTTGGTATATGGGATGTATATGTAAAAATTCCTAATATCAAATTGGAAGGCCCACTTTTGATTTGTCTGCTTGCTAGTTTATTTTATTTTATTTTATTTAAAAGGGGTGTCTGATTGCTAGTCGATTCATGACTTTAAAGTCGTATGTGTTTGGATGCATTTTTTTTATTTGAGACTCAAAACAGTAAAAGGGATGTATGTCTTTTAGTGAAATTTATATGGTATTCACAAATTGCTATTTCTTGTTGGATTTGTATGACATTGAAGTCTAAACGTAAAATTTTCTCACTTTACTCGGTGTTTATTTTTAGTGTTTTGATTTCATTTTATTATAGTGTTCTTCTCCATATGATTATCTAATAAGATGTTTAGGTTAATTGAACAATAATTTACTTTCTAATATTTATGGACCAATTGACTCACCGTTAGCCCAATAACGATAATCCAAGGGCATGATAGCTTTGAAAAGTGTTTGATCTAATGTTGGCAATCTTTAATCTTAAACTTAGGAAATAATCAATTTCATATGCTCGTAGTTTGTTTTATGCCCATTTAATATATCATTGTGAATGTCGACACGTTCATGTGACATGATTACGATCTTAAAAACAATACCGGAGTGTGAGTTCGCGCAACTTCAACAAAACGTTTCTTAATAAATTAACAAAAAACGTTATTAATTGTGGACACGTTCGCGTGACATGGATTTTGACACGCAAAAGGAAAATAGTACACGTACGCATAACTCGATTCTTTAATTATGAAAAATTCAAATGACTTAAAAGCGGTAAAATATAATTGCACATAGGTTTTAAAAAATAAGTAGTTAAATAATTAAGCCAAATATAAATTGCTAAGCGACCGTGCTAGAACCACGGAATCCGTGGATGCCTAACACCTTCCTCCGGGTTAACAGAATTCCTTACTTAGAATTTATGGTTCGTGGACTCTTTTAAAATTAAAACTTCCTCAATTTAGGATTTAAAATAAATCGGTGACTTGGGACACCATAATTTATTCCAAGTGGCGACTCTAATAAATGAAATATCCCATATCGAATATTGTCACTTTAATTGAAAAAAATCCAATATACCCTATCGGATGGTAACTGGTAAAAAAGGAGGTGTGACAGATAGGAATGTGGATATCGAGCATTAAGGTTGTAAGTTAGGAAGTAGTTGAATATATATTTCTAACTCATATTAGTTTGAGGCTAGGCTGATAGGATTTAGTCTTAGACTACTAGTGGTTAGGGGTGTTCAAATTAAACCGGACTGGAAAACCGCACCAAATCGAAAAATCAAACCAAACCGATTAAAAAATCCGACTAGGCTTGGTTTGACTTGGTTTGATATTGAGTAAAAAAATCCGAACCAAACCGTCATATAACTATATAAATTTTATTTATTTTTTTAAGACTTTATAGTGAATTTTTCTTTAGAAAATGTAGAAATATTTGGGACCTCTCATGTATTAACATTGAAAGAGTAAATTAACGAAAAATTATTGTTAGACGACTAAGAAAATAACTATCATGTGTTACTAAAAAAATTCTCCCATTAGAATATATTAATAGATCATATGTTTATCAATTTTTTTCATATTTACTAAACATATATTCACTTATCAAAGTCTTATCTATAATTATAACAAAGTAAGATTGAAATAATATTCATATAATAAAAAAAAAAACCCGAAAAACTAGACAAAACTGAACCAATCCAAACCGATATAATTGGTTTGATTTGGTTTTGGTAAAAAACCGAACCAATCCGGTCCATGTACACCCCTACTAATTGTTAATGTTGTGTTTACATTACCCTTTCATACTATCAGGCCTAATTTATAGGTTATTATTTTTGCTTTTCATTTGTTTGCTGGTTCTTATGGTGTTGTTATTATTTTTATGATTTTTTTTGTTGATGGTATTGATATATTTTTTTTTATCTCCTTAAGCCAAAGGTCTATTGGAAACAACATCTCTATCCATCAAGTACTTTCCTTTTCAGATCCCCACACCACCCTGTTTAGATCTCATTTGTACATCTTATTTTAATAGAGTCAAACCCTTACAACGATTGTTTAAAACCTACTCCATTTTCATCCTGGAGCAGAACAATAATTAAAGCCTACCCTGGATCAGGAGCGGAGCTACAATTGTGGATGCGGGTTCAGGAGAAACCAATGACTTTTTCTGACTTATATATATATATATCACAGTCGAACCCAATAACAAAAGTGGTCTGGGTTCAATGTCTATGGGGTCTGGATTCGCCGGCAGAAACCCGAGTTCAATTCCCTATGAAACCAATGTTATTTAATTATTTTTTATAATATTTTAAGAAAGCATAAACTAAATGAATAAACAATTCCGTATAATTCCCAAACAATTCCGATGGCAACTCTTCTTACTTTCCTCTAAAATAATATTTTTAATACACTAGCTTTTCTCTTTCTAATATATATTAATGAAAGACAATACTCTTCTAAAGTAACATTTTTTAAACACAAGCTTTTTTTTCTTTCTAATAAACAAAAGACAAAACTTTAAATCAAAAACATTGGGTTTTATCAAAAGATTAGAAAAAAACCCTAGATGAAAAGAGGAGCAGCAACTCCTTCATATTCAACAATGAAATACTTTTTCCACCATTAAAGGAGCCTTTTTACTCAACTGAAAACCAATAGCTTTTCTCCATGGAAGTTGCCTCAAACTCCAGCGTCAAAATACCATAAACTTCAGCTACAAAACTCCATTAAACTCCCACAAAAATCAGCACCCAAAATTCCCCTTTTACAGCCATAAATTACCTGAAAATGATATTAAAGCAGCCCTTTCACACACAAAAATAATAATTTCAAATAGCTCCAGCAATTGAGGTTAGTCAAGCCAGGGCGGAGCTACAGTTGTGGGTGCGGGTTCGGCAAACCCAGTAACTTTTTTCGAATCTCTGTATTTGTATTTAAAAATAACCCTATGAAACCAATGTTATTTTATTATTTTTTATAATTTTTTAGAAAGCAAAAACTAAATGAGTAAACTATTTCGAATAATTCCTAAACAACTCCAAGGACAACTCCCCTTACTTTCCTCTTAAGTAACATTTTTAATATGCTAGATTTTTTCTTTCTAATATATATTAAACAAAAGACAAGACTCCTGTAAAGTAATATTTTTAATACACTAACTTTTTTCTTTCTAACAAATAAAAGACAAAACTCTAAATCAAGAACGTTGGGTTTTGTCAAGAGATTAAAAAAATCCTAGATGAAAAGAGGAGCAGCAACTCCTTTCTCTCCAACAATAAAAATACTTTTTTCCACAATTAAAGGAGACTTTTTACTCAACTGAAGACCAATAAATTTTCTCCAGGGAAGCTGCATCAAACTCCAGCAACAAAACTCCATTAAACTCCCACAAAATCAGCTCCCAAAATTTCCCTTTTACAGCCATAAATCACCTGAAAATGCTATTAAAGCACTTTCACACACAAAAATAATAATTCTAAATAGCTCCAGCAATTGAGGTTAGCCAAGGCAGGAGTGGAGCTACAATTGTGGGTGCGGGTTCCTGCGAACCAAGTGATATTTTCTGAGTCTCTGTATTTGTATTAAAAATTTACTAAATATTATATATATATATCATTGCCGAACCCAGTAAAAAAAGTGGTTGGCGAAGGGGTCTGGGTTCGCTGGCATACACCCGAGTTCAATTTCCTATGAAATCAATGTTATTTTATTATTTTTTATCATATTTTTAGAAGCACAAACTAAAATGAGTAAACGATTACGTATAATTCCCAAACAACTTCGATGACAACTCCCCTTATGTCACAACCCCACTTCGTCCTCCATAAATATGTCGTGACGGCACCTAATCTCTACGACTAGGTAAGCCCAACAATGTGGAATTTATACAACTTGCGGAAGCAAACAACTAAAAATCTTACTGTCAATCGAAAACTGTATATAAGTGTCACTTGACATAATACAACTCATATCACGGTATACAAAAGAAACAACACCCACAACCCCAAAACTCACAGAAAATACAGGCTAATAGAAATAAAATATTTTGCTCTAACTCCAAAATGTCTACCCAATCGAAAGAAAAGAAAGTCATATACTAAAGATGGAATAAGATAGAGACTTCTGGTCTGCGGTCGTGACAAATATACCTCAAAGTCTCTGCTAGATTTTTCCACCGCGAGGATAGTGCGCCTGAGTGGAGGTACCTGGAGCTGCACAAGAAAATCATGCGCCGAAGAGGCATGAGTACACCACATCGGGTGTGAGTAAGTGCCAAGCCTAACATTGGTTGGATAGTGACGAAGAAGGTCAGGGCCCTATTGAGATAAATTAGAAATGATAAGATAAGAGAAACGTTATAGATAAAGTCTACAGCGAGAATCTAAACAAGATACATAAAATAATGCAATAATAGAACATCGAAGCGTAACAATACAAGGAAATACATTCCACAACATAGAATGATAACCGGGGGTCTCTTAGTACCTCGAGGATCTCTCAGTATCCTCATCTATACACGAGAGGTGTCTTGGTATCCCGAGGATCTCTTGGTATCCTACATAATAATTCGGGGATCTCCTAGTATCCCGACGATCTCCTGGTATCATCAATAAATAATTGAGGGATCTCTTAGTATCCCAAGGATCTCCTGGTATCCTCGATAAATATATACACATGTGACAGGGATCTCTTGGTATCCTGCACTCTTCTTCCAGAACATAACACTTGCAGGGGATCTCCCGGGATGCCGTCTCGAAGTCCCAAATTTAAAACATACGATAACAGCTCAAAGTATCAGAATAAATACTCAACTCAAAGAAGTAATAATAATTTTAGCCTAACATATTTCATAGAATACAAACAATACAGTTTAAGCAAATAGGCAGGTAAGTCAATTAAACATACTCCTCTGAACTAACACATGCTAAATTTGCAATTAGAGTAAAACATGTAAGCAAGAAATCTCAATTTAAATACTCCAAGTAAAAATGAATTTTTCAAAATTAGCTCAAGTACGCGCTCGTCACCTCACTTACAAGGAATTCAATTACCCAATATAAAATCCTAAAGGACAAAGCCCCCCACACAAGGTTAGATAAGTCATTTACCTCGAACAAGTGCAAGTCAACCCGAAACCACACTTTTGCCAAGAATATCCAACTCCAAATAGCTCAAATCTATTCAATTAAATTGCATATTGTGATGAATAATTCAAGTAATTGATTCTACAATTAAATTCTAAGCTAATACGCGAAATTATGTAAATTGACCAAAATGCCCCTCGAGCCCACGTCTCGAAATCGGGTAAAATTTATATTTTCAGAAACCTCGCACTCTCACGAGTCTAACCACACCAAAATTATACAATTCCCATCATATTTCGACCTTCAAATATGTGATTCTATGCAAGAGAGTTTTCTAATCTTTTCCACCAATATTCACGGATTAAATGCCAAAACTAGTAATAGATTCAAGTTATCCAATCAAAATCAAGTTAAGAGCACTTACTCCGTTGTCCTTTCCAAAAATCTATTGAAAAATTGTGTTACCCGAGCTCGAAATCGCTAAAAATGGAAAATAAGAACGAAGTCCCATTTCCAGAACTTAACCTTCTGCCCAGGTAGGTTTTCGCTTCTGCGGTCAATTAACCGCTTCCGCAGTTCCGCTTTTGCGGACAAATAAGTCGCTTCTGTGAGTTTCGCTAAGGCACAAATTTTCGCTTATGCGGACAAATAGCCGCTTCTGCAGAACCGCTTCCGCGAAAATTCTCCCACTTCTACGAAATAATGGGGGGGGGGGGGGAGCACCAATGCCCGCTTCTGTGATTGCCCAAGCCGCTTCTGCATCTCGGCATATGCAGATTCCAAGACACTTCTGCGGCTCCGCTTCTACTGTTCCGAAGCCACAGAAATGAAATGACCAGAAGTCTCCTACAATATTTTCTTTTGCAACACGAAAATGCCCCGTTAAGCATCCGAAGCATACCGAGGCCCCCGAGACCTCAAAAAAAAAAATACCAACACCTCCTAAAATATCATACAAACTTGTTCCAATTATCAAAATTCCTCAAACAAATGCCAAACCATCAAACTACATCGAATTCAAGCCTAAGTTCTTCTAAAACTTCCAAAACACGCATTCGATAAAAAATCCAACTAAACCACGTCTGAATGACCTGAAATTTTGAAAACATATCCTAAATCACCTAACGAAGCTAGAGAAACTCTCGGAATTCCATTCCGGCTCTTGGATCAAAATTTCACCTATCAGAAATCACTAAAATACTAACTTCGCCAATTGAAGCCTAAATTAACTACGGACTTCTAAAATACATTCCGAACAAGCTCCCAACCCTGAAATCACCTAACGGAGCTAACGGAACCATAAGATTTCCATGTTGGAATACTAAGAAATAATCATAATCAAAATACTGGAAAGAAAAGAGTAGACAAGGAATGAAAATGGATCCTTGGTCTATGATACAAAAATGGGGGAAATCCAAATCAAACTCGGATTTATCTTACTTATATTCGCAACGCAACCACTGGCCCTCACTCAACCCTCGACCGCTTTGTAGCCTCTTTCTAGGTTGCGTTTGACTTCTTCAAAGACGAAAGACAACCGGAGTCTTTGCTCCCTGGATAAGTCTCATTCGATGTCGCCACATTAAAATTACCTTCTGGGGAGGTCCGTTTGATATCCAAAAACTGCTCAGCAACAGTCGGACAAGTGGGGAATGTTGGGGTGAACCAGAAAAGTTTGGGTAGAGCCGTTTCATAGGAATCAATGGGATTATTTCAAATTGTTCAAGTGGGCTGGAGACGAGATCTTTTGATAGATCCACCGCATCTTTATAGGGTTGAACGTGGGGGCTGTTCTTATTTTACCGGAGGGGTTGTTGAGAAGGTTGCCCAAAAGCGGTATATAAGGCGTACCCAGTAAAACTTACAAGTAAACACCAAGTTAAACTGGTACTTGCTGTTGCACTTGGAGCCATTGCACCAGGTGCTAAAGCATGGGTGTTTTGTATCCATTGAGAAAAACCGAGGTTTTATCTCTGTATGGAATTCTATCTAAGAAATGACAACTGGGTCCATAAAATGATCAAATCAATTAAAGATGTAAGTCTTTTTTTTCTTCTTTCTTCCTGAAAATGAAAAAGAAACCATTCGTACTCTCATAACTCAAGTTGGGTACTTGTACGCTATCGGTCATTGAGGAATACTTAGGCTTAGAGGGTGGTCCCCCTTTCTCGCGTAAAAGCGATCAGAATTCGAACACGGCGAAAGAGGCGAAAGAAGCAATCCATAGAAAGATTTGGCGCCAGCTTACTAAATTCTGTGGTTAATGAGATTTGTAAATCGGTTGTTCCTGTTTGGAGAAGAATCAACAGAATATCTAATAGCATAGAAGACTTAGAAAGAACAAAGAAGTTTGGATCCGAAAAAGTATGCTTAGGCAGTTCTTTCGCTGAGCACAACAGATCAATCAGTGTGCAGTGGGCAAGCTCTTTCCCAAGTCGCTGAGCTGTTTAACAGAGGGAAGGTCAAACATCTCCGTCCATGTGAGGCCGGCGATATGGATGAAATGTATACCCGTCCGTGGTAGGAATCGATCCAAGGGCTACTTTCAGGCATACTCAAAAACTTTATTGTGGTGTCAAGACCATTTTCGGAAGAGCGTGAAATAGTAGAGTTCTTCTTCCTTTTATTCCAAAATGAGCTCCTCCCAGAAGCTAGTAGTTTGGCTAAAAACAGATAATCAGAAGAAAATGATCGGGCAGGGATGCACAACAGGAACTTGCAAAGCCAACACAAGAGAAAGGAAATATGTTCACCCAATATCCCATCTCAACTGGGCATGTATATTTCTAGGCTTTCACAGTTTTGGTTTGTATATTCATAATGATACCATGAGCGCTTTAGGGCGTCCTCAAGATATGTTTTCAGATAACGCAATGTGGGATTGATTGTGGAACCGAGCATAGAGAACCGGGGGCGGGCAGGAAGATAGGCTAGGCGGAGTAGTCGCTCTGGAGCAGGTTCTTCGACTGGATCAATGCATGTATGAACCCTAAAAAAATCATAATAAGTACTGTTTTACCCACTCCAGCTCCCCCGAATAGTCCGATTTTTCCTCCACGGCGATAAGGGGCCTCAATTGAACAGATCGAGCAAGCTCGAATTGACGTAACATGAAACCTATTAGGCCAAAAGCTCCATGGAGAGCAACAAAAGTCTCTGAGGCTGTCTTCATACTATTCCAACTACGGACTACTTTTCAACACTTAAGCTCTCATTTAGGGACTTGTGTCCCAAAACTCTCAGAAGCTCAACACCGAACGTCCCAGAAAACCAAAAAAGCAGAAATAAACTTAGGGAAAACAATAAATAGAGGGTCGGGGCATAAATTTTAAAAATGACCGGTCGGGTCGTTACATCCTTTCACACTTAAACATTCGTTCATCCTCGAACGAGCATCAAGAACATACCTGAAGTAGTGAAAAGATGAGGGTATTGGTTGCGCATATCCCGCTCGGTCTCCCAAGTTGCCTCCTCATCGGCTGACCCCGCCACTGAACCTTTACTGAAGCAATGTTTTTTGATCTCAACTTTCTGATCTATCTATCCAATATAGCCACTGGCTCCTCATAATAAGACAAATCCTTGTCCAACTGGACTGAGCTGAAATCCAACACGTGTGATGGGTCCCCGTGATATCTCTGGAGCATCGGAACATGAAATACCGGATGAACTCCTGCCAAGCTAGGAGGTAAGGCAAGCTCATAAGCAACTTCCCCAACACACTTCAATATCTCAAAAGGGCCAATAAACTTCGCGCTCAACTTCCCTTTCTTTCCAAATCTCATAATGCTCTTCATTGGAGAAACCCGAAGCACAACCCGCTCTCCGACCATATACGAGACATCACGAAACTTCCTTCCATACCGAGGCTGTTGCCTCCAATTATGTTATTACAAGTATTATACTGGTCAGTCACAGAGAGGCATCAGTTTTATTCGATCCCGGATCTACTTATTCATATGTGTCTTCTTATTTTGCTCAACATCTGGGTGTGCCCCGAGATTCTTTGAGCTCTTCTGTTTACGTTTCTACTCCCGTGGGGGATTCTCTTATTGTGGACCGTATTTATCGATCATTTTTTATTATCATTCGTGGTTTTGAGACTAGATAAGACTTATTATTGCTCAATATGGTAGATTTCGATATTATCTTGGTCATGGACTGGTTGTCACTCCATTATGCTATTTTGGATTGTCATGCCAAGACCGTGACACTGGCTATGCCAAGTATTCCTTATGTTGAGTGGAGTGGTACTTTAGATCACACACCCAGCAGAGTTATCTCTTTTCTCAAAGCTCAATGTACGGTTGAGAAGGGGTGTACCGCTTACTTAGCTTATGTGAGAGAGGTTAGTGTTGGTACCCCTTATGTTGATTTAGTCCCAGTGGTACGAGATTATCCCGATGTGTTTCCAGCTGACCTTCCGAGCATGCCGCCCGATAGGGATATTGATTTTGGTATTGATTTATTGTCGGACACTCAGCCCATTTCTATTCCTCTGTACCGTATATCTCCTCCTGGATTGAAGTAGTTGAAGGATCAGTTACAGGAATTGCCTTATAAGGGTTTTATCCGACCTAGTATTTCACCTTGGGGTGCTCCTGTCTTGTTTGTGAAGAAAAAGGATGGCTGTATGCGTATGTGTATTGATTACCGCCAATTGAGTAAGGGTATAATGAAGAACCGTTATCCTTTGCCTCGTATTGATGATCTATTTGACCAGATTCAAGCGCACATGTATTTTCTAAAATTGATTTGCGTTCAAGTTACCATCAGTTAAAGATTCGGGAGCCAGACATCCCGAAGACTGGTTTCAGGACTCGGTATGGTCATTACAAGTTCCTTGTTATGTCATTTGGGCTGACCAATGCCCTAACAACCTTATGCATTTGATGCACAGTGTGTTCAGGCCATATCTCAATTCATTCGTGATTGTTTTCATAGATGATATTCTTGTATACTCCTAGAGCCGGTAAGATCATGAGCAACATTTGAGGACAGTACTTCAGACCCTGAGAGAGAAAAAGTTATATGCAAAATTCACAAAATGTGAGTTCTGGTTGAATTCTGTGGCATTCTTTGGCCACGTGGTAATGAGTGTGGGCATTCGGGTGGATCCGAAGAAGATAGAGGCAGTGCAGAGTTGGCCTAGACCCTTCTCAGCTACAGAGATTCGCAGTTTCCTGAGCTTGGCGGGCTAATACCGTTGTTTTGTGGAAGGGTTTTCATTGATTGCAGCTCTTATGACTAGATTAACTCAGAAGGGTGCTCCATTTCAGTGGACATATGAGTGTGAGGCGAGCTTTCAGAAGCTCAAGATAGCTTTGACTACAACCCTAATTTTTATATTGCCTACTGGTTCGGGGTCTTATACGGTATATTGTGATGCTTCACGGGTTGGCCTTGGAGTGGTATTGATGCAGGGTGATAGGGTGATTGCCTACGCGCCCAGACAGTTGAAGATACATGAAAAGAATTACCCTGTCCACGACCTTGAGTTAGCTGCTATTGTTCACGCCTTGAAATCTGGCATCATTATTTGTACAGTGTGCCTTTTGAGATTTATATTGACCATCAGAGTTTGCTGCACTTGTTCAAGCAAAAGAACCTAAACTTGCGCCAAATGAGGTGGTTAGATTTGTTGAAAGACTATGATATTACCATTTTGTATCACTCGGGCAAGGCCAATGTGGTAGATGATGACTTGAGTCGTCGAGCAGAGAGTTTGGGGAGTTTATCATATTTAGCAGCTTCAGAGAGGCCTATTGCGATGAATATTAAGGCCTTAGCCAGTCAGTTCGTGAGTTTGAATCTTTCAGAGCCTAGTCATGTCCTAGCTTGCATGGTTTCTTGGTCTTCTTTATTCGACTGTATCAGGGAGCGATAATATGATGGTCCTCATTTACTTGTTCTTATGGACACAGTTCAGCATGACGATGCCAGAGATGTGACCATTGGAGATGACGGGGTATTGATGATGCAAGATCGAATTTGTGCGCCCAATGTTGATGAGCTTCGAGAGTTGATTCTTGCAGAGGCCCATAGTTCGCGGTATTCCATTCATACGGGTGCCGGGAAGAGGTATCGGGGCAGCACTATTGGTGGAGACAGATGAAGAAAGATATAGTTGAATATGTAGCCAGATGTCTCAACTGTCAGCAGGTGAAGCATGAGTACCAGAGGCCAGGTGGGTTGCTTCAGCAGATAGAGATTCCGGAGTGGAAACGGGAGCGCATCACCATAGACTTTGTATCTGGACTTCTGCGGACCTTGAAGAAATTTGATTTTATTTGGGTTATTGTGGATTGAATGACCAAGTCCGCTTATTTTATTCCAGTATGTACTACTTATTCATCGGAGCGGTATGCAGAGATTTATATCCAGGAGATAATTCGTCTGCATGGTATTCCAGTTTCTATCATTTCAGATAGGGGACTTAGTTCACATCACAATTATAGAGAGCTGTTCAGCGGGAATTGGGTACTCGGGTGACGATGAGCACAAAATTTCACCCCCAAACGAAATGAGAACCTGAGTGCACTATTCAGATTCTTGAAGTTATGTTTCGTGCGTGTGTGATTGAGTTTGGAGGGTCTTGGGATCAATTCTTGCCATTGGCTGAGTTTCTTACAACAACAGTTATTAGTCCAACATTCAGATGGCATCGTGTGAGGCTCTATATAGTAGGAGGTGTAGTTCTCTAGTAGACTGGTTTGAATCGGGTAAGACTAGACTATTGGGTACAAATTTGGTTCAGGATGCGTTGGAGAAGGTTAAGGTGATTCAGGATAGACTCCGTACAGCCAGTCCAAACAAAAGAGTTACGCAGACAGGAAGGTTCGTGATGTCTCATATATGGTCGGAGAGCGGGTTCTGCTTTGGGTTTCGCCTATGAAGGGCATTAATGAGATTTGGGAAGAAAAGAAAGTTGAGCCCGAGGTTTATTGGCCCTTTTGAGATATTGAATCGTGCTGGGGAAGTTGCTTATGAACTTGCCTTACCTCCCAGCTTGGCAGGAGTTCATCCGGTATTTCATATTTCGGTGTTCCGGAGATATCACGGGGACCCATCGCACGCGTTAGATTTCAGCTCAATACAATTGGATCTATTGGTATCCTCTTTAATAATTCGGGGATCTCCTAGCATCCCGAGGATCTTCTGGTATCCTCAATAAATAATTGGGAGATCTCCTAGTATTCCGAGGATCTTCTTGTATCCTCGATAAATATATACACATGTGCCAGGGATCTCGTGGTATCCCGCACTCTTCTTCCAGAACTTAACACTTGCAGGGGATCTCCTGGGATTCCATCCCGAAGTTCCAAATTTAAAACATACGATAACAACTTAAAATATCAAAATAAATACTCAACTCAAAGAAGTAATAGTAATTCTAGCCTAACGTACTTCATAAAATACAAACAAGACAATTTAAGCAAATAGGCAGGTAAGTCAATTAAACATACTCCTCTAAACTAACACATGCTAAATTTGCAATTAGAGTAAAACGCGTAACAAGAAATCTCAATTTAAATAGTCCAAGTAAAAATGAATTTTCAACAATTAGCTCAAGTATGAGCTCGTCACCTCACGTACAAGGCATTCAATTACCAAATATCAAATCCTAAGGGACAAAGTCCCCCCCACAAGGTTAGACAAGCCACTTACCCCGAACAAGTGTCAACCCGAAATCACACTTTTTCCACGAGTATCCGACTTTAAATGGCTCAAATCTATTCAATTAAATTGCATATTGTGAATTATATTTCAAGTAATTGATTCTACAATAAAATTCTAAGCTAATACGTAAAATTATGCAAATTTACCAAAATGCCTCTCGGACCCACGTCCCGGAATCGGGTAAAATTTATATTTTCAGAAACCTCGCACTCTCACGAGTCTAACCATAGCAATTATACAATTCACACCATATTTTGACCTTCAAATCCATGATTGTATGCAATAGGGTTTTCTAAACTTTTCCATCAATATCCGCGGATTAAATGCCGAAACTAGTAATAGATTCAAGTTATTCAATAAAAATCTGGTTAAGAGCACTTACCTCGTTTGTCCTATCCGAAAATCTATTGAAAAATCGTGTCACCCAAGCTCCAAATCGCTAAAAATGAAAAATGGGAACAAAGTCCCATTTTCAGAACTTAACCTTCTGCCCCGGCACATTTTCGCTTCTGCGGTCAATTAACCGCTTCCGCGGTTCCGCTTCCGCGGTTCCGCTTCTGCGGACAAATGAGTCGCTTCTGCGAGTTTTTCTAAGGCACGAATTTCTTATTCTGCAGACAAATAGCCGCTTCTGCAAATCCGCTTCCGCGGAAATTCTTCCGCTTCAGCGGAAAAATGGGGGGACACTAGTGTCCGCTTCTGTGATTGCCCGAGCCTCTTCTACGGCTCCGCTTATGCGGATTCTAAGCTGCTTCTACAGTTCCTCTTCTACGGTTCCCAAGCGCAGAAGTGAATATACCAGAAGTCTGTTGCTGCAACATTTTTTTCTTCAACACAGAAAAGCCCCGTTAAGCATCCTAAACACACCCGAGTCCCCCAGTACCTCAACCAAAAATACCAACACCTCCTAAAATATCATACAAACATGTTCCAAGCATCAAAACGCCTCAAAAAATGCCAAAACCATCAAATTACATCGAATTCAAGCCTAAGTTATTCTAAAACTTTCAAAACACGTATTTGATCAAAAACCCAACCAAACCACGTCCGAATGACCTGAATTTTGCTCGCATATCCGAAAATTACCTAACGAAGCTACAACAACTCTCGGAATTCCATTCCGACCATCGGATAAAAAATTTCACCTATCAATTGAAAATCGCCAAAATATTAACTTCGCCAATTCAAGCCTAAATTAGCTACGGACTTCTAAAATATATTCCAAACACGCTTCCAACACCTAAATCACCTAACGAAGCTAACAAATCCATCAGATTACTATTCTTAGGCCGTCTTCACATTGTTCCTACTACGGACCATTTTCCAACACTTAAGCTCTCATTTAGGGACTAAGTCCCAAAAACTCTCCGAACTCAACATCGAACGTCCCGACAAACCAAAATAGCAGAAATAAACTTAGGGGAAAAGTAAAAAGGGATAGTGTTAGAAAATACGCTTAACGCTAGGGGGGGGGGGTGAATAGCTTATAATAAAATTTAGCGTAAACTTGCGGAAATTAAAATTTGCAGGAAGTAAATAAGTGCGATAAGTAATAACTTACACACAGATATATCCTGGTTTACCACAACGTGTGGCTAGTCCAGTCCCCGAGAGACTCTCTCGAGATTTTTCACTAACTTGTCAAGCTTCCGGGTGCTTAACAAACCTTTACAACTTGAGGACGCAAGCCTCAACACCTTTTCTCAGAGTTACAACACTCCAAGACTTCAACCAAGGAAACACAAGTTCCTTACAACAAGAGAATCACAATTCTCTTCCAAGTGTACAAACACTAAAAAACTCAAACAATATACTCCTTTATGAGTAGGTATGAGTAAAAAGAAATAAGCTCTAGATCACAACAACTTTGGACAAGAATATGGCTCTCAAAAGCTTTATGAAATTGAATATAAAATGATAAACAAAAGTATGCAAGCTTATAGCAATGTAATGATCAGTTGTAGTATGTTGTTGTGTTTAAAACACTGAAATGAAGTTGTATTTATAGTTGAAAAACTTGGCATTACCGTTGCCTAATTGCCAATTAAGAGTTGCTGATTTTACTCACTGACAATCGATTGTCAAACCCCAACAATCGATTGTCTGCCAGTCAGACCAAAATTCAATCCCAGATTTTACGCTTGATAATCGATTACTTACAATCCATAATCGATTACTGGCAACGTTCAAAAAATCCTTTCCAGATTTTACCACAAACAATCGATTGTCCAGAATCAACAATCGATTACTCAGCAACATTCAAAAAATCTTTTCCGGATTTTAATCAAAACAATCGATTATACAAAATCAATAATCGATTACCCAATAACGTTCAAAAAATCTTTTCCGGATTTTAATCAAAACAATCGATTATACAGAATCAATAATCGATTACCTGACGGTATTTGAAAACTTTACGACAACGGTCAGCTTCACAATCGATTGCACAAAGTCAACAATCGATTACTTATCAGTTTTTGAAAAACATTTTAGACACTGTCTCTTTGACAATCGATTGTCCAATGTAACAATCGATTATTTAATAAATTTGAAAATCACTGGAAGACACTGTCTCAACATAATCGATTACCATTAGTTCATAATCGATTATTCTGAGTTTTGAAAAACTTTGATGGACACTGCCTCAGTCACAATCGATTGTCATTAGTTCACAATCGATTGTCATGCAGGTTTGAAAAACCTGATGCTCACTGTCTTACTCACAATCGATTGTCATTAGTTCACAATCGATTGTCATGCAGTCTTGGCTTAAAACAATCGATTATCATAAGTACATAATCGATTATCTTAGTCCAGATTTTTAAGGCATGTCTAAAAATTATTTTGACTACTGTAAATATGCATGATTTAAAATCATTTGACATTAAATTAAATATGCATAATTTTGAAAAATAGTTTTATGAGAGAAGCCATGTTACGAGTCAAGTTGTAGGATCAAGATCACAATTAAGAATGACTCAATTAAACTATAAAACTTTGTCTTGAGCTTGAATCTCGTTGTATATCAATTGTGCGCTTGTTTCTTGAACTTCGTCATATATCAATTTTCGCTTCGTTTGTCATTCATCAAAACCTATACAAAAGAACACACGTTTTAGTATATTGCATTGAGAACGTGATTCCAACAATTTCCCCCTTTTTGATAATGGCAAACATTAAGCGGGATATGCAAGACAAGCAATTTATATTGACGATTCAAGACAAGTATATACACGTAACAAGTATGCAATTTGTTCCCCCTCAATATATGAATTCCCCCTCAATTTAAGCTTATAAATATTGAGAGTGCATACCCGTTATCTTCCCCCTTTTGCCATTAGCAAAAATAAAAGAAGAAGATGCCAAAGATGTAAATAAAACTGTTTATTTATTGGAAAGAAATTACAGCAACATCAACCCGAATAATAGCAACATAATCGATTATTGATACGAAATAATCGATTTTTAGACGACGGAAACCGATTGTTGCACGTCAAGCTTTATAATTCCCCTTTCCTTTGGGGCGATACCTGCAAAAATCGTTAGACGTCTCCGACGCTCAAGTTAGAAATTTGTAAAGAAGTAATAACTTAAACTAGTGTTGCCAAGTGAGAACGTGAGCTCTTAAGAGAGTTTCGGGTATTTACCTTTCCTCCGACGTCTCCAATTACCTGTTCAAGAGGGTGATCTTTGATCGTCCTCCACTCATTTGGCACTTTTGTTTCTTTTTCCAATTGTGGCGCTTCTTTCGTTGGTTGTTCCTCAGTTTCATCTTTATTTTCCTTGGGTGGTTCCTCTTGTATTTTGTCTTTCAAGCTATCTAAGATACCTGCAAGATCAAAACCGGAATCCTTTCTCGCCAAGCGAGCATTATTTTCGAAAAATACAACATGAGGGGATTCCTCCACAATTTGGGTTCGTTTATTAAAGACCCTATATGCTTTACTACGTGAGGAAAATCCAATGAAAATACTTTCATCCGACTTAGCATCGAATTTACCCAATTGGTCTTTGCCATTGTTATGAACAAAACATTTGCAACCAAAAACTCTAAAATGGAAAATATTTGGTTTTCTATCCTTATAAAGTTCATAGGGGGTTTTCATGAGTATCGGCCGAATTACTACTCTATTTAGAACATAGCAAGCGGTACTCACGGTGTCCGCCCAAAAATGTTTGGGTATCTTAGCTTCGTCGAGCATGGTTCTAGCCATCTCTTCGAGACACCTATTTTTCCTTTCCACCACCCCATTTTGTTGTGGTGTACGTGGAGCGGAATAGGTATGCTCGATTCCGAGTTCGTCACAAAAGTCCGCAAAGAGATTGTGATCAAACTCTCCCCCATGATCACTTCTAATTGAAGTGACGGTTGTTTCTTTTTCATTTTGAACACGCTTAAGAAAATATTTAAAATTTTGAAAAGCATCACTTTTATTGGCAAGAAATAAAGTCCAAGTAAATCTCGAGTAATCATCAACAATCACAAAAGCATATTTATTTCTTCCTAGACTTTCAATGCGAGAGGGACCAAATAAATCCATATGAAGCAATTTCAATGGTCTAGAAGTTGAAACAATGTTTTTAGATTTGAAAGATGCTTTTGTTTGCTTCCCCTTTTGACACGAGTCACAAATAGAGTCATTTTCAAATTTTAAATTGGGAAGACCAACAACTAAGTTTTGAGAAATCAATTTGTTCAAAAGATGCATATTGATATGTGCTACTCTACGATGCCATAGCCAAGTATCATCCTCTTTACTCATTAGACAATCAACATAATCGGGTGAGGATTTAGCAAGATCAACCATATAAATATTATCCACTCTAAAACCACGGAGGATAATTTTGAAATCACTACGTCTGAACACTAAGCATTCATCCGAATCAAATAAAGCAAGATTTTCCTTGTCACACAATTGGCTTATGCTCAAGAGATTATGCTTTAATCCTTTAACAAGTAATATATGCTTAACAGAGGAATTTTCATCCTTACCGACCGAGCCGATGCCGATGATCTTTCCTTTATTGTTATCACCGAAGATAACACTTCCTCCTTCTTTGTGCCCTAATTGAAGGAATTTGGATTCATCTCCCGTCATATGCTTGGAGCATCCACTATCAAGGTACCATAGTACACTTGATCCCTTCAAGCACACCTACAAAACAAATTAATGTTCTTTAGGTACCCATGCCATCTTGGGTCCTTGGGGGTTAGGCATATTATAATGATGCGATTGAGTAATATGTCTATGACGTGTAAATCATGCCGGAGCAATATGACCAATGCGTTTACAATAATGACAAGTCACATTTGGGTTATGCATCCTTCTAGGTTCATAGTAACTAGACGGATGAAAATTTCTTACTCTATTTTGAACACTATGACTATTTCGCATTTCATGAGAGTTATTTCTCCTATAATGAGCTCTAGGATGGGCAGCATTTCTAGAGTGATTGTTTCTCGGTTGAGGGCCATTGCTAGGTCTTCTAAGGGGTTCAAAATTTGGCCTAAAGTATGCATCATTTCTAGGGTTACTATTTCTAGGTGGTAAGTCATTCCTAGATCTTCTAAAATGTTCAGCATTTTGTCTAGCGTGCATATTGGCTCTAGAGTTGTTGTTTCTAGGATAAGCATTTCTATTGTTAATCCTAGGTTGAGCTTTAGGTTGTTGGGGTTTAGCTTCAACCTTTTCTTCATTTTTAAAGCCTATTCCATGCTTGGTTGATTTCAAGTTAACAAGAACATCATTCAAGTTTTTGTGCGAAGAATTAAACTTATCTAATGTGCCTTTAAGCCTACTTACTTCATTCTTAAGATGCAAACAAGAAGTGCAATTTCTAGTAGAGCTTTCGGGCTTATCGGAACTTCTTTTTCCAAAAAACTTGTTTTCCTCTTTCAGCTTCTCATTTTCTAAAACCAGTTTTTCTAAATCCTTTTCTTTTAAAGAAAGCTGTTTTTGAAAATCTTTTTCTTTTAGAGAAGCATTTTCTTTTACGCTTTTGACTGTTTTTGAAGCTTTAATAAATTCAGTATATAATTCATCAAAAGCAGTTCGCATTTCATCAAGAGTAAAGAAGTTTTGAGACGAAATTTGACATACCTCGTCTTTGTTATCTTCTTGTGCCATGAGGCAAAGATTTGCTGCTTCGTCTTCTTCTCCTTCGCTTGACTCATCTCCGGAGTCACCTCCCCAAGAAATATATGCGCGTTGTTTTTTAAAAGGTTTCTTTTCCTTTTTGAGGTTTGGGCAATTTGACTTGATGTGCCCGGTTTCTCCGCATTCGTAGCATTTTATTTCTCCTTGCTTTTTCCCTTTGCGTTCATACTCCTTGCGCATGAACTTTTGAAATCTTTTGATAACGAGTCCAAACTCGTTGTCTCCTTCCTCATCAATTTGCGGTTGACTTGTGCTCACCTTTAGAGCTATTCTTTGCCTCCTTTGATCATCAACAAGAGGGTTAAGAATAGTAGATTTATAGGTCTTGAGATTACCTCTTAATGCGTCAATTGTGACATTTGAGACGCCGATGGATTCTTGGATTGCGTCGGCCTTTGATCGCCATGCCGGAGTTAGACTTCTAAGGATCTTCCGTACAAGTTCTCTATCCGTGAATGTCTTTTTGAGGGCATGTAGATCATTTACGATTATTGAAAATCGTTCAAACATTTCGTCCACCTTTTCTCCTTCCTTCATGTGAAATAATTCATAAGCATGGGTTAGGAAATCAATTTTTGCTTCCCTTACCTGATCCGTTCCTTCGTATGTAACTTCTAGCTTGTCCCACATGTCCTTTGCTGTTGTGCAACACGATATTTTCCTGTAATCGTCAGCATTAACAGCACAATATAATAAGTTTATTGCTTTAGCATTATTTTGGACCTTTCGGATGTCATCCGCGTCATACTCATCCTCGGACTTGGGAACCCATTCATTTTCCACCTTCTTGGTTGGAATTTGATTTCCCTTTGTAAACACCTTCCAAAGGTGAAAACTGTTGGATTGAACGAAGATCATCATCCTTTCCTTCTAGTACGTGTAATTTGTACCATTGAATAGAGGTGGTCGTGTGGAGCACTGTCCTTCATCAATTCCTGCAAAAGAGTCACGAGTAGAAGCCATGGATGGTTCTCTCAGACTGTTAAGTCTTCAAAGAGAATGGCTCTGATACCAATTGTTAGAAAATACGTTTAAAATTTGCAGGAAGTAAATAAGTGCGATAAGTAATAACTTACACACAGATATATCCTGGTTTACCACAACGTGTGGCTAGTCCAGTCCCCGAGAGACTCTCTCGAGATTTTTCACTAACTTGTCAAGCTTCCGGGTGCTTAACAAACCTTTACAACTTGAGGACGCAAGCCTCAACACCTTTGCTCGGAGTTACAACACTCCAAGACTTCAACCAAGGAAACACAAGTTCCTTACAACAAGAGAATCACAATTCTCTTCCAAGTGTACAAACACTAAAACACTCAAACAATATACTCCTTTATGAGTAGGTATGAATAAAAAGAAATAAGCTCTAGATCACAACAACTTTGGACAAGAATATGGCTCTCAAAAGCTTTATGAAATTGAATATAAAATGATAAACAAAAGTATGCAAGCTTATAGCAATATAATGATCAGTTGTAGTATGTTGTTGTGTTTAAAACACGGAAATGAAGCTGTATTTATAGTTGAAAAACTTGGCATTACCGTTGCCTAATTGCCAATTAAGAGTTGCTGATTTTACTCACTGACAATCGATTGTCAAACCCCAACAATCGACTGTCTGCCAGTCAGACCAAAATTCAATCCTAGATTTTACGCTTGATAATCGATTACTTACAATCCATAATCGATTACTGGCAACGTTCAAAAAATCCTTTCCAGATTTTACCACAAACAATCGATTGTCCAGAATCAACAATCGATTACTCAGCAACGTTCAAAAAATCTTTTCCGGATTTTAATCAAAACAATCGATTATACAAAATCAATAATCGATTACCCAATAACGTTCAAAAAATCTTTTCCGGATTTTAATCAAAACAATCGATTATACAGAATCAATAATCGATTACCTGACGGTATTTGAAAACTTTACGACAACGGTCAGCTTCACAATCGATTGCACAAAGTCAACAATCGATTACTTATCAGTTTTTGAAAAACATTTTAGACACTGTCTCTTTGACAATCGATTGTCCAATGTAACAATCGATTATTTAATAAATTTGAAAATCACTGGAAGACACTGTTTCAACATAATCGATTACCATTAGTTCATAATCGATTATTCTGAGTTTTGAAAAACTTTGATGGACACTGCCTCAGTCACAATCGATTGTCATTAGTTCACAATCGATCGTCATGCAGGTTTGAAAAACCTGATGCTCACTGTCTTACTCACAATCGATTGTCATTAGTTCACAATCGATTGTCATGCAGTCTTGGCTTAAAACAATCGATTATCATAGTCCATATTTTTAAGGCATGTCTAAAAATTATTTTGACTACTGTAAATATGCATGATTTAAAATCATTTGACATTAAATTAAATATGCATAATTTTGGAAAATAGTTTTATGAGAGAAGCCATGTTACGAGTCAAGTTGTAGGATCAAGATCACAATTAAGAATGACTCAATTAAACTATAAAACTTTGTCTTGAGCTTGAATCTCGTTGTATATCAATTGTGCGCTTGTTTCTTGAACTTCGTCATATATCAATTTTCGCTTCGTTTGTCATTCATCAAAACCTATACAAAAGAACACACGTTTTAGTATATTGCATTGAGAACGTGTTTCCAACAGATAGGGCATAAGAATGACCGGTCAGGTCGTTACACCCTCTCACACTTAAACATTTGTTCGTCCTCGAACGAGCATAAATAACATACCTGAAGTAGTGAAAAACTGAAGGTATTGGCTGCGCATATCCGGCTCGGTCTCCCAAGTTGCCTCATCGACCGGCTATATATATATATATATATGTCACTGCCAAACCCGGTAACAAAGTGGTCTGGGTTCAATGTCGATGGGGTCAAGGGTTCGCTGGCAGATACCCGAGTTCGATTCCCTATGAAACCAATGTTATTTCATTATTTTTTATAACATTTTTAGAAAGCACAAACTAAATGAGTAAAAGATTCCTTATAATTCCCAAACAACTCCAACAACAACTCTCCTTACTTTCCTCTAAAGTAACATTTTTAATACACTACCTTTTTTCTTGATAATATATATTAAACAAAAGACAAGACTTCTCTAAATTAACTTTTTTAATACACTAGCTTTTTTCTTTCTAACAAATAAAAGACAAAACTCTAATTCAAAAATGTTGGTTCTGTCAAGAGATTAAAAAAACCCTAAATGAAAAGAGGAGCAACTCCTTCCTCTCCAACAACAAAAATATTTTTCCACCATTAAAGGAGCCTTCTTACTCAACTGAATATCAATAATTTTTATCCATGGAAGCCGCCTCAATATCCATATCCAAAACACCCCAAACTCCAGCTACAGAACTCTATTAAACTCCTACAAAAGTCAGCTCCCAAAATTCCCCTTTTACAGCCATAAATCACTTGAAAATGCTATTAAAGCAGGCTTTTCACACACAAAAATAGTAATTCCAGATAGCTCCATCAATTGAGGTTAGCCCGGGCAAACTCAATGAATTTTTTCGAGTCTCTGTATTTGTATTCAGAAATTCTAAATTTTATATATACTGCCGAACCCAGTTACAAAAGTGATCTACGTTCAATGGCGATGGGGTTCGCTGGCAGACACCCGAGTTCGATTCCCTATGAAACCAATGTTATTTTATTATTTTTATAATACTTTTATAAAGCACAAACTAAATGAGTAAATGATTGCGTATAATTCCCAAACAACTCCGACGACAGCTCCCCTTACTTTCCTCTAAAGTAACATTTTTAATACAATACTCTTTTTCTTTCTAATATATATTAAACAAAAGACAAGACTCCTCTAAAGTAACATTTTTAATAAACTAGATTTTTTCTTTCTAATAAACAAAAGATAAAACTCTAATAAAAAAACGTTGGGTTCTATCAAAAGATTATAAAAACCCTACATGAAAAGAGTAGCAGCAACTCCTTCTCCAACAACAAAATATTTTTTTTCCAATATTAAAAGAACATTCTTACTCAACTGAAAATTAATAGCTTTTCTCCGTAGAAGCTGCCTCAAACTCCAACTCCAAAACACCCCAAACTCCAGCTACAAAACTCCATTAAACTCCCACAAAAATCAGCTTCCAAAATTCTCCCTTTACAACTATAAATCATCTGAAAATGCTATTAAAGTTGCCCTTTCACACATAAAAACAGTAATTCCAAATACCTCCAGCAATTTAGGTTAACCAACGTCTCGTTCGAGTATTCATTTTTGGTATTTAGGTCTTGTTTAACTGCATCATCCCTTACTCTTGATTTTCTTATTTGTTGGAATAAATTCATGTTTCACTTACTGCTATACTAATGCCCTTATTAAGAAGAAAGCTTGCATATGTCTATAGTAGAGTTATAGTGGAAGAAAAATTCAAATTTGTTCTTTTCGAGATCCTATATTTGTAATGTATAACCCATACACTTAAAAATCTAGCTTCGCCTCTGAGTCAATGTCTCTTTTGAGTATTTATTTTTGACATTTGGGTCTTATTTAACTGCATCATCTCTTACTCTTGATTTGCTTATTTGTTGGAATAAAATCATGTTTTATTTACTGCTATAGTTATGCCTTTATTAAGAAGAAAACTTTTGTGTCTATAACAGAGCTACAGTGGAAGAAAATCCAATATGTTTTACGCCCTAGGTTCGCCTCTGTCCCGGACCCTGCTAAACCCCAAGAAAGTCTTCTTCTGTCGCCTTGAGTCACGCACGCCACCTCTCAACTGCCGCAGCCACCGCCGCTGCTTCGTCAACTTACAGCGCCACACTCTCTATCTCGAAAGCAAAATCAAAGCTCAAAGCCGAGCTCGATGCTGACAAAGCCCTAGAGATTTACTCCTCCGTTTCCGACCGTTACATTTCCACTTTATCCTCCCGTTACGCTCAGGAATACAGAGTCAAGCGCCTCGCTAAATTCCACCATTTCTCCGACATTGAAAATTTCCTCGAATCTCACAAGAATAGCTCACAATCCCATGTTCAATCACGCGCTTAATACTTGTCGAGATGGATGATTTAGGCACCTCCAGATCAGCAATTTCCTTCAATGTGCAATTTCCATCCAAAAATGATGGTCCTTTGTCGAATTTTTCATTTTTAGCTTATTAAGGTGTTTGGCAAACTTAAAATCTATTTAAATTTCAAATGCTTTTAAGCCAAAAGATTCAAAATAAGTCAAAGGTGATAAGTTGGGTATTTCCAACTTTTTTTTCGGCTTAAAAGTCACCCCTTTTTGACCAAGTATTTTACATTGCTATACTTAATACTTATGTGTAATTCCCAGAATACTTCAATCTTGTTATGAAATAATATAAAAGACAAGAACAATAACTCAAGAACAAGAGCAAATAGAGAGAAGAGTAGAGAGAGTTCTTCTTATTGATACTTAGAGCTTGTTATGAGTTGAGTTACAATGGTAGAGGGCACCTCTATTTATAGGGAGGAGGATGATTTATCTACCAAGAATAGAACTCTAGAATCTCTCTAATTAAAGACATTCACCTTAAATAGAAGTCTATTTATAACACTCCCCCTTGAATGTCTATTCAATGATGTGCCTCATAAAACCTTAAAACCAAAACCCATTGGGAAAAATTAAAGTAAGGAAAAAGAGTACACATGTTTGAATATGCGCCTATTGGTTGCCTCGTTAAAAACCTCGCAAGGAAAACCCGGTGGGACAAAACCTTGTAAGGGAAAAAGAGTGCAACGCGCCTTAACTCCCCCTGATAAGAACATCAATTTATGTCCTTAAGTCTTCGCATTCCGATCTTGTGAACTAGCTTCTTGAAGGTTGACTTTGGTAGAGATTTTGTAAACAAATCAGCCATATTGTCGCTTGAACGAATTTGTTGAACATTGATATCACCATTCTTTTGAAGATCATGTGTGAAGAATAACTTTGGTGAAATATGCTTCGTTCTATCTCCTTTTATGAATCCTCCCTTCAATTGAGCTATACATGCTGCATTGTCTTCATACAAAGTTGTGGGTAGTTTATCACACTTCAAACCACATTTGTCTTGGATATGATGTATTATCGACCTTAACCACACACACTCCCGACTTGCTTCATGAATAGCAATTATCTCGGCATGATTAGATGAAGTAGCCACAATTGATTGCTTAGTCGATCGCCAAGATATGGCGGTTTCTCCACAGGTAAACACATAACCCGTTTGAGATCGAGCCTTGTGTGGGTCGGACAAATATCCAGCATCAGCATAACCAACAAGATCCGGGCTGCAATTCTTGCCATAAAATAAGCCCATATCGGTAGTCCCTTTTAGGTACCGCAATATGTGTTTGATCCCATTCCAATGTCTCCTCGTAGGAGCCGAGCTAAATCTTGCTAAGACATTAACTGAAAAGGATATGTCAGGTCTTGTAGTATTTGCAAGATACATTAGTGCGCCAATTGCGCTAAGATATGGTACTTCAGGACCAAGTAGCTCTTCATTCCTTTCTTGTGGTCGGAATGGATCTTTGTTCACATCAAGTGATCGAACAACCATCGGTGTACTTAAAGGATGTGCTTCATCCATGTAAAACCGTTTCAGTACCTTTTCTGTATAGGTAGATTGATGAACAAAAATTCCGTTTGCCAAATATTCAATTTGCAAACCAAGACATAGTTTAGTCTTTCCGAGATCTTTCATCTCGAATTCATCCTTTAGATAATCAATTGCCTTTTGGAGTTCTTTCGGGGTTCCAATAAGGTTTATGTCATCAACATATACGGCAAGTACAACAAATTCCGATGTTGTTTTCTTTATAAAAACACACGGGCAAATGGCGTCATTTATATAGCCTTCTTTTAACAAGTACTCACTAAGACGATTATACCACATTCGTCCAGATTGCTTTAGACCATACAAGGATCTTTGCAATTTAATTGAGAACATTTCCCGAGATTTTGAGTTGTGCGCGTTTGGCACCTTGAGTCCATCGGGAATTTTCATGTATATCTCATTACCAAGTGAGCCATAAAGATAGGCAGTAACTACATCCATTAAGTGCATGTCAAGCTTTTCATGGACAGCAAAACTTATGAGAAACGAAAGGTTATCGCATCCATTACAGGCGAATATGTCTCTTCATAATCGACACCAGGCCTTTGAGAAAAACCTTGTGCAACAAGGCGTGCTTTATATCTTTGTACCTCGTTTTTCTCATTTCTCTTGCGTACAAAGACCCATTTATAGCCGACAGGCTTAACACCATTAGGTGTTTCAACTATAGGGCCAAAAACTTCAAGTTTTGCCAGCGAATTCAATTCTGATTGAATTGCTTCTTGCCACTTTGGCCAATCCTGTCTTTTTCGACATTCTTCAACAGATTGAGGTTCGAGATCCTCACATTCTTGCATAATGCTAGATGCTACATTATAAGCAAAGGCATTATCCACCACAATATCCACTCGATTAATATTTGCCTCAATATTAATTGGATTTAGGGATAGTTCCGTATTTTCCAGAGTCTCGGGCTCAATGGATTCTTCATGAACCTCAGAATTTGTTAAATCATGAGATTCTTTCGTGGTGTCATTTTGATCGTTCTTTTTCCTCTTTCTAGGATTTCGATCTTTGGAACCTAATGGTCTGCCACGCTTCAGGCGTGCATTTGACTCATTGGATATGACACTAGATGATTGTCCAACAGGGACATCAATACGGATTGGAACATTTTCCGCGGGAATGTGGGATTTCGTTATCCTTTTCAAGTCCGTAAATGCGTCAGGCATTTGATTTGCTATTCTTTGCAAATGGATAATCTTTTGTACCTCTCTTTCACAAATAGAGGTATGTGGATCAAGATGAGATAATGATGCATTTTTCCACAAAATTTCCCGTTTGGTTTCACCAACTTCTCCCCCTAATTTTGGGAAAAGTGTCTCATCAAATCGACAGTCTGCAAATCGTGCAGTAAACAAGTCGCCTGTCAATGTTTCGAGGTAGCGAATGATGGAGGGCGATTCAAACCCAACATATATTCCTAACCTTCTTTGCGGACCCATTTTGGTGCGGGATGGCGGTGCAATAGGCACATATACTGCGCATCCAAAAATCCTTAAATGGGATATATTGGGTTCATGACCCAAAACCAATTGCAATGGGGAATACTTGTGGTAATTCGTCGGTCTGAGACGAATTAGCATTGCTGCATGTAAGATGGCGTGTCCCCATACCGAAGTGGGCAGCCTCGTTCTCATAAGTAATGGCCTTGCAATCAACTGCAGGCGTTTAATTAACGATTCTGCAAGACCGTTTTGAGTGTGAACATGAGCTACAGAATGTTCAACTTTTATCCCGATTGATAAGCAATAATCATTAAATGCTTGGGATGTAAACTCAACAGCATTATCCAGTCTAATGGACTTGATTGGATTATCTGGAAATTGTGCTCGTAGTCGAATTATTTGTGCCATCAATTTCGCAAACGCAAGGTTGCGTGATGACAACAGGCACACATGAGACCATCTACAGGATGCGTCTATCAAGACCATGAAATACCTAAACGACCTACTAGGTGGGTGAATAGGTCCACAAATGTCCCCTTGTATACGTTCCAGAAACGTGGGTGACTCAGTCCCAACCTTTGTTGGTGATGGCCTGATAATCAACTTGCCTTGATAACACGAAGTGCAAGGATATTCATTATTCGAAAGAATTTTGAAATTCTTTAACAGATGCCCATATGAGCTTTCTATAATCCGTCTCATCATGACCGATCCTGGATGTCCCAATCGATCATGCCAAAGTACAAAGGTATTGGAATCAGTAACCCTTTGGTTTACTGTTGAATGTGCCTCAATTGCACTAATTCTTGTCCAATACAGGCCACAAGATAAAGACGGGAATTTCTCAATAACCCTCTTTTGGCCGGAGACATTCTTTGTGATGACGAGATATTCAAGATTATCTTCATCCATTGTCTCAATATGATAGCCATTCCGGCGTACATCTTTAAAACTCAACAAGTTTCTTTTAGACTTGGAGGAGAACATTGCATTCTCTATGATTAACGTCGTGCCCTTGGGCAGAGTTACAATTGCTCTTCCGGAGCCTTCAATCAATTTACTACTTCCAGAGATTGTAGTAACGTTTGCCTTACACATATTTAGTTGAGAGAAATACTTCCTTTCTTTGAGTATTGTATGTGTAGTACATGAATCAATTAGGCAAATACTTTTACAGTTGGATGTTGATCCAAGTTCGCTTTGTGAGATATCCATATTTGCTATCCCATAGTTTGACATACAAAAGAGATACAAGAACATAAGAATAAACAAGTTCAATTCTTTTGTGTCACATAATATTTTCAAAATCTGCTGGTAACAGTTGACTAACAAAATCAGATATGTTATCCATTACTTTGCAGTTTGACAATTTCAGTTTAAACATTTTTCACACACAATCGATTATTTAACATTGACAATCGATTGTTGATTAATTTTGAAAAATACCGGATCACACTGTCTAACGACAATCGATTGTTAGACATAGACAATCGATTGTGGATGATTTTAGAAAAATTCCAGACCTCACTGTTTCAAGACAATCGATTGTTATACATAGACAATCGATTGTTGGCTATTTTTGAAAAATTCCAGAACACACTGTTTCAAGACAATCGATTGTTAGCCAAAGACAATCGATTGTTGATCAATTGTTTTTCAGCTTTAATGCGGAAATAGTTGATAATCGACTAGTTTTTCAGGCTAGTCGATTACCCCCACTGGAAAATAAAAGTTTTATTGATATTTGAGCATATTTAAGATATTCTAAAGAACTACTGCTAACATTGCATCATGAACTAACTAATACGAGCTAATACTAATGACTATTAGTTTATTCACTAACTAATACAAATAAGTAGAACAAAATCAAATAACTCTATCTTCTTTCATCACGGATCCATCGCCGATTAGGTGGTCTATTTTCCCCTCGGGTTGCTCAAAGAAGTCTGCCACATCCAGGTGGGTGATGTCCTCATTGTCGTCATAGACAAAATTTGTTTCAGGGCCTTTTCTCTTTCGAGATGCTTGATAAAGGTCAACCAAGTGTCTTGGTATACGGCAAGTCTTTGACCAGTGCCCTTTCCCACCGCAACGATAACATATCGTTTCTGAACCATTTGCCTTAGGATCTTCATGACCCCGTTTCTGCTTTCGGCGGTTATCTCTCTTTGGGGGGTGACGGACTTCTTTGGAATTTCTTCCTTGTCTACGTCCCTGGCTATGACCCCGTTTACGACCATGACCATGGTCCTTTTCATGTTTGGCATAATGAGAGTGCACCTTATCTGCTTCAGGCAGTGGTGTAGACCCAGTGGGTCGATTTTCATGATTTCTCATGAGCAGGTCATTATTTCGCTCAGTCACTAGTAGAAGAGAAATCAGTTCAGAGTACTTTGTAAAGCCTTTCTCTCTGTACTGTTGTTGCAGTACTATATTGGAGGCATGAAACGTTGTAAACGTTTTCTCAAGCATATCATAATCGGAGATATTATCTCCGCATAGCTTCAATTTAGAAGTAATTCTGAACATAGCAGAATTATATTCATAAACGGACTTAAAGTCCTGGAGCCTCAGATGAGCCCAATCATATCGTGCTTGTGGCAGAGTGACCAACTTCAGGTTGTCATATCTCTCCTTTAAGCCGTTCCACAAGACGAGTGGATCCTTGACGGTGAGATATTCAATCTTCAAACCTTCATCAAGGTGGTGGCGCAAGAAAATCAAGGCCTTCGCACATTCTTGGGTGGATGCTTTTTCTCTATCTTTGATGGTGTCTCCGAGACCCATAGCATCTAAGTGGATTTCAGCATCCAACACCCATGTCATATAGTTCTTGCCCGAAATTTCAAGGGCAACGAACTTTCTTTTTGTAATGTCAGACATAATCGAAAATTAAATTAGGAAGAGGGAAATACCTTAGATTTCTCGAGAATGGTTCTTGAGACGGTAGAGTCTCGTGCTGATAACGTGTTATGAAATAATATAAAAGACAAGAACAATAACTCAAGAACAAGAGCAAATAGAGAGAAGAGTAGAGAGCGTTCTTCTTATTGATACTTAGAGCTTGTTATGAGTTGAGTTACAATGGTAGAGGGCACCTCTATTTATAGGGAGGAGGATGATTTATCTACCAAGAATAGAACTCTAGAATCTCTCTAATTAAAGACGTTCACCTTAAATAGAAGTCTATTTATAACAAATCTTTCATTTTTCTCCTTTTTCTCCGCCATTTCCAATCTATGCCTTCTAAATTCCATAATCTTTTCTTTTTCTCCTTTCCTCTCCCTTCCAAATTCCATTATCGGTGTCTTTTTTTTCCTTTATATTTGAATTAAGTTCAAATTAATTTTAGTTAATAATTAGTGTTTCTATAGGTTAGTATAAATACATCTCACTTTCAAGAAAATAGAACTTAGCAGTCAACTTGATTTGAGGACACCAATTCATTTATTTTGAACCCATGAAAAAAGAAAGAAAGAAAAGATAGTACGGATTGATTTAGTTTTGACAGTTTCAGGGTATTTAAGTCATTTGAACAGAAAAAGTGCTTATGAGCATATTATTTCCAAACATATCAAGTGCTTATTTTTAGTTTAACACCTTTATCCAAACATATAACCACTTATTTAAAAATTAAGCTCAAGCACATAAAAAGTACTTTCAAGCACTCGATGCTTAAAAGCTACTTAAATTCAGGCAATCCAAGCGGGCTCTTATTAGGATTACAATAATCATATATAAGTCTAAGAGCATGTTTCGCCAAGCTTCTCCAAGTTGAAAAGTATTTTCTTTTGAATGTTTTTTTTTTCAAAGTTAAAGTGTTTGACCAAGCTTTTAAAAGAAAAAAAAAAGTACTTTTGAGGAGAAGTGGAAGCAATTTTGGAGAAAAAAAAGTAGCTTCTTCTCAGAAGCATTTTTTTGATAAATACTTTTAAAAAAAATACACTTAGAAGCACTTTATAAAAGCTTGGCCAAACACAAATTTCTGCTTAAAAGTGATTTTCAGATTAATTAGCTAAATACAAACTGCTATTCACCAAAAGTACTTCTAAAAAGAAAAACACTTCTTAAAAAAAGTTGATATTTTCGGCTTGGCCAAACATGTGTGTTTCTTCCTTATTCAGGTAAAGAGTATATTTTGAGGAGTATTTAAAAGAAATGATCAAAAAATTAATTTGAAGAGAAAACACCACATTAACGTTTAAATTTTAAATACTTGAATTTGAAATTTTCACTTATGAAAAAGAGGGGATTGTTGATAACAAAGGCCATCAACAATCTTGTACAACAATAAATTTAGTGTAATCTTACAGATAAAATCTGAGGAAAGTAGCGTGTATGCATACCTTATTCCTACCTTGAAAAGGTAGAGAACTTATTTCCAAATAACCCTTGAATCAAGAAAAGAAAGAGAAAAAACAAATAATAACAATAACAAGATAGTAAAAAACCAAAGTAAGAACCAATATGTACTAATAAAAATCTAAAAATACTAATACAACTAGTAGAGGGGAAAGAGAAATGCTCGATTACCTATTAATTTTTTATTCTATTTCTTGATCTCAACAATCTTTTCTTTTTCTTTTTCTTTAATTTTCCTAAGTGTTGGAGATACAGCTATTTGCCAATGGAAAACCTTATTAATGTTTTCATTGACTAGAATGCATCTACTTTTTTTTAGTTTCAATCACTTTATTACTCCGGGAACAATGCTTTATTTTATTTTTTTATATTTTTTATTTTTTGGGTATAAAATCTTTTTTCTTCTCAAACTGCTAGTGCATAACAGTGGGTCATCCAAAAGAAGAAAAAAACTTTTCACTTTATAGTAATGCTGCTTACATATTCTACAAGCAAAGAGTCAATATGACTTTTTTTAGGTGAGAGGGTCAGAACACTTCATAAAATGCTACCTAGAGGGGCAGGAGAACACTTCACAAAATGCGTCGTTAAATTCAACTGAAGTGTAAGGTGTGAAGAAAATAAAAGAGATTGAAGTCCGTCCCTTAGTCTAGTCTATATTCACAGCTGGTGCAACTCCCGTACAGACGCCTCACTACTACTTTCGCTGAAAAGACACAGTAGGCAGCTCCACTAGCCCCAACTTTAGGCCTAAAATTCAAACATAGTAGTGAGAATTTTCATCCTTCATCACTCTTCGTTATGAAGCTCTACTGATGCAAAGAACAACAAAGCTAGAGATATCAATTTGTTGAGAACATGTTCTTCTGCAATTACAATTATACTTTTTCTACCTCTGGATTAGATATGCATTCTATGATGTTGATGCACTACTTTTTTGGAGGATCCAACACGCACCAAATAATATTTGTGAAGAATCCGAGTACCATAGGTTTTTGTGACAAATTAAAGGGCAACCCGATGGACTAAGCTCCCGCTATACGCGGGGTCTGGAGATTGAATCTTGCATTTGAAGCAATACAAGACTGGATATTACCATCTGTCTAAATTCATTTTACTTTTGAAAAATACAAGTACAAGAAATCTGCTAAACCCTACAACACAGTGGCGGACCCAGGATTTTTATCAAGCGGGGTCAAAAAAAATATTAGAGATTGTGTCTAGCTGGTTTCGAACTCAAGAGTATGTGGAAAATTTGAACCCTAGTTACCATCAGGCTAGGTATTTTACTTGTTTGAAGTGGGTTCAAAATTATATTTATACCTTTACTTGTTTGAAAACAGCAAAAATATACCTATATATACAGTGTTAGAAGCGGGTTCATATGAACCCACTTGACTCCACGTGGGCCGCCCCTGCTACAACATCTGTTCCATTAACAGAATAGAGGACTAAAGAAGCTTTCCATTAACCCCTAGCCCCAAATTGAATGACTAATTTCAAAGCATTCCTCAATCTGCCTGAACAACAAAACCACCAAAAGAATAGGAACTTTGTTAGAATACTGGTAAATGATTCAAGAGCTTGAACTAAATTTTAAGAACTAATACAATGACTGTGAAACAAAAACAGACAATCCCACCTCAATAACATATTTGTGGTCCTAATTCAACCAAGCAAAGAGCACATACAGAAAAACAGAAATGAGATCCTGTTTCATGTATTAGACAAGAAATCCAAGGGAGAACACGCATCAAATTTTGAATAACACATACAAAATTAAGATCGTAATTCAGGTTAATCTAAAAACACACATATCCTAACAAGATCATATAAATCAGCTCGGTATGACATTCAAGTATTTTTTGCGAGCAGATATATAATCAAATTAAGCTTCAGCTTGATAAACAACAAGAGATCCAGGTAGAACAAGCTGACGGAGATGACTTCGCCGTGATGTGGATATACCTTTGTTGACAAAACCAGTGGTCAGTCTCTACGTGCCCACATCCACTACATGCCCACATTCAGAGATCGCTCATTAGACTAACAACAAAATAGACGCTTGAGTTATTTTTCTTCTACATCCACCAGTTTGTAGGCTCACTGCAGTACCCTTTCCTTACCTTTAAATCTCTCCTTTTCTCTTCAATTCTTTCCTTAATCGATCCAATTCACAATCGAATGATGGCTCAAAAAAGGTTTAGGAGAAAGGGAAAATTAAGTGAAGGTTGAGCTCTTTGTGCATGCAAATAACATAAACTATATCTATCTAAAGACTTGACAACTAAAAATGATGGTATGAAAAATATCAACGGCCAGTTTATCTTGTATAAACAATTGAAGAAATCTGACAGCGCCAACAATAAAAGTATCAACGTTCTTACAACTAAAATTCTTCAACCACATATATTGAAATATAACTGCATATGATTTTGTTACACCTTGAAACATCCATTTTCCAGACCAAACATATAGGTACTAGATTTGCATAGAATTTGTGACACTTAAGATAATGCAAAAAGCTGAAATGCAGAGCGTAAGAATCAGTATCATCAAGGAGAAAAAAATAATTAAATAAGAAAGCTTACCGTTTGAAGAACTTGGAAGCATACCATTATAGCTAATAAACCACAATAATACAAGCACCAGTGTATCTAAGATAGATTAAGAAAATCAAATAGAATAAATCTGATTCGTTACACACTCAGCAATTCGAGGAATCAAAAGGTGGACAAAATGAATAACAGAAATAGATAGAACAAAAAGGAGAATCAGATCTAAATGGAAAATGTAAGGATACAGAAGAGACAACATTCCCACTAGTCGAGCATGTACAGACCAAAAAATGACATTGTTCAGATTCACTTTCCGCCGAACCCAATTCATCTCCTCTCTCAGCTCCGTTTTCTACATAGAGATTCAAACAAAATAATTGATGATTATTGGTTTTACATTTTTTTGGAGTCGGACTCAAGTTTGCTGTAACGGTTGAATCTTCCTTCCATCCGCCATTTAAAATGTGTTACGCATTGTACACATTTTTTTATTTTGGTTTCCCAAGCCACATTGAAGCGATTAAATCTGAATTCGCACAGCGTAAGGCCCATTCGGGAGGGGGGCTCGAACCCGAGATATCTCGTGAAAGATAAAGCACATCCTTTGGTGGTCAACACATCGCACATGATGTGGTACATCATTTCAATTCTCCATTTATCCCCCCTCCCCCCCCCCCCCCCCCACCCCCCAAAGTTAAAAAAAAAAAAATTAAACAAAGTTTTTTTTATATATTTGAACTTAGCACATTCACCTGTGTTGACGGTCTAAAATGTTTAATAATCAATTGAATTTTATACAACAACAACCCAATATAATCCCACTTAGTGGGGTCTGGGGAGGGTAGTGTGTACGCAGACCTTACCCCTACCCTGGGTTAGAGAGGCTGTTTCCAAATAGACCTCCGACATTCTTCCCTCCAAGAACTTCCCACCTTGCCCTTTGGGAGACTCGAACTCACAACCTCTCGGTTGGAAGTGGGGGTTACTTACCATCAGAGCAACCCCATTTGAATTTTATATGGAATTAAAATAAAATAAACTATCTAAAAGTTAACTTTTGACTTCATCAAATTAAACTTTATTAATTACTACTATTTTAATATCTTCTTTCATTGTTATATAAAATGAGATTAAAAAAATGTTTTTGCTACATTCTGAACCTAATGCCTAGTCCAATAATAAGTAAAAAGTGAAAAATAGAATGGGCTAGCCAGCTCTCGGACTGACAATCGAAAAATAGCCAGCGTTTAAAAATAGCAAATACTGAAAATTCCAGTATAATATGCTGAATTATGGAACTCATATGTATTATTACACCTCTTTTTTATGGGAAAAGGAGGTTTTCCAATTAAAGTGACACTGAAAAGGGATTATTTATTTATTTAATAGAATTGCCACTTGGAATAATTATTTATGCCGTCCCAAATCGCCATTTATTTAAATCCCAAATCAAGGAAAATTTGACTCTGTATTAGTGACCTGGATAGGGAATTATGTTAACCCGGGAGAAGGTGTGAAGCACTACCAGATTCCGTGGTTTTAGCATGATCGCTTTACAATTACAAGTGGCTTAATTATTTGATTATTACCTGTTTTAAACCTATTGTGCACTTTAACTTTGACCGCTTTTAATTATGTATTTTAACTGCTTTTACTATTTATGAAGTATTTAAGACAAGTTACGATGTCGTACACTTGATTTATACACATCACAAATTACGTCGCATGAAACGCACCCGCAATTTACGACATGTTCAATTTTATTATTACTTTGAAGTTGAGGTGTCGAGTCATGCAAGTGTGCACTCGAATTACTATTTTACAGTATGAGATTCATGCTCTGCCTTAGTTACACTTATTACACAAAAAAAAAAGTTACAATTTTTAATAGTCAACAATGGTGCAAACTCCGTCTCCCTCATCACCACTGTAGACCAGCAAACATCCAGCTAAGAAAGAAAACAAAAATATTATAATCTAGACCTAGAGTTTATTGCGTGGATACGTCTATGGTAACTACAATCTAATTCCCTGTACTAAACTATAGGTTCTAATACAAGCACAACCAATACCCCTCCCTTCACATGATTCCTCCATCACGCCAATTTCAAACCAACTGTTGACAAAAAATATAAGCTTACATATCCAGTTATCATCACCAAGGAAAGGTTTGAATCATCACATACTAAAAACAGGTTTTATCAAACTTATGATTAATGACAGATTGAATAGCAGATTTTAGACGTACAGGTCACACGGGATCATCATCCTCAACAGATTTTAGATGCTAGAACAAACAAACAGGTTTAGAGTAAATAATAAAGGAGCATCAAACAAACAATTTCATTTGTCCATTCAAATTTAAAAAGAAACTTCAGAGTACAAAAACATACCTACCGCTGCGACATCCAACGCTTTGAGAATTCAGTAGAGAAGCTTAATAACGCAGATCCAGCAAGAGTCGGCACTGAACATCACTTCCAGTTATTCTGGGAATTTAGAAGATCGTTTTGAATTTAGATGCAGGAATGTTGGCATTTTGATTTTAAGGATTCTTCTTAGCATGCCTGTTTCTTCCTCCAGACAAGATACCATTGATCTGTTTCCCCATGCATTCCCAGGTAGCTTGCTGCTCTTTCACAATATCACCATAAAGAACTTCAAATTTCTTGTCAGGATGCTCTTTGAGCTTCCAATCATTCAGGTCAGGCCTCTCAACAGCTAATGATTTTAGTGTTGGTTTTGCAGCTTTAAGGAAATCCAACCTCCTGGCAAAAACTTTCTGCTTAATAATGGTACTCTTGCTAAACTCAAAGAGAATAAAATTCCTTGCTAAAACTTCAAGTCCAACATTCTTTCCATAGATTAATGAACTTTTTGGAACCCATAATCCTTGAACTAATTGTGCGTATCTTTGGAGGACTCTCAAAATTTCATCAACAGGATCATCCAGCGCCAGGTGCTTTAGAGCATTAAAACGATGAATTGGAGGCCCCTGTTACCAAAAGAACCAAGATTTAGAAATATGCTGCAACAACAACAACAACAACAACTACCCAGTAAAATCCCACATAGTGGGTTCTGGGGAGGGTAATGTGTACGCAGACCTTACCGCTGCCCCGATAGGACAGAGAGGCTGTTTCCGATAGACCCTCGGCTCAGAGCAACGGAAATGAAAGAGAACAAGGAAAACAGGAAAAGAAAAGAAAAGAGAATTCATTAGTAACTTCAGTGAAAACCATTATAGTAATATAAGCATAAAAAAAACAAAAGATGAATTACATGCAGTAACATTAACCAGAATCTAAGGCATCTAAGATAAACCTATTTAGAAATATGCTGCCTTTATAAGTTATCAGGATCATGAGACCTTGTACACAAACTATGTTGCAGGCATAAAAATATACAAGTAGCGCATAATTCAATAGCGGGTATAAACCTCAACAACAACAACAACAACAACTACCCAGTATACTCCCACCAGGTGGGGTCTGGGGAAGGTAATATGTAGACAGCCTTACCCCTACCCAAAAGGGCAGAGAGGCTGCTTCCAAGCGACCCTCGGCGCATAGGACAGAATGAAAAGCTGCATTGGAAAACAAAGATAAAGTTAGGAACCAAGGCAAGACAAAACACAATAACAAAACAAAGCATAAGTAATCCTGCAGAAATAACGTAAATGATTATGTAAACATAAGAAACATAAATACCGTCGCATGCGACAATAACAAGCGACAACTATCATATTACCAACCAAGAGGGGACCTACGCTAAAACACTAGTCATCTACGGGTAACCCTACTATCCCACACCCAACCCCGGGTGGGGCGAATGAAGGACTCTAAGAGCCCCTAGCCTGCAACCCTGATTCTAGACCTCCAGACTCCCCTATCAAGGGTCAAGTCCTCGGTAACCTGCATTCTAGTCATGTCCTGCCTAATCACCTCTCCCCAATGCTTCCTAGGCCTCCCTCTACCCCGCCGACCACCAACAATCTCCAGCCGCTCGCAGCTCCTCACCGGGGCATCGGGACCCCTCCTCCGTACATGCCCGATAAACCTCAAGAAGCCAAATTCTAATGCGTTCTTCAAGAGGTAAATGAGATAACCTGAAAAACAAACATTTGACAATTTAGAAGTTAGGAGGCTATACAATGACTGGGAAATATGTTTCAATTTAAGATAGTTGAGAAATATGCCATTTCAAGAACAGCTATCTACTAATCAAATGGCTGGGATACTGATAAAAAGAAATAGCAAATTTCGGGCTAGAGAAAGATAATAGAATAATCACAAATGGAAGCAATTCAAGTCATGAGCTGCATATTTATGGCAAACTACATTGTCAAGGCCCCAACGAGGTGATTAATTTGCAATTTCAACCTCAGGTATTTGCTAAAGAATGGAGAGGCAATACTAGAGAAGACAATAACACCTTACAGCAAAGAAGACAGTTCTATGATCATAAATGCAAATAAAAATTTTGTACCTTGTTCAAAGAATTTTTAATCTGTCAGTGTCAGTTGGTCTGCCAGGACACACAGCGTTCAGATAATCGACCCTGTGTATCAAATTAACAGAATAGAAAACTGGTATTAGAATAAGAAAGACAGTGGATTAATGTATGCTTTGAGAAAAAATGCTTCTTATTATTTGTCCTGAAGAGAAGCAGTTTCTCAAGCGGAAAAAAATCAACCATATTAGGACACATACGGGCTCATTGAAAATGGTACTGGAGAGCCTTCCTCCATGGCCATTTTCTGTAGATATCTGGTTGAAATGTCACTCCTAGCTCCATGGTATTTTAGATGTACCCAATGCTAAAGCAGGAAAAGAAGAAGATACCAATAACTTCACAAGGATCTGAATTAACGAAACTGTTTGAAATGATATTTGTGACTGCATGAAAAAAGCTAACTGCTCTTGAACAGATATAAATAGAAACATTAAAAACAGAAACGTCAATCCAAATCATAATAGATGCAAAATCAGCAGCCACTCAAGCTAAAGAACTATTGAGAGTTATTAATTATTAGCTAATATAGGAAACTCGAAATTTCATCAGTACATGGTCACAGGTGTTTATCATACCTCTCCAACATCCTAGTCTTTCCCAGGTGGTTTGTTCTGCACAAAAGGTATATGTTATAAGAATAAATCAAAGAATGGTAAAGCTTTAAGCAGCATTAAGGGAGTGATAGCCTAGTGGCAAAGATCCTCCACCTCCAACAATAAAGTTGGGTTTGACTTGACTCTTGAGTCACCAAGTGAGCAAAGTGGAAAAGCAGGTATTGGGCTCCCAGGTAAGGGGTTTGGGTGTGGAGCTCACAATACTAGGAAAAAGATTAGTCTTGAACATAGCAGAATGGTTTAACAAAAGAATATCAATCTTTAGGCATTTCCTTAACATATTTACCCGAAAATGTGGCAAACCTAGTCCGGAACCAAATAGTCCTCCACATAAAATATCTTAAGTGCTAGCCACTAATTTGTAGTTTTGTACAATAATATCATATGAAGAATAGTCATAAACAAGGTCCATTCAAATTGATTAAGAGCTGGGCATCAAAGAGCAAATCATGAAATGAACCTGCTTCTTTGATGGACCCACGGGCATTTTTTCCTCAACTTCTTTGTTAACAACAGTTTTTCCATCACTGCTGGTGGCAATGTTCTTCTTCTTCAACTCTCTTTCCTTAAGATGCTGTTGTGATGGTCGGAGCTGTACAACTGCATGAATAGGATTGAGGTGTAACTGCATAATAAACAGGAAGCAAGAGCGTAACTATGGAGAACATTAATAAGTGTTACATTTTGTCCTTTCAACACAGAAATGAGCTTCAAATTACTATCAGCAAACTAAGAAATTTTAGTACAAGTTTCTCATGCTGAAATGTATAAGAAACGGAAGAATATAACTAAAAAGACTTGACAATTTTCTAATACTAAGTAACAGAGATTGGGTAAATATGAGAGTCAGAAGCATTACAGCAGTTCCCCACTGCATACACAAGGTAGAGTCAGATTTGACATTGGATAATTTGCTTCAACTTGAAGCTGACACAGAATTAACTTGATTAAACTTGAAGTTAAAAGAGTAACGTTGTTATTGTCCAAATTAGTTTTTTAAAAAGAAAAGGGCAAAAGCTGGAGATGTATATGTTAGTTTCATCGTATAAATAGTAGTAAATAACCCCAATCCCATATGTATTAGGAGTAGGACAAGTATTGTATATATAGGGCTAATTGTATCATTGTCAATATCAATCAATCAATAATATATTTTCTCCCGTGCACTCTCACATGGTATCAAAGCTATCGTGAGAAATTTATCGTTGTACATAAATTCAAGCTATTCCGGAAAGTGGAATCAGTCACTGGAACACTTTTTTCCAGCAATTTTTCAAAGTTGTTTTGCGTCTGCTTTGACTCGGTTAGTGTTGTGCAAAATCCAACACTATCAAAAGGTTCGCCACTGTCCGGCGACCAAACCCCAGAAAAATATCCGGCAACAGCAGCCTCACGCGCCCCCACGCGCCACCAGACACTCACGCGCGTGAGCTCACACGCCGGCGCGTGGACCTCCTTCCGGTTAGTTTCTGACGGAAGTCCTTTTGGACAACCTTCTCAGGACATTATTCCGAGCCTACCCATCAAGTTTAAATCAGATTCCAATCACTTTCAACTTTTTCCGGCAGCTACAGTGATCCCCAGAAAATTTTTGCTTTTTCCCGGCACGATATTATAATGGCATTCATAACGGAAACCTTTAACTCACAATCCGTTGGATCTAATGTATTGAATCCCATCCAAATGGTTTCTTTACCGGATTATATTGAGTTTCTTCAGTACAAAGTACGTAAACAGACATCTTCAAGATTAGTCTCCGTTGTTCCAACAAATAGTAGCATGACTGGTGTCTCCCAAACTTCACCTTCTAAGTCTTGGGTCATTGATTCAGGTGCATCTGATCATATTTGTGGTAACAAATATCTTTTCACTAGTATCTCATATTCTCAAACTCTTCCAACAGTCACAATGGCCAATGGTTCTCAAGCCATGGCAAGTGCAATACGTTGAACAAGTTCACTTCCTTCCTTACCTTTAGACTCAGTTCTTTATATTCCTGGTAGTCCTTTTAATCTCATAGCCATTAATCGCTTAGCCAAATCACTTAAATTTGTTGTTTTATTTCTGAATGACCTTGTTTTTATATAGGAACATAGTACAAGGCGGATCATTGGTACCGGACGTGAATCAAATGGACTTTATTACCTAATCCTTGTAAAATCACATGGACTCGCATCTTTTCTTCCTCCAATAACTTCTCCCGTTACTTATTCACCAGATTTATTACATGAACTGTTAGGACATCCCAGTTTGTCAAAACTTCAGAAAATGGTACCTGGCTTATCTCACTTGTCCACTCTAGAGTGTGAGTCAAGTCAACTCGGTAAGTATACCCGCTCCCATTTCCCCCGGCGTCTCGATAATCGAACAAAGTCACCTTTTACTTTAGTCCATTCAGATGTTGGGGTCCTAGTCGAGTTAGTTCTACCTTAGGATTCCGCTACTTTGTCAGTTTAATTGATGATTATTGCAGGTCACTTTGATATTTTTAATGAAAAATCGATCTGAGTTGTTTTCTATTTTCTAGTCCTTCCACGTTGAAATTCAAAATCAATTTGCGGTTTCTATCAGCATATTTCCTAGTGATAATGCCCTAGAGTATTTGTCTTTCCCATTTCAGCAGCTTATGAACTCCCATGGGATTATTCATCAAACATCTTTTCCGTACACGTTCCAACGAAATGGGGTAGTTGAAAGAAAGAATAGACATCTTATTGAAACTGCTCGTACTACTCATACAATCTCATGTTCCGCTGCGCTTTTGAGGGGATGCAGTTCTTACATCTTGTTATCTTATTAATCGTATTCCATCTTCAACTATCCAAAATCAAGTTCCATTCTTTGTCCTGTTTCCCCGCTTACCTTTGTTCTCTCTTCCACCCCGTGTCTTTGGGAGTACGTGTTTTGTTCATGACCTCACTCCAGAAAAATATAAGTTAGCTCATCGTGTTCTTAAGTGCATATTTCTAGGTTACTCGAGAACGCAAAAGGGATATCGATGTTATTCTCCTGACCTTCAACGATTTCTTATGTCTTGTTGATGTTACCTTATTTGAAACCTAATCATACTTCACAGGCCAATCACTTAGATATTTTTGAGGTGCTACCCATTCCTTCTTTTGGAGCTTAAGCCCCTATCTCCGATCCATCTCCTCCATAGCTCCACCGCCTACAGTTCCAGTTACAGTTCCATCAACTATAGCTCCAGTGCCACCACCTAGTCTAGTACCATCAACTATATTTTCAGCGCCACCACCTAGTCCAGTTCAACCTTCTACAACTCCACCACTCCTGACTTATCATCGTCGTCTGCCCCCAGCATCAGGCTCAACGGATTCACGTCCTGCACCTGACACTGCTAATACTGCGGACTTGTCTCCTCTTAATCAATCGATTACACTACAAAAAGGCATACGGTCCACACTTAATCCTAATCCTCATTATATCGGTTTAAGTTACCATCGTCTCTTATCATCCCATTGTGCATTTGTGTCATCTTTGTCCTCTGTTTCTATTCCTAAGTCTACAGGTGAAGCACTATCTCATCCCGGATGACGACAAGCTATGATTGACGAGATGTTTGCTTACATACGAGTGATACTTGGGAGCTTGTTCCTCTTCCTTCGGGTAAACCGACTGTTGGTTGTCGTTGGGTGTATGCAATCAAAGTTGGTCCAGATAGCCAGGTTGATTGACTTAAGGCTCGACTTGTTGCTAAAGAATATACTCAGATATTTAGACTCGATTACAGTGATACTTTCTCTCCGTGGCTAAAATTGCATCAGTCCGCCTTTTTCTATCCATGTATGCTGTTCGCCATTGGCCTCTCTATCAGTTGGACATTAAGAATATTTTTCTTCACGGTGACCTTGAGGATGAGGTTTATATGGAGCAACCACCTGGTTTTGTTGCTCAGGGGGAGTCTAGTGGCCTTTTATGCCAGTTGCACCGGTTCCTCTATTGTCTAAAGCAGTCTTCTCGAGCCTGGTTTGGTAAGTTCGGCACAATTATTCAGAAGTTTGGCATGACTCATAGTAAAGTTGATCACTCTGTATTTTATCGACATTCTACTTCAAATCTCTGTATTTATCTGGTCGTTTATGTTGACGATATTATTATTACCGGCAATGATCAAAATGGTATTAGTAAGTTGAAGCAACATCTCTTTCAGCACTTTCAGACTAAGGATCCGGGCAGATTAAAGTATTTTCTGAGTATTGAGGTCGCTCAGTCTAGCTCAGGTATTGTGATCTCACAACGGAAGTATGCCTTAGATATTCTTGAGGAGACAGGAATGACAGGTTGTAGACCTGTTGACACTCCGATGGATCCGAATTCTAAACTTCTGCCAGGATAGGGGGAGTCTCTTAGCGATCCTGCAAGATATAGGCGGTTGGTTGGTAAATTAAATTACCTCACTAGACTATACCTGATATTTCCTTTCCTGTGAGTGTTGTGACTCAGTTTATGGATTCTCCCTGTGATAGTCATTGGAATGCAGTTATCCGTATTCTTCAATATATAAAATCAGCTCCAGGCAAAGGCTTATTGTTTGAGGATCAAGGCCATGAGCAGATCGTTGGATACTGAGATGTTGATTGGGCAGGATAATAAGTCTAAGCCAGTCCAGGTCTTTTAATAATCCCGAACTTCCTCTCCGATAGACGTTCTACGTTTGGATATTGTGTCTTAGTAGGAGAAAATTGGTGTCTTGGAAGAGCAAGATACAGAATGTGGTTGCTCAGTCTAGTGCAGAAGCATAATATCAAGCAATGGCTATGGCCACATGTGAGCTAACTTGGATCAAACAGTTACTCAAGGAATTGAAATTTAGTGAGATTAGTCAGATGGAACTTGTGTGTGATAATCAAGTTGTTCTTCATATTGCGTCAAATTAAGTGTTCCATAAGAGAACTAAACACATCGAGATTAACTGTCACTTTATTAGAGAAAAGATACGCTCGGGAAATATTGCTACAAAATTTGTGAAGTCGAATGATCAACTTGCTGATATTTTCACCAAGTCTCTCACTGGTCCTCGTATTAGTTATATATATAACAAGCTCGGTATATATGATTTATATGCACCAGCTTGAGGGGGAGTATTAGTTTCATTATATAAATAGTAGTAAGTAACTCTAATCCCATATGTATTAGAAGTAGGACATGTGTTGTATATATAAGGATAATTGTATCATTGTCAATATCAATCAATCAATAATATATTTTCTCCCATGCATTTTCACATTATAAGCACATACACAACCTGCGAAAAACTAATTTACTGTCAAGACAAAGCAACAACCCAGTAAAATTTCACAAGTGGGGTTTGAGGAGGGTAGTGTGTACGCAGACCTTACCCCTACCCTGAGGGAGAATTTTCTGTCAATCATAACTCTTAAAAACTAGAATTTAGAGATGCACATCAACAACAAATGGTTTACCTTATCACCAATGAGGACCCCAACAACATATTCAGAGGTGCAAGTTGATAATGGCATCCATGATGTAGAAAGAGTCTGAAAAATGAGAAACCATAAGATTATTGGTAAAACGATTAAAACTGTAAATCCAGCCAAGGGAACAAATATCAAGTGCAGAGTTTCCAGAATCTAAATGTCAACCTCCTTATCCTACACCTAACAGCAGGGATACAACCATGAAGCTAGAAGATATATAATACATGTCCATGAATAGCAAGGAGTATGTCCAAAACAAATGGTATTATAAACGGGATATAAGGTGGAGCAATTGAGAGACCACATAATAAGGAAGATCAGATATTAGTGGAAGCCGAGCAGTTTCGTCAATATGGAAAGCAAAAGATATATAGAGACCAACATTGACGGTTAATAGATGCAACAACAACAGCAACAACATACTCCCCTTTATAATCCCACAAGTAGGGTCTGGGAAAGTTAGTGTGTTGAAGACCTTACCCCTACTTTATGCAAGTAGAGACGTTATTTCCGATAAAACCTTGGCTCAAAGTTAATAGATGCATGGAAGCAAATAATGCAGGAAATTAGCTCAAAGATTTTCTCTTTTAAGTTAGAGGATAAATCAATCGGACCTGCTTTTCCATCTTTACTGCATGAGTAGAGTCTCGGTCAAAAATTTTAGAATCAAAATCAATTGCCAAATCAACCACCATTTGTGCAGTTGAGGGTCTCAATCTCACCTGCAAATATATAAAATCTGAGTCAGACGTCCAAAGTGGTCATTTAAAACCAGCATATTCTACCTAATGATTGACACTACTGATTTATTTTGCGTAAGAAACACCAAAAGCAATTTTTGTGACTCACCTCTTGACATCTTTCCTCCAATTCATAGGGACGCCATACGGGCCTCAACGGATATTGGAACACATATAGCTGACGAAAAAAGAGAAATTAATACTTAGCAAATAGAAAATTTTCCAAATTCAACAAATAAACCAGCTAATTAAATAATAAATAAATATACCTGAGAGTTAGGAAAAAACACATCAATTTCATGAACAACTTCATCTTCAACGCTATCAGTATCCATGGCGACTTGTTCTTCTTCTGCCACGTCGTCTCCCGTAGTGTTTTCATACAATGGAACGTCATCTTTACCCATTGCTGCTCCATTTTCGTCTGGATGATCTTTTACTGAGGGTTTTGAAACTAATTCTTCCTTTTTAGTCGGAATAAGAGGATCAGGTTGGGGTTTGGTTACTTGTTGGAGTTGGGGCTTCAGTTTAGAGCTTTTGGGAGCAAAACGTGATGGCTTAGTCGGAGCTTTACTTGCGCCGTCGAAGTCCACCGCCATGTACTCTGCCGGAAAAGTGAACTTCACCGCAAGTACGGCAAGTAATCAAAGGTGAGGGAAGGGTTTAGGGTTTATTAATTGGAGCTAACTCATTTGTAAATTATTTTTGGAATGTCAAATATTTATTTTATGGATTTATATTATATATACAAAATTTGTTACATTATCAAACTACTTACAGCTTGTTTCAATGATTGTTACCCATGATTTTATTATGTATTCGAATAGAGGTATTATTTACTGTCATTTTATGGTATTACACCGCATAATATAAAGATCGAAGAAGGCCTAAAAATATCACTCAACTTTCAGAAATAGTCTATTCATGATCCCCTTAAAAAATGCTCATTTCATGTCACTATCGTTACATATATACAGTAATGTATATTTCTTAAAAAAGGATCCTTTCAACTGATTAAAAAGTGAAAGAAACTCAATCTAGCAAATAGTCTTCTAGTATAACTCAACTAATACAATGATAGCACTTATAATCTGTATTTCCCCCTCCATCAACGATTTTCCATCCGAAAGTATCCAAAAACAGAGAATTTTGTCGATTTTCAAATCTCTACTTCACATATGCAGTAGCACTGAAAGTTAAACATTTGTGCTCTGTTTATTATGCAGGTGGAGGAACTATTTTCCCTTAAAAATAATGGAACTAATGTGGAGGTTTGCCTTGTGAACCAACACCTAACAAGGCTTTTGAAGGCACTAGATTTCATAAGCTGGACATATCTCATATGAGTGAGTTTAGAGTGGATGCTCATCCATCTACAGTAGGTGGCAAGAAACATGATGATTGCATGCATTGGTGCTTACCAGGACTTACAAATACCTGGAATAACTTGTTTGTATCATATTAAATAATATCAATGACGGGACCTAAGTTATGATTATATAATTCTTGGGGTAACTTTATATATTTCAAGGTAGCAATGGAAGTTGTATCTTATATTTAGTCAAGACTACTCTAATATTCTGCCAGCATACATGTAGCATATATTCTAATATATTCAATGTATTTACATGTATATATATGTATGTATTTGATTCCTGTATGTACAAATATAGTTGTATCTATCATAGTTGTATTTTAATATAAAATATATTATAATTTTAAAATTAAATAAAATTCTAATACTATATACGAAAATCATATTTAATACGTCTATTCTTTTATATATGTGTGATTTGTTTTTTAATATAGGTAGTGTCATCGATTGAATATTTGCATACTGTGAACGATGAAGGAAGGTATTACACAATACGCCTTTTAGAGAAAAAATAGAGTTGTGGACGGCTCCAAGTCGACGAATTACCGTGCTCACACGCTTGGACGGTCCTGAAGAGCAAGTTTCTAATACCAGAATAATGTTGCTCTAATTATTACATACCAAAGTCTGTTGTAATGACATATGAGGTGTCCGTACACATGTAGAAGATGAAGTTGTATTACCACCCAAATAAAAAGACCTCCTGGAAGACCAAAAAAGAAGCATGATAAGTCCTTCATTGAATTGCTGCAGAAGAAAAATCAACATTCGTGTAGCATATGTGAACATGAATGATATAATAAGCGTACTTGTAGAAATGCTCCACGTTGAAATTAGTTCACAATCCGGCTTGTATTAATGAAAATAATTTGTTTTAGAGTCCAGTGTCATTTTAAATATAGTTTGGATATACTTAGTTGGTGTATTAAATCTGAATATGTAATTAAAATACGGCCATTGTATCTTTATTGTATATGAATATAGATGAATACAATCATTGAATACATTGAACTGATGATTCCTTTTGGAATACATATAGTACATCAGAGAGGGTAAAAATTTATCCGCACCTGGTTTTACACCAAACCAATAAATACATGACATGTGTCTTGCATATGGACTTCAATCATTTAATCATGGTAAATTATATGCATTTTCATCTAATTAAATTAGTTAACCATAGTAAATTAATATAGTTTTGTGTAAACACCCTGTGTGGGTAAGTATTTACCCATCAGAGAGTTAATATGGTTTATGAATTTTAAGTACATGTATTCAAATACACTTGAATACAAATTATGACAATCTGTTATTATAATCAGTTATATAAAAAAATCGTATTCAAAATACAGCTGAATACATATCAAAGTAATATATCATATAAATACGAAGGTCTAAAAACACCTGCTGAAAATATGTGAACATAACCCAGTGAATACATATAAATACTACTTAATGAATACAGATAAATATATCATGTTGAATACTGACTAATACAATAAGTTGAATACATATCAATACAACATGTTGTATACATACTAATATAACCTAATACTACTTTAACATTATCTTCACCAAATGTATCAGAATCAGTGATGTACCTAAGAATCTTTAAAGGTGTTTCGCTCTCGCTTACAACATCATCGTCTATCTTCAGCATAGCATAGTCCAAAGGAGTGCATCATATCTTTGACAGAGTAAATTGACATAAAAATTTTACTTGTGGAAACAACACAATTGTGCTAAGAAACTCTGTGTATGCCGCGATATGCACCCCACAATCCCTGAAAGTAGAACTTAATAGTTTATACTGTTCTGGATTAAGCTTTTCTTTGAGATCAGATACTATGTTTGTGTTTGTATATGAACAAATATGTGATGCTAATTTTGGCGGGTGTTTCACAAACAATTTAATTTCCTACATACAAGCAATAACTTTAAAAAAGTTTCATATTCATCATCAATATATACTCATTAAGTGTTATGACTACATATAAATACAACAAGATATAGTTAAATATTGAAATACATATTAATGCCATTTAGTACAAATATGCCACTGAACTTTCAGAAATGGCTCATCTATGCCATCCGTTAAAATTTTGCTATATCCATGCCATTGTCGTTAAAGAAATGTCCAAGATATGTCATTCCTCCATTAGAAAAAAAGATATTTTTCAGTTTTTTCAGTTTTCTATTTGTAAAAACTTGATTTTTTTATATATTGTAAAAACTTGATTGTATATTATAATTTTAATTATCGTAGTATTAAATTAGCACGTTTTATCTATATTGATCACATTTTATATATAATAAATATTTGTAAAAACATTTCAGTATTTAAAAAAAATTATATATATATGTGTGTATATATATATATATATATATATATATATATATATATATATATATATATATATATATATATATATATATATATAAAGGAAAGGGCCTAAAGAAGTATAAAAAAAAGATTTATATATATATAATATAGGTGTAGTAACTGAAGTAAAAAAGGGAAGTGTTATAAATACACTTCTATTTAAGGTGAATGTCTTTAATTAGAGAGATTCTAGAGTTCTATTCTTGGTAGCTAAATCATCCTCCTCCCTATAAATAGAGGTGCCCTCTACCATTGTAAATCACTCCTAACATTCTCTAAGTATCAATAAGAAGAACTCTCTCTACTCTTCTCTCTATTTGCTCTTGTTCTTGAGTTATTGTTCTTGTCTTTTATATTATTTCATAACACGTTATCAGCACGAGACTCTACCGTCTCAAGAACCATTCTCGAGAAATCTAAGGTATTTCCCTCTTCCTAATTTAATTTTCGATTATGTCTGACATTACGAAAAGAAAGTTCGTTGCCCTTGAAATTTCGGGCAAGAACTATATGACATGGGTGTTGGATGCTGAAATCCACTTAGATGCTATGGGTCTCGGAGACACCATCAAAGATAGAGAAAAAGCATCCACCCAAGAATGTGCGAAGGCCTTGATTTTCTTGCGCCATCACCTTGATGAAGGTTTGAAGATTGAATATCTCACCGTCAAGGATCCACTCATCTTGTGGAACGGCTTAAAGGAGAGATATGACAACCTGAAGTTGGTCACTCTGCCACAAGCACGATATGATTGGGCTCATCTGAGGCTCCAGGACTTTAAGTCCGCTTCTGAATATAATTCTGCAATGTTCAGAATTACTTCTAAATTGAAGCTATGCGGGGATAATATCTCCGATTATGATATGCTTGAGAAAACGTTTACAACGTTTCATGCCTCCAATATAGTACTGCAACAACAGTACAGAGAGAAAGGCTTTACAAAGTACTCTGAACTAATTTCTCTTCTACTAGTGGCTGAGCGAAATAATGACCTGCTCATGAGAAATCATGAAAATCGACCCACTGGGTCTACACCACTGCCTGAAACAGATAAGGTGCACTCTCATTATGCCAAACATGAAAAGGACCATGGTCATGGTCGTAAACGGGGTCATAGCCAGGGACGTAGACAAGGAAGAAATTCCAATGAAGTCCGTCAACCCCCAAGGAGAGATAACCGCCGAAAGCAGAAACGGGGTCATGAAGATCCTAAGGCAAATGGTTCAGAAACGATATGTTATCGTTGCGGTGGGAAAGGGCACTGGTCAAAGACTTGCCATATACCAAGACACTTGGTTGACCTTTATCAAGCATCTCGAAAGAGAAAAGGCCCTGAAACAAATTTTGTCTATGACCCACCTGGATGTGGCAGACTTCTTTGAGCAACCCGAGGGGAAAATAGACCACCTAATCGGCGATGGGTCCGTGATAAAAGAAGATGGAGTTATTTGATTTTATTCTACTTATTTGTATTAGTTAGTGAATAAACTAATAGTCATTAGTATTAGCTCGTATTAGTTAGTTCATGATGCAATGTTAGCAGTAGTTCTTTAGAATATCTTCAATATGCTCAAATATCAATAAAAATTTTTATTTTCCAGTAGGGGTAATCGACTAGCCTGAAAAACTAGTCGATTATCTACTATTTTCGCATTAAAGCTGAAAAATAATTGATCAACAATCGATTGTCTTTGTCTAATAATCGATTGTCATTGAGACAATGTAATCTGAAATTTTTCAAAAATCATCCACAATCGATTGTCTTTGTCTAACAATCGATTGTCGTTAAGACAGTGTAATCTGGAATTTTTCAAAATAGCCAACAATCGATTGTCTTAAAACAGTGTTCTGGAATTTTTCAAAATAGCCAACAATCGATTGTCTATACTTAACAATCGATTGTCTTAAAACAGTGCTCTGGAATTTTTCAAAATAGCCAACAATCGATTGTCTATGCATAACAATCGATTGTCTTAAGACAATATGATCTGAAGTTGTTCAAAATAGCAAATAATCGATTGTGTGTGTTTAACAATCGATTGTCAATGTTCAACAATCGATTGTTTGTGTTTAACAATCGATTGTTTGAAGAAAACGTTTAAACTGAAATTTTCAAACTGCAAAGTAATGGATAACATATCTGATATTGTTAGTCAACTGTTAGCAGCAGATTTTGAAAATATTATGTGACACAAACGAATTGAACTTGTTTATTCTTATGTTCGTGTATCTCTTTTGTATGTCAAACTATGGGATAGCAAATATGGATATCTCACAAAGCGAACTTGGATCAACGTCCAACTGTAAAAGTATTTGCCTAGTTGATTCATGTACTACACATATAATACTCAAAGAAAGGAAGTATTTCTCTCAACTAAATATGTGTAAGGCAAACATTACTATAATATCTGGAAGTAGTAAATTGATTGAAGGCTCCGGAAGAGCAATTGTAACTCTGCCCAAAGGCACGACGTTAATCATAGAGAATGCAATGTTCTCCTCCAAGTCTAAGAGAAACTTGTTGAGTTTTAAAGATGTACGCCGGAATGGCTATCATATTGAGACAATGGATGAAGATAATCTTGAATATCTCGTCATCACAAAGAATGTCTCCGGCCAAAAGAGGGTTATTGAGAAATTCTCGTCTTTATCTTGTGGCCTGTATTGGACAAGAATTAGTGCAATTGAGACACATTCAACAGTAAACCAAAGGGTTACTGATTCCAATACCTTTGTACTTTGGCATGATCGATTGGGACACCCAGGATCGGTCATGATGAGACGGATTATAGAAAGCTCATATGGGCATCCGTTAAAGAATTTCAAAATTCTTTCGAATAATGAATATCCTTGCACTTCGTGTTATCAAGGCAAGTTGATTATCAGGCCATCACCAACAAAGGTTGGGACTGAGTCACCCACGTTTCTGGAACGTATACAAGGGGACATTTGTTGACCTATTCACCCACCTAGTGGGTCGTTTAGGTATTTCATGGTCTTGATAGACGCATCCTGTAGATGGTCTCATGTGTGCCTGTTGTCATCACGCAACCTTGCATTTGCGAAATTAATGGCACAAATAATTCGACTACGAGCACAATTTCCAGATAATCCAATCAAGTCCATTAGACTGGATAATGCTGCTGAGTTTACATCCCAAGCATTTAATGATTATTGCTTATCAATCGGGATAAAAGTTGAACATTCTGTAGCTCATGTTTACACTCAAAACGGTCTTGCAGAATCGTTAATTAAACGCTTGCAGTTGATTGCAAGGCCATTACTTATGAGAACGAGGCTGCCCACTTCGGTATGGGGTCACGCCATCTTACATGCAGCAATGCTAATTCGTCTCAGACCGACGAATTACCACAAGTATTCCCCGTTGCAATTGGTTTTGGGTCATGAACCCAATATATCCCATTTAAGAATTTTTGGATGCGCAGTATATGTGCCTATAGCACCGCCATCCCGCACCAAAATGGGTCCACAAAGAAGGTTAGGAATATATGTTGGGTTTGAATCGCCCTCCATCATTCGCTACCTCGAAACATTGACAGGCGACTTGTTTACTGCACGATTTGCAGACTGTCGATTTGATGAGACACTTTTCCCAAAATTAGGGGGAGAAGTTGGTGAAACCAAACGAGAAATTTTGTGGAAAAATGCATCGTTATCTCATCTTGATCCACATACCTCTATTTGTGAAAGAGAGGTACAAAAGATTATCCATTTGCAAAGAATAGCAAATCAAATGCCTGACGCATTTACGGACTTGAAAATGATAACGAAATCCCACATTCCCGCGGAAAATGTTCCAATCCGTATTGATGTCCCTGTTGGACAATCATCTAGTGTCATATCCAATGGGTCGAATGCACGCCTGAAGCGTGGCAGACCATTAGGTTCCAAAGATCGAAATCCTAGAAAGAGGAAAAAGAACGATCAAAATGACACCACGAAAGAATCTCATGATTTAACAAATTCTGAGACTCATGAAGAATCCATTGAGCCCGAGACTCTGGAAAATACGGAACTATCCCTAAATCCAATTAATATTGAGGCAAATATTAATCGAGTGGATATTGTGGTGGATAATGCCTTTGCTTATAATGTCGCATCTAGCATTATGCAAGAATGTGAGATCTCGAACCTCAATCTGTTGAAGAATGTCGAAAAAGACAGGATTGGCCAAAGTGGCAAGAAGCAATTCAATCAGAATTGAATTCGCTGGCAAAACATGAAGTTTTTGGCCCTATAGTTGAAACACCTAATGGTGTTAAGCCAGTCGGCTATAAATGGGTCTTTGTACGCAAAAGAAATGAGAAAAACGAGGTACAAAGATATAAAGCACGCCTTGTTGCACAAGGTTTTTCTCAAAGGCCTGGTGTCGATTATGAAGAGATATATTCGCCTGTTATGGATGCGATAACCTTTCGTTATCTCATAAGTTTTGTTGTCCATGAAAAGCTTGGCATGCACTTAATGGATGTAGTTACTGCCTATCTTTATGGCTCACTTGATAATGAGATATACATGAAAATTCCCGATGGACTCAAGGTGCCAAACGCGCACAACTCAAAATCTCGGGAAATGTTCTCAATTAAATTGCAAAGATCCTTGTATGGTCTAAAGCAATCTGGACGAATGTGGTATAATCGTCTTAGTGAGTACTTGTTAAAAGAAGGCTATATAAATGACGCCATTTGCCCGTGTGTTTTTATAAAGAAAACAACATCGGAATTTGTTGTACTTGCCGTATATGTTGATGACATAAACCTTATTGGAACCCCTATAGAACTCCAAAAGGCAATTGATTATCTAAAGGATGAATTCGAGATGAAAGATCTCGGAAAGACTAAACTATGTCTTGGTTTGCAAATTGAATATTTGGCAAACGGAATTTTTGTTCATCAATCTACCTATACAGAAAAGGTACTGAAACGGTTTTACATGGATGAAGCACATCCTTTAAGTACACCGATGGTTGTTCGATCACTTGATGTGAACAAAGATCCATTCCGACCACAAGAAAGGAATGAAGAGCTACTTGGTCCTGAAGTACCATATCTTAGCGCAATTGGCGCACTAATGTATCTTGCAAATACTACAAGGCCTGACATATCCTTTTCAGTTAATGTCTTAGCAAGATTTAGCTCGGCTCCTACGAGGAGACATTGGAATGGGATCAAACACATATTGCGGTACCTAAAAGGAACTACTGATATGGGCTTATTTTATGGCAAGAATTGCAGCCCGGATCTTGTTGGTTATGCTGATGCTGGATATTTATCCGACCCACACAAGGCTCGATCTCAAACGGGTTATGTGTTTACCTATGGAGAAACCGCCATATCTTGGCGATCGACTAAGCAATCAATTGTGGCTACTTCATCTAATCATGCCGAGATAATTGCTATTCATGAAGCAAGTCGGGAGTGTGTGTGGTTAAGGTCGATAATACATCATATCCAAGACAAATGTGGTTTGAAGTGTGATAAACTACCCACAACTTTGTATGAAGACAATGCAGCATGTATAGCTCAATTGAAGGGAGGATTCATAAAAGGAGATAGAACGAAGCATATTTCACCAAAGTTATTCTTCACACATGATCTTCAAAAGAATGGTGATATCAATGTCCAACAGATTCGTTCAAGCGACAATATGGCTGATTTGTTCACAAAATCTCTACCAAAGTCAACCTTCAAGAAGCTAGTTCACAAGATCGGGATGCGAAGACTTAAGGACATAAATTGATGTCCTTATCAGGGGGAGTTAATGCGCGTTGCACTCTTTTTCCCTTACAAGGTTTTGTCCCACCGGGTTTTCCTTGCGAGGTTTTTAACGAGGCAACCAATAGGCGCATATTCAAACATGTGTACTCTTTTTCCTTACTTTAATTTTTCCCATTGGGTTTTGTTTTAAGGTTTTAACGAGGCACATCATTGAATAGACATTCAAGGGGGAGTGTTATAAATACACTTCTATTTAAGGTGAATGTCTTTAATTAGAGAGATTCTAGAGTTCTATTCTTGGTAGCTAAATCATCCTCCTCCCTATAAATAGAGGTGCCCTCTACCATTGTAAATCACTCCTAACATTCTCTAAGTATCAATAAGAAGAACTCTCTCTACTCTTCTCTCTATTTGCTCTTGTTCTTGAGTTATTGTTCTTGTCTTTTATATTATTTCATAACAGGAAGAGTATAAAAGAGAGATTTTGAATCAAATGTGTTGAGGATTTTATGATATGTTTATCCTTTAGTTTAAATCCTTGAATGATCGTAATTTTAATTATGGTAGTGTTAAATTAACTTTAATTGTTTTTCCCATTGAGACTATAATAATTTCAAATTTCAAATGTACTAGTAATTAATTATAATTCATGTTGGATTAAAAATATTTTTTTTGTTTTTTCAGTTTTTAAAAAAAAATGAAAATATTGCTTATTTATAAAAGATTGAAAAACGATAATAAAACGAAATGATTTAAAAAAACTGAAAATATATTTTTCAAAAATGAAAATATTTTTTCAGTTTCAAAGAAAACAAATATTTCATTAAAAAGATTTTTTTTCTGTTTTTACAAAAGAAAATCAAGTTTTTACGAAAAAAAATATGAAAAAACTGAAAATAAACTGAGGAATGTCATATTGGATCATTTCTTTAGCGACAATGGCATGGATATAGCAAAATTTTAAGAAATGGCATAGATGAGCCATTTCTGAAAGTTCAGTGGCATATTTAGCCCTTTTCCATATATATATATATATATAACAAGCAAGGAAAACTGTAATAAGTACGAAAATACAATGAATGTAAATTAGAATAAATATAAATATATTTAAATACAATATATAATATTCAAGTATGCACAACTCAGTTAATGACATTGTAAATGTGCAAATGAGTTCTAGATTGTTTTAATGCTTATGAATACAACTAAATACATACGAATACATCATCATACATATAAACTCACATCAATAATTATGAACACATCAATGTACCCCTAAAACACATCAACAACTTTGGATGAATATTGATACAATAACTATTACCTTTTCGTGAAGTGCGTACTATATATATATATATATATTGACCCATGAAGAATCATTGAAAGTTTGGACTTTTTGTTTATTTTGAAGATTTTTCAACTGGGACCTCTTTCGATTTGTCATTGAGAAATTAAGCTCTTCTCTCTATAACTGTAATTGTTGATACACCTGCAAATTCCGACTATGCTTGAGTTATTTGCAACGAGAAAGAGGGACCATCAAAAGTGAGAATTTTGGTAGGTATACTTCTTGTTACCATCTTGTGTGACGTTGAATCCGATGTTGGAGAGAAAATCGAAAGATTTCTGATGAGTTAACAATAACAATGGTTGTTGTTTAAGCAACAAAGAAAAATCCGTATCAAAATCGAAGACACTAAATAATTGTATCAAAATCTAAGAAGCTTAATACTTGCCCGAATAACTTGTATCAGGGATAAAAGCGTAATTTTAGGGAGAAAATAATTGGGGAATGATAATGGGGGAAACCTACGGAGTTTGGGTGGGAGAAGAAGTCTGAATCATGGGTTTGTGGGAGAAGAGAGTAAAGTGTATGCAAGATTGAGAGAAAGAACATGGTTCGATTTTGATACAAATTTTACGGTGATTAAGTGGAGAAAATTCTAAAAAGGAGAAAAAAAAATATTATTTAGCATATATAGTGCCTTGAATGTAGAGTGTAACTATAATTAGATATTTTGCTATGAAGAATAAAAGGTATCTATAAGATGTAATATTTCATAATGGTATTTATTTAAAATAAATATGGTACTAAGCTTTTCTATAGAGTGTAAAAGTTTCTAAAAAGATTGCTCATTTCATGCCACTGCCGTTATACATTTGGTCAGTCCATGCCATTATTGACTAACAGCTCAATTTTTATTTGGACTATCGTTAGTCAATAATGGCATGAATGGGTCAAATGTGTAATGATAGTGGCATGAAATGAGCATTTAAAGTAACAATACGATATAATACAATATAATAAAACACAATAGGTAACAACCATCCAAACAAGGTGTTAAACAATTATAAATCGGTGAATTTGATAAATTAAAGTATGAGGCGAAGTGCATATTATAACCGGTTAAGAATAATGGTATAAAAGTTCTTACAATTATTGATAAATTAGTGATTAGTAAAATAAAATATAAGGCAAATTACATAGATGACTTATGAACATATACTACTAATGTAAAAGTTCTTACAACCATTAGTGTATATATAGGTTAATTATTTTTTAATATATTTGTTTATTGTTATATTAATATAAGATATCTGAATTTATTATATAAGTTATTAACTTGTATTCTTGAGGGGATCAGGCCTTCGGTTTTTTTTTTAAAATATAATAATTGTCTTCACGAATAACCTAAGCATTATTTGTTATAGTACAAGTGATGGTACAACAAATGCTAATGGTAATATATAGCATTTCCATTGCCTTTGTTTCAAAATTGAGTATTTTGTGAGTAAGTAGATACATTCTTGTGCAGTTCTAGTTATATTATTATTGTTATTATCATAATTATTTGCAAATCTTATTATAATAACAAATCGAAGGCTATCATCTACTCTTGTAAACAAAAACTTGAGCTTCAACAATGTGAATCCAACAATATCATTGTACAAATTAGTTAATAAAAAGTACCGTAATTAGTGTTATTATGGAGAACAATTCGCAATTCTAACTTTTTAAAAGAGATAAGCCAAAAAAGCTCTAGGTATGCGTTTAAAACATAAAATTGTAATTTTTGAAAAAAGCAGTATTTGAAATTAACTTGAAAAATAATATTTGAAATTTGTAATTATATATTTCACTAGAAAGACAAGAGGGGTTGCTCTGATGGTAAGCAACCCTCACTTCCAACCGAGAGGTTGTGGTTCGAGTCTCCCCAAGAGCAAGGTGGAAAGTTCTGGGAGGGAAGGATGTCAGGGGTTTATTTGGAAACAGCCTCTACCCCATGGTAGGGGTACCCCACTAAGTGAGATTATACTGGGTTGTTGTTGTTGTTGTATATTTTACTAGAAAAAATATTACATTTTTGTGAGTTTGGAAAAAATTGAGAATTTTGAAAAAGTAGTCTTTTAACTCATTTTCAAAAAATTTGCAAAATTGCATGGACAAATATATTTTAACTTTTTTTTTTTAAAAGACGGAAAATTTATGGACAACCGGAGCCTAACAATAGAGCTCAAAGAGCCTAATTTATATGAGCATGGGTACAACTAATTTCTACACTAAAAATTGTACAACTCGAACATACAAAAGATAAAGAATACCTACACAAAAAAAATTAGGAATTAAAACTTTTGGAAAATGAATTCTCCAATTACAGTTTCTAAGTGATAGCGTGAAGCCAAAGCAGAGGCGGACTTATATGGTCATTGGAGCGGTCATCAGAACTCGTTAACTTCGGTAAAAACAATATATATATATATATATTTCTATATACATCAAGGACCCCTTAAATAATTTTGATGTGCCTCCTCAAACAAAAAAGCTGGAATGCTAGGCTGTTTTACATGTAGTATTTGTTCCTCCTTTCAAGATGGCATGGGTCAAGACCCAGCACCAACGGTTTAGCACTAGCACATTTTGTAAACTTAGTTTAGCTTTCCCCCCATCAAATCTCTCTCTCAAAAGCCTCAAACCAAGTTTCTCTACACAATTAGTTCTTTAGAGCTTTTACATAAAATAGTTAAAAAAAAAATTTGGAAAAGTCTTTTTAGACGTTTAAAAGGTAATAGAGAGACATAAAAAGATTAAACGGAATTGGGAGGGGAATAAAATATTCCATTAGCAAGAAGCCAATTATATTCTTTATATTAATAACTAAGTTTATAAGCATCATCATTTTCTTGACTTGTATTAAAATAAGTAATTCAACAAAAAAATTCCGCAAAAAGAGTAATAGATAAATTGCAAAATACTTCTGCCTTCAAAAATCACTTCGGCAAAGTAGCATACATCCGTCGATTTAGAAATCAATGACGATTGACTCTGCTTGAATAACTTAACGAATATTTAATCTTGATTTTATTTGAGTAAGTTTTTGATATTTTAAAAGATCATTTTGATCATTGACTTATAATCATTAAATTTTTAGCAAGCTACATTTTATCGTTACTAGCTTGTATATCTATATTAAAAATAGTAATGCCCCATGCTGTGCTCAAATCCTGGGCCCGCCTCTAAGACAAAGTACTTACGATTAGTATGAAAGTATATCAAAATTGGAAGGAAGCCATTGAAGTGAGCTCCTGCTCCTGCGAGAGATATGGAGCTAAGAGAGAACATTATGGAAACAATTGTAAATTGCTTCATTTTGGCAAAATGAATTACTGATTTTGTGTATCTATACAATGCTTATTTATAAGCAAACGAAAGAAAGAGAAAAAGTCTAGCTGGCAATGAGCTGGCCCACTAACCACTAACTACTCCTACCCACCATTAACTACTTTAACTACCTTATGAAATAATTAAGCATATAGTGTACTGCAGCATGTGTGTATGTGTATGTACATTGCTCAATACCTCCCCTCAAGTTGGAGGTGAGGAACTCACACCAAACTTATCAAGTAAAATGGAATGCTTGATCCATGTGAGAGTCTTGGTGAATATATCAGCTAGTTGATTAGATGTAGGAATATTGTCACGACCCAAACCAATGGGCCGTGACGAGCACCCGGTACCTTACTCAACCGAGTACCAACGTAACGTATCTCTTTTATTACATCATCACATACACATGACATACGGGCCTAATAGGCCAACTTGTTCTTTTATAAACATGAAATATAGGCCGACAAGACCGTACAATCTTTTACGCACACGACATATATCTACAAGCCTCTAAGAATACATAAATGCCATAAAGGTCGGGACAGAGTCCCGCCATACCAAACAATACACGTCCAAATTATACTAACCAAACAAGCAACTCCGAAGTGAATGGAGCGCACCAATATCTTTCGCTGAGCTAATAGCCTACTTAGAGGGTTCTCGACTTTTCTATCTGGACCCACGGCATGAAACGCAGAGTCCCCAGGAAAAAGGGACGTCAGAACGAATAATGTACTATGTAATGCACATAAATAAATACATAGGAGACATGGAAGATATATGGAGCACATGACTCAACCTGTAAGTCTGAATAACTTTGCAAATCATGAATTACTTTCAGCGTCATGCATATACGTATGAATGGCATGTTGTGCATATGTGTATATGTTTCATCATCAGCCTCTGAGGGCATCCCATCATATCATATCGGCCACTGTGGGCAAAGTCGTAATCGTATACCAGCTGATCAGGTGGTGGTGCGTATATAACGTTATAACATTTCCCATATCCCATATACATATATATATATATATATGTGTGTGTGTGTGTGTGTGTGTGTGTGTGTGTGTGTGTGTGTGTGTATGTGTATAACCATTTGAATACATACCCATATACGCGTATATAACGCCGTTTGAATCATATTTCAACCACTGTGGACAACATTATTATCATATACGAGCTGATCAGGTGGTGGTGCATATATAACGCCGTAACTTTTTTTCATATCTCACATACATGCATACATACATATATACATTGCATACATACCATACCATACCATACCATACCATACCATTCCATACCATACCATACCATATCATAACATGCCATAACATACATTACATACAATATATACATAATGTACATAACATAAAACACGTAAATACGTACATACGTACATATGTACACATATTTACATACGTACATACGTACATACATACATGCGTAAGTACGTACATATACATATACGTACATACATACATACATACACGCGTATATATACCCATATATACACGCGTATATAATGTCGTCTAAGTCGTGGATGAATGTACATGTATAAATGCATGAAATGCATATGAAATACGATAATATAATATATCGGTACGTCATAAGACCATTATACCTCTCTTTAATATCATAAAATTATTTACGTATTTTCTGAGACCCATGAACAGACAATGGAATAATAAGACATATAGAAATTCAAGAACATACGCACTTCTAATACTTTTATAAAATAAAGTCATATATGAAATTTGTGCTTTTGCACGTTTCGTTCGTACATACATACATACATACATACATACGTACATACATACATACATATATACATACATACATACATACATATTGTCACGACCCCAAACCCGGTCGTGATGGCGCCCGGCTGCGAGGCTGGGCAAGCCTGTCCAATCAAACCACAAATGGCATTCCAACTCAAGAAGAAGAAACTTTCAAGATCAACAGCAAAATTTAATATCAAACTCCCAGCCAGGGATAATTATACCGAGGAAAACACAACTGATCAATAATCCTCCCAAAAACCGAGGAGTCATGAGTACAGAGCCTCTAGTAAATACCAATACACTAACTGAAAGGAACTACAGTGTCTGACAAAGCAATAAGAGAAAATAGATTGATAGAGACAGAGCAAACAGGTTCTGCGGACGCTAGCAGCTACCTCAATACTCTGGTACGTCTTGAATAGACAACAACAACAACTCTACACCTCTGGAGCACCTGAATCTGCACACGAGGTGCAAGAAGTATGGGGTGAGTCTACCAACTCAGCGATTAATAAGCATGTATAAAAACCCGAAGATAAGAGATCACGAAATAGCACAAAATGAAGCTATCTAGCAGTTCTATACAGTACAACCCTCAGAGATATGCATATAAAGCAACAGTAATTAAATGCATGAGATGCGATGCAATGCATGACCATTGCGGAACGTGCAATCCGATCCATTTGGGTACCCGCGCTCACTATGGGGGTTCAGACTCCGGAGGAGCTCCTACAGCCCAAGCGCAATATCATAGTAATATACGCTGCGGCGCGCATCCCGATCCACTATCAGTCCATCTATATGCATGCAAGCCTCACAGGCACAAATATCTTACCATTTTAGTTCCATTTATTAGAAAATATAGAATTAGGTGTCAAACTTTAATATTTTCCAAATCAAGTTCAAACAGTGTTCTAGTGCAAGACTGATGTCATGAAACATGCTAAAATTCATGGAAACAGTGATAACGATCCTCACGGGATCCAAACAACCGGCACGCAACCCAAATAGGTTCATAACCACCGAAGTAGGAGGTTTACCGACTCATTTATAGCCACAAATCGCAGTACAATGCCACTCGGTTGGACTAAGCATAGTCCCCAATCATAATCGACCCCGCACTCACAGTAGAGTACGTGTCTCGCCTCAATATATCATCACAATGTGATATATCAGGGTTTCAAACCCTCGGGTCATCATCTACACCCATTACTCACCTCAAGCCGGCCGCAAACTAGCTTGCAATGACTTTCCCTCGAGAATCTACCTCCGCGGATGCCAAATCTGATCAAAACCAATAGGAATACGTCAAAATACGCTAATCGAACATAACCCAATCGAAATAACTCGAAATACACCCAAAAAATGAAGTTGGCAAAACCCGATCCATGGGCCCACTTCTTGAAAAATTACGAAATTCACATTTTCAAAATTCTCCTCTCGCCACGAGTCTGTACATATAAAATTCATCAAAATCTGAGTCCAATTGCTCCTCCAAATCCCAAATTTACATTTAAAATTCCAAGCCCTAGTTCTTTAACTATTACACCCAATTTCAGAGAATTAATGGTTGATTCTTCGATAAAATGACGTATTAAGACCCGAGACCTACCTCCAATCACTTCCCGTCGAAATCCCCTTCAAAATCTGTCAATGAGCTCTCAAGGTTTTGTAAAAATGGAGGAAAACATGCCCGTGCTCGTGGATGAAATATTAAGTAAAGCTTCTCTGCCCAGACGCTCCCTTCTTCGCGAACGCGAGGCCCAGCCGCGTCCGCAAAAGCCTTTCTCAAATGGGTCAAAAATCCTTCTTCACGAACGCGGTGCCCAGCCACGAACGCAATGCACACATCCCTTCCCCTCCACGCGAACGCGTTCTGCTACCACGAACGTGATGGCCAAAGGCCCTGGGACCCCTTCACTCGACCAAGCCTCTACGCGAATGCGGCCCCCATCCGCGAACGTGAAGACTAGGAAACCCCAGGCCTACGCGAACGCGAAGGCTGCCCGTGAACTCGAAGTGCAAATCATGCCTTTTCTGCAGCAAAACAACAACTCCAAACACCCCGTTCAACCATCCGGAACCATCCCGAGGCCTCGGAACCTCAACCAAAAGCACAAACATGCCCTAATACCTCATTCAAACTCACTCGGGCTATAAAAACGATGTCTTTAACGTCGAAAATCACCAAAAACTTCGAATTTCATTCTAAGATAAACTATCACTTTCCAAATTCGCATTCGATCCAAAACCCAACCAAACGACGTACGAATGACCTAAAAATTTACAGACATATCCAAAATCACCTAACAAAGCTACTGCAACTCTTGGAATTCCATTCCGACCCCCGGATCAAAATCTCACCTATTAACCGGAATTCGCCGAAATTCAACTTTAGCCAATTCAAGCCTAATTCTTCACCGGACATCCAAATTAAATTTCCGATTTCGCTCCCAAGTCATAAATCACCATCCAAAGCTAGTCGAATCATCGGAAATCCATTCCGAGCCCTCTAACTCAGAAGTCAACGTCCGGTTGACTTTTCATACTTAAGCTTTCCTTAAAGATACTATTGGTCTCATTTCTAACCAAATTCGACCCAAAGCACTTCAAACTTACCAAACACACATATCAACACATAGAGAAACATAATACGGGGATAACGTGGCTGAAATAATGAAGACGACGGGTCGGGTCATCACATTCTCCAAACTAAAACAAACGATCATCCTCGAGCGGGTCAAGAAACATACCTGAACCTCAAACAAACGAGGATATCTGCTCCGCATCTCCTGCTCAGTCTCCCAAGTGGCCTCCTCCATGGGCCGACCTCTCCATTGCACCTTCACTAAAGCTATGTCTTTCGATCTCAACTTTCGAACCTGTCGACCCAAAATAGCCACTAGCTCCACATCATAGGTCAAATCCTCATCCAACTGAATCGTGCTGAAGTCTAATACATGCGATGGGTCTCCAACATACTTTTTGAGCATGGAAACATGAAACACTGGGTGAACCTCCGATAAACTGGGTGGCAAAGCAAGCATATAGGCCACCTCCCCAATCCTCCTGAGAATCTCAAAAGGTCCAATAAACCGCGGACTCAGATTCCCTTTCTTTCCAAATCTCATCACGCTTTTCATAGGCGAGACCTTCTACAGAACCTTCTCGCCCACCATATAAGATACATCCCGAACCTTCCAATCCGCATTACACTTCTGACGCAACTGAGCTGTACGAAGTCTCTCCTGGATAACTTTGACGTTATCTAAGGCATCCTGAACTAGCTATGTCCCCAATAGTCTAGCCTCGCCGGGCTCAAACCAACCAACTGGAGATCTACATTGTCTCCCATATAAAGCCTCATACGGCGCCATCTGAATGCTGGACTGATAACTATTATTATAAGCAAACTCCACAAGTGGCAAGAACTCAACCCATGAACCTCCGAAATCAATAACACAAGCACGCAACATGTCCTCCAATATATGAATAATGCGATCGGACTGTCCGTCCGTTTGGAGATGAAAGGTTGTTCTCATCTGAATCTGAGTGCCCAACTCCCGATGAAAGGTCTTCCAGAACTGGGAAGAAAACTGAGTACTTCTGCCTGAGACTATAGAAACTGGAACCCCATGAAACCGCACAATCTCAAGGATGAAAATCTTTGCAAACCGCTCTGAAGAATAGGTGGTACATACCGGAATGAAATGTGCAGACTTGGTCAGTCTATCCACAATCATCCAAATAGATTCATAGTTCCTCGAGGTACGAGGGAGACCACTCACGAAGTCCATAGTAATCTTTTCCCATTTCCACTCAGGAATATCCATCAGTTGAAGTACACCACCGGGTCTCTGATGCTCATATTTGACATGCTGACAATTGAGACACCTAGCCACATAACTTACGATGTCCTTTTTCATTCTCCTCCACCAATAATGCTGCCTCAAGTCCTGATACATCTTTGCGGCACCCAGATGAATAAAATACCACGAGCTGTGGGCCTCCTCCAATATCATCTCTCGGAGCCCATCCACATTGGGCACGCAAATCTGGCCCTGCATCCGCAACACACCATCACTACCAATAGTCACATCTCTGGCATCATCATGCTGGACCCTGTATTTCAGGACAAGCAAATGCCGGTCATCATACCTGCGCTCCCTGATGCGCTCATTCAAAGAAGACCGAGAAACCACACAAGCCAACACCCGACTGGGCTCTGAAATATCTAATCTCACCATCCGATTGGCCAAGGCATGAACATCTACTGCAATGGGCCTCTCCCCAACTGGAATATACGCCAAGCTACCCATACTCACCGCCTTCCGGCTCAAAGCATCGGCCACTACATTGGCCTTCCCGGGATGATACAATATGGTAATATCATAATCCTTGAGTAACTCAGGCCATCTCCGCTGTCTCAAATTCAGATCTTTCTGCTTGAACAAGTGTTGAAGCCTGAGATGATCCGTATACACCTCATAGGGCACGCCATATAGATAGTGCCTCCAAATCTTCAAGGCATGAACTATAACAGCCAACTCCAAGTCATGAACATGGTAGTTTTTCTCATAGGGCTTCAGTTGCCGAGAAGCATATGTAATCACTCTACCCTCTTGCCTCAAAAGACAACCAATACAATCCTCGAATCATTGCAGTATACCGTATAAAAACCTGAAACTGTTGGCAACACTAATACTGGAGCTGTCATCAACAATGACTTGAGCTTTTGAAAGCTCTCCTCGCACTCATCAGACCATACAAATGGTGCATTCTTCTGCGTCAACTTCGTCAAAGGCGAAGCAATAGAGAAAAACCCTGAACAAACTTGCGGTAATAACTCGCCAAACAGGAAACTCCGAATCTCAGAAGCCAAGGACGGTCTAAGACAACTCTGCACCGCCTCGATCTTCTTTGGGTTAACCTGAATGCCATCACTAGACACCACGTGTCCCAGAAAAGCCACGGAACTGAGCCAGAACTCGCACTTGGAGAACTTTGCGTACAACTTCTCCTCTCTCAATCTCTGCAATACCACCCTCAAATGATGCGCGTGCTCCTCCTGGCTAAGCGAGTAAACAAGAATATCATCAATAAACACGATCACAAAATAATCCAAATACGCCTAAATACACTATTCATTAAGTTCATGAATGTTGCTGGGGAATTAGTCAACCCGAATGACATAACTAGAAAATCATAATGCCTTTATCTCGTCCTGAAAGTTGTCTTCATGATGTCAGAATCTCTAATCTTCAGCTGGTGATAGCCTGAACGAAGATCAATCTTTGAGAATACCTTTGCCCCCTGAAGCTGGTCAAACAAATCCTCAATACGAGGCAATGGATACTTGTTCTTCACTGTCACTTTTTTCAACTGTCTGTAATCAATGCACATTCTCATTGTGCCATCCTTCTTCTTAACAAATAACACCGGTGCGCCCCATGGTGACACACTCGGGCGAATGAAAACCTTATCTAGGAGTTCCTGGAGCTGCTCCTTCAACTCTTTTAACTCTACTGGTGTCATACGGTATGGAGGAATAGAAATGGGCTGTGTGCCTGACACCAAATCAATACCGAAGTCAATATCCCTGTCCAGCGGCATGCCCGGTAGGTCTTCTGGAAATACATCAGGAAGCTCCCTTACCACGGGAATCGAATCAAGACTAGGAGTCTCAGCTCCAACATCCCTCACAAATGCTAGATATGATAAACATCCTTTCCTAACCATCCGTTGGGCCTTTAAGAAAGAGATTACCCCGTTGGGTACATAATTAGTCGAACCACACCACACAACCCTCGGAATACCAGGCATAGCCAATATGACTATCTTGGCATGACAGTCTAAGATAGCATGGCATGGTGATAGCCAACATGCCCAGAATAACATTAAAATCAACCATGCTCAAAAGCAGCAAGTCCGCTCGGGTCTCCAGACCCTCAATAGTAACAAGACAGGACAGATACACATGGTCTACAACAATAATATCACCCACCGGGGTAGATACATGCACATGCAATGCTAGACACCCTCGGGTAGTCCCCAAATGATGAGCAAAGTACGCAGATACATAAGAATACGTAGATCCGGGATCAAACAAAATAGAAGCATCTCTGTGGCAAACTGAAATAATACCCGTGATCATCGCGTCTGATGCAACAACATCTCTCATATCTGGGAGTGCATTGAAACGAGCCTGACCACCGCTCAACTGCTCAACACCCACGGGGTGACCACTAGATGACTGTCCCCTACCCCTGCTAGACTGGGATTGTGCTGAAGAAGATGGAGAAGAGAGGAGGGCCGATACCTCTGCTGATACCTGCCACCACGAAGTCAAGGACACTGCCTCCTCATGTCGCCCAACTCACCACACTCATAACAACTACCCGGAGCTGGAGAAGGGGACTGAAGGGAACCCCTCGCCGTAGATGAACCCCGGGCTGACGAAACGGGTGCAAAACTCTGAACTGGGAGGGCACTGAGTGAAGACTGGCCCTGCTGGTGACCCTGACGGCCAAGACTGGAAGAAGCTCCGCTGTGCTCTGGGCGGCCTGACTGAGGATGCCTAAAAGAACGACCTCTACCCTAATGAAACTGGCCCCTAGATGGAGCACCACTGTAACTGCCCGAACATCGAGGCCTTTGGCCTCCCTCTAATCTCGCTCTCGGCAACGATCCGACTGAATCTGGCTAGCCATGTCCACAAGCTCCTCGAATGATGCTGCTACCACTCTCTCTCTGGTCATCAACATACGAATAGAATAATTGAGGCCATCAATGAACCTCTTGATCCTCTCCTGATCTGTCGGGATCATCCATATAGCATGTCTGGCCAACTGAGTGAACCCCAACTCATACTGTGTCACTGACACCCCCTGAACTAGCCACTCAAACTGGCGAGGCAGCTCCTCTCTAAGGGACTGCGGCACATACTTCTCTAAAAGGAGAGTGGAAAACTGCTGCCAGGTAAGGGGTGCTGCTCCTGCGAACCTACGCCGCTCAAACTCCTCCCACCATGTGAAGGCTGCTCCTGAGAACGGAAAATTAGTGAATGATACCCCAATGGACTCTAGAGTCCCTGCGGTACGAATCATCCTCTGACACTAATCCAAAAATCCCTGGGTGTCCTCGCCCTCAGTACCCCTAAATGTAGGAGACTGAAGTCTGCCAAACCTCTCTAACTGACGATGTTCGTCATCAGGAATCACCGGAACAACATGCCCTGGGGCTGGCGCAACTGGAATAGCCGGTGCAACTGCCTGAGCTGGGGCTACCTCGGGCGTCTGAAGTCCCTGTACAACCTGCTCTAGTATGTGAGCTGCAGGGGTCTGATGACCACCCCCGGTCTGGGATGTTGTTGCGCCAGCTGTAGCTGAAATTGCCTAGGCCAAACCAGTGCAGACTGATAGAATATGGGCTAATATCTCCTGAAGGCCAGGAATAACAATAGGCATTGCCGGTGCCTGAGTAGGTGCTGCTGGAGCCTCGGCAACTAGGGGTTGATCCTGAACAGGAGCAACAGGTGGGACAGCTGGCACTGCCCCTGCTGATCTACCACGACCACGTCCACGGCCTCTAGCTTGTGGCAATGGGGGTCGTCCACCTCGTCCGGTAGCACTAGTTCTCGCCATGTGCGAGAGAATAGAATACAGAAGTTTAGTTCTCAGCACAACAAACCACACGAAAAGAGTTCACGAATATAAAGTGTTTCCTAAAGGTTCTGCAGCCTCCCGAGGATTGATACGGACGTCTACATACCGATATGCGAGACTCTACTAAACCGGCTCATAACTCGTGAGGCCTAGTAAACCTAGGCTCTGATACCAACTTGTCACGACCCCGAACCCGGTCGTGATGGAGCCCGGCCGCGAGGGTGGGCAAGCCCGACCAATCAAACCAAAAATGGCATTCCAACTCAAGAAAAAGAAAATTTCTAGATCAAACAACAAATTTAAATATCAAACTCCCACCCAGGGATAATTATACCGAGGAAAACACAACTGATCAATAATCCTCCCAAAAATTAAGGAGTCACGAGTATAGGGCCTCTAGTAAATACCAATACACTGACTGAAAGGAACTACAGTGTCTGATAAAGCAATAAGTGAAAATAGACTGATAGAGACATATCAAACAGGTTCTGCGGATGCTAGCAGCTACCTCAATACTCTGGTACGTCTGGAATAGACAACAACAACAACTCTACACCTATGGAGCACCTGAATCTGCACACAAGGTGCAGAGAGTATGGGGTGAGTCTACCAACTCAGCGAGTAATAAGCATGTATAAAATTCCGAAGATAATAGATCATGAAATAGCACAAAAATGAAGCTATCTAGCAGTTCTATACAGTACAACCCTCGGAGATATGCATATAAAGCAACATTAATTAAATGCATCAGATGCGACGCAATGCATGACCACTGCGGAACGTGCAGTCCGGTCCATTTGGGTACCCGCGCTCACTGTGGGGGTTCACACTCCGGAGGGGCTCCTACAGCCCAAACACAATATCATAGTAACATACACTGCGACGCACAGCCCGATCCACTATCAGTCCATCTATATGCATGCAAGCCTCACAGGCACAAATATCTTACCATTTTTTTGTTCCGTTTATCAAAAATATAGAATTAGGTATCAAACTTCAATATTTGCCAAATCATGTTTAAACAGTGTTCTAGTGCAGGACTGATGTCATGAAAACATGCTAAAATTCATGGAAACATTGATAACAATCCTCATGGGATCCAAACAACCGGCACGCAACCCAAATATATTCAAAACCATCCAAGTAGGAGATTTACCGGCTCATTTATAGCCACCAATCGCAGTACAATGCCACTCGGCTGGACTAAGCCATAGTCCCCAATCATAATTGACCCCGCACTCACAGTAGAGTATGTGTCTCCCCTAAATATAGCTTCACAATGTGATATACCAGGGTTTCAAACCCTCAGGTCATCATCTACACCCATTACTTACCTCAAGCCGGCCGCAAGCTAGCTCACAATGCCTTTCCCTTGAGAATCTACCTCCGCGGATGCCAAATCTGATAAAAACCAATAGGAATACGTCAAAATTGGCTAATAGAACATAACCCAATCGAAATAACTCGAAATACACCCCAAAACACGAAGTTGGCAAAACCCGAGCCCGGGTCCACTTCTCGAAAAATTACAAAATTTACATTTTCAGAATCCTCGTCTCTCCACGAGTCCGTACATATAAAATTCATCAAAATCGGAGTCCAATTGCTCCTCCAAATCCCAAATTTACATTCAAAATTTCAAGCCCTACTTTTTTAACTTTTATACCAAATTTCAGAGAATTGATTCTTCGATAAAATGACGTATTAAGACCCCGAGACTTACCTCCAATCACTTCCCATCGAAATCCCCTTCAAAATATGTCAATGAGCTCTCAAGGTTTTGTAAAAATGGAGGAAAACAAGCCCTTGCTCGCGGATGAAATATTAAATAAAGCTTCTCTGCCCAGACGCTCCCTTCTTCGCGAACGCGAGGCCCAGTCATGTCCGCGAAGGCCTTCCTCAACTTGGCCAAAAATCCTTCTTCGCGAACGCGGTGCCCAGCCGCGAACGCGATGCACACAGCCCTTCCCCTCCACGCGGACGCGTTCCGCTACCGCGAACGCGATGGCCAAAGGCCCTGGGACCCCTTCACACGACCAAGCCTCTACGCGAACGCGTCCCTCATTCGCGAACGCGAAGATCAGGAAACCCCAGGCCTTCGCGAACGCGTAGGCTGCCGTCGAATGCGAAGGGCAAATCATGCCTGCAACAACTGCTGCATTTCTGCAGCACAACTGCTCCAAACACCCCTTTCAACCGTCCGGAACCATCCCGAGGCCCTCGGGACCTCAACCAAAAGCACAAACATGCCCTAATACCTCATTCAAACTCGCTCTAGCTATAAAAATGCTGTCTTTAACGTCAAAAATCACTAAAATCTTCGAATTTCATTCTAAGATAAACTATAACTTCCCAAATTTGCATTCGATCCAAAACCCAACCAAACGACGTCCGAATGACATGAAAATTTGCAGACATATCCAAAATCACCTAACAAAGCTACTGCAACTCTCGGAATTCCATTCCGACCCCCAGATCAAAATATCACCTATCAACCGGAATTCGCCGAAATTCAACTTTAGCCAATTCAAGCCTAATTCCTCACCGGACCTCCAAATTAAATTTCAATTTCGCTCCCAAGTCATAAATCATCTTCCAAAACTAGTAGAATCATCGAAAATCCATTCCGAGCCCTCTAACTCATAAGTCAACGTACGGTTGACTTTTAAGCTTTCCTTAAAGAGACTATTGGTCTCATTTCTAACAAAATTCGACCCAACGCACTTCAAACTCACAAAATACACATATCAACTTACCGGGAAGCATAATACGGGGATAACGGGGCAGAAATACCGAAGACGACGGGTCGGGTCGTCACACATACATACTTACGTACGTACGTGCACACACATATACATACATACACGCGTAGGTACGTACATACACGCGTACATATATGCGTATATACAAGCGTATATAATGACGTCTAAGTCATGGATCAATGTAAATGTATAAATGCATATGAAATACGATAATATAATCACTACTAGAAAATGGGCCTATGGGACTAGTTATTTATGGAACGTTTCACAAACCGTTGCCATAGACACCATATTGTAACGGTTGCAACCGCTCCAATAGATTTTAGGTAATATTGGCACACTACAGATATAAAATTATTGTTGTTGTAACAAAACCGTTACCATAGATCCTTTTTTCGCAACGATTTTATAAACCGTCCCAATAGAACAATTTATGGAACGGTTTTATTGATAAAATTCTATTGGAACAGTTCTTGTTTTACTTCGTATTTTCCCTCCTCAATTTCGCCAAACCCACCCAAATTAAATAACCCACGTTTCTTTATTTTTAACTTTAACTTATTTTAATATAATAATATAAATATTAGGTTAAAATATTTTATTACTCTTTCCCCTACTAAAATTCTCGATACATTCAAAGTTATCAGATACCCCAAATTAAGCCCTTCTCTCACATCAAAATCGCCTTCTCTCCTTCACTCTGTACATAGACGATAAGCTTCCCCAAATCAGGTCCTCTCTCGAAATCCCTAAAGGCTAAATTCGACACCATTAATTTTTGCTAGGTAAGTTTTTTTTACGCTTTTTTTAATCTTTCCTGAAAAGTATAGACGAATTCTTCCTAGAGAAATGGTGTTTAGGCGTCCGAGATGTTGGCTCCGCTGGCCATAGATGATTTTCTTTATCTTCACATTAGAATATTCAAAAGGACCGACTTTCTTTATTTTCCTTTTCCTTGTTTTGTTCTAGTTCTTTCCCTTGTATATTTTTCTTACTTGTATTTGTAGACAAGATGATGAAGGAAAGGTACTTAACTTTGTGAATTCTTTATACGGGTATGGGCGATAGTTTTGTTTTAATCTTGTGATGGCACCAACTCAAATTTAAGGTCCATCCTATTCTACCTGTACTGTTGTAGTTACATATATGTATGTAAATGGATATTTTGAACTACATATATACTAGTACTTTCAATACTCAATAGTTTGCATAGGCACACCCTTGCTAGAGCTATAGATACCGTTGGTGTATAGATATATGTCCTTGTAAAACAGAAATTTTTTATCTTCTTTTTGTCCTTCTCCAAGATAAATTAGCAGTAGTACCTAGTGCTGTAATCTCTACTCAATAATGTTGTCTTGAAGCCCAAACCAATGTTGTAATATCTACTCAATGATGTTGTCTTGAAGCCACAAACCAAGTTTTATTTGGTGTCATCTTCTCACTCGAGAACAGTTGGAGGAGCGGTAGGGTGGTAGCCGAAGCTTTGAAGAGGATGTTCTATTTCTGTATCTTCCTTTCCGAACTTATAAAACTTTAATTAAGGACTTAAGTACTCCTAAGTCTTCAGGTTTACTCTGCCTCCATTATAAAATTTTTCCCATTCTATTTCTTTTCTCTTCTTCGTTGTTTCTGCATAGTTGTATTTGCAAATGATGTTTGGACCATGTTGAAAATTTCGGAATAGTCGTATTTACAAAGGAAACTTTGCCAAAAAATTTAAGAGTTTAGAGAGAATGAAAATTTTCGAGTTATTATCAAATTGGTCAGTCAATTACTTTGTGATTCAATTATCATAAAAATATTATTTAATTATTTCTCATTATCTTTTGTAGGTACAGTAATTGCGGATGAAAGCAGTGGCGAAGACCTTACTTGAGTGTTGTTGTGGAATGTTGTTAGGCTTTATATTATGTTTAAGGATATTTTACTTTAGAACTTTTTGTATGCAAACTCATCTATTTTGACTTTTGAATTGTTTGACCAAACATTGTATCCATATTTTGTTTTTGTATATGGATAATGCTAGTTGGATATGGTGTAAACAATTTAATAGAATAGGAAACTATTTCTAATGTTGCTTCCATAAATATCAGAAATTATAATTTGTCGCAATAGAGAATATAATCGTTTCAATAAACCTAACAAACAATAAGAGCAGCCCCTAAACCTATTCCAATGTGTTATAATATCCGTTGCAATAGAATACTGATAATTGTTCCAATATATCATGAAAACCGTTGCAATAGAGTACCGATAATTGTTCATATATACCATGAAAACCGTTGCAATATATCATGAAAAACCGTTGCAACAACCTTTAAAAAATTAGCTGTATTAATTTACCAGGACGGTTTATAACCGTCCCAATAGAAAATAAACCGTTCGTGTAGATAAACTATGGTAGCAATCCAAAACCGTTACAATATTCCTATTTATGGAGACAGTTTAAGAACCGTTGCAAATAACTGTTCCAATTGACCTATTGTAACGCTGAATCACGGAACGGGTCAACATCAGTCCAATAGCCCTACAAGGACGGTCATATCTATAGCAACGGTTTTCTAAGGGTTACTATAGCTTCAATTTCTAATAGTGAATATCTCGGTACGTCATAGGACTATTATACCTCTCTTTAATATCATAAAATTATTTTACGTATTTTCTGAGACCCATGAACAGACGATGGAATAATAAGACACGAAAGTTCAAGAACATAGGCACTTCTAATACTTGTATAAATAGAGTCATATATGGAATTTGTGCATTTGCACATTTTGTTCGTATCGCATAGATCATACCAAAAGAAAAAAGGGATAACCTTAACATACTTGGAATAAAGAAAACTCAGTATAATAATTTTGGAGAAGACTGCACGTTGGGTTGAACTTAAAATCACAGGAACTGAAATAGCTAATGTTCTTGAACCAAGAAATGAAAATGTTTCTATAGCTACTATTTTTGGTTCATTTGTTTGGTCTTGGTTTAGGATTTATTGTTTAAATCAAAAGAAGTTTTCTGCTGCAAGCTTAGGCTTTTTAAAGTGAAGATGGATTGAAATTTTGGTAATTTATAAAGCAAAGCAACGTTACTTTAAAAATGAAAATGAAAGGTTTATCCTTTCTTGATTGATAAAGCTCACAAAAAGGTCTTAGTAAGACTTTGAAATATAAACTTGTGACAAATGTAAAAAGCCCAATTTATGACTCACCTTATACTAAAGGTGGGGCTGCGGCGTTATTCTTTGGGGGTGATTTTGTTATTTTATCCATTTATTAGTTTATCGGGTAATATTTCGTTATCCGATAATTAGTTAATTACCCGTAAAATTAAAAAATATTCTGACTTGAAATACTACTCACCATTCACATACCTTATATACCTTAATATTATGGTTATGTGGTACCTTAATATTTTAGTCCGGACCGTATTTTATCCCAAGATGCCAAACTTGGACGAAAATTCATTTTTCTTGACCTGCTTCCTCTCTCACCTTCACGAATTTACTTATTACTTGTTTGAAATAGCATAATCATTATAATCTCCAAATAATATTTTCCTTGGACTGATGTCAATTACCTTATGATAATTTCAACCTACAATACTATAGGGTGAAACATCATCGTAATGTAGTACTGCGGGATGTAACATCTCACTTTTGGGCTCTCGTTAATTTATTTATAGTGTATTTTATGGGGTGTAACAAATATAGTGCAACGAGATCAGTCCTTCCTGAAGCTTGTCTCGTACAAAATAACAGTTGACTTCTATGTGCTTGGTGCGTTCGTGGAAAACTGGATTCTTGACTATGTGTAGGGCAACCTGAATGTCACAAAAGACTGGAATTGGGAGATATAATGGGGCGATAATTCTTCAAACAGTATGACTAACCACACAAGTTCACTAACCACTGCTCTAGTTGACATGTACCCTGCTTCAGCTGAGGACAAAGCTATGATGGACTGTTTCTTTGACTTCCGACTAACTAGACATCCACCAAGTAGTATTAAGTATCCACTAACAGATTTCCTAGACTCTGATCAAGCAGCCCAGTCTGAATCATAAAAAGCACTGATTTTGTAATCTGTGATGTTAGAGAGAAATATCCCAGGTTTCGATCACCTTTTAAATACCTTAACACATGATATGTAGCCTTTAAGTGAGTATCCGTGGGAGTCTGCATATATTGGCTAAAATGTTGTACACTGAAGGCTATATCAAGCCTGGTGTTGGTAAGAAAGTTCAGCTTCCAACTAATTTTTGTATTGAGTGGGATCCTTCAATAGAACACCTTGGTCAGCTTTCAACTTGAGTGAATGATCAAAAAGAGATGATAATAGAGATTGTTGTAAGCAATCATACTCCCCCAGTAGTTCCATAGAGAACTTTCTCTGAGAAATCATCACCCCATACTCTTTATATAACACTTCCAGCCCTAAGAAGTAGTGCAAAATCTCCAAGTCTTTTATCTTGAAGGTATGGTCCAAGAACTTCTTCAGAGAGTTGATCTCATCAAAGATCGTTTCCTGTGAGTATAATATCATCTATATATATTGCCACAGCACCATTGTGTTATACATTTTCTTATGAAACAAGGAATAGTCTAGTAATGGTCGAGTATAACCCTTAGAACACAATGCTTCTGTGAGTTTTTCGTACCACTGTCTGTGAGCTTGGTTTAAATCATATAAAGATTTGTTCAGTTTGCACACTAAGCCTGGTCTCTCTATGACTAAATCAGGTGGCACTTCCATATAGACTTCTTCACATAGGTCACCATGAAGAAAAGCATTATTCATATCCAGTTGGAACATTTTCCAACCCTTCTTGACTGCTGTCCTTACCAAAGCTCTTACAATGTTCATCTTTACCACTGGTGAGAAGGTCTCTGTATAGTCTATTCCAGCTTGTTAAGGGTACCCTTTAATAACCAGCCTGGCTTTGAATCTCTTAATGCTTCCATCTGCCTTATGCTTGATTTTGTACACCCATTTACATCCTATAGCATTCTTTCCATCGGGACGAGGTACCAGGTCCCATTTATGATTTGTGTACAGTGCATAGAATTCTTGTGTCACTGCTGTTTGCCAAGAAAGATTGATGACTGCTTCTTCATATGAACAAGGCTCACACTCATGTGAAATTCTTCTCAGCATCTGCTAACTTTCAGGAATCAATGCATGAAAAGAAAATTGTTGTTTGTTTTGCAAAAAGGGTAGTGAAAGATGTAGATTGTGTTTCTTGACTTTGGATAGATGGACATGGTTGGATATTTGGGATTGAATATACATAGTCCTTTATATAGGTAGGTGTTTTGTGTGGTCTAGAAGTTCTACACTAGTTAGGCCTCTGCTGCTCAGAGGAACGAGTGAGATCAGGAACATTTAATTGGTCCTAACTGTATGGAGCTGATTCAGTTTCTAGGTTGTCACTTTGGTGCATGGATATGGGTAATTATTGATCATGGTTGTGCGAGTGTCTAGGTGACATTGCATCATGGTGAGATTTAGGTGACACTACAATGGAGTGGTGTGATGACTCATGAGGAACATCAGACTCAGAAGGAAAAATCGGGGCCTCAGGAAGTACCCCTTGTGCAGAGGGAAACTTTCCAGGACATGATGTATTATTGAAATTGAAAGACAGGTGGAAAGGGAACACATTCTCATGAAAGAGTACATCTCTTGACACATGTATCTTCCTTGTGACCAAGCATATGACTTTGTAACCTTTTGAACCATATGGATACCCCACAAAAACATGAAGGCTCTTGGTTCAAATTTATCTTTGTGGTTTTTAAGAGTAGTGGTGAAACACAAGCAACCAAAACTTCTGATATGAGAATAGTTGGGCCTTTTATTGTATAGTAGTTCATAGGGGCATTTGTTGTTTATAGAGGATGAAGGCAATCTATTTATTAAGTATGTAGAGGGGAAATTTGGACTGGAAAAGCAATGCCCTAACTATTTCAAGTAGGTATTTATGATTTCTTTCTACCACCCCATTTTGTTGGGGTGCGTAAGGGCAAGTATTTCATTATGGACTTGATTGAGATTCCAAATTGGTTTTCAACCATAGTGAAAAAGGCCTTGATTACACATAGAACATTACTTTTGCTACCAAAAATATGTGTCCAGGTAGATCTACTATAATCATCTACAAGAGTTATGAAGTAACTGTGACCATCATGAGTAGTTACATGATAAGGGCCCCTCAAATCAATGTGTAACAACTTTGAGGTTGAGATTTTCAGTGGAAAGGACAATCTTGTTTGTCTATCCATGGGGCATATGAGACACATGAAAGGTTGTTTTGGAGCAAATTTAACTGGTATGGTTGATATAACTCTCATCTTTACAAAAGGTACATGTCCTAATCGATTGTGCCACAAGGGATCAACAATATCAGCACCATTAACAAACACATTAGTACAGAAGGACTACTTCCTTTATTCAATTCTGAACTATATAGAACAGTTTGGGAATGAGAAGTTTGATCTATTTACATATGTGTGATGTGAAGTCGAAGGGCAAGACGAAGAATCACAAGTAATACTGGATATAGACTTTGATAACTTAAATACAAACCATCAATTGTTTTACCAATCTATAGAGGCCTCTTCACTGAAGGGGCCTGCAGAATGAAGCAAGCAAGTTTGGTAAATTTAACTATACAGTCAAGCTGAATTATCAAAGAATGAACAGAGATTAGGTTATATTTGAATCTTGGCACAAAAAGGACTTTTCTTAGAATGAATTTGGGACTAAGAACAATATCCCCAATGAGTGTCACTTTCACCTTATATCCATTTGGCAAAGTCACTAGGAAGGGATAAACTAAGGTTTTAGTGTTGGTTAATAAAGATCTTTTGAAGGTCATGAGGTTTGTGGTACCGGAGTCTAGGATCCATGAGTTAGTATTTGGTTCACAACAATTATATGAGTGATCATGATGTTCAACAGAATTGCAATAAGTCACAGTACCTGCAAAGTTAACATCACCACTAGCTAAGTTGGCATTGCCATAATTTTCCCATGCATTTCCTGGTTGGAAGTTCTCCAGTAGATTCAGCAATTGTCCATACTACTCATGGTTAAATTGTGCAATTTTTGTCCTCGCTCCTGCAACATTCCTTTTTCTCTTTCTCCAGCATTTACTCTATCACATGGTCCTCCAAATGCATCTGCAACATTTGCTTTTTCTTTGTTGAACTTTTGAAAGCATGTGAATTGTTATTGGACCTATTCATGGCTTGTGGATATCCATGAAGTTTGTAGCATTTGTCCTTGGTGTGTCCCGGTCTCTTGCAATACTCACAAAAGGGCCTAGGATTATAGTTTCCTCTGAAGCCACCAGTTCCAGCAAAGTTTTGACTGTAATTTGTCCTAAAAGTATTCACACCTGTGGTGTTTACATTAAGAGCAATAGAGTTGATTATGACTTGATTCTGGGACTTGACTTCTCTCTGCTTTTCCTCTTGAATAAGAATAGAGAAGGATTGTGCGATGCTAGGTAGGGGGTTCATCATCAACATACTTTCCCTCACTACTGTATACACTTCAGTTAGTCCCATGAGGAATTGAATCATTCTCCTGTCTTGTTCAGCCTTTTGCATATTGGCCTTAGCTCTACATAAACACTAACAACTACACTGAGGATGAATGTTCAGCATGTTTAACTCTTCCCACAACTTTTTTATTTTTGTGTAATATCCAGTGATATCGAAAGTCCTTTGGCTTGAATCACTAATCTCCTTTTGTAATTAATATAGCTTCGCTCCATTTGTTTGATCGTACCTGTGTTCTAGCTCTTTCCAGAGTTCCTTTGCACCGTTGACATATTATAGGTTGTCCTCTAAATCCTTAGAGCGTGACTTCAGTATCCATGAGGTTACCATGTCATCACACCGTTTCCACTGATCGAAGAGTGCATCATTCACATTCGGTTTTTTTACATTTTACATTAATGAATCATATCTTATTCTTCACAGACAAAGATCTTAGCACACCTCTTCTCCACGATATGTACCCAGAACCATCAAAAGAAACCATCACTAGAGTAGTTCCTATATTCTCCGATGGATGCATATAAAGTGGACTGGTTGAGCTTAACGGAGTGTTAGCTGAATTCGCCACTTCTTTTTCTCCGGCCATGATTCAAATAGTCGATGATAAATGTAGATTCCAATTGAGAATTCAACTGTCAGAGAGCTCAATTTCAGAGAAATTACCAAAAATAAAATACGATCTGAAGAACCCTAAATTGAACAAAGAGGAGACAAAATTGAAGAGGAACAGATCGGAGAAGAGTCGACCTTGATGACAAATTGAATCGGGAGCTTGAGTCTGGGCTCTAATACCGTATCAAAATTGGAAGGAAGCCATTGAAGTGAGCTTCTGCTCATGCGAGAGATATAGAGCTAAGAGAGAATACTCTGGAAACAATTGTAAATTGCTTCATTTCTGCAAAATGAATTACTGATTTTGCGTATCTATACAACACTTATTTATAAGCAAATGAAAGAAGAGAAAAAACTAGCTGGAAATGAGCTGGCCACTAACCACTAACTAACCACTAATTACTCCTAACCACCATTAACTACTTTAGCTACTTATGAAATAATTAAGCATACAACGTACTACAGTGTGTGTGTATGGGTATCTACATTGCTCAATAAAGTACGGTTCAATTTATTGGTTTTCGTTTTGTAATAGTAATAACCAAACCAAAGTATTTAGGGTTTGGTACCATTTTTTCAAGGATCGATTCGGATATTTCCGGTTTAGTTTTTCAGTTATTAATGATGCAAGTTTTTATGTGTTAACTCATGGCTGCTCGTTTTCTGTTACATTGTAACATTAGAATAAACTTTCTGTTACATTGAAAATTTGGAATAAGTCTTGTGGTGCCCCATTATACAGAAGCAGGCAAAAGCTAATGGCTAATGCAAATATGCAATTGCCTTGGCTTTGTTACCTTTCTCAACAACAACAAAAAAAAACTAATGCAATTGCCTCTAAAATACTCTCAACACATTGCAATTTTCTTTTTATGCACATCAAAACTCAAAAGAAGGAGGGAACTAGGGAAAAAGGATACTTCCTATGGTAACTTGAGGAAGAATGAAAGAGGACAAGGCGTTGAGGCGACGAGCGGTGGAAGAGGAAAAAGGCGTCGACAGTCGGCAGTCGGCATTAGGCAGCAGGCGCAGCAACAAGCAAGAGGAGGAAGGAAGTCAGCCAGTCAGTAAGATAGAAATTAGACTTGTGAATTTTGCGCTTCAATTCGTGGTATTGGGTAATAGGAATTTTTACCTCCTATGGCAAACCTTTACACCTTATTTATTATAAATAAATACCTTTTTAAAAAATAATTTTTATAGCCACCTTTTTGGTTTTATAACAATTATTTATTTATGGTCACTTTCTACCTTTAAGCATTTAAATATGTTGTGAAATATTTTTCTCTCTCCTACTTTCTATTCTGTCTCCATACTAACACCGCATAGTATACAACTTTGCTAAACCCACGATCTCTCTCCCAAATTAGTATCTTCCCCATGAATACAACCATCATTATCGCTTGGTTCACCGGTTCCACCGACTAGACCAAAAGAGTGATTCAGTCGATACAGAGGTGCGCTTGAAGTGGGGGGTGTGCTGTCCCCATTGGGCTGGGCCCTTCCCCATAAGGCCCCGCTCTTCTGGCTCCACCAATAAGTTTCTGTAGCAATAGTAGCCCCTGTGTTAGCATTTTAGAAAACCGTGATATGATAAATATAAACATCTCCATCCATGTGAGACCGGCGAAATGGATAAATGTATACTCATCCGTGGTATGGGAATATAGTCTTGTAACATACCGGCGATGTCTTTGAAATGTTGGAGATAGAGTAAAGATCGAGCTTTTAACTTGAGTGCTAACTCAAAACGAGAGGACAAAAAAAGTGGAGCGTCCAGAAGGTTAACGACCGAAACAATTTCGTTGGGCTCTTGTGTTGCAATAAGAAGTTTTGCATCTTTGATGTATTTGTCGACAATCTGTAAAAGAAAATGTAATAATTATTAGAACTTGAATATATATGTATTCAAATATATATGTAGTATACATTCATATGTATTCAAAATATATATGCAATATGTATTCAACAGTTTACTAAAAATAATCCTTTAGTAAACTATGGAATGGATTCATCAAATGCATATATGTATTTAAATATATCTACGGTATGCATTCATATGTATCCCACTATATATTAAGCATTATGTATCATATATATATTCAACAGATTGTAGTGTATATATACTGAAGTTTGTATTCAAATGTATTCAAATATATCTACGGTATGTATTCATATATATTCCACTAGATATTAAGCATTATATTCTTCAGCAGATTGTAGTGTATATATACTGCAGTTTGTATTCATATGTATTCAAATATATCTACAGTATGTACAATTAAACTTTTCATATGTGAAATCAAATTATGCCGATTGCTGTATATATTTGTATGAATTTGGAAATTTGATTTAGTAAATAAAACTTCCATGAACGATAGCAAAGAAACGCAGAATCGAACCTCTAGAGATTGCTCTATTTTGGGGTATTTTTCGGCTGAGAATATTCTATAACTGGAAATACAAATTATGTGTGTTATAATTGAATTAATTGAGTTATATTAGGAGTCTATCGCGTTAATTGATTCACTTACCCTTTTAAAATAGCTGAAAGGATCCTTTTTCCACATATTTATGTTACTGTATTCATGAATACAGCTCGCAATACAGCCGAATACATTCTCTTCTTAGCTGGACTCCCTTGTTTTTTGTCGAGTTCTGCTGTTGTATTCATGAATGCAGTAGCAAAACTACATCGAATACAGTCTATAACAATAGAAAACATAGCTATGTGAAGTAACTTAGTAAATGATAGCTATAGCAAGCTAATAACCACTAAACAATAGTGGTTTGTGAAAATTTCTCTAATACAAATTGGGATAAATATGAGATGGGTTGAGCCCAGTGGTTAATACTTAATAACTTAAAACTTGCTGGCAATGGCTACTTCCCTAGTCCCTCTTTAAATATTACCCAAAATTTCGGTTTTTCAGTTAATCGAAAAAACGAAAAAATCAAAACCGTTAACCACACCAAATATTGAAATTTAAAATATTTAAATTACATACGATCGAATAACCGATTAAACCGATATCGAAAAATCAAAATTTACGATTCGGTCGATTTTTTTGATTCAGTCGGTAATATACCCACCCCTTTAACACATTTGCTTGGATGAGTAGGCGACCTTTCAAGATAAATCTAAGTGTTTTTTTCTAGACATGACTCTTAATTATGTAGGTCTCAATTAGGGGTGAGCGTCGGGTAGTTCGGATTGAATATGAAAATTTTGGTTTGAATTTTTGGTTTTCGTATTGAAGAAATGACAATCCAAATCCAATCCAAATAAGCTCGTATTGTATCGGATTTTTTAAGTTCGAATTTGGATTAACCGGTTTGGATTTTTCGGTTTTTAGCTTAAAAGTTGAGATGTTTCTTCCTTTACAAAAATCAGGAGTAGAGGTAGAGTAATGGGTACGGGTTTGAGCGAACCCAGTTACTTTTTCTGAAACCTTGTATTTGTATTGAAAAGTTTACCACATATATATTAATATATTATGTTGAACCTAGTAACAAAAAAGGTTTGGATTCAATGATAAGGGTTGTGGGTTCGTTGAGAAAAGATGACGGTTCGATTTCCCTTTAAAGCAGTATGTTATTTCTTCCCTCTAAAGGAGTACGTTATTTCTTTTTTTTAAATATTTTTTTCGTAAAACAACTGAACGAGAATGTTTTGTTTACTTTCCTTTCAACAGATACTAAATTTGTTGTATTTAAAAGGAAAAGGGCTACATTATTACATAAAGCAAAAATGAATTCACTTTTCAATAATACTCGTCGTTCCACTTTTCACTTTCCTCTTTCTCTCTGTCGATAGGAATTCAAACCGAAATGGTCTGAATTCTCCAGCGAACCTTGCCGCCAATGTATATTCTTATCTACCGATTTTCGCTGCCAATCGTGTAAGTACAACTCCGATATTCCCTTTCATTTGCCTTATTGCTTCATCACTGTCATTCAATACCTTCAGATCGTCTTAATCTTCAAAAATTAGTCAGTAGAGTGATGTAGTTTTAGTGTTGAAATGAGCCTTTTTAGATTTTTTTCTTTCGGTCATTTATTTTTGTCAGTTTATTTGCTCTACCTCTGTATTGGAATAGAGTCATGTTTTCACTTACTGCTATACTTATGCCCTTATTAAGAAGAGAACTTTCATGTCTACAGTAGAGCTACGGTGGAATAAATTTAGTGATTTTTTTTACTCTCTGTATTTGTAATTTAGTACCCATACACTTAGAATCCTAGCTTCGTCTCTGACAAAAATGAATATCCAAATGAAGAACTCATGATAAATTGCCTAAAAAAAATTTTCATTCTCACTGTAGTCATCCAAATAAAGTATTCACGTAATAAGCAATAGTAAAATGATATCCAAATAGAAAGTCTTCTGACAACATCTTAGTAATTAATATTGAATATATGAAATAATATCTAATGGGTAGGGTATTACACTTATTACTATTGGTATATGAATAATGGACTAGATATAAGTGTAAAATTTTGGATTTTCGGATATCCAAAAATCCGAAGTACCAAATCCAATATCCAATCTAAAATCCAAAAATTTTAAAAATTAAATCTAAAATAATAACATACCCAGTTAGTGCTGGAAAAATGAGGCCATATTTTATCAACCCGCCCAATCCACCCATATTAATGAGTTGGATGAGTGGTATTTAAGTTGGGTAAAATTTGGGCTTCAGCCCATATTCAACCCATAGAAATATGGGCATTCATGGGTAAAATGTGGGTAAAATATAGGTAAGCTAATTGGGTTATCTTCCAAATTTTGCTCACTCAAAATACATGCTATCATTTTGTAAACCAAAAATGCTATAAAGGTATTCCAACTCCTCTTCCTTCGTCATGTCTTTTACCTCCCAAAATGAATTTTTATAATAGACAAATGTAATATAAGTTACTTTCCTACTATCTAGGATATTTAAATCAATCAAAACTTTGGTTATTAAATTGTACCTTATTGAATTAGGTAGTAAGTATTTAGTAGTTTAACATAATTAAAATTTTACCGTGTAAAAGTCAATTAGAAAAAAGTTAGTATCGTTTTAACTTGTTTAGTAGGAGCTCTAATTAATCTACCAAGTAAGAATCATTTACAATAAAAATATTTCATATAATATAAATGCAATAGGTAAATAAAAGACATAGTATGTAAATTGTTTCATCTATATATATAACAATTTCATTTTACGTGGTTACCCATATACACGTGGTAATAAAGTACAAATATGACATGGTTTGTAAAATTCATTGAACAACTAATTCATTGATAAAAAACGAACCAACCCGGTCCATGTACACCCCTAATTGATATATGTTAGAACACCTGCCAAAAAAGAAATTTAGATATTGTATATATTTACTGTATTGGGCAAATTTGGTCCCCTAGGTTCCTACGATATCTACATACGCCCTCAGTAAAGAGAGCGGCCTAATTATCGTCGACTTGAGTAAGGCCGACCTTAGTTAGTAGATTGACCTAGTGGCGTGACTCACTGCAACGTCGTTTCGAGCTCTGACACTTGTACACCGAGGCCACCAATCCTTATACTTTTCTTTGATTATTTCGAGGAAGGTCCCTTAGTATATAAAGAGGACCTTCCCTTTGTAAAGGCTCATGTCTATTTTGCTATTGGAAATATACAACTCTCTCTCTATCTCTATCAGACTCGTTATCTTTCTCTCTTGTGCAAGGCTCACTACTTGTCATACTGTTCTTATATCTCGAATTATTTACACTATAATCACAAATCTCGATCATATTGTACTCTATAGTCCATATTACTCTTGATTCCGATTAACCCATATTATTTTTGATTGTTTTAGAGCTATTTAAGTATTTGCATAACTTTTTAGCCAAACAATTTGGCGTCGTCTGTGGGGATTTCAAGAATCAAAGCTGTAGTTTGCTTCTAGAGATCCTCAAGAAAAACCACTCTCTACGACCTAAAATGGCCGAGAACAACGCAAGAATGAAAGTTATCTTGGATGTAAGAACATATCTCACAGGCACTCTCACGCAGCTGCTGAAGAAGATGCCCTACACGCAACCCCCAACACCTTGATAAGCGTGTTAAACCTACCTTCCTCGTCGGAAGATCTGGTGGTTCCACGAGATAGAGAGGCTTCAACATCTATGACTAAAGAAGAACCCCCGGAGGTAAAGAGGTTACTGGAAGAGTGGCTGACAAACACTCTGAACAGTCTAGCTAAGAAGCCGCCTCAAAATGATAGATGCACCCCAGCAACAGATCACATTGCAGCCGAATATTAACTCGAGGTCACGAGAACGAACAATGTGACAGTAGATGCTCAAGCTAACTGTGGTACACTCACAACCATTCTAAAAAATATGGAAGAAATGGAAATCGAAAATAGGTCGCTTCGCGACCAGATGAAGGAGCACCAAGAAAGGGTGGATAAAATACCAGGTGCGCCTAAGTTACTACCAAAGCGAGACGTGAGGAGGTTCGTTGAGCAAGCCTACACAGAAGGAGCTGCGCCATACCCCATCCTGAAGATCTTCAAAATTCCCTCTTACTTGAAGGTATATGACGGGACCACATACCCCGAGGACCACCTGATTCACTATGTTACAGCCGTCAAAGGCAACAATCTATCAAAAGAGCAGGTACCATCCGTACTTCGTAAGAAGTTCGGCGAAACACTAACAGGAGGGGATTGACATGGTACTCACAGATACAGGCCAAAATCATCTCCACATTTGAGGAGATGGCGGATAAATTTGCCGCCGCCCACGTAGGAGCAAGGAAGGAAGAAGCACAGGTCAACGACATTTTTGTTGTACGATAGACCCCAGGAGACGGACTCAGGGAGTTCCTAGCTAGGTTCAAAAAGGTCAGAATGAGCCTACCAAACATGTTCGAAGGCATGGCAGTCGCTGCCTTTCAGAACGAATTCAGTAGAGACAACTCAAGGGCAACTGCTCAGCCGTCTCCTGAAATATCCCCCCACCACCTGGGAAGAGATACACAACGCCTACTGTGCCGAGGTGCATGGATATGAGGATGAACTTAACAGCCTAACCCGGCAGTTGACAACGGTGCACCCAGAAATCTGAAGGGACCGACGCAGCGAGGGACGACGGGAACAAGTCCCACACCTCAATAAGGAAAGACACCAACCATACATCAGATCCTCGCATCCGCCACCGCCAAGTCACGCAGACGCCTTAAGACAACATGTCACCCCATTAAGGAATGACAGAGGTATGCCCCATTCATTATCTTGACATAACTTTAGTGTGTCTCCTTCAGAAGTAGTGTACGCACTGGAAAAGCTTGGCAACAAAATACAATGGCCAGCAAAGATGAAGTCCAACCCGCCACCAGAAAATCAAACGCCCTATGCGATTTCTACAAGGAACGGGGGCACAGAACAGAAGACTGCATAGGCCTCCGACAGGAGGTGGTCCGAATGCTGAACCAAGGGTTCTTGAAAGAACTACTCAGCGACAAAGGAAAGCTCAACTTCGCACGCGAATGGGAACAACCTTACGGTCCGCCAAGTCCTCCCTCACCAACACGCACCATCAACATGATCATTGGGGACGACAATGATTTAGTGATCAATCACGTCAAATTCACCACCACTCACAAGTTAAAGCGAACCATCGCTCATGAACGGTATGACGACTTCGAAGATAGTATCACCTTCGATAAGTCCGATGCCGACGATTTGTGTTTTCCTCATTATGATGCCTTATTTATTACTTTACGCATAGTAGATACTGATGTTAAATGGATCATGGTTGACGACGGTAGCGGCGTATTTATCATTCATCCAAGAGTCCTTGTGCTTATGGGACTTGAGGATAAGATAATTCCACGCTGCATAACACTAACTGGTTTTAATAATGTAGTGAAAGAACCTCTTGCGAGGTAACACTGCCCGTTCTGGTGGGAGGAGTTACGATGGAAACCACTTTCCACGTAATGAACCAAGAAACGACATACAACGCCATTATAGGACGCTCGTGGATACATGCCATGAGGGTTGTCCCCTCAGTTTCTATCAAGTTATCAAATTTCCAACCCCAAGGGGAGTGCACAGCATATGGGGCTAGCTGCGCACCGCCCAAGAGTGCTATAAAATAGCTCAGCATTACACGCACACCAAGCAACTCAAGGGAGAAAGTACTAAAGCATAGCAATCAGCCCTGTCGGGGACTAAGGTCCACAGGATAGAGAGTGCCATCAAACATCCCGATGACATCGAGGCTAGCAAGGCTACTAAGCAACAGCGACCCCGCGAAAAAGCTTACATAGGCCACGTCCTATCAAATCCAGGTAAGTACCGTGAATTTTTATCTAACCATGCGGACCTATTCGCTTTTTCCAATGTAGATATGCCAGGAATTCCACGAGAAATTGCCTCCCACAAACTGAACGTCGACCCATTATACCCGCCTATGCGGCAGGCAAGAAGAAAATTCAACGACGCTATCAATGAAGCGGTGAGTGAAGAAGAAGACAAGCTGCTGACTAATGGCTCCATCAGGGAATCCAAGTACCCGGAGTGGGTCGCCAATGTCGTAGTGGTCAAAAAGAAAAACGGGAAGTGGCTGGTGACTACAATGTTCAAAGAACAACTCGACAAGACGATGGAGGTCTAAATCGACAACATGGTGGTCAAGTCATCAAAAAAGGAAGACCACCTCACCCACCTGAAAGAAGCCTTTAAAATATTAAGGAGGTACGGTATGAAACTGAATCCCGAAAAATACACTTTTGGCGTAGCCTCGGGAAAGTTCCTGGGATTTATGGTATCACAAAGGGGCATCGAAGTCAACCTTGACAAGATCAAGGCTATAGAATCCATCCCAGAAATGCTATGCAGCAAAAAGCAAGTGAAGAAGCTGACTTGTCGGATCGCCTCCCTCTCCAGGTTCATCTCACGATCCTCCGATAGGTGCCACAAATTCTTCAGTGTATTAAAGAAGGACCAGGGGCTACAGTGGAATGAAGAATGTGTAGAGTCACTGAAGAACTTGAAAGCATATTTGTCATCACCATCCCTACTAGTGAAAGCCAACCAAGGCGAGCCGCTGTTGGTATATTTGGCTGTATCAGAAGTCGCAGTCAACGCCGTCCTAGTGCGCAAAAATAAAGGTACGCAATCTCCTATTTATTATATTAGCAAAACGTTGGTGGATGCCGAAACTCGGTATCCCCACCTTGAGAGGCTAGCATTGGAACTCGTAGTAGCTTCACGAAAGCTACGACCCTATTTTCAATGGCATCCCATAAGGGTAGTAACGACCTTCCCTTTAAGGAGCGTCCTACACAAACCCGAACTCTCAGGGCGACTCGACAGATGGGCCGTTGAGCTCACCAACCATGATATCACGTACCTTCCAAGGACTGCCATCAAGTTGCAGGTCCTAGCTGACTTTATCGCCTACTTCAGCACAGAAGTCTTGCCAAAGGCAGAACTCGAGGCACAACGTGCATCCTCCGAAAACGACCTATGGGTCATTTATACGGATGGCGCCGCCAACGCATCGGGATTAGGACTCGTTCTTGAGGTCCCCACGGGTAAAACAATTTTCCATTCCATACGATGCCCAGAAATGACTAACAACGAGGCCGAGTACGAGGCCGTTATTACAGGCATGAAAGTGGTTGCCAAGTATGGGGCTTGCCGAATACTCCTCCACTGTGACTCCCAAACTCTTGGTAAACAAAGTCATTGGGACTTACCAAATCAAAGAGCAGAGGCTGCAAAAGTATCAGACAAAAATACACAAACTAATAGCCACATTTGACGAATGTCGCTTCGAACAAGTTCCCAGAGCACGGAATATCGAAGCTGACAGAATGCAAAGTTAGCCGCCGCCACCAAAATATCAACAAAGAAAGTGTGGTCACACTCCTCTACGCATCCATTGATCATACCAAGGTACTTCCTTAAACCTGACTTGGGAATGGCGCAACTAGTTCATATCTTATTTGCAGGATGGAACACTACCCCCCGATAAAAAGGAGGAGAAAAAGCTTCGCATACAGGCTGCCCGATACTGCATGATCAACAACGACTTTTATAAAAGGAAGTTCGGTGGCCCCTTATCCAAGTGCTTAATGCCGCAACAAACAAGGCCGGTACTCGAAGAAGTACACGAAGGCCATTGCGGCGCCCACACTGGCAATCACGCCCTTGTGCGATGCATCATATGCGCCGGCTACTATTGGCCCACCATGAAGAAAAAGGCAGCTGAATATGTCCGAATATGCAAGAAATTCCAAAAGTACGCCCCAATGATACACCAACTAGGAGAACCCCTCCATTCCGTCACCTCCCCGTGGCCGTTCATCAAGTGGGGAATGGATATAGTCGGCCCGCTACCTGTAGGACAAGGAAAGGTACGCTTTTTACTTGTTTTAACTGAATATTTCTCCAAGTGGGATGAATAAAGTGCGTACTTGCAAATACGCGAACAAGAGGTCATCACTTTCATATGGAGAAACATCATATGCCGCTTCGGCATCCCCAAAGAAATCAGCTGCGACAACGGGCTGTTGATACCCAATTTTTTCCATGTATTTTTTGTATCCAAAATATTTTCAAAATAGTTTGTGAATGCATATATAAGCATTCACAAAAAGTTGGTATTTTTCTATATTTTTTTCAAGTATTTTAAAACCAATTTACAACTTATTTTGTACCAAAAATCCAATATTTAGTATCAAATCTTGTTATTTTAATACATAATTTATTTTATTCTCTCATCTACATAAATATATAATTTATGTAATTTTTACAGAATTTTACAAAGCCATTAGGTATTTTTAAACTAAAATTGCATTAAATTATATTTTTAGCCTATTTCTCAATTTAATAGGATTTCAAGTACAAAATAGTCCCTAATATTTTTATTTAATTCCTAAATATATTTTATTATATGAGTATTTTTATTCGATTTTTATAAAATTGTTTACTATTTTTTATGAAATTAAATTGGTAAAAATGGCTATTTAAAATGTAGCCCTTTAATCTTTCAATTCTAACCCAAATTGAAATAAAAAATCAACCCCAACTAAACCTCCCAATTAACCTGACCCAATTTGAAACACCCGACCCAAACCCACTAAACTTAATCCATCCACTTCTTCTGCTAATCTTGGCCGTTGATCTCATAGATCAACGACCCATATTTAACCTACCAAAATTAAATCCCCTAACACCCCTATGCCCTAATCAGACTCTCAACTCGCCTCCTTTGAATCCTAAAGCTCTCAAAGCCCTCTCAAACCCTAAACCGTCTCCGGCTGTCTCACTGGCGTTCATGGCCGTCCAAGACCTGAAACTCCTTCATCCGTTCACTCTTCACCTCTCCTTGTCCTTGGGTTCGAAGATCAGAGTTTTATTTCAAGACTGATTGGACCAGAGGTCCTCCAACGGATTTTTTGCAGTTGTGTCCGATCTTTCTCCGGCAAGTATTAAGGCCCGAGTTCTTTGCCAACTCCGACGAGTCCGTTCCAAGCTTTTCTCGCCATCTCAAGACTTTTCTGTGAAAATCCTAATTCTTGAGGTTCTTCTCTGTGTTTACTTTTTATGATTCTCTCTGCGTCCTAGTGATTTTTTAAAAGTTTCAAAGTTTTCTCATCTATTCTTCGCCTATTTGTGTTTTCAAGCTGTTCGTCCTTTTGAACCTTGGGTTTTCTATGAATTTCCATGATTCTTATGGTTTCATTGCTCTATTTGCTACTGTGTGTTCTCTTCTATGTCTTTGCTATGATTTCTAAGGATTTTCTATCATGACTCTGAGGTGTTTTGCTTTACTGTTTACTTTCTAGGATTTTCAGTTCATGTATCATATGCTTTATTCGTGTTGTTCTGCTTTTGTTCGTCTTCATCTGTTATATTCTCTCCCTCCGATATGCAGTGGAAACCCTAGCTCAAAGGGTCCTTTCCATTGTCTCTTTATGAAATCCTAGCCACATCTGATTGCTTCCTTATGTGTTTTGCCCCATGTTATTCTAATTGCTTCCAATTTTGTATGTTCAAATCTATGCCTCTTTTATATTGTCACACTTCCCCTTCTCCGAAACCCGAATTGATTTCAAATGGCGGGTATCTTGACTCCTTGATTTCCTGGATGATTACTTGGCTTGTGTGTTTTACCCGTGTGATTTTCAAAATCTTTATATGAATTTACCCTATATTCTATGATTAATACTTGATTTTCCTTTCCAAAATTAGACCAAAGCTCATTTATTTCCAGTCGGTCCCTTAATTAAAGGGCACCTTCTCCTTAATTGTATATAAATAGGCCTTCAGTTCTTCTCACTAACAACAACAATACACGAGTTCCCTCTACTCTTACTCACTAAAACTCTCTCTAGCTAAGGATTAGCCGGCTATAATCCAAGGCTAATTATAAGGTTTCTCTTTGCTTTGTTACTCAAGTTTGCACTGGTAGGCTCCTAATTTCAGTTATTAACTTTCAACTATCTGTTTGTTTTCCCCTTTCTTTGTATGTTCTGTTATTTCAACTTAAGCTCTTGCATGTTCAATCTCTTCTCCTTGTCCCTTTGTCTGTTTGTTTGTTTAAGTATTTCATTTGAGTGCTAGCATGTTTAATTCCCTCTCCCTTTCCCTAGGCTGTCATGCTGTTTCAGTTTAAGCTCTGACATGTTTTTATTCCCTTTTCCGTTGTTACCTCACCTATTTTTGTGTATCTTAGTTAAGCTTTATGATAGTTCCCTTCCCCTTGTTCCCTTATCTGTTTGTGCTCCAAGTCCGGCAGAATAATCCTTAACCCTGCTCCTTGTCTGCTTATACTTTTAGTTCAAACTACAACATGTTAATTTCTATTCCCTTTCCCTTTGATGGCTTACATTCAATATTTTATTCAAGTCCAGCATGTTAAATACTTTTCCTTTGCTCATTATTGTGCTCATGAATCCCTTCAAACTAATCTTGTCTATTAAGTGCTTTTATATGATTCCCCTCTCCCTTTGGTCCTTGTTTGTATGTGAGTTAGTTCTGGATAAGGGTGGCCCTTCATTGCCACTTCTAGTCTAGAACTTAGGATGTCAACAACCTCTACCCAAAGTAATCCCATCCCCATCCCCATCCCCTAAATTATGTGTTTGAGCCTTGACAAAGGCCTGTTGGTGTCCTAATGACCATCCAGACCCTTGTATGAGTTGTTTACAAGTCTGCTCTTGTTTGTTTACCCTTTGAAGAAGTCTAGGGTGTGCCAGTCTCACTCAATAGGCTGGGTAATAACCACTTCATACGATGTTCTTCCTCTAATCTATCACCTTTACATTTATTCTTATTTCTTTAAGTTCTACCCCCCTCTGGTAAGCCATGCTTAGGGATCTTGGAGTCTCCTCTAAACTTGGATGCCTTAGGACTGGTAATTACACACTTGCACTATTCCGATTTGAGTGTAAGCAATGCCTGGGTTTCTTTGAAAGCCCTTGGAACTTTGTAACACTCTAAAAAGAGAAAAGCCTTGGATCTTGGGAGCTCGGATTTGGTAAAAGGCATATTGTTGGACATTAAAGTTGCTTCGAGATTCCTCTGGCCCGTTATAGCTGCTGATGTATTTTAAGTTCTTATTTTCTTTAATGTTCTTTTCCTTCCCCGCCCAGATTTTTGTAATAAAAGAACTCGGGGGTATAAGTGAAAAGGGACATTGGAGGGATTTACCTTCTTGCATTCATTAGAAACCATGCCTATAGGTTTGCATCAATTGTTAGTACAGATACCATGTCTACAGGCTTCTCATTATCATATAGAAAGCATGCCTATAAGGATTTACCTTCTTGCATTCATTAGAAACCATGCCTATAGGTTTGTATCACTTGTTAGTACAAATACCATGTCTACAAGCTTCTCATTATCATATAGAAAGCATGCCTATAAGGATTTACTTTTCTTGCATCATAGAAATCATGACTACATGTATTTTTTCTTGCACTAGTTAGAAACAATGTTTTAGGACCTTACTTTGTTACATCCATGCCATACCGTTATCATGTCTATTTTGCACAACGTCATCAAAACCATATAGATGTCATGGCTATAGGTTTTTGTTATTGCATCAACTTCATATAGAAATCATGCTTGTAGTTTCACATTTTTAATCTCGCCTAGAAAGCATGCCTATAGGAACTATACAAAATCCTAGGAAAAACAGTAGGTCATCTAAAAGCAGTAACTAAAGGGTTAATAAGTATGTTATAAGTCCAGACTCGCCTAATGTTTCATACGTTTTGGTTCAACTTGTCCTAAATCTGTTTACTCTGAAACGGACCCAGGTCCACCCCTTTCTAATGCCGTGAATCTGTAAAACCATTTTAAATACTGAATCTATGCTTCCAATTGTTTGTCTGCTTGAGTTTAAATGCTCCAAGATCTTTTAAACTTCTTTTCACACGTCTCCCTTTTTTATTCAAATCAGTACGGCTAACTTATAAGGCTTTTTCTAAGCTTGTCTACAACTTCAAATCTTTTTAAAAAATAGACCTTTGTCTGAAGCTTCATTTTTATTTCAAACCAACTGATTCTAAATCCTGTCAACTCCTAAAATGGGTCCGGGGAGCTCGAAGCAGATTTTCTATCCAACTCTTATGTATTAAACTAATATGTTCGCTCTTCTAACCTCTTTCAAAAGACCAAATCAGTAATTGAAGTCATGCTAATCTATTTGTTGTATGTTACGGGGTTTAATTGTGCTTTGACTGTTGCTCTAGTCTTTTTACCTTTGAATACTCCATATATATATATATATATATATATATATATATATATATATATATATATATATATATATATATATATATATATCCTATCTCTCTCTCTCCCTTTTTTAGGATTAGAAGTCCTAATACCCCAGGACTAACAGGTTGAGACGAGTATTAGCATGCAATAAGTAAATGATACCAACGCGTTTAAATACCTTAACGGGGTGGGAAGGGTAGAATATGGAGATGATGACCACTACGCTAACACCGTATGCGACCCCTGTTTGAGGAGTGTGTGCGGGGTATTGTGCCGATGTGATCCATATTATGGTTAAACGTAGGACCCTTGTTTCTCCTTTATTTGCTCTATTTAAATGCTTTCTTCTAGTAATGCTTTTTCAAACTAGTCTTTCTTATTTCAAACTTATGTTCTTCCTTTTCTTTAAAGCTTTCAATTTATGTGAATGTTATACATGTGTACCTTATTTGTCTACTTGCTTCATCTTCTATTAAAGTCACAATTAGCACGGCCGGGAACTACATTTGTGGATATTGAGGGGAGCCTAATACCTTCCCCTCAAGATAATCTCAAGCCCTTACCCAAACTCTGGTTTTTCTCTCAAAATACTCTCTTCATCTTTAAGTGTCCTAATGCACTATAATCATTAGGTGGCGACTCCTCCAATCCCATGACCCAATTCCCAAACGGGAAATAGAGTTGTTTTGCCCATAATGTTGTAAACCCGATTTTTCTTTTTTCCAGTAGTCAAAAAAGGGGGTGTCGACATGGGCGCCAATTCATTGGTCAGAAAACAATCGAGTTCTTCGAGAAATGGCGCATCAAAAGGATACTTTCCACGCCATACCACCTCACCTCCAACGGCCAAGCAGAGTCCTCCAAAAAAACAATCTTAAACATATTAAAAATGAAGCTCGAAGATGCGAAGGGATTATAGCCCGAACTACTACCCAAAGTCTTGTGGGCGCATAGAACCACACCCAAGTCCAGCACCGCGGAAACCCCATATTCACTGGTTTATGGAACCAACGCGGTCATACCGTTGTAATGGGTGAACCCATCCTAAGGTATTCACACACCAACGGAACAGAAAATGACATCAGCAGACTCCAAGATCTTGATGGAGCCGAAGAAAGAAATAAATGGCCCAGATGAGGATGTAGCCCAAAAACAACAAGTCGAAAGATATTACAACAAGAGGGCAAAAATAAGGCCACTCAAAGTAGGGGAGTACGTCCTCAAAGCCAAGACTTTGGCTTCAAAAGACCCAAGTGAAGGAAAATTGGGCACAAACTGGGATGGACCCTACAAAATCACGGCGGCGACCGGGAACGGAGCATTCAAGCTAGAGACAATGGAAGGAAAGACACTCCAGAACAACTGGAATGTCGCTCACCTACAATATTTCCACTTATAAAAAGGTGTCACTTGATTCGTACTCTTTTTCCCTTACCCGGGTTTTATCCCAATTGGGTTTCTCGGGAAGGTTTTTAACGAGGCGGTAAAGGGGTCACTTGGAGATGTTTGCAGCACAAGTGCATCATGTCCGCCTCTCTGTGGACTCTGCAAGCCCGACATGATACAGGGACTGGATTAGTGTCATCTCCAGAGATATAGAAAGGATACGGCCATCTCCAGATGTAATGAAAGGCTACGACCATCTGCAGATGTATAGAAAGGCTACGGCCATCTCCAGATGAATAGGAAGGCTACGGCCATCTCCAGATGTATAGAAAGGCTAGGACCATCTCCAGATGTATATATAGGCTACGAATATCTCCAGATGTATAGAAAGGCTACGGCCATCACCAAACGAATGAAAAGGCTACGACCATCGCCAAATGAATGAAAAGGCTACGGCCATCTCCAAATGAATGAAAAGGCTATAGCCATCTCCAAATGAATAAAACGGCTACGGCCATCTCCAAATGAATGAAAAGGCTACCGCCATCTCAAAATGAATGAAAAGGCTACGACCATCATTTTTACATGGCTAAGGCCATTAGGCTACGACCATCATTTTTACATGGCTAAGGCCATCAGGCTAAGGCCATCATTACTACAACCAATAAGAAGTAGCAATAGTAAAATGATATCCAAATAGAAAGTCTTCTGACAACATCTTAGTAATTAATATTGAATATATGAAACAATATCTAATGGGTAGCGTATTACACTTATTACTATTGGTATATGAAATAATGGACTAGATATAAGTGTAAAATTTGGATTTACGGATATCCAAAAATCCGAAGTACCAAATCCAATATCCAATAATTTTAAAAAATAAATCTAAAATAATAACATACCCAGTTATTGCTGGCAAAATGAGCCCATATTTTATCAACCCGCCCAATCCGCCCATATTAATTGGTCGGATGTGTGGTATTTAAGTTGGGTAAAATTTGGGATTCAACCAATAGAAATATGGGTATTCATGGGTAAAATGTGTGTAAAATATAGGTTAGTTAATTGGGTTATCTTCCAACTTTTGCTCACTCAAAATACATGCTATAATTTTTTAAACCAAAAATGCTATAAATGTATTCCAACTCCTCTTCCTTCATCTTTTCTTTTACCTCCCAAAAATGAAATTTTATATTAGACAAATATAATATAAGTTACTTTCCTACTATCTAGTATATTTAAGTCAATCAAAACTTTGGTTATTAAATTGTACCTTATTGAATTAGGTAGTAAGTATTTAGTAGTTTAAAATAATTAAAATTTTACCGTGTAAAAGTCAATAAGGAAAAAGTTAGTATCGTTTCAACTTGTTTTGTAGGAGCTCTAATTAATCTACCAAGTAAGAATCATTTACAATAAGAATACTTCATATAATATAAATGCAATAGGTAAATAAAAGACATAGTATGTAAATTGTTTCATCTATATATATAACAATTTCATTTTACGTGGTTACCCATATACACCTGGTAATAAAGGACAAATATGATATGGTTTGTAAAATTCATTGAACAACTAATTCATTGATAAAAAACGAACCAACCCGGTCCATGTACACCCCTAATTGATATATGTTAGAACACCTGCCAAAAAAGAAATTTAGATATTGTATATATTTACTGTATTGGGCCTATGTTCCTACGATATCTACGTACACCCTCAGTAAAGAGAGCGGCCTAATTATCGTCGACTTGAGTAAGGCCGGCCTTAGTTTGTAGATGGACCTAGTGGCGTGACTCACTGCGACGTCGTTTCGAGCTCTGGCACTCGTACACAAAGGCCACCAACCCTTGTACTTTTCTTTGATTATTTCGAGGAAGGTCCCTTAGTATATAAAGGGGACCTTCCCTTTGTATAGACTCATGTGTATTTTGCTATTGGAAATATACAACTCTCTCTCTCTATCTCTATCAGACTCTCTATCTTTCTCTCTTGTGCAAGGCTCACTACTTGTCTTACTATTCTTATATCTCGAATTATTTACACTATAATCACAAATCTCGATCATACTATACTCTCTAGTCCATATTACTCTTGATTCCGATTAACCCATATTATTTTTTATTGTTTTAGAGCTATTTAAGTGTTTGCATGACTTTTTAGCCAAATAATTTGGCGTCGTCTGTGGGGATTTCAAGAATCAAAGCTAAAGTTTGCTTCTAGAGATCCTTCAAGAAAAACCACTCTCTATGACCTAAAATGGATGAAAACAACGCAAGAACGAAAGTTATCTTGGATGTAAGAACAGATCTCACAGGCACTCTCAACGCAGTTGCTGAAGGAGATCCCCTACACGCAACCCCCAGCACCTTTATAAGCGTGGAGAACCTACCTTTCTCGTCGAAATATCTGGTGGTTCCACGAGAAAGAGAGGCTTCGACATCTACGACTAAAGAAGCACCCCCGAAGGTACAGAGGTTACTAAAAGAGTGGCTGACAAACACTCTGAGCGGTCTAGCTAAGAAGCCGCCTCAAAATGATAGATGCACCCCAGCAATAGATCACATTGCAGCCGAAGATGAACTCGAGGTCACGAGAACGAACAATGTGACCATCGATGCTCAAGCTAACTGCGCCGCACTCACAACCATCCTCAAAAAGATGGAAGAAATGGAAAGTGAAAATAGGTCACTTCCGACCAGATGAAGGAGCACCAAGAAAGGGTGGATAAAATCCCAGGTGCGCCTAAGTTACTACCAAAGCGAGACGTGAGGAGGTTCGTTGAGCAACGCTACACAGAAGGAGCTGCGCCATACCCCATCCCAAAGACCTTCATAAATCCCTCTTACTTGAAGGTATATAACGCGACCACAGACCCCGATGACCACCTGATTCACTACGTTACAGCTGTCAAAGGCAACGATCTACCAAAAGAGCAGGTACCATCCGTAATTCTGAAGAAGTTCGGCGAAACGCGAACATGAGGGGACGTGACATGGTACTCACAGCTACAGGCCAAAATCATCTCCACATTCAAGAAGATGGCGGATAAAATTGCCACCGCCTACGCAAGAGCAAGGAAGGCAGAAGCATGGGTCAACGACGTTTTTGTTGTACGACAGAACCTAGGAGAAGGAATCAGGGAGTTCCTAGCTAGGTTCAATAAGGTCAGAATGAGCCTATCAAACGTGTCTGAAGATATGTCAGTCGCTTCCTTTCAGAACGGACTCAGCAGAGACTACTCAAGGGCAGCCAAGAAACTGCTCAGCCGTCTCCTGAAATATCCCCCACCACCTGGTAAGAGATACACAACGCCTATAGTGCCGAGGTGCATGGAGATGAGGATGACCTTAACGGCCCAACCCGGCGGTTGACAACGGTGCACCCAGAAATCCTAAGGGACGACGCAGCGAGGGACGACGGGAATAATTTCCACACCTCAATAATGAAAGACACCAACCATACATCAGATCCTCGCATCCTCCACCGCCAAGGAATGCAGACGCCTTAAAACAACATGTCACCCCATTAACAAACGACAGAGGTATGCCCCCTTCATTATTTGCTCATAACTTTTGTGTGTCTCCTTCAGAAGTAGTGTACGCACTGGAAAAGCTGGGCAATAAAGTACAATTGCCAGAAAATATGAAGTCCGACCCCGCCACCAGAAAATCAAACGCCCTATGCGAGTTATACCAGGAACGGGGGCACAGAATAGAAGACTGTATAGGGCTTCGAACGGAGGCGGTCCGAATGCTGAACCAAGGGTTCTTGAAAGAACTATTCAGTGACAAAGGAAAGTTCAACTTCGCACGCGGACGGAACAACCTCACGGTCCGCAAGGGCTGCCCTCACCAACACACACCATCAACATGATCATTGGGGACGACAATGATTCAGTGATCAATCACGTCAAATTCAACACCACTCACAAGTTAAAGCGAACCATCGCTCATGAACGGTATGACAACTTCGAAGATAGTATCACCTTCGATAAGTCTGATGCCGACGGTTCGTGTTTTCCTCATTATGATGCCTTAGTTATTACTTTACGCATAGTAGATACTGATGTTAAAAGGATCATGGTTGATGACGCTAGCAGCGCATGTATCATTAATCCAAGAGTCCTTGCACTTATGGGACTCGAGGATAAGATATTTCCTTGTTGCATAACACTAACTGGTTTTAATAATGCAGTGGAAAGAACCTCTGGTGAGGTAACGCTGCCCGTTTTGGCGGGAGGAGTTACGATGGAAACCACTTTCACGTAATGAACCAAGAAACGACATACAACGCCATTATAGAACGCCTGTGGATACATGCCATGAGGGTTTTCCCCTCCAGTTTCTATCAAGTGATCAAATTTCCAACCCCATGGGGAGTGCACAACATACGAGGCGAGCTGCGCACCGCCAAAAAGTGCTATAAAGTAGCACATGATTACACACACACCAAGCAACTCAAGGGAGCAAGTGCTGAAGCATAGCAATCAGCCCTGTCGGGGACTAAGGTCCGCCCGACAGAGAGCACCATCAAAGTTCTCTATGACATTGAGGCTAGCAAGGCTACGGTCGAGGACCTCGACCCCGTCCTGCTAAGCAACAGCGACCCCGCAGAATAAGCTTACATAGGCCACGGCCTATCAAATCCAGGTAAGTACCGTGAATTTTTATCTAACCGTGAGGACCTATTCGCATTTTCCAATGCAAATATTCTAGGAATTCCACGAGAAATTGCCTCCCACAAACTGAATGTCAACCCATTACACCCGCCCATGCGGCAGGCAAGACGAAAATTCAATGCTGCCATCAACGAAGCGGTGAGTGAAAAAGAATACAAGCTGCTGACTAATGGCTCCATCAGGGAATCCAAGTACTCGGAGTGGGTATCCAATGACGTAATGGTCAAAAAGAAAAACGGGAAGTGGCGGATGTGTTTAGAAGTCACCGATCTAAACAAAGCATGCCCAATAGACTAATTCCCGCTACCCCACATCGACCAGCAAATAGACGCAATGGAAGGACATAAGTTGTTGAGCTTCCTTGATGCGTATTCCGGCTACAATCAGATCATGATTGCTGAGGAGGATCAGGAGAAAACAACTTTCATCACTCACCAGGGGACATAGTGTTATAAGGTAATGCCCTTCGGGCTGAAGAACGCAGGGGCCACTTACCAAAGGCTGGTGACTACGACGTTGAAAGAACAACTTGGCAAGACGATGGAGGTCTACATTGACGAAATGCTGGTCAAGTCATCAAAAAAGGGAGACCACCTCACTTACCTGAAAGAAGCCTTCAAAATATTAAGGAGGTACGGTATGAAACTGAATCCCGAAAAATGCGCTTTTGGCGTAGCCTCGGGAAAGTTCTTGGGATTTTTGGTTTCACAAAGGGAAATCGTAGTCAACCCTGACAAGATCAAGGCTATAGAAGCCATCCTAGAAATACTATGCAGCAAAAAGCAAGTGCAGAAGTTGACGGGTCGGATAGCCTCCATCTCCAGGTTCATCTCACGCTCCTCTGATAGGTGCCACAAATTCTTCGGTGTATTGAAGAAAGACGAGGGACTATAGTGTAATGATGAATGTGTAGACGCCCTGAAAAACTTGAAAGCATATTTGTCATCACCTGCCCTACTAGTGAAAGCCAACCAAGGCGAGCCGTTGTTGGTATATTTGGCTGTATCAGAAGTCGCAGTCAGCGACGTCCTAGTGCGCGAAAATAAAGGTACGCAATCTCCTATTTATTATATTAACAAAATGTTGGTGGATGCCGAAACCCGGTACCCCCACCTCAAGAGGCTAGCATTGGAACTCGTAGTAGCTTCACAAAAGCTACGACCTTGTTTTCAATGTCATCCCATAAGGGTAGTAACGAACTTCCCTTTAAGGAGCGTCCTACACAAACCCGAACTCTCAGGGCGAATCGCAAGATGGGACGTTTAGCTCAGCGACCATGATATCACGTACCTTCCAAGGACCGCCATCAAGTCGCAGGTCCTAGCTGACTTTATCGCCGACTTCAGCACGGAAGTCCTGCAAAAGGCAGAACTCGAGGCACAACGCGCATCCTCCGAAAATGACCTATGGGTCATTTATACGGATGTCGCCGCCAACGCATCGGGATTGGGTCTGGGACTCGTTCTTGAGGTCCCCACGAGAAAACAATTCGCCATTCCATACGATGCCTAGAAATGACTAACAATGAGGCCGAGTACGAGGCCGTTATTACAGGCATGAAACTGGCCGCCAATTATGGGGCTTGCCGAATACTCCTCCATTGTGACTCCCAAACTCGTGGTAAACCAAGTCATTGGGACTTACCAAAATCAAATAGCAGAGGCTGCAAAAGTATCAGGCAGAAATATGCAAATTAATGGCCACATTCGACGAATGTCGCTTCGAACAAATTCCCAGGGCACAGAACATCGAAGTTGACGGCATGGACAAGTTAGCCGCCGCCACCAAAAATATCAACAAAGAAAGTTTTGTCACACTCCTCTACGCATCCATTGATCATACCGAGGTACTTTCCTTAAACCTGACTTGGGACTGGCGCAACCAGTTCATATCTTATTTGCAGGATGGAACACTACCGCCCCCCCCCCCCCCCCCGATAAAAAGGAGGCGAAAAAGCTTCGCATACAGGCTGCCCGATACTGCATGATCAACAACGACCTTTATAAAAGGAAGTCCGGTGGCTCATTAGCCAAGTGCTTAAGGCCGCAACAAACAAGGCCGGTACTCGAATAAGTACACGAAGGCCATTGCGGCGCCCATAGTGGCAATCGCGCCCTTGTGTGATGCATCATACGCGCCGGCTATTACTGGGCCACCATGAAGAAAAAGGTAGCTGAATATGTCCGCCTATGCGAGCAATGCCAAAAGTATGCCCCAATAATACACCAACTAGGAGAACCCCTCCATTCCATCACCTCCCCCTTGCCATTCATCATGTGGGGAATGGATATAGTCGGCCCGCTACCCGCAGGACGAGGAAAGGTACGATTTTTACTTGTTTAAACTAACTATTTCTCCAAGTGGGTGGAAGCAGGTGCATACATGCAAATACGCGAACAAGAGGTCATCACCTTCATATGGAGAAACATCATATGCCTCTTCGGCATCCCCAAAGAAATCAGCTACGACAACGGGCTGTTGATACCCAATTTTTCCCATGTATTTTTTGTACCCAAAATATTTTCAAAATAGCTTGTGAATGCAAATATAAGCATCCACAAAAGGTTAGTATTTTTCTATATTTTTTCAAGTATTCTAAAACCAATTTACAACTTATTCAGTACCAGAAAATCCAATATTTAGTATCTAATCTTGTTATTTTATTAAATAATTTATTTTATTCTCTCATCTACATAAAAATATAATTTATGTAATTTTTACAGAATTTTACAAAGCCATTAGGTATTTTTAAACTAAAATTGCATTATATTGCAATTTTAGCCTATTTCTCAATTAAATAGGTATTTCAAGTACAACATCATTCCTAATATTTTTAATTAATTTATAAATATATTTTATTATCTCAGTATTTTTATTGGAATTTTATAAAATTGTTTACTATTTTTTTATATATAGCAAAACAAATTTACAAAGTGTCCCTATATTAGTTGTTTGGACTACCAACTACTCATTCTATTTGCATTCACTATAATAACATATTCACCAAAAGAAGCGCCAAATCATTTAGTATAGGGAGAACTAAGGGCTATACCAAGGAAAATTATTGAGTTATCGTAGCCCAATCTGCCAGCTTCTACTGTGCCTTCCTCGTATGTGAAGGAGCAGTGCAATTTCTCTGGTTAGTCGATTTTCATCACATACTGAACTCTTAAATCGAATGTTGTTCCTCTCCTTCCATATTAAAGCAGTGATTGTTGTAAAACTAGCTGCAGTAATTGCATTGTGCCATGCAAAATCAACCCCAATTTAACCTCCCAATTAACTGACCCAATTTTATAAAATTAAATTGGTAAAATGGCTATTTAAAATGTAGCCCTTTAATCTTTCAGTTCTAGCCCAAATTGAAACCCAAAATCAACCCCAATTTAACCTCCCAATTAACTGACCCAATTTGAAACACCTGACCCAAACCCACTAAATTAACCCATCCACTTCTTCTTCTAATCATGGCCGTTGATCTCATAGATCAATGGCCCACATTTAGCCTACCAAAATTAAATCCCCTAACACCTCTAAGCCCTATTCAGTCTCTCAAACCCGCCGCCTCTAAATCCCTAAAGCTCTCAAAGCCCTCTCAAACCCTAAACTGTCTCCGGCTGTCTCACCGACGTCCATGGTCGTCCAAGACTTGAAACTCCTTCATCCGTTCACTCCTCACATTTTTCCTGGTCCTTGGGTTCGAAGATCGAAGCTTTATTTCAAGGGTGATTGGACCAGAGGTCTTCCAATGGGTTTTTTGCAGTTGTGTCCGATCTTTCTCCGGCAAGTCTTAAGGCCCTGAGTCCTTTGCCAACTCCGACGAGTCCGTTCCAAGATTTTCTCGCCATCTCAAGACTTTTCTTTGAATACCCTAACTTTTCGAGTTTCTTCTCTGTGTTTACTTTTTAGGATTCTCGCTGCGTCTTAGTGATTTTCTAAAAGTTTCAATGTTTTCTCATCTCTCATTCGCCTATTTGTGTTTTCAAACTGTTTGTCCTTTTAAACCTAGGATTTTCTATTAATTCCATGATATCTATGGTTTCATTGCTCTATTTTCTACTGTTGTGTTCTTTTCTATGTCTTTGCTATGATTTTTAAGCATTTTCTATCATGACTCTAAGGTGTTTTGCTTTACTGTTTACTTTCTAGGATTTTCAGTTCATGTATCATATGCTTTATTCGTGTTGTTCTGCTTTGTTCATCTTCATCTGTTATATTCTCACTCTCCGATATGCAGTGGAAACCCTAGCTCAAAGGGTCCTTTCCATTGTCTCTTTGTGAAACCCTAGCCGCATCTAGTTGCTTCCTTATGTGTTTTGCCCTATGTTATTCTAATTGCTTCCAGTTTTGTATGTTCAAATCTATGCCTCTTTTATATTGTCACACTTACCCTTCTCTGAAACCCTAATTGATTTCGTATAGCTGTTCGAATCTTTAATTGATCCCTATTTTCTGACTAAGTGCAAATGGATGGTATCATGACTCCTTGATTTCCTGGATGATTACTTGCCTTGTGTGTTTTACCTGTGTTATTTTCAAAATCTTTATATGAATTTACCCTATATTCTATGATTAATACTTGATTTTCCTTTCCAAAATTAGACCAAAGCTTATTTATTTCCAGTCGCTCCCTTAATTAAAGGGAACCTTCTCCTTGATTGTGTATGATTGGTATTGCTGAATATTTTCTTGCCTTATGTGTTACATCTCTTTCAAACTATAAATAGGCCTTCACTTCTTCCCACTAACAACAACAATACACGAGTTCCCTCTACTCTTACTCACTCTGCTTTTCTCTTTTCTTCTCTGTTACTTGCTCTCTCTAGCTAAGGATTAACCGGATGAAAGCCATGGCTAATTATAAGGTTTCTCTTTGATTTGTTACTTAAGTTTGCACTGGAACGCTCCTAATTTCAATTATTAACTTTCAACTATTTGTTTGTTTTCCCTTTTCTTTGTCTGTTCTGTTATTTCAACTTGAGCTCTTGCATATTCAATCTCTTCCCCTTATCCCTTTGTCTGTTTGTTTGTTTCAGTATTTCATTTGAGTGCTAGCATGTTTAATTCCCTCTCCCTTTCCCTAGGTTGTCATGTTGTTTCAGATTAAGCTCTGACATGTTTTATTCCCTTTTCCATGGTTACCTCACCTATTTTGTGTATCTCAGTTAAGCTTTATGATAGTTCCTTTCCCCTTGTTCCCTTGTCTGTTTGTGCTCAAATCCGGCAGGATGATCCTTAACCTTTCTCTTTGTCTGCTTATACTTTTAGTTCAAACTACAACATGTTAATCCCTATTCCCTTTCCCTTTGATTTCTTACATTCGGTATTTTATTCAAGTCCAGCATGTTAATATTTTTCCTTTGCTCATTATTGTGCTCATGAATCCCTTCAATCTAATCTTGTCTGTTAAGTGGTTTTATAAGATTCCCCTCTCCCTTTGGTCCTTGTTTGTATGTGAGTTTGTTCTGGATAAGGGTGGCACTTCATTGCCACTTCCGGTCTAGAACTAAGGCTGTGAACAGCCTCTACTCAAAGCAATCCCATCCCCCATCCCCTATCTTATGTGTTTGAGCCTTGACAAAGGCCTTTTAGTGTCGTAATCACCATTCAGACCCTTGTATGACTTGTTTACAGTCTGCTCTTGTTTGTTAGCCCTTGTAAGAAGTCTAAGGTGTGCCAGTCTCACTCAATAGGCTGGGTATGACCACTTCATACGATGGTCTTCCTCTAATCTATCACCTTTACATTTATTCTTAGTTCTTTAAGTTCTACCCCCTCTGGTAAGCCATGCTTAGGGACCTTGGAGTCTCCTCTGAACTTGGATGCCTTAGGGCTGGTAATTCCACGCTTGAAATATTCCAATTTGAGTGTAAGCAATGCCTAGGTTTCTTTGGAAGCCCTTGGAACTTTGTAACACTCTAAAAAGAGAAAATCCTCGGATCTTCGGAGCCCAGATTTGGTAAAAGGAATATTGTTGGACATTAAAGTTGCTTCGAGATTCCTCGGGCCCGTTATAGCTGCTGATGTATTTTAATTTCTTATTTTTTTAATGTTCTTTTCCTTCCCCGCCCAGATTTGTAATAAAAGAACTCGGGGGTATAAGTGAAAAGGGACATGGGAGGGATTTACCTTCATGCATTCATTAGAAACCATGCTCATAGGTTTGCATCACTTGTTAGTACAGATACCATGTCAATAGGCTTCTCATTATCATATAGAAAGCATGCCTATAAGGATTTACCTTCTTGCATTCATTAGAAACCATGCCTATAGGTTTGTATCACTTGTTAGTACATATACCATGTCTATGGGCTTCTCATTATCATATAGAAAGCATGCCTATAAGGATTTACTTTTCTTGCATCATAGAAATAATGACTATCCATAGAAACCATGTTTTAGGACCTTACTTTGTTACATCCATGCCATAGCGTTAACATGTCTATTTTGCACTACTGCATCAACACCATATAGATGTCATGGCCATAGGTTTTTGTTATTTCATCAACTTCATATAGAAATCGTGCTTTTAGTTTCGCATTTTTAATCTCGCCTAGAAAGCATGCCAATAGGAACTATATAAACGCTAGGCAAAACAGTAGGTCATCTAAAGGCAGTAACTAAAGGGTTAATAATTATGTTATAAGTCCAGACTCGCCTAATGTTTCAAACATTTTGGTTGAACTTGTTGTAAATCTGTTTACTCTGAAACGGACCCAGGTCCGCCCCTTTCGTAATTCCCTGAACCTGTAAAACTGTTTTAAATACAGAATCTATGCTTCCAATTGTTTGTCTGCTTGAGTTTAAATGCTCCAAGATATTTTAAACTTCTTTACTCACGTCTCCCTTTTTTATCCAAATCAGTACGACTAACTTATAAGTCCTTTTCTAAACTTATTTGCAACTTCAAATCTTTTTAAACAGACATTTGTCTGAAGCTTCGTTTTTCTTTCAAACCAACTGATTCTAAATCTTGTAAACTCCTAAAACGGGCTCGGGGAGCTCAAAGCAGATTTTCTATCCAACTCTTATGTATTAAACTAATTTGTCCGCTCTTCTAACCTCTTTCAAAATACCAAATCAGTAATTGAAGTCATGCTAAACTATTTGCTGTATGTTACGGTGTTCAACTGTGCTTTGACTGGTTCTCTAGTATTTTTACCTTTGATTACTCCATATATATATATATATATATATATATATATATATATATATATATATATATATATATATATATATATATATATATATATATATATATATATATATATATATATATATCCTATCTCTCTCTCCCTTTTTAGGGTTAGAAGTCCTAATACCCTAGGACTAACAGGTTGGGACGGGTATTAGCATGCAATAAGTAAACGATACCAACGCGTTTAAATACCTTAACGGGGTGGGAATGGTAGAATATGGAGATGATGACCGCTACGCTAATACCATATGCGACCCCTCTTTGAGGAGTGTGTGCGGGGTATTGTGCCGATGTGATCCATATTATGGTTAAACCTAGGACCCTTCTTTCTCCTTTATTTGCTCTATTTAAATTCATTCTTCAAGTATTGCTTTTTCAAACTAGTCCTCTCTTATTTCAAAATTATGTTCTTCCTTTTCTTTACAGATTTCAATTTATGTGAATGTTATACATGTGTACCTTATTTGTCTACTTGCTTCATCTTCTATTAAAGTCACAATTAGCACGACCAGGAACCACATTTGTAGATCTTGAGGGGTGCCTAATACCTTCCCCTCGAGATAATCTCAAGCCCTTACCCAAACTCTGGTTTTTCTCTCAAAATAATCTCTTCATCTTAAAGTGTCCTAATGCACTATAATCATTAGGTGGCAACTTTTCCAATCCCATAACCCAATTCCCAAATGGTAAATAGATTTGTTTTGCCCATAATGTCGTAAACCCGATTTCGCTTCTTTTTAGTAGTCGAAAAAAGGGGCGTCGACACGGGCGCCAGTTCATTGGTAAGAAAACAATCGAGTTCTTCGAGAAATGGCGCATCAAAAGGATACTATCCACGCCATACCACCCCGCCACCAACGGCCAAGCGGAGTCCTCCAACAAAACAATCTTAAACATATTAAAAACGAAGCTCGAAGATGCCAAGGGGTTATGGCCCGAACTACTACCCGAAGTCTTGTAGGCGCATAGAACCACACCTAAGTCCAGTACCAGGGAAACCCCATATTCACTGGTTTATGGAACCGACGCGGTCATACCCGTTGAAGTGGGGGAACCCAACCTAAAGAATTCACAGACCAACAGAACAGAAAACGATATCAGCAGACTCCAAGATCTTGATGAAGCCGAAGAAAGAAGAGAAATGGCCCACATCCGGATGGCAGTCCAAAAACATGTCGAATGATATTACAACAAGAGGGCAAAAATAAGGCCACTCAAAGTACGGGAGTACATCGTCAAAGCCAAGATTTTGGCCTCAAAATACCCAAGTGAAGGAAAATTGGGCATAAACTGGGATGGACCCTACAAAATCACGGCAGCGGCTGGGAAAAGAGCATTCAAGCTAGAGACAATGGAAGGAAAGACACTCCAGAACAACTGGAACGTCGCTCACCTCAAACATTTCCACTTCTAAAAAGGTGTCACCTGAGTCGTACTCTTTTTCCCTTACCCGGGTTTTGTCCCAATTGGATTTCTCGGGACGGTTTTTAACGAGGCGGCAAAGGGGTCACCTGGATTGGTTTGCAGCACAAGTGCATCATGTCTGCCTCTCCGTGTACTCTCCAAGCCCGACATGATACAGGGACTGGATTAGTGTCATATCCATATTTATCGAAAGGCTACGACCATCTCCAGATGTATAGACAGGCTACGACAATCTACAGATGTATAGAAAGGCTACGGCCATCTCCATATGTATAGAAAGGCTACGGCCATCTCCAAATGTATAGAAAGGCTACGACCATCTCCAGATGTATAGAAAGGCAACGGCCATCGCCAAATGAATGAAAAGGCTACGGCCATCGCCAAATGAATGAAAAGGCTACGACCATCTCCAAATGAATGAAAAGGCTACGGCCATCTCCAAATGAATGAAAAGGATACGACCATCTCCAAATAAATGAAAAGGCTACGGCCATCATTTTTTCATGTCTAAGGCCATCAGGCTACGACCAACATTTTTGTATGGCTACGACCATCAATTTTACATGGCTAAGGCCATCGTTTTTTATACGGCTACGGCCATCTTTTTTACATGGCTAAGGCCATCAGGCTACGGCCATCATTTTTACACGGCTAAGGCCATCATTTTTATACGGCTACGACCATCATTTTTGCATGGCTAAGGCTATAGTATTTATACGGCTACGACCATCATTTTTTCATGGCTAAGGCCATTAGGCTACGACCATCACTTTTACATGGCTAAGGCCATCGTTTTTATACGGCTACGACCATCATTTTTACATGGCTAAGGCCATCAGGCTACGGCCATCATTTTTACATGGATAAGGCCATCACTTTTACATGGCTAAGGCCGTCGTTTTTATAAGGCTAAGGCCATCATTTTTACATGGCTAAGGCCATCACTTTACATGGCTAAGGCCATCATTTTTATAAGGCTAAGGCCGCATTTTTACGTGGCTTGGGCCATCATGTTTAAACGACTAAGGTCATCGAATTTTATACGGCTAAGGCCATCCTTTTTACATGGCTTGGGCCATCATAATGATTAAGGTCATCGAATTTCATATGGATAAGACCATTATTTCTACGCGGCTAAGGTTGTCGAATTTTACAAGATTACGACCGTTGTTTTACACGGCTATGGCCATCGTTTCTACACGGCTAAAACCATCGAGTTTTGCACAGCTACGGTAAAAAATACAACAACGTGCCAAAAAGAATAGAAAAAAATTACTTACAACAAAAATCATATGTCTTTATCAAAAGGGTCAAACACTCATGATACAAAAGTCAGTATTTATAGGCATATTTACAAGGATCCTAAAATCCACTGCTTATCCAGCCCAGCCTGGCCTTCAGGTGGCCCGTCCTCATTTCTAGGAGGGTACGCCTTGGAAATCCAAGAGGTAGATTCCAAATGATTAACGTCTGCAAAGTTTCCCCCCTCCCGGGCCAGCGATTGAGGACTGTAGCCGGTCGCTTCACGAGCAACCCTAACCAACTAGCGCTGGCCCTCAACCTCCGCCTCGAACACTCGACCAACCGCCAAAAACTCTTCAAGCACGACCAGCCTGGCCTCCGCATACACCCATATGTCGTGTGCCTCACGAGACGCGTCAGCCTGAGCAAGGGCTCGCTTGAGGTCCTCAACTTTGGCCTTTTTGGCATCAAGTTCCGCCGTTAAGGACGCAACCTGGGTGCGCAATTCCGCCGCCTCCTATGCAACTACGCGGCCGAGCTGCAATTATTCATCCTTAGCTTGAAGGAGGACCCCCATTTTCTCAGTACGAGCAACAACGGCCATGAGTTTTTCATCGACCTTCTTCAGCTCAGCCACCCGCTTCTTCAACTGCTCCTTGGATTGCACGAGGCCCTCATAGACCACCCTGAATTTAGGTTCCTATTTATACATATCAGCCAAGGTCTGATGTGCCTCACGTGTCCTATTATACTTCTGCACCAGCATGTTGTACTTGGCCAACTTGTCCTTCTGGCGTCGACCCCTCTCAGCCTCAAAGATGAGAGTCTGGAAAAGAAACCAAAAAGTAAGTTCGAGGAAAATCACACTCCACTAATGAAAAAGAAAGATCACCAATCAAGACAGAGTCATACCTGCAAGGCCGCACTCCCCACTCTTCGGGCCAAGACCTTATCGCTGAGTTCCGCCAGGGTCGCACGCTCCGCACTGGCACACAAAAGTGTCATACTGATGGCCACCTCCTCACTATTCTCCAACAAGCTGTAGTGGCTTGGAATCACTATGCGATGGGAAGAGTGGTCGATCACAATCTGCACTTGGTCCAAAGACCCGCCTTCTCTGCCCACGTCCTCTGTGGCAACCTTCGGGCCTGACACGTCCACAATTTTTCCCCTTCTTGTCGTGGCCTCCATTCTATGGGCAGATCTCCCCGAGCAGATTGCCTCATCCATAAAGACCGACCTAGATTCAGGACGTCATGGCTTAACCTTCCCTGTCTAAGTGGCCACAGCCTTGCCGGTAAGAATTCGGCGCTTCCTCCTCTCCAATATCTCCTCCTCTTCACGGTCCCCCTCCATAGGATGCATGACGGGCTCAGATGGAGTCATTTCAGAAGTGGTCGTCCCTATGGGGGAAACCCCATGAACGGACTCAGGAATAGCTGTCGATATCTCCATAGGCATCGTTTCAAGTATGGCCCCCAGCATTGCCTCAGACGCTAGCTCTGGTGCCGCCTCTGATGCGACCTCTTGTCTTGAGGGTGGTGAAACGCTGCCCCTAGATGTGCCTATGAGGATCATATCCTCCTCGAGGTTAGATACCGCCCTAGAAGGGCCGGCCACAGTTTTCTTCTTTTTCTTCTTCTTCTGCGCCTTCTTAGAGGCGTCCCGACCTACCATAGCATGTATGAGACGGGCAAGAAGATTATGGGGAACCCCAAAACCATAACAGAAGGAAATATTAGGCAAGGTCGTTACCTGTCGGGCCATATAGCCTAAGGAATTAGGGCCAGGAATGGCATTCTTCTGCAAACGATATCAACGGTTACACCCACGACCTGATGTTGTCAACCCTTCGAGGAGGGCAAGCTCTCACTGCATGAAGGAAAAGGGAAATTTACGACGGTGAAAACCAGCAAAGTAAGGTTACCGTAGTAAAACTTACGCACAGTAATACTTACATGCATCGTTCCACACCTCTGGAAACCCTTCAGGGTTGGACACAAGATGCTCGGTACGCACATAGAAAAATCTTTTCCAAAATTTGTGGTTGGGCTTGTCGTCCACTTGTGACACAAAGCTCTTCTTGCCCCGACTCTTTAACTGCATCGAGCCTCTTATAAAGCTCTCACCAAACATTAGTAGGAGGTGATGAACGGTAACCTCTTTCTTAGCCTTCGCTGCATATGTGGTAAGGATCCTACATACCTTCAACACGTACGGAGTGAGTTGGGCCGAACACGCCCCGTACCAGCAACAGAGATCTTCTGCTAAAGGGTAAAGTGGGAGGCTATACCCAATTCAAAAGGCGTATTCATAAAATGCACAATGCCCGGGTTTGTGCACATTAGCATAGCTCATCCCGGCGGGGGCCATCTCAACATAGTCAGGAATATCATATGACTTCCTGAGAGCAGCCAAGTGAGACAGCGTCAGATCACTGTGTTCCCAAGGAAGGAGTTTACACTTGTTTTTAAAGTCCTTCCTTGTATCCATATCCAATAGGAGCAAGCTAGCCATTGATAAAGGAATGAGAACTTCCTCGACCCCCCATCATCTGAGGATGACGAAGCCCTAGAGGGAGCAATGTCCTTGGTCCTGGTATCATCATGACGATGTTTAGCCATAACGGAAGTGATGAGAAAAAGGCGCTTCTTGTCGCGCGTTCGATTCCTAAGAACGAGGGTTTCAAAAAAGAAAGAGCAACGAGCACCAAAAAAAGATATGGATAAGGTTGAGGAAATACTCTCAGAAAAAGTTCGAAAGATGGATAAAGTTCAACTTTCCCTCTATTTGTAAGAAAGGGTACACGGAAATCGAAAAGGCATGACTCGAAATCGACGCAGGAAACCCAAACGTCACGTCATGGCCTGAACCATCTCGGGAGCAGAGGTAATGATCACGCACGTGATCAATGACGTCATCTTTAAAAGGAGCCCCAAAAGGGGGTAATATCTCAACGGCACAACATCTTCACAGGTGAGCATGTCTTTTCCGACTGTATTCACAGGAACGGCCAAATTTTGTGAAACGTTGAGCATATATGTCCATTCGTTGAAGACATCTCTCGACTACGTCCCCAACAAACGGAGGGACTATCTGTATTGGACAAATTTGGTCCCCTAGGTTCCTAAGATATCTACGTACGCCCTCAGTAAAGAGAGCGACCTAATTATGGTCGACTTGAGTAGGATGGCCTTAGTTAGTAGATGGACCTAGTGACGTGACTCACTGCGACTTCGTTTCGAGCTCTTACACTCGTACACTGAGGCTACCAACCCTTATACTTTTCTTTGATTATTTCGAGGAAGGTCCCTTAGTATATATATGGGATCTTCCCTTTGTAAAGACTCATGTGTATTTTGCTATTGGAAATATACAACTCTCTCTCTCTATCTCTATCGGACTCTCTATCTTTCTCTCTTGTGCAAGGCTCACTACTTATCTTACTGCTCTTATATCTCGAATTATATACACTATAATCACAAATGTCGATCATACTATACTCTCTAGTCCATATTACTCTTGATTCCAATTAACCCATATTATTTTTTATTGTTTTGGAGCTATTTAAGTATTTGCATAACTTTTTGGCCAAACATTTATAAAGCACAAGACTTAGAGTCTGAGAACCTAATTATCCTTAAATATTGAAGGAATGTCGCCTAATATTACCGACTTTAATAACAGTTAGTTCTCACTTATTCTTTGTGGACTTTGCCGTTTTATTTTAGATTATTTTTATATTTTGCAAAAAAAAATTATATTATATAATTCAATTAAGAAAAGTTTTATACAAAGTATTTAATATGAGAATCTTTTATATATTCAAATAATGATGAATTTAATGCACAAAATTTAGTTGTTTAAACTAAGATATTCGAACAAAAGCTTAATCTCAAGCAATCATATTCCAAAGAAAATAGAATAAGCATATCTAAATTGTAACCCCATATTTTGTCAAATAAAGTATCGGAAAGAAATACTAACAGTTTAAATAATGTATGAAATTTTGAAGCATTATTTTTTGAACCGAAGGATCATAAAATCTTTTAATTAAAGTGGTAGAATCATAGTTTACCTTGTCCTAACTTCTAAGTATTGGTTCGTGATAATTGAATCACTAAACAAATTAGTTGTGATATCCAATTATAGAACACAATATCGTTCTAACTCTAACAAAATAAAATAAAACAAATAAACAAATAGCAATATTCTCAAAATTTAGAATTATGTGTAAATTAAAGCTCATTAATTTAAAAGGTAAATGATTTATAGAAAGTAAATCGAATTTGAACTTAAAGTCCTAAATATAAGGATTTCTTATATAATTCAATAAGGGAAGATTTATTAAATAAAGTTATAGTTTTTTAATTCTAAATTCCTAAATATTTGTTAAATGATTGTTTTTTTAATGTGAATTATATTTTTAAAGGATAAAAAAAGCGAACAACATTACGCTAAGAGCCTTCGTGCTTTTAATATAGTATTGATTGACAGATGACTAGCTTATGCATGCCACTTTCTTTTCTTATTGCACTAAAATAATATTACACTTATATAATATGGGTTAAGCCATATTCAACCCGCCCATTTGACACCCAACCAATTTTTGACCCGCATAAAATATGGGCGGGTTAAGACCCATGTAATACTTCTCAAAGCCCATCACTTTTTGACTTCAATGATTTGCCTGCGGGAGGATATGGTCACATATCCAAAAACCTTCACGGGAAAGGAACGGACTCAATCGCCCTACTTCTAAAGGTAGATAAAAAAGGTTAGGGAGTCCCAGCTGCTGAGGTGGCGTATGGTTACTACTGCTTGTGGCGCCGCTGATGAAGCCACATCCGGAAAGTTTTAATCGGCAGAGGCTTCCCTCCCATCTCTTCCTAGCTCTTGACCTTCTGCTATTTTTAAAAGTTCCGAGATACGCTAACTATAGAAATAAATTATTACCATTTTTATTATTTTTATCTTGCCTATAGTGAAATATATATATATGCACACACACACATACACATAACTAATTGGATATACAATTAGGGGGGGGGGGGGGGTATTAATAAATTTAATATCAGTAATGTTTAAAAATGAGTATCATTAATTATTAGTTTTAAAAAAAGGGAAAAAGCCTGAAAGCCCATAAAAGGACTTATGGAAAAATAAAAGGGTCAAAACCTTAGAAACAGAACCAACGCTCTGTGCAAACAAAAAAGGACAGAATAAAGGTTTAAATGTGAAACAAAAGATTCTTTCATTCATGCAGCAAACGCAAGGCACGCAGGCAACAACAAAAAAAATCTAGGGTTCTTTACAAATTATTTATTCTTGAGCTCAGGTATGTAAAATCCCTTATTGTCAATTGCTCTACAGTAATAATAGGTAATATTGAATATCTAGTTCCCTTCTTCCTCTATATCATTAATAAATTCCATAATTAGGTATAGTACTTTAAAATTGATCAAAATACACCGGTTGTTGTAGAATCGATTGTTTGACTGATGTCACTTGGACTGGGGTCTACGTATTGACTCAAGGAATTTTGAGGTGAGTTGATACAACCCTTTACTAAAGTGGTTTAACTCAGAAAAGCACGCATACAAGGTATTTGATGAATTGCTTAAAAGCGTTTATCTTTATTTAATTAGAGCGAGTGAGTACCCATTAATTTAGAATGGTTCTAGCAAAAGTTTAGAGGATCTATATGATATATGTGCTGAATTTTTTCAGATTTTTGTGTTATTTTTATATGCTAATTTCATATTGAAACTTTATGAAGAAGAAAGAATCTTTAGAAATATCCTTATATGTTTATTTCATTCTTATGTCATCCTTTATATTTAAAGACACCATTATGAGCATGTACATAATGTTCTATAAATAAAAGATTTAGACTTGAAATGTCACAAGAAAAAGCTTTAGAAAGAAAACATTTTTGGGGAGTATCCGTTATTCTGAGAAGGGGTCATCGTCTAGGCCGAGGGTCCTGACCAAGGCGTTGACTTCCTGAAACTCTTGTGCCAAAGTAGGTAGCACACAAGCCGAGGGTCTCGTTGTTGAGAATTTATTTAGATATGTTAAGGTATGGTATATGAGCGCTGAGAACCATGAAGCGAGTAGCACCTCGTGAATCGGGCCTATTCGATCAGGTTGGGATCAAACCCGTGCCGTTCACACGGTGATTGAGACAAAATTAATTCAGGATAGTTGGAACTCCCAAAGTATAAAGTGAAGTACTTTTTTTAAATAAAAAAATGAAAAGAATTTCTTTTAGAATATTCATAAATTGCTATTATGCAATTATTTTAGAATTATTCTTATAAGCCTTATGTTTTACATGCATCTAGAACCTTTGTTCGTAATGTATATGTTATTAAAGTTTTTCTTTGTTGTTGAGACTCACTGAGTACAATGGAGGGCACCGATGTTCTCTTTTGGGAACCTACATTGGTCTGCGGTACAACGTTGGAACCGGATTTGCAGGCGAGCAGGCTACGAGTTAGGACTTTCTTCCCTTCCAGTGATATTGATGAGCTCCGCTTTTGTTCGTGGAGTATTCTTAGAGTCATTTTCATTTAGATATTTCTTTATTTATTTAGAGAACTGGCTAGGGAATCTCATGTCCTGAGAAGTGTGTCAGCTTAGCAGTTGAGGGTTCATAGAAATAGTCATTGAGTTGAGTTTCATATGTTATTTTATAATAACTTAGCAGTAATTCAGTAGTTACTACGAATAAAGCTTTGGAGTTGATATATTTAAATATTTGAATTAATCAAAAGTATTTGGTTAGAGTATTGCTTTATTGCATAAAAAGTTGGAGTCATAATAGTTTTGATAAGAAGAGATGGTTCGCTCGGTCATGTTTAGTGATCGAGTGCCGGTTTCGGCTTGTTCAGAAAATGGGTCGTGACAAACTTGATATCAGAGCCACAGGTTTATGGAGTCCTAAGGGTCTATGAAGTCGTGTTAGTAGAGTCTTGTTAATGGGTATGAAGCGTGTCATACTTATAAACAGGAGGCTATAAGCATTTAGGAATAATCTCATTTTTTTCATACTTTAGATCGTGCAGTAGGTCTCTAAGAAATTATCTAATGTATTCTTTTCTCCAAAACTCGCAGAAATGGCTCGTACTCGCAACTCTGACACCGACACTCAGGATGCTGCTCAAGAAACTATTTCTACTATCGTGACTCAAGGCATAACTGAAAAGGCTCTAACTCATAAAAGGAAGGGTAAATCCACAAGGGGGGTTCAAGTACCCCAGGTTGAACATGAAGAAGGGGTGGAGTATGATGAGAAACTACCTCAGGATTCAAACCCAACAGCAGCTCCGACTCAAACAACTATATCCCCAGAGGTGGGTCAGATATTCAATGCAGTCAACAGTTCTATGGAGATGTTTAAGGCCTTTATGGTCAACCAGAACGAGAAAAGAGATAAGATTCCACCTCAAACAAATAGGCAGAACCATTCTGAGTCTTCAAGAGTGAATGAATTTCTAAAGTTGAGTCCTCAAGTGTTCCATGGTTCTATAGTTGATGAAGATCCAATGTTATGGATGGTGGGTGTTAAGAAAGCCCTCCGAGTGATGAAAGTATTTGACGATAAAGCTGTGGGGTTGGCTGCTTACCAGCATAGAGATGTGGCTGGCGCTTGGTTTGAGATGTGGGAAAAAGAGAGGGATGAAGATGATGGTCCACCTACTTGAGAAGAATTTGAAGAGGCCTTCATAGCTAAATTTATCCCAGAAGAGGATATGGCAGCTAAGGCTACAGAGTTCGAACAGCTCAAGCAAGGTAATAAAAGTGTGCAAGAGTACTACATAGAATTCGTAAGGTTAGCTAAGCATGCTCCTCACATGGTTAAGACAGAAAAAGCAAAGATTCGCAGGTTTGTTGGCGGTTGGCTTACCACATTGAGAATACGACATAAGCTGCAGCAGTAGGAATGACATCTTTCTCATCTGTTGTGGGGTTCGCCAAGCACTTAGAAAAAGACAAACAACACAGAAGAGAAGAGAAAGAGCATAACAAGAAATCCCGGAAAACGGGCATGTTTAATGGTACATCTGGTGGAGGTGGAAGGGATTCCTCTAATAAGAATTCATTAACACCATCTCAGTCCAGTCATCAGTTAGGTGGTGGGTCTTCCTTCGGACGTGCTCGGAGTTATGGAAATCAGTCTCGCTAGAATCAAAATTTTAGGACATCATCCTCACTTAGCCAGAGTCATGTTGAGTAGCATTCACACCAGCAAGGTATTTGTGGAAGATGTAATCGACATCATTGAGGTCAGTGCAAGCTCGGGTTTCATGGTTGCTACCGTTTTTGAGATGTTGGTCATATAAAGACCAACTGCCCAAAGTTGCAACGTAATTTCAGTGGTGGATCAACTCGTCCTTCTAGTTCCTCAGCTACCGCAGTTGCACCACCTCAGGCTCGTGGTTCTCATACTCAGGACGGACATGGAGCAAGCAGAGGTGCAGATCGAGTTACTCAGGGCGAGGGACAACCTCGTTTGTTTGCTACACTTGATCGTAGAGTGCAAAGGTATTTGCAGAAGTTATTACGGGTATACTTTTAGTCTTCTCACATAATGCTTATGCCATAATGGATCCAGGTTCAATGTTTTCATATGTGACTCCATACTTTGAAATTAACTTCGGTCTAGAACCTGAACAACTTAGTGAGTCATTCCTAGTATATACTCCACTTGGCGAGTCAGTGAAAGTCACCAGAGTCTTTAGAGGTTGTATAGTTTCAGTTCAAGGTTACAACACCAAAGCCGATCTCACAGAGTTAGAAATGGTGGATTTTGATGTGATCATGGGTATGGATTGGTTTTCTTCCTGCTATGCCATGTTAGATTGTCATGCCAAGATAGTCAGGATCTAATTTCCAAATGAAAAGCCTTGGAGTGGAAGGGTAGTTCAACATCGCTTGTAGGTAAGTTTATTTCTTACCTTAAGGCACAACGAATGATCGGTAAGGGATGTCTCGCCTATTTGACCCACACTATTAATCCAGAATCAGAACCACCAACACTTCAGTCAGTGCCAATTGATAGAGAATTTCCAGAAGTTTTCTCAGATGATCTTCCCGGACTTCCTCCTGAAAGAATCATAGACTTTGGCATTGATCTCATGCCAGACACTCAGCCATATCTATACCTCCTTATAGGATGGATCCAGCAGAACTTAATGAGTTTAGAGAACACTTAAAAGAACTTCTTTAGAAGGGTTTCATCAGACTGAGTGTTTCACCGTGGAGTGCCCCAGTCCTGTTTGTCAAAAAGAAAGATGGGTCTCTCAGAATGTGTGTAGACTATCGGCAGTTGAATAAAGTTACCATTAAGAACAAGTACCCACTACCAAGAATTGACGATTTATTTGATCAACAAAAATAGACTTGAGTTCGGGATACCATCATTTGAGAATCAGAAAGGAGGATATATCTTAAAAAAACCCTTTAGAACTCGCTATGGACACTATGAATTTCTAGTGATGTCTTCAGGTTGACAAATGCTCCAGCTGCATTCATGGACCTCATGAACAGAATTTTCAAGTCATTCCTGGATACCTTTATTATTGTGTTTATAGATGATATTTTGGTGTACTCTAAGAGCAAGGACGATCATGCAGAACACCTCTGAATAGCCTTGCAGACGTTGAAGGAGGATGAACTTTTTGCCAAGTTTTCAAAATGTGAGTTCTGGTTGCAGTCAGTGGCATTCTTAGGCCACGTAGTATCTAGTGAAGGAATAAAAGTAGACCCTCAGAAGACAGAAGCAGTCGAGAACTGGCCTAGGCCTAAACCGCCAATCGAAATAAGGAGTTTCTTGGGGTTAGCTGGCTACTATTGAAGGTTTGTGGAGGGGTTTTCCTTGCTTGCAGCTCCATTAACTAAGTTGACTCAGAAATCAGTTAAGTTCCAATGGTCAGGCGCTTGTGAGCAGAGTTTTCAAGAGTTAAAGAAGAGGTTGACCACTGCACCTGTGCAAACCTTGCCGAAGGGCTCAGGTTGTTTCACAGCCTATTGGGATGCCTCCAGAGTGGGCCTTGTTTGTGTTCTTATGCAAAATGTAAAAGTTATTGCATATGCTTCCAGACAGTTAAAGAATCATGACAAGAACTACCAAACACGCGACTTGGAGCTTGCAACAGCAGTTTTTGCATTAAAGATATAGCGAGCATTCTAAAGTGTTTACAGACCACAAAAGCCTCCAGAACATTTTCAAGCAAAAAGAACTAAATTTGAGACAGAGAAGGTGGCTCGAGCTATTGAAAGATTTTGACATCAATATCGTTTATCACCCGGGGGCAAAGCTTATGTGGTAGCAGATGCACTTAGTAGGAAATCAATGGGCGTTTTGGCCCATCTTGCAGAAGAAGGCGATCTTTGGGTCGAGAAATTCAAAAACTGGAAAATGATGAAATTAGATTGGATGAGACCGTAGAAGGAGGTATAACTGCTTATGCCTTGGCGCAATCCTCCCTTGTTGCGCATGTTAAGGCTAAGCAAGACAAAGATCCGTACTTAGTGAAATTAAAAGGAGTCAGAAACAAAGAAATTATTGCTTTCACTCTAGGAAGTGATGGCGTTTTGAAGTTGAATGATCGGTTGTGTGCCTGATGTACGTGGTCTTCGGAAGGCCATAATGGAGGAAGCTCACAGTTCGAGGTACTCTATCCACCCAGGTGATACCAAAATGTATCTAGATTTGAAAGAGTTGTGTTGGTGGAAAGGCATGAAGAAACAAGTAGCAAATCATGTGGCTAAATGTTTCAATTGCCAGCAAGTCAAAGCCGAGCATCAGAGTCCTGGTGGCCTAGATCAAGACATAGAGATACCACAGTGGAAGTGGGAGATGATTAATATGGATTTTGTAGTAGGACTACCTCGCACATACCGTAAACATGATTCAATTTGGGTTATTGTAGACCGACTGACAAAGTCCACGCATTTCATACCAGTAAAGACGATAGATTCCACTGAGCAGTATGCACAATTTTAAATAAAAGAAATAGTCTGATTGCATACTACTCCAGTTTCAATCATATTGGACAGAGGCTCTCAATTCACAGCGCGTTTTTGGCATGCATTTCAGAAAAGATTAGGTACCAAGGTCAATTTAAGCACCGCTTTCCATCCACATACTGATGGCCAGGCAGAAAGGACCATTCAGCCTCTCGAAGATATGCTGCGTGCATGTGTTATAGATTTTAGAGGTAACTGGGATGATCACTTGCCACTTATATAATTTGCTTACAATAACAGCTATCAGAAGCGTTGTATGGGCGAAGATATAGGTCTCCAGTGGGTTGGTTTGAATCAGCAGAGGTGTCGTTGATTGGTCTAGAGTTTGTTTGTGAGGCCTTGAAGAAAGTTCAGCTAATTAGAGAAAGACTTAAAGCGGCTCAGAGTCGTCAAAAGTCTTATTCTGACAAGAGGCATCATGAGTTAGAGTTCATGGTTGGTGATAAGGTGTTTTGTAAAGTTTCACCGATGAAAGGAGTTATGAGATTTGGTAAGAAAGGGAAGCTTAGCCATATATTTATCGGACCTTATGAAATTCTAGAAAAGAAAGGGAATGTGGCTTATAAGCTAGCACTACCCGTTGAGTTGTCTTCTGTTAATCCTGTTTTTCATGTGTCTATACTTAGAAAGTACATTCATGATGTGTCGCATATAATGTTCGTCGATACCATAGAAATTAAATAAGATTTTATTTATGAAGAGTTACCAATAGAAATTCTCGATAGGCAATAAATAAAGTTAAGAACAAAAGATATAGCATCGGTGAAAGTTTTGTGGAGTAATCATGATTCAAAAGAAGCTATGTGGGAGGTCGAGGAAGAAATGAGGAAGAAGTATCCTTATTTATTTGAGGAAAAAGGTATGTGAGCCTATGTTTGGTTTTACATTTATATTTCATTATTAAATACGAGTGAGAAAGTGTTTCCTTCCTAGATTATATTTAGTTGTCTTACTGATTTAGCTTATGTCAGAGTATATCTAATTCATTAAAGTTATTTTCTTGTGCTAAAGTAGTTGTGCGTTAGATTCTTGTAAGTTATTGTGGTGCCTCCTTTCCGTAGTGTGAGTAATTAATTTATTAGCTGTGTATGGCGCCTATGAATGGCCTGTTATAGTATATTTGGTTGTTGTTGGTGTAGTTGGGCTATTTGTGACAAGGATATTTTTTTTGATAGTCCAATTTACAAAGGAAACTCTGCCAAACTTTTTGGGTATTTAGGGAGTTAGCCAAATTTTTGAGTCCCTTAGAAGATTGAGTGGTGCTAAGAAAACTTAAGAGGTTCAAGGACCAAAGGGATGGTGGTTATCTTAAGAATAAGGCCCTAGCAACATTCGAGGCGAATATTTTTAAGGAAGGAAGATTGTAATACTTCTCAAATTTTTAAAAATTTCGAGACACGCTAACTATAGAAATAAATTATTACCATTTTTTATTATTTTTATCTTGCCTATAGTGAAATATATATATATATATATATATATATATATATATATATATATATATATATATATATATATATATATATATATACACACACACACACAACTAATTGGATACAAAATTAGGGGGGATATTAATAAGTTTAGTATCAGTAATACTTAAAAATGAGTATCATTAATTATTAGATAAAAAGGGGAAAAAGCCTAAAATCCCATAAAAAGGGCAGATGGAAAAAAGAAAAGGCTCAAAGCCTTAGAAACAGAACCAACGTTCTGTGCAAACCAAAAAGTACAGAAGAAGGGTTTAAATGTGAAACAAAAGATTCTTTAATTCACGCAGCAAACGTAACAAATTACTTATTCTTGAACTCAGATATGTAAAATCCCCTATTGTCAATTACCGTACAGTAATAATAGGTAAGAATTGAATAGCTAGTTCCCTTCTTCCTCTATATCATATATAAATTTCATAATTAGGTATAGTACTTTAAAATTGATTAAAATACACTGGTTGTTGTAGAATCAATTGTTTGACTGATGTCAATTGGACTGGGGTCTACGTATTGGCTCAAGGAGTTTTAAGGTGAGTTGATACAAACCATTACTAATGTGGTTTAACTCACAAAAGCGCGCATACAAGGTGTTTGATGAATTGCTTAAAAGAGCTTATCTTTATTTAATTAGAGCGAGTGTGTACCCATTAATTTAAAATGGTTCTAGCAAAAGATTAGAGGATATATAGGATATATGTGCTGAAAATTTATAGATTTTTGTGTTATTTTTATATGCTAATTTCATATTGAAATTTTATGAAGAAGAAAGAATCTTTTGAAATATCCGTATATGTTTATTTCATTCTTATGTCATCCTTTACATTTAAGGGCACCATTATGACCATGTACATAATGTTCTATAAAAAAAAAATTTAGACTTGAATAGTCACAAGAAGAAGTTTTAGAAAGAAAAGATTTTTGGGGAGTATCTTTTATTCTGAGAAGGGGTCATCGTCCAAGCCGAGGGTCCTGACCAAGGCGTTGACTTCCTGAAACTACTTGTGCCAAAGTAGGAAGCACACGAGCCGAGGGTCTCGTTGCTGAGAATTTATTTAGCTACGCTAAGGTATGATACATGAGCACTGAGAACCATGAAGCGAGTGGCACCTCGTGGATTGGGCCTATTCGATCAGGTTGGGATCGAACCCGTACCGATCACACGGTGACTGAGACAGAATTAAGTCAGGATAGTTGGAACTCCCAAAGTATAAAGTGAAGTATTTTTTAAATAAAAAAAGAAAAGATTTCTTTTAGAATATTCATAAATTGCTATTATGCAATTATTTAGAATTATTCTCATAAGCCTTATGTTTTATATTCGTGTAGAACCTTTGTTCGTAATGTATATGTTATTAAAGTTTCTCCCTCTGTTGTTGAGACTCACTGAGTACAATGGATGGCACCAATGTTCTCTTTTGGGAACTGACATTGGTCTACGGTACAACGTAGGAAGCGGATTTGCAGGCGAGCAGGCTACGAGTTAGGACTTCCTTCCCTTCCAGTGATGTTGGTGAGCTCTGCTTTTGTTCGTGAAGTATTCCTAGAGTCATTTTCGTTTAGCTATTTCTTTATTTATATAGAGAACTAGCCAGGGAATCTCATGTCTTGAGCAGTGCGTCAGTTTAGCAGTAGAGGCTTCATAGACATAGTCATTGAGTTGAGTTTCAGATGTTATTTTATAATAACTTAGTAGTAATTCAGTAGTTACTACGAATAAAGATTTGGAGTTGATTTACTTAAATATTTGAATTAATCAAAAATATTTGGTTAGAGTATTGCTTTATTGCATATAAAGTTTGGAGTCATAATAGGTTTGATAAGCATAGATGGTTCGCTCGATCATGTTTAGTGATCGAGTGCCGGTCTCGGCTTGTTCAGAAAATGGGTCGTGACAAACTTGGTATCAGAACCACAGGTTTATGGAGTCCTAGGGGTCTATGAAGCCGTGTTATTAGAGTCTTGTTTATGGGTACGAAGCGCGCCATACTTATAAACAGAATGCTACAAGCATTTAGGAATAATCTCATTTTTTTCATACTTTAGATCGTGCAGTAGAGCCTACCTCTAAGAAATTATCTAATGTATTTTTTTCTCCACAACTCGCAGAAATGGCTCGTACTCGCAACTCTAACACCGACACTCAGGATGCTTCTCAAGAATCTATTTTTACTATCGTGACTCAAGGCATTACTAAAAAGGCTCGAACTCAGAAAAGGAAGGGTAAATCCACAAAGGGGGTTCATGTACCATGGTTGAACATGAATAAGGGGTGGAGTTTGATGAGCAACTACCTCAGGATCCAACGCCAACCCCAACAGCAGCTCTGACTCAAACAACTATATTCCCAGAGTTGGGTAAGATTTCCAATGCAGTCAACAGTGATATGGAGATGTTTAAGGCCTTTATGTCCAACCAGAATGAGAAAAGAAATAAGATTCCACCTCAAACAAATAGGCAAAACCATTCTGAGTCTTTAAGAGTGAATGAATTTCTGAAGTTGAGTCCTCAAGTGTTCCATGGTTCTATAGTTTATGAAGATCCAATGTTATGGATGGAGGGTGTTAAGAAAGCCCTCCAAGTGATCAAAGTATTTGATGATAAAGCTGTGGAGTTTGCTGCTTACCAGCTTAGAGATGTGGTTGGCACTTTGTTTGAGATATGGGAAAAAAGAGAGGGATGAAGATGATGGTCCACCTACTTGGGAAGAATTTGAAGAGGCCTTCATAGCTAACTTTATCCCAGAAGAGGATATGGCAACTAAGGCTACAGAGTTCGAACAACTCAATCAAGGGAATAAAAGTGTGCAGGAGTACTACATGGAACTCGTAAGGTTAGCTAAGCATGATCACATGGTTAAGACAGAAAAAGCAAAGATTCGTAGGTTTGTTGGCGGTTTGGCTTACCACATTAAGGATACGACATCAGCTGTAGCAGTAGGAAGGACACCTTTCGCATCTATTGTGGGGTTCGTCAAGCACTTAGAAAAAGACAAACAACACAGGAGAGAAGAGAAAGAGCATAAAAAGAAATCCCGGACAACGGGTAGGTTTAATGGAACATCCAGCGGAGGCGGAAGGGATTCCTCTAATAATAACTCATTAGAACCATCTTAGTCCAGTCATCAGTCAGGTTGTGGGTCTTCCTTCGGACGTGCTCAGAGTTATGGAAATCAGTCTCGCCAGAATCAAAATTTTAGGAAATCAACCTCACTTAGCCAGAGTCATGTTGAGCAGCATTCACACCAGCAAGGTATTTGTGGAATATGTAAGCGACATCATTCAGGTCAGTGCAAGCTCTGGTTTTATAGTTGCTACCATTGTGGAGACATTGGTCATACAAAGACCAACTGCCCAAAGTTGCGACGTAATTTCAGTGGTGGATCAACTCGTCCTTCTAGTTTCTCAGCTACTACAGTTGCACCACCTCAGGCTCGTGGTTCTCATAATCAGGCCGGGAAGGGGGCAAGCAGAGGTGCAGATCGAGTTACTCAGGTCGGGGGACAACCCTGTTTATTTGATACACTTGATCGTCAGAGTGCAGAGGAATCTTCAGAAGTTCTTACATGTATACTTTTAGTATGCTCACATAATGCTTATGCCATAATGGATCCAGGTTCAACGTTTTCATATGTGACTCCATACTTTGCAATTAACCTCGGTCTAGAACCTGAACAACTTAGTGATCCATTCCTAATATGTACTCCAGTTGGCGAGTCAGCGAAAGTCACCAGAGTCTATAGAGGTTGTATAGTTTCAGTTCAAGGTCGCAACACCAAAGTCGATCTCATAGAGTTAGAAATAGTGGATTTTGATGTGATCATGGGTATGAATTTGTTGTCTTCCTGCTATGCCATGTTAGATTGTCATGCCAAGATAGTCAGGTTCCAATTTCCAAATGAGCAAGCCTTAGAGTGGAAGGGCAGTTCAACATCGCTTGTAGGTAAGTTTATTTCTTACCTTAAGGCACAACGAATGATCGGTAAGGGGTGTCTCGCCTATTTGGCCCACACTATTAATCCAGAATCAGAACCACCAACACTTCAGTCAGGGCCAGTTGTTAGAGAATTTCCAGAAGTTTTCTCAGATGACCTTTCCGGACTTCCTCCTGAAAGAATCATAGACTTTGGCATTGATCTCATGCTAGACACTCAGCCCATATCTATACATCCTTACAGGTTGGCTCCAGTAGAACATAATGAGTTGAGAGAACAGTTAAAAGACCCTCTTGACAAGGGCTTCATCAGATCGAGTGTTTACCCGTGGAGAGCCCCGGTCCTGTTTGTCTAAAAGAAAGATGGGTCTCTCAGAATGTGTGTAGACTATCGGCAGTTGAATAAAGTTACCATTAAGAACAAGTACCCATTGCCAAGAATTGATGATTTATTTGATCAACTTCAGGGTGAAAAGTACTTTTCAAAAATAGACTTGAGTTCGGGATACCATCAGTTGAGAATCAGAAAGGAGGATATATTTAAAACAACCTTTAGAACTCGCTACGGACACTATGAATTTATAGTGATGTCCTTCGGGTTGACAAATGCTCCAGCTGCATTCATGGACCTCATGAACAGAATTTTCAAGCCATTCCTGGATACCTTTATTATTGTGTTTATAGACGATATTTTGGTGTACTCTAAGAGCAAGGAAGATCATGCAGAACACCTCAGAATAGCCTTGCAGACGTTGAAGGAGAATGAACTTTATGCCAAGTTTTCAAAATATGAGTTCTGGTTGCAGTCAGTTGCATTCTTAGGCCACATAGTATCTAGTGAAGGAATAAAAATAGACCCTCAGAAGACAGAAGCAATCAAGAACTGGCCTACGCCGACAAGGCCAACCGAAATAAGGAGTTTCTTGGGGTTAGCTGGCTACTATAGAAGGTTTGTGGAGGGGTTTTCCTTGCTTGCATCTCCATTAACTAACTTGACTCAGAAAGCAGTTAACTTCCAATGGTCAGACGCTTGTGAGCAGAGTTTTCAAGAGTTAAGGAAGAGGTTGACCACTGCACCTGTGCTAACCTTGCCGACAGGCTCAGGTGGTTTCACAGTGTATTGTGATGCCTCCTGAGTGGGCCTTGGTTGTGTTCTTATGCAAAATGGAAACGTTATTGCTTATGCTTCCAGGAAGTTAAAGAATCATGAAAAGAACTACCCACACACGGCTTGGAGCTTGCAGCAGTGGTGTTTACATTAAAGATATGGCGGCATTACCTTTATGGCGAGCATTCTGAAATGTTTACAGACCACAAAAGCCTCCAGAACATTTCAAGAAAAAAGAACTAAATTTGAGACAGAGAAGGTGGCTCGAGCTATTGAAAGATTTTGACATCAATATCCTTTATCACCCGAGGGCAAAGCTAATGTGGTAGCAAATGCACTTAAAATCAATGGGTGTTTTGGCCCATCTTGCAGAAGAAAGGCGATCTTTGGGTCGAGAAATTCAAAAACTGTCAAATGATGGAATTAGATTGGATGAGACCGAAGAAGGAGGTATAACTGCTTATGCCTTAGCGCAATCCTCCCTTGTTGAGCATGTTAAGGCTAAGCAAGACAAAGATCCGTACTTAGTGAAATTAAAAGAAGGAGTCATAAACAAAGAAATCACTGCTTTCACTCTAGGAAGTGATGGAATTTTGAAGTTGAATGATCGGTTATGTGTGCCTGATGTAGGTGGTCTTAGGAAGGCCATAATGGAGGAAGCTCACAGTTCGAGGTACTCTATCCACCTAGGTGCTACCATCTAGATTTGAAAGAGTTGTATTGGAGGAAAGACATGAAGAAACAAGTAGCAGATCATGTTGCTAAATGTTTTAATTGCCAGCAAGTCAAAGCCGAGCACCAGAGGCCTGGTGGCCTAGCTCAAGACATAGAGATACCACAGTGGAAGTGAGAGATGATTAATATGGATTTCGTAGTAGGAATACCTCGCACATAGCGTAAACATAATTCAATTTGGGTTATTGTATACCGACCGAAAAAGTCCGCGCATTTCCTACCAGTAAAGACGACAAATTCCGCAGAGCAGTATGCACAATTGTACATAAAAAAATAGTCTGATTGCATGGTACTCCAGTTTCAATCATATCGGACAGAGGCCCTCAATTCACAGCACATTTTTGGCAGGCATTTCAGAAAAGATTAGGTACCAAGGTCAATTTAAGCACCGCTTTCCATCCACATATCGATGGCTAGGCAGAAAGGACCATTAAGACTCTCGAAGATATGTTGCGTGCGTGTGTTATAGATTTTGGAGGTAATTGGGATGATCACTTGCCACTTATAGAATTTTCTTACTATAACAGCTATCAGGCCAGCATTGGTATGGCTACTTATGAAGCATTGTATGGGCGGAGATGTAGGTTTTAGTGGGTTGGTTTAAATCAGCAGAGGTGTCGTTGATTGGTCCAGAGTTTGTTTGTGAGGCCTTGGAGAAAGTTCAGCTAATTACAAAAGGACATAAAGCGGCTCAGAGTCGTCAAAAGTCTTATTCTGACAAGAGGCATCGTGAGTTAGAGTTCATGGTTGGTGATAAGGTGTTTTTGAAAGTTTCATCGATGATAGGAGTTATGAGGTTTGGTAAGAAAGGAAAACTTAGCCCTAGATTTATCGGACCTTATGAAATTCTAGAAAAGAAAGGAAATGTGGCTTCTAAGCTAGCACTACCCATTGAGTTGTCCTCGGTTCATCATGTTTTTCATGTGTCTATGCTTAGAAAGTACATTCATGATGAGTCTCATATAATCCCCGCCGATACCATAGAAATTAAAGAAGGTTTGATTTATGAAGAGTTACCGATAGAAATTCTCGATAGGCAAGTAAGAAAGTTAAGAACACAAGATATAGCATCGGTAAAAGTTTTGTGGATTAATCATGATTCAAAAGAAGCTACTTGGGAGGTCGAGGAAGATATGAGGAAGAAGTATCCTTATTTATTTGAGGAAAAAGGTATGTGAACCTAAGTTTGGTTTTACATTTATATTTCATTATTAAATATGAGTTAGCAAGTGTTTCCTTCCTAGATTATATTTAGTTGTCTTAGTGATTTAGTTTATGTCAGAGTATATCTAATTCATTAAAGTGATTTACTTGTGCTAAAGTAGTTGTGCGTTAGATTCTTGTAAGTTATTGTGGTGCCTCCTTGCCGGTGTGTGAGTAATTAATTAATGAGCTGTGTATGGCGCCTATGAATAGCATGTTATAGTATATTTGGTTATTGTTGGTGTAGTTGGGCTATTTGTGACAGGGATATTTTTTTGATAGTCCAATTTACAAAGGGAACTCTGCCAAAATTTTTGGGAATTTAGGAAGTTAGCAAAATTGTTGAGTCCCTTAGAATATTGAGTGGTGCTAAGAAAACTTAAGAGGTTCAAGGACCTAAGGGAAGGTGGTTAGCTTAGAATAAAGCCCTAGCAACATTCGAGGACGAATGTTTTTAAGGAGGAAAGATTGTAATACTTCTCAAATTTTTAAAAATATCGAGACACGCTAACTATAAAAATAAATTATTACCATTTTTATTATTTTTATCTTGCCTATAGTGATATATATATATATATATATATATATATATATATATATATATATATATATATATATATATATATATATATATATATATATATATATATATATATATATATATATATACATACACACACACACACACACATAACTAATTGGATATACAATTAGGGGGAATATTAATAAGTTTAATATCAGTAATATTTAAAAATGGGTATCATTAATTATTAGTTAAAAAAGGGAAAAAGCCTAAAAGCCCATAAAAAGGGCTGATGGAAAAAGTAAAAGGGTCAAAGCCTTAGAAACAGAACCAACATTCTGTGCAAACCAAAAAGGATAGAAGAAGGGTTTAAATGTGAAACAAAAGATTCTTTCATTCACGTAGCAAACGCAAGGCACACAGGCAACAACAAAAAAATTCTAGGGTTCTTTACAAATTACTTATTCTTGAACTCAGGTATGTAAAATCCCCTATTGTCAGTTCCCCTGCAGTAATAATAGGTAAGAATTGAATAGCTAGTTCCCTTCTTCCTCTATATCATCAGTAAATTTCATAATTAGGTATAGTACTTTAAAATTGATTAAAATATACCGGTTGTTGTAGAATCGATTGTTTGAATGATGTCAATTGGACTGGGGTCTACGTATTGGCTCAAGGAGTTTTGAGGTGAGTTGATACAATATTTTACTAAAGTGGTTTACCTCACAAAAGCACGCATACAAGGTGTTCGATGAATTGCATAAAAGAGTTTATCTTTATTTAATTAGAGCGAGTGAGTACCTATTAATTTAGAATGGTTCTAGCAAAAGTTTAGAGGATCTATATGATATATGTGATGAAATTTTTCAGGTTTTTGTGTTATTTTTATACGCTAATTTCATATTGAAATTTTATGAAGAAAAAAGAATCTTTAGAAATATCCTTATATGTTTATTTCATTCTTATGTCATCCTTTACATTTAAGGACACCCTTATGAGCATGTACATAATGTTCTATAAAGAAAAGATTTAGACTTGAGAAGTCACAAGAAGAAGTTTTAGAAAGAAAAGATTTTTGGGGAGTAACCTTTATTTTGAGAAGGAGTCATCGTCCAGGCCGAGGGTCCTGACCAAGGCATTGACTTCCTGAAACTACTTGTGCCAAAGTAGGGAGCACACGAGCCGAGGGTCTCGTTGCTCAGAATTTACTTAGCTATGCTAAGGTATGATACATGAGCACTGAGAACCCGTGCCGATCACACGGACTGAGACAGAATTAAGTCAGGATAGTTGGAACTACCAAAGTATAAAGTGAAGTATTTTTTTAAATAAAGAAAAAAGAAAAGAATTTCTTTTAGAATATTCATAAATTGATATTATGCAATTATTTTAGAATTATTCCTATAAGCCTTATGTTTTACATGCATCTAGAACCTTTGTTCGTAATGCATATGTTATTAAAGTTTCTCCCCATGTTGAGACTCACTGAGTACAATGGATGATACTGACGTTCTCTTTTGGGAACCTACATTGGTCTGCGGTACAACGTAGGAACCGTATTTCTAGGCGAGGAGGCTATGAGTTAGGACTTCCTTCCCTTCTAGTGATATTGGTGAGCTTCGCTTTTATTCGTGGACTATTTCTTTATTTATTTAGAGAACCGGCCAGGGAATCTCATGTCCTGAGCAGTGCGTCAAATTAGCAGTAGAGACTTCAGACATAGTCATTGAGTTGAGTTTCATATGTTATTTTATAATAACTTAGCAGTAATTCAGTAGTTACTACGAATAAAGATTTGGAGTTGATTTATTTCAATATTTGAATTAATCAAAAGTATTTGGTTAGAGTATTGCTTTATTGCATATAAAGTTTGTAGTTATAATAGGTTTGATACGTAGAGATGGTTCGCTCGGTCATGTTTAGTGATTGAGTGCCGATCTAGGCTTGTTCAGAAAATGGGTCGTGACAACCCAACCCATTTTTGCTTAACCCATTTTCAACTCGCCCAAATCCGACCCAACCCGCCCATTTGCCACTATTATACCCAGTATTATTCCACACTGTGGGATCTAGGGAGAGTAGTGTGCACGCAGACATTACCCCTACCTTGTGTGGATAGAGGGGCTATTTCCATTTTCCAATAAACCCTCTGCTCAAGAAAGCATAAGCATCACATTAGTGCAAATATAGACGAGAAGGGACAATATATGAAATCTAAACCAAAAATTCAAAAAATTCGAATTTCGGGTTTGCTCAAGTTATGCACACACCTACTCTCAATCATTATATGCATTTGTTTTTTCCTTTTACAACAAATTAAGTAAGTCTAAAAGCAACAAATTAAGTAAATCTAAAAGGACAGCCTGATGCACTAAATTCCCGCTATGCACAATTTGTAAGAAATTTTCACGACTTAAACTCATAACCTCCTGGTCACATGACAAGAACTCTACCAATTACGCCGAAGCTACCCTTCAACTACTTAATGAGTCTGAATAGATATAAATGATTGAGATAATTCACGAGTTTACATTTTCTCAATTGGTGGTGTTATATATGTCCCAATGCATCATCAGTACTTCAACGATTCAAGCTCCATAGCATTTTGGATTACCAAACTTCATAAATGCTTGTGTGCTGAGGGGGGACTTTGCGCAACTTACGAAGACAGTGTGAACACTAATATTTGAAGGTTTCTGTCAGCAAGCAATAATAGTATATAAAATTTCAAGCAATGTAAAACCTGAAAGCTGAATGCTGAGACTACCTTAATGACATCTTTAGAAGAAAACAGTAGGACCAATCTGTCCTCAAAATTATAACATTCCAAAAAGGTGGGCTGATCTAACTCTAGCAGCTAAAGAGGTTCTTAATACCCATTCTGTAAAATAGTAAATAACACAGAGGCATATGATTTGACGCTTTGGATGATATAACAGAAATCAGCTATAACTCTTAAGCAGCGCCAAATCAGCTATAACTCTTAAGCAGCGCCACTTGCACCCTTCCCTTTCTTTTTCTGAAGTTTCTTCATGTAGAACTCCAGTTCCTTACCCTCCAAGATGTAACTGTCAAAGTTGAATGAGAAATGTAAAGAGAACGACAAATAGTTAAATACAGATCAAACAGGAGAAGAAAATCAATTTACATCATACTCTGAATCAAGTTTAGCCATATAAAAAGCAACAAAGATGCAGCTTTCACTCTCATTACCAAAGGAAATTACAACAAAAACTAGAACTCCAATTCAAAGAGTTTGAACTGCTAGAGTTTTCATAGTTAACAAAAAAGTCAATAAAATTCCAGAGAATTTAGAAACAATCTTGGGACTGCTATGTCATTCAAATGTGAACAATCAAATAAAACTTCTGTCATTTAAATGTGCTTGTAACATTAAGTAAAAATGTTTTTTTAGCAATTTGGTAAAGTGAAATGAAGAGATTATGGGGTTGAGCTATACAGTTTTAAACAAAAGGTCAAAACTAATAGAGAAGAAAACTCATACCCATCAGCACGACCACATTGGCCAGGTCGTGACGAGATTGCAGCCAATAGACGGCCACTAGCAAATTGCTCTTCAACATGTGGGTCAATCTTACGATCTTGTTGACGCTTTTGCAGCTTTCTCTGCACATGGTTGCTTTTCTTTTCCTCCGCAGCAGGAGCAGTCTCAGCCTCCTGTGAACCAATGAATAAAAACCATCATATAATGCACTCGTTCAGAGTAATTTTCTGATGGTAACCAAATTAGTAGAACAACTAAGCACATACTAAGACAAAATCCACCAGAAAAGACATTTGGAAAATACAGTTGTTCCCTATTGATCAAGGAAAAAACTACACAGAATCATAAGATATCTTATAATCAAGAAAATACAATCTAATCTTCACAAAATAAGAGGAAGAAGTTTAAGGAATTTTCTTTAAGACCTGAACACAAACAATTATCTGTTTCCATTTCCATCAGAGCCACCACATACAGCACATACAGGAGTTAAAAGATAACAGAGGCTCAAGCAGAACATCTTACAATTAAGTGTATCAACATTGCACATCAAGTTAATATATAGCACCATAAAATTGATTATCATATCAACCGAAGTGGAGCACCATGAATAAAAGAGACCACATAAGACAAGGAAAGCATTCATGCAAATACCTCTCCTTCCTTCTTGACAGCACTCTTCTTCTTGCGACCAATATCAACTCCATAGTGCTGGAGATACCACTGCTTAAATGGAGCTGCATCAACTTGAACAATTGCACTCTTCACTAGAGTTTGTGTCCTAACCAGCTCATTGTTTGAGGCATTGTACACCACATCCAATAAACGAGTCTTCCTAGTAACAGCCTCACTGCCCCAAGAGAAGTTCCCAGTGTCCAACCTCAAAGCGCGCCACTTCACATTGCCTCCTCGGACCCTTATCCTCCTAACAGTCTTAGCATTAGGCACCAGCTTTGTATTTGCAGGCTGTCTTCCAAGCTCATACCTTCACAGAGACATACAATCAAAGTCAACCTCATAACATGACCAATAAACACTCAACTGAAATAATATCTATGGACAGCCCAATATTACAAAAATCCACCTGACAGAATAATTTAAAGAGTTTGAGAAGATCTAGCAAAAAGAGAGACTCTAGGACTAACTCTTGCAATTATGCAAAAAAAGCCACCAATCTCTAGACCCTACGGGGTCGTTTGGTTTAGAGGAGGGATATACATTGTAATCCCGGGATTACAATCCTATATGGAATAGCTAATACAATAATTTTGGCATTAATTTTTCTTGGTATTAGCTAATACCCACAACCAAACATGGGATAAATGTAATCTCCAATTGTATACCAGGATTAGTATCCTTATACCGGTAATTAAACCACTAAGGAATCTACATATCTTCCTTCATAAAAGGCCCGGCTTCACATCTGCACCCCACCACAAAAATTCAACACAGCCACAACCTCAGAGTAACTGGAGTCAGCTACACATATTACCAATATCCATTCCACCAACATTTGTCTTATAAGCCAAATGGCAATTCTTTAAAACTAGAGGTTCTCAAAAAAGAGAAAAAAAACTATCCAGCAAAATCCACTGGATTTCTAGCTTTGTATAACTTCATTAGCGTAAATCCATATAATTGCAAGTAAAATTGTTGTCCAAGACAACCACAGAAGAACCAGCTTCAGAGCCCCAAACCCCAGTCCCCTTATCTCTCTCTATCTATTAATCAACCAACTCTACCTCAATGTCAAACTAAAGAAGACCGTTATATGAATCATCTATATCCAATTCCATCAAGGATTCAACATATATGTTACAGGGAAAATTAGCAATTTTTTAGAACTAGAGGTGCTCAAGAAAGAGAAAAAACACTTCTAGCGAAAGCCGTGGGTCTGTTAGTGTTTCTTAACTTCATTTTCCTATAATAATCAAGAACGTTACATAAAGAGATTTCAATAACCTTATCTACAAGACAGGACATAAGTAGTAGGACATTCAATAAATCAACTACACTCAACTCACAAATTAATTTTGGTCGACTATATGAATCATCATCAAGCATCCAGTTCCAATATAGTGAGGTCCAAAATCATAAATCATCCAATAAATTAACTACACTCAATCCCAAATTAGTTTTGGTTAACTATATGAATCTTATCTACCCATACCACTATATTCAGGTCAAAATAGTTGGATATAAAATAAATCAGCATCACTCATACCGAGTAAGTTTTACCCGATACTAGCTACCTCCCACCAACACCCACCAACACAGGTACTAGGTAACTCCATTCCACTATATTCGGGTCAAAATAGTTGGATATTCAATAAATCAACACTACTCATACCGAGTAAGTTCTACCAGATACAAGCTACCTCCCACCAACACTCTACTGACCAAAGCCTAGACAGATGGGAAGAAATACCTATTTAGTAGACCATATCAATCCTTTGTATCCATTCCATTCTATTCTAGGTCCAAAATAGTGTGACATTTAATAAATCAATTATTCACAGTCCAAATTTAGTTCTGACCGACTATGTGAATCCTCTATATCCATTCAGGTCCAAAGTAGTGAACATATTGAGATAAAAAGTAATTTTAACTTACTTTCTCTTCTTCCTCCACGCCTTCTTCTTGCCTCCAGTGGCACGTCTCTTGTGCATCGAATCCCGAGAGATACCTATCACATACCATAAGCACATTCATTACTCTTATTAAGCTTATTTTCAAAATTTCATTATATCAGTATATAAACGTTCGAGATTAAGGACGATAATATGAAAGCTAAAAAGTTTAATGATTTCGTTACCCATTGTTGCCGGCGACGAAGGATCCTAGGGTTCCGACGGCTATGCTCTAATACGGAGGGCTCAACAAAAAATGAGATCGGCTGGCCTTTTAAACCACTTTAAAAACCCTAGCTGTATTTAAATTACCAGTTCTATCCACCCTTCACGTATTAGTCCTTGTAGTTTTGCCTCTAATTCAATCCGGTCCACCAACGTTTATTTGTTTCAATTTGGTACATGACTACAAGTATATGTACATACTCGCGCAGAAATGTCTATTTGGAGTACCGTTAAGCGTAAAATCGCTTAATTTTAGACAAGATTTTTGCAGCTTCAAGTCCGTATATATGAAGTTATCCAAAAATAGCTAAATTTATAAATTTATATATATATTGTGCGTATAACTTAAATGGTGGTCCTAAAATCGACTATACGTGCACTTCTAGCCCTTTTTTCGCACTATAGGTCCTTTAAAATTTTTAAATATTCCATAAGAAAGATATTTAATAGCTATTCATAATTTGACTAAATTATATGTTATATTTTCTTAATAATTGTAGAATAATTACATCTCAATTCCAAAATAAGAATTGACGTATATGAATTTTCACAAACCATGTTATTTCATTTAAATTAATCTCAATTAAAAAAAAGTTTGTATTGGCTATGGAATATTTGAATAGAATACTGGTACAATTACATAAGGAAGGGGACTTCAACTTTCATCCCAGATGCAGGAAATTCAATTGTTCTCACATTTGTTTTGCAGATGACTTACTTATGTTCTGTCGTGCAGATGTTATATCTGTCCAGATGCTTCAGAAAGCTTTTCAACAGTTCTCTGCTTCCTCTGGCCTCCAGGTTAATATTAGCAAAAGTGCAGTGTATATGGCTGGTGTCCAGCAGGCTACTAGTGAAATCATTGACAGATTGGGGTTCATGGAAGGCAAACTTCCCTTTAGATATATGGGAATTCCTCTTAGCTCAAAGAAGTTAAATATTACTCAATATTTGCCTTTGATAGAGAAGATCACAAGCAGGATTACATGTTGGTCAGCCAGGTTACTTTCTTATGCTGGAAGGAATCAACTGATTAAATCAGTGGTCTTTGGTATTCAAACATATTGGGCACATGTTTTCATTCTGCCTAAGAAAGTAATAAAGATCATTGATTCCATTTGTAGAACTTTTCTGTGGACTGGCACTACCAGTGTTTCTAGAAGGTCACTGATTGCATGGGATAAAGTGTGTAGACCAATTTCAGCAGGGGGACTCAACATACTGGTTCTACAAGTTTGGAATAAGGCAGCCATCTCAAAGTTGTTATGGGATATATCTAGGAAGAAGGATTGCCTTTGGGTTCGATGGGTGCACTCATACTATATTAAAAGGGGTGATATTTCTTCCTGTAACATCCCAAAATCAGCTTCTTGGGTTGTTACGAAAGTGTTAGAGTGTCGGAATGAAATACTAAACAATCAGAAGCTTCAAGGTGATTTGGCTAACAGACTGCATTGTGTATATCGAATGGATAAATTCACTATTCAGAAACTTTACATTAATATGATTCCTGAATATAGTAAAGTTGCTTGGAAGAATGTACTATTGATAACTCATGCATTGCCTCGACACAAATTTACTACTTGGCTTGCTGCCCATCAAAGGCTGCCTGCAGCTGATAGATTGCAGAAGCTGGGTATCTTAATGCTAGTAAAATGTGCCTTCTGTGATCAAGCTGAGGAAGAGTTACATCATTTATTCTTTTCATGCCCAGTTACAAACAGAATTTGGTCCAGAATTTGCTGTTGGGGCACTCTAGACATGTAGGTTCCTGGGACAGTGAATTGCAATGGATCTCCAGTATTGCCAAAAGCAAAGTGTGGAAACTCTCTATTACTGTTGCTGCATTTGTCACAACTGTGGGACTCATCTGGAAAACAAGAAATGCCATTCGATTTGAAGGGACAGTATACTTGGAGGAGCAACTTTGCAAGGAAATTGCTCTAGTCATTCACATTCGTGGAAAGAACAACAAAAAGTGGCTGAAGGGATTGCGACAAATCAACCATTATCCTTAGATCAATCCGAGAATTGCCTATCACTTGTAATGTACTGCGTAATGATAAGGATTGTATAGGGTAGTTGAACTGAGCAGCAGTTTAGTCCAGTAAACTGCTGAGAGCTTATATGTGTACTGTTTTTTGAGATCAAAACAATATAATTTTAACTCAAAAAAAAATTATGCAAATACAAATAAAAAGGTATTACAAGTTCTGTATGTTTTCTAAACGTTTGAATTTCTAAAAGGTTAAACCACTCCCTAAAAAATGTAGGACATACGGTAAAAAGGCTAACGTATTAAAAAAGTATTTGAAAAAATGTAATAAGTGATTTCTTGTTTTTATAATAAGATTAAAACTTTAATTTTGCCGTAATGAATCATATTTTGGACCAAAGAGAGTAAGCAAATGCTTTCACAAGGAAAGCTGAAATCATATTGAACACATGGCATGTAACTTTGACATTATAATTTTAAAATTAACGTGTATTAAAAAAAGGGGGGAGGGGGAAGAAAATTGAGCTCTTACCGGGAATTACCACATTTACACATAGTGAAACGCTCAATTAAATTTCTTTGTTGATCCCAAAAGTAAAAAAAGCATAATTTTCGTAAAGAAACTAGACTTGCCTAGACTGAGATGAAGAAGATTGAACAATAACAATAATATATCCAGTAAAATCCCACAAGTAGAGTCTGAAAAAAGTAGAATGAACGCAAACATTACCCCTACTTTGTGTAGGTAGATAGGTTGTTTCCTGTAGACCGTTGATTTAAGGCAAGAAGGTTTGAGCAAACAGTTAAATTGCACCTCCATCTCTTCCATTGTTGATCTTCACATTATGTTCTAATCAAAGAGTCCTACCTAATTGCAATATAAAGGAAACATATATTAGTTGATCTCTTGAATTTTGTTATTTTTGTGTCATTAAGAAGCACAAAAACTTAGCACAAGTAAAACATGTGTTAAGCTCGACCAAAAAAGCCAGTCCAATGCATAAGACATCCCGTATTTATGGGTCCGAGGAATGGCCGCATCCTAAGGGGCATAATGTAGACAGCTTACACATTTGCAAGTATTAGTAGTTGTTTTCAAGAATCGAACGGGTAACCTGAATGTCACATATAGACGTAGTTGCACCAAGTCAAAACTCAGAACCTACAAATAAGAGAACCATGCAACTCAAAACACGATTTAAATGGCAGGGGAAAATCAATCTAATATGCAACATAAGGGGAAAAGGCAGTTCTTCGCACAAGACATCCCGCGTTTATGCAGGATCTGAGGAAGGGTTGCACCCTAAGGGGTGTAATACAGACAGCTTACCCTAATGCAAGCACGCATTAATAATAGTTTCCACAACTCGAATAGGTAACCTAAATATCATACATGGACAACTTTACCGTTTTGCCAAGTCAAAACCCAAAACCTACAAATAAAAGAACCATGCAACTTGTTTGGCTCAAAAGATATACACACTTTGTAATCTTAAAAACAATCAAAAAAGTACACGGGTAAATCATAATCAAGTATAATAAGCCCTAAAAGAGATTATCTAGCTAATATCGTGATAGATCTAAAAATGTAAAAGGCTATGGAGAGTTTAGGTATCAAAAAGAGATAGAGAGAAACTTGTTTACTAACAGTAGAGAGAGAAAGTAGAGTGATAGTATTACTCAGAATAATGCACATACCCTATTAAAAGGTAAAGGTCTCATTTATATATTAGGAGATCTTTCTCGAAATAATCAAAAGAAAAGTACAAAAGTTGGTGGCTTCCTTGTACAGAGGAAGCCAAGCTTAAAAAACGTCGTTCCTCCACCTAGTTGATTAGGATGTCCTTTCTTGGGCCGTCCTTTCTTGGGTCGACACGGCTCGAGGGCAGCTCTATCAAGAAGGACGTTTTCTCTTAGACGAGGATGGGGCGAGCCAGATTTTACCTCATGCAGTTAGTCCCTCCATCCGTTGGAGGCGTGCTCGATGGACGTCTTCAATGGATGGATATGTATGCTGTTACTGCTCGGAAATTTGACCGCGTCCCCAGATGCTTCCTTGCGAATGATGTATGCTTATGTGACGATATAAAGCCGTTGACGTTTGGCTTCTTTTTAAAGCAACGTCAACGATCATGTGCACCATAATTATTTTTGCTCCCGAGACGGTCCAGAGCCTGACTTGACGTTTGGGTTTCCCGCGCCAGCTTTTGAATGATGCCGCTTTGATTTCCGTGTACCTCGCCCCTATAAATAATGAAGCGGTTTAAAATGATTCACCATTCGAACCTTTAAAGGACATTTCTCCTTTTCTTTCATCCCGTTTTCAGGCAATCACTGCTCGACTTGAGAACTGCTGTTTCTAAGGATCGAACCTTGTATTGCTAAAACACTTTTCTTTGCAAACTATATCATGGTGAAACGTCATCAATGCAACAAGAGGTCCAAAGATAATGCCCCTTCTATGGTTTCACCTCCTTTTGATGGTGAGGCGGAGGAGGTTGGAGAGGCCCTCGTTCCTCTATCTGTGACTAACGTTCTTCCGTAGAACATGAGTAAAAGGAATGACTTTAGTCATAAAAGTTCACATCCACCCTGGGGACACAGGACGCCAACTCACTTGGATGCCCTTAGGATGGCGTACAGGTTCCCGGATCATGTTGAGATAGTTCCTACCGAAAGGGACTACGCCAATGTGTAGAGGCCTGTGTTCTGTACGTTCTATGAGTAGGCATTCCAAATCGGATCCAGTTTCTCGCTCAACCCTCCAGCAGAGGAACTTTTCCGCTTCTTTAGAGCGTGCCCGGCTCAACTCACCCCTTACACTTTGAAGGTGTGTAAGGTACTCACCACGCACGCGGAAAAAGCCGGGTGTGCGGTCATGATATATCACCTTTTGAAAATGTTCAATGCAAGTTACCTGACGGGTTCAATGTTGCATTTGACGCGCCGCGGCAAGAAGAGCTTTTGTGGTACAGTCCGATGATAAAGACAATCGTGGCTATTAGAAGAGATTCTTCTATGTCCGGATGGAACATCTGGTGGTTAACCCCGAAGGGTTCCAAAGGTGTGGAACCCGGACTGTAAGTATACCTTTGTGCTTTCTTCAGTGCTTTTCGTTATGACAGCTTAACCTCTTACGGATCTTTTGTCTGCTGTTTGTAGTGGTGGCTCGTATGCCTTGATGTCTCGTCCAAATCTACTGCTCAAAAGCAATAGGTATGGTCAATTGCAATATAATTTACCCAACTAAGAGTCGGGGTAGAATCCACAGGATAATGTATAGGCAGCTAGGGATGTAGGAGAATTATCGCTATGGTGTAAAGCCAAACGGGTTAAAGAGATATTTTTGGAATTACTTATATTAATTGCAGAAATATAAACTATTCTAGAAAGCAGGTAAAATGATCAATGGCTACAAGTATGAATGCATTGAGAATTACACATCAAGTAACAATGTAATGTATTTTATATCTCTTCCAATAATGGTCACAAAGGTATACTTAGTTGCTTCTATCAATCGTGAACTCTCTATTTATCATAAATCCCCCCCCCCCCGAGTAATTATAATAATTTACTATGCACTCTCTCGAGTTACGCTAGCTAGATTCGCTTAACGGTTCACTTAGATTGCAAACGAGGTATCGCTATATCAAATCCAACCTCTAAGCCCTCAGTTATGACTCTCGTCTATACTTCGGGAGTGATGTTGTTCAACAACTACCTAAATATATACTCCCTCTCGAGTAGATACACATTAAATAGGCATTGTTAATTGAAATTCCTTTCAATTAACTCATAATGATTATGTAGTTGAACAAATAAAGATTCAACAAGCAAAACATATGGAAACAGTACAAGAACTTCAATTAATACATAAGCACAACAAGGTATTAAATTCACACTTTAATTATGAATATTCCCATAAATAAGATTAAGTGTTAGAAATAAATACTACACACTTAGATCTATAATACAAAGAAAGAAAATGAAGAAAGCAACATAAATAGGTAAGACAATCTTAACCACAAGCTTCAATCTTCAAGACTCAAGTATGTTTGTGCAAGAACCCTAGCTTTCTACTTGTTCTCTCTAGTCTCTATGGACTAAAAATAAGCCAAATATTCGTATAAAATGAACTGATTTGTGTATTACAGGATTAAAGGATCAAAATAAGTAACATTTCAGAACTGTCCCTAATTAACTCTATGCGATCGCAATAGAGGGAGTACGATCGCATAGGGTTAGTTCCCGCCTACTATGCGATCGCACAATACTATATGCGTTCGCGCATAGAGAAGTTGACCAACTGCTAACCAGACTCCCTTTCTTCTGTGTGTTCGCACAAGACCATTGCGTTCGCATTACTTTGGGTCCTGGGTCTATGCGATCGCATAGAATTTATTGTGATCGCATAGTGTAAATATCCGGGCAGTTGCATTTTTGTCCATTTAAGCTCCATTTTGGCTTGTTTTCACTTGGTTTCTTCACTATTACTTCCAAATCACATAAAACCTGTAAAATAGAAGTAAACAATATTAAAACACACGATTTTAACACTAAACTAAGGCTGTATCCGGTTCCGGTTCTGGGTCTATTTGGGTCTGCGGTTCCGGTTCTAGTGGTTCCGGTTCAGGCGGTTCCGGACCCAGAACCGCTACCATCCGGTTCCGGCGGTTCTGGCGGTTCCGGCGGTTCTAAATTTTTTTTTTAAATCAATATCTTGTATAGTAGTCATTAGTATATTGTAGAATATATTTTATATGGTGTACTATGTTATTAGTATAGTATATATTGTGTTTGGTAATTAGTATATATTGTGTATAAGTAGTGTATATTTTGTATATAAGTAGTATATATTGTATTTAAGTAGTATATATTGTATATAAGTAGTGTATATTGTGTTGTAGTTAGTAATTAGTATCAATTGTATATAAGTAGTATATATTGATAAAAGAATGTTGTCATTAGTATATTGTGTTGTATGTTATATATTGTATGTTATATAAATATTCAAGGATTGATATGGAAGTAAAGACAAAGAAATATTGAGACAAAAGATATTCAAGGATATGATAAAGAGCATATTTATTGACCAAAATGGCATATCTTTCTTAGTCTTCCTTCCCCCAATGGAATGAGCACAACATGGTACTAATAACGCCATTAAAAGGAAAATAAAAACTAAAAGAAGACATGCCAATGTACAAGTTACATCATAATTTATGCATTATTTCTAACAAATCTCATAAAACCTTCAAGGTTTGGAGGTGGTTGTGTTGGTGGTGGTGGAAATGAAGCTTGTTCATCACCACTTCCGGGTGAAGTTTCTTCCTGAGCAAGTTCTGCTATCATTTCTTCATAGCACTCATCTATTTCTGGTTGTGATTCAGCTAGGCCAAAGTTCCTTCTTTCTGCACGGATCCAATCTCGAAAAAACACTGATTTTTCCAAGCTGTCCCGCATCGACGCTCTGTGATCATCTATTTGTAGTCTTGCTTGACTAAAAGCGCTCTCCGATGCAACAGTTGACGCTTGAATCGACAGAACATCCCGAGTCATCCTTGCAAGAACGGGAAAATGATTTTCCCTTGTCTTCCACCAATCCAAAAGGTCGAAAGAGCCGTCTGGATTCTCATTCTCTAGTCCCTGCGACAAATAAACTTGAAGCTCATTTAGATGGGAAATTTCATCTAAATTATCCCCTTGAGTACCCCTGAACTCCGTCCACGATTTAAGAGCTGTTAAGCCAGCCAGCTCTTTTAGACGACTGTGAAGTAGACGAAGTAGGGGTTGGAATATTAGGCCTAGCATGCTCTAACGCCTGTTTATAAGCATTATAAACAGTTTGAGCATTAACTTTGATTGATGCTTTCGCATAAGCTAGTGTAGCAATTTCTACTTCTGAAAGATCTAAAGATTGATAAATAGTAGAATACCAAAAGTGAGGACCTCCTAATTTCATAGTTGGATTTAACATAGCAGACACACCAAATATATGAGGGATTGGAAAAAAATATTTTTTAAACTTCTTTTTCATTTCAGTTATTGCAATTTCATAAGTGTCCCCTCCCTCGCTAAAATCAACAAACAAATTAGCAAGTGCGGCAATATAAACTAAACAGTTAGAAATAGTTGGATAATATTGGCCAGATAAAGCATTTGTAGCCACATGAAAATGTTCTAAAAAATCTAAAAGAATTTTAACGTTAGTCCAATCTTGTGTAGTTAGCATGTCATTATCTTCCTCACCACAATCCCGAGAATTATACGTAGCGGTAATTGGGTTTCTATATTCGTACGCTACTACTAAACTTTCGTACATGTAATTCCACCTAGTCGGGCAAGGTTTATGAACCTTTCTTTCTCTAAGGCCATATTCGTCACACTTTTTAAAATATTCTCTAAGTCTACTTCTACGGTTTGAATAAAATAGCCAATTAAGTGCCATTTTAACCTTTTCAATTTCTAAGTTTAATATTCTCATACCATCTCCAACAATTAAATTATAAATATGACATATACATCTAACATGGAAAATATTAGTAAAAGCAGGATTAAGTGTTCTAGTTAGCATACTATTGCACTAGTGTTGCTAGAAGCGTTATCCATAGAAATTGACATTATTTTATGTTTAAAACAAAAATATCTGCATACATCTGAAACAGTGTTAGCAATAAAGCTACCCGTGTGCCGTGAATTAATTATCCTATATGCAATAATGCGTTTTTGCATTGTCCAGTCTTCGTCTATCCAATGACTGGTTACGGTTAGATAATCACAATCATTATTACTTCTACCAATATCAGTTGTAAACACATAACACATAACAGTAATCATTTTAGCTAATTCTTCACGATCCTTATTTGGATCGTAATATAATAGACCTTTGGTGACTGTGTTTATTCCTGGTTGAACTAGATTTGAACCAGTACTTGGGTTAACTGTAGAATCAGCACTTGTCCTCCCCTCTTGTTGCGCTTTCAATTGCAAATATCTAGCCTTATCGCTAGGGTGTAATCTTATGTGCTTAACTAAGCTACCCGTGCCGCTACGATCTCCAGTATACCTACGAACAAGTAATTTCCCACAAGATTTACACTTTGCCTTATCTTGTTCTCTTAGTTGAATAAAAAATTGCCAAACTAATTATGTTTCTGTACGTTTAGGAGGTTGTCTACTAAAAGTGGGAGTTTGTACGGGTGGGTGTGCCGGTTCATCACCTAAGTTATGAGCAGGACTAGTAGGTGTATCATCTAAATCTACTGGAGCTTGGGTTTCATCATCCTCATTTCCCTCTAAGATAGGTGCATTAGGATAGAGAGCATTCATAATATCATCGTCTATTCTATCACCAACTGATACATCGTGTAGAAAATCAATATCGCCAAATTGAAAACACGGGTGATCACTATCAAGGATTCCGAAGGGTTCATTAGGATTTCTAGGTTGACTACTACTTTGAACTTGCTTATCTTTTCTAGGTCGGGGAGCCGGGGGAGGGGTAGTATTTTGGCCACTACTTTCACCGGTTTTAGCTTTTCCTTTACTGAACATTTTTTCAACGAAAATGCCATAATAATTATTTAAGCAAACTAACAACACATAAAAATATTCTTAGCACGTAAGAGTTGAAACGAGTTTACCGGATTGACGAACAACTTCTTGAAAATTGAAATCGTTGAAATTGAACACTTGAAAACTTCAATTCAACAACTTCACAATGTTTCACAAATTTGCAACAATAAATTAAGCACTTGCACTGGAAAGATTGAAAGAGAGCTTGAGAGAGATTGAGAGAGATTGAGAGATATTGATGAATTGGTGAATATAAATGAAAGAATGAGGGGGTATTTATAGTTGGAAAATGGGAAATAGTGTAATTATATAAAGTTTAGGGGCCAAATGGCTATTTTTTAAACTTTCAAACAGCTACTTTTGAAAAAGAGCCGTTTGGAAATTATTTTTTTTTAAAAAAAATTTTGAAAAATTACCGTTACAGAACCGTTTGGAACCGCCAGAACCGGTCCGGTTCCGGTTCCGATTCTGGCGGTTCCAACGGGTAGAACCGCCCCACCACGGTTCCCGGGAACCGCCGGAACCGGAACCGCAGGAACCGGGCCGCCGAAAACGGCAGAACCGCCAGGGCCGCGGTTCCGGTCCGGTTCCGGTTCGGAACCGCCAGATTTACAGCCTTACACTAAACACATCAAAAGTATAGGTTAAAGACAAGATAAGTGGGTATTTGACCCACTTATCACACCCCCAAACTTAGACTATTGCTTGTCCACAAGCAATGAAAGTGAAAAAATCTCCTCCCAGGTACTTAACTCAATAATGTATCTATATCATCCAAGCCACATAGGTCTACTACAAACACAAAAGCATGACTTTGAATTGTACCAACAATTACTCCAAAGCATATGAATTATTGAGCACTTCACATAAACTTCATTATACTTCAAGTGCTCAAACACTAATGCAAATCAAAGTAGCAATCAAGTCATGACACTAAAGCTTCAAAATTTGCCTCTATATCACAATCAACTTTCTTCGGTCATTCTTATCAATTGAGAATGGGATTAAATTCAAAACTAAATTCTCATGTGCCTTTACATTCAAGAGAAGATCTCACACTCATAAATCACAATTTAAATAAAAAAAATGGGATATCAAATGGAAAGAATTAACTCGCTCAAAAAAAGAAATTCAAATGCATACAAATAGTACCATACGCTTGCCCTTCATGTATTTCTCCACTAATGTAGACAACTTAGTTCAAATTTAATTTGGACTTAAAGGGTTGTAGTTTAGGCATTTGGTTAAGGTAAGGCACAAGTTTGGTTAGAGTGACTCAAAACCTTCCCAAGTACTACAAAGTTTCAATTTAAAGTCCACTTACTTCAAAGATATTTTTTACCTTTTTCTTCATTTTTCATTCCACACCTAGTCTTCCCTTTATTCACAATTATATATATATATATATATATACCTTTCACCTTTTTTCGATCGAATTTCCATATCACAACTTTCCCAACTTTTACCCTCAAACTTAGGCTTTTAGCGTACATAAACACTTTCAAGGTACTTAGGAAAGTAGGATGCCAAAAGATATATCATTTAAGAACGAAGGATTTAAGCATGTCACATGGTTACCAAATAATAAGGTTAAAGGCTCAAAATTGGAAAACTATTTAAGGGTAGGAAATTTAAAGCATAATAGCGGTTCAAGGAAGGATTAATATCATTTTTCAACCCAAGTTAGTCTAAAATTTTGCATCAAAGCACATTCCGGGCAAGTTCTAGACCACAAGTACTACAAAAGAACTCACAAGTAAATCTCACCACACATGGCACATAAAAAACTCAAATGGAATATAAATCCACATTCCAGTTAACACAAATGACTCAAGGAGGTTATATAGCATACAAGAATTTATTTAGTGAGCCAAAAAATTGAATCTAAAAGGTCATGACATTATTACTTTAATTGTTTTCTTTTTCAACAACCAAAACCTCATATGTCAAGGTTTAACTATGTTGGTACCATGCAAGCCACGACTTAAACAACGGCCAAAAATCCCAAATCAACTCAAATCATTTATTTTAACAAAATCTAATTCTAACAACAAGACTAATTCCCTTAAGAAAGCTTTCCATCATCGGGAAAATTCGATAACAACAAAAAAATCAAAAAATCAAAATTATCTACAATTTTCCGGTTCAAGAAGAAAATTGGCATCCTTGGGAAAGAACCGTGGTATAAAGAAAATCAAGGATATCGCCACTAACATAAAACACACTAAATATATAAAATAAAAATATATTTAAGATACTAGTAATAAATAAAATTAATAAGTTAATGCATCATTACTAATATTACTAATGTCACACATCACACAAAATATACTACGAAATAAAAATAAAAACAACCAAAATACTAAACTGCCATAACCATAGTTATACAAGAAGCCAACCCCCAACAAAAGATATTGCATTGTCCCCAATGTAACTAAACATGGAAGAATAAAATGGTGGAAAATGCTCCCTAAATACTGCATCACTCGGAGTCCGATGTGGCAGGCAACTTTAGCTCTGCTTCGCCATCATCCTCATCATAAGAATCCTGTGAACCACATAGTGAGCTGATCTTCCGCATCATCCGTGACAGGAACTTGCTTTTCTTCTTTTCGTGCTCCTTGAATTTCATTAGTCGCCTTTCCACTTTTCCTTGCCTCTGGCTCAGGTCTAGTCTGGTCTTTATTGCTTTTTGATAATGCACCACTTCATTCAAAGTCGGTTGCTTCTTCTTACCGGACCTAGTAGAAGTAACCTCACCAATTGGAATAGTTGTATCAGATGGTCTAGAAGGAAGGCCGTCAAAAAGCTGTCGAATATGCACATCAACACCTGCTATCTGATGGGAAATATGGAGCATAGTGCGAGGACCTGACTAGAGTGGTCCCATGGAGTAAAAGGACCCTACTAAAGTTGTGGATCACTACCGGATCCTTCGGTCGGCTCATCAAACTGCCCAGATGAAGGAGATTGCACATCGATCCTTCTCTTCTTCTTCTTTTCCCCAGATGCCCCTCTTCGAAGCAATGGAAAGATTGTCGTGGCAGGCTATCTCTCCACATCAGTCGGGTATGTCAGCACACCTGCATTATAACACAATTGGGTGATCAATGAGAGAAAGAATAGGCTTCTCATTCTTCCATTGCAAGCTTCTTCAATCTCATTCACAATGTGTCGGCCTACATTTACTGGCAGGCCATTCATTATTGCAGCAATCATCATTGCCTTCTCTAGAGTCACCTCAGTATCATTTCTAGCAGGCACAATCCTGGCACAGATAAGGGATAGCCAATTCTTGTCTTCCCCAGAGAACTCATAAGAACCAACCCCTTTATGCGCTCTTACCCAAGTTGGTACCACCCCGCCGTGAAGCTTGTCAATCAACCATTAAGGTCCTCTCTCTCTTCCTATAGCTTTGTATACCTCGCCGTCAAAATTAGGCAGCCCATAGTGTGCATTAATTACCTCGGGTCCAAAATTGACCCACTTGCCTCTGACGAAAGTGAACACTTCCCCCCGAAAATCAGTCCTCAATGCATTTGCATAAAATTCTCAAACTATGGTGTAGTTTTCTTTTATTGGTTCAAGAGTGTTTAGTATAACCAACCATTTTTATTCAATCTTTGGAAGAACTCCAACATTTTCTCCTCAATATTTTCCAAACGGATGCCCCGTTCTTTGACAATACTCTTTGACATGAGTTGGTCATAATTTCGTTCACATTTAGCTCCCAGGAATTTTTCCACATCATAATATTCATCTTCCGAAGCTGGAAGGGCATATTGTTGGACATTTTCATAATCTTCCGAGGCCATTTATGTAAAAAGTACCTACAAATGGAGACCAATTGTTAAATGCTTGAACAAGTAATTTATACACATTATTATGATGCAACTAGGTCAAGGAAAAAATTCAGAAAGCGTTTGAACGAGAATCTGCGAGTCCACTACTTTTGTCACTATTGGGCATTAGTGTTATGCGATCACATTGCACTGTTGTGATCGCATAGAGCATTTTTAAACTTCAGAACTCCAGTGCTACGCGATCGCATTGCACTGTCGCGATCTCATAGTGCAATTTCAAGGCCCAGTTACTCAGTACTATGCGATCGCATTCGATCGCATTGCACAGTTGCGATCGCATAGAGCAAATTTGTTCTGCCCAGGTTTTTGATTTCACTTGGACATTTTCACAAACACTTCAAGGTAATTAATTTTCCATGCCATATTCAAGGATTTACACAGAGATTTAAGCCCAAATCTTTCAGAATTTTAACCCTCACTCTCTCAACCAACAATACCCAGCAACAAACACACATTCAAGTTATTTCGAACCTAAGAATCTAACACTCTAACCCTAAACATGAAGTTGAGAGAAAGAAGAAGAAACAATAGTTAATTTTATACATTAAGAACACCAAAAATGCAATTTGAAAGGAATAGAGTTAAGAAATTACATACCTCGAGGGTGGGGATTGAAAATTATGCAAGAAACTTGAAGGATTTTAACTTACCTGACACTATGCGATCGCATAGCACTGTTGCGATCCATAGTTTAAAAATTGGGCTGACTGGTTAATCTTTCCAAATGCATAGAGGAGTATGGCCTTGCTTCTATGCGATCGCATAGGCCTATTGTGATCGCATAGAGCAATTTTCTGCTGCACTGGCAGATTTCTGGCAGCTACTGAAATTTGCCATCCAGGTCATCCCAACCTGCTCAAATCAACTCCAAAAAATCTAAAACTTGGCAGATTAGTCAAAAGTAATATTCTAAGATATTTCAAAAAATAAAATTTCAAAAATAACTAAATAGTTTTGAAAAACGATAGGTTTCCTCCCACCAAGCGCCGCATTTAACGTCGTGGCACGACGCAAATAATATTACCACTTTTCTCGCCACTTTGATGATATGAACTGGGCACCTAGCTTTGTCAAGCTTGTGACCACGAGCGATGGGGGTGGTAAGTTGATGAACGAGACAATGCTTAAAATTTTCATTTTGCACTTCTTGGCTCGCATGTGAGGAATGTCATTTTTCTTTCTTGTTTCCTCAAATTGTAAGATATATGGCTTGAGTTTTGACTCCTTGCACTCCTTATTGATTCATGTAGTTCAACTTCCGTGTCATCACACAATTCCAATATTGAAAAATGCTTGGAATGTGACTTCAAACCTCCAACTTGCAATTTTTCTTGGATTTTGACATCCTTTTTTTCCCCCGGACTAGAGTCAATGTCAAACGATGTTGCATTTTCATTGGATGACTGTAATTCCATTTTTTTCTTGGCTTCATTAACACTCAACGGTTGGCAGATGTTCCATTCTTGACTCTTCAAATCTTGGCTCACCTTCTTCCTTATTTTCAAGAATGGTCTTCAACATGAGCATCATTTTCTCATTTGAGTATTTGAGAGCTCTTCTTGATTTTGATCAAGTTCCTAAGAATTATGGAGACTATTTTTCAAAAGCTCCTCCAAGGCACTTTGTTATATGTTTTCTTCTTCAAGTAAGCACTCCAACATGAGCTTGAATTCTCCATTTCGGCCATGCTCAACTTCTTCCATTCCCATAGCCCTGTAATTTTTATCACAAAAAGTAGAACCATCATAGTGGGGGCTTGGAGAAGGGAAGAACAAATAAACACAATCATTCCAATGACCATTTTAGCAACCACAATTATCCAAATATTCCACCCATGGGATTGAGATTGTGTGCACAATCCACCCCCGGGAGAATTTAAATAGTTTTGCCACGAGTGTGGTCCTCCACAATATGGGCAAGGGTCATCAAAGTATGAACAACTACCATCCGACCAATTTTTATTATAAGATGCCATTTTTTACAAAATATAAAAAAATATATAAATAATAAACAAACAAACAAAATAATCGCACAAATATTCACAAGTTTGGACTAAAATTTTTCGCTTACTTATCAAACAACCTAATGTACGCAACATTATTCCCCGCAATGGCGCCAAAATTGATGTATCGTCCAAATCCACTGCTCAAAAGCAATAGGTACGGTTGATTGCAATATAATTTATCCAACTAAGAGTCGGGGTCGAATTCACAGGGACAATGTGTAGGCGACTAGGGATGTAGGAGAATTATCGGTTATGGTGTAAAGCCAAACGGGTTAAAGTGATGTTTTTGGAATTATTTATATTAATTGTGGAAATGTAAACTATTCTATAAAACAAGTAAAATGATCAACGGCTACAAGTATGAATGCATCGGGAATTACACATCAAGTAACGATCCAATGTATTTTATATCCCTTCCAATAATAGTCACAAAGGTATACTTAGTTACTTCTACCAATAGTGAACTCTCTATTTATTATAAATCTCTCTCTCGTAATTATAATAATTTACTAGATGCACTATCTTGAGCTACACTAGCTAGATTCGCTTAACGGTTCACTTAGATTGCACCCGATGTATCGCTATCTCTAATCCAACCTCTAAACCCTCGGCTATGACTCTCATCTATACTCCGGGAGTGATGTTGTTCAACAACTACCTAAATATACTCTCTCTCGAGTAGATACACACTAAATAGGCATGGTTAATTGAAATTCCTTTCAATTAACTAATAATAATTATGTAGTTGAACAAATAAAGAATCAAAGATTAATCAAGCAAAACCTATGTAAACAATACAAGAACTTCAATTAATACAAAGGGAACTCTGCCAAAATTTTTGGGAATTTAGGGAGTTAGCCAAATGTTTGAGTCCCTTAGAATATTGAGTGGTGCTAAGAAAATGTAAGAGGTTCAAGGACCTAAGGGAAGGTGGTTAGCTTAGAATAAAGCCCTAGCAACATTCGAGGACGAATGTTTTTAAGGAGGAAAGATTGTAATACTTCTCAAAATTTTAAAATATCGAGACACGCTAACTATAAAAATAAATTATTACCATTTTTATTATTTTTATCTTGCCTATATATATATATATATATATATATATATATATATATATATATATATATATACATACATACACACACACACACATAACTAATTAGATATACAATTAGGGGGGATATTAATAAGTTTAATATCAGTAATATTTAAAAATGGGTATCATTAATTATTAGTTAAAAAAAGGGAAAAAGCCTAAAAGCCCATAAAAAGGGCTGATGGAAAAAATAAAAGGGTTAAAGCCTTAGAAACACAACCAACGTTCTGTGCAAACCAAAAATGACAGAAGAAGGGTTTAAATGTGAAACAAAAGATTCTTTCATTCACGTAGCAAACGCAAGGCACACAGGCAACAACAAAAAAATTCTAGGGTTCTTTACAAATTACTTATTCTTGAACTCAGGTATGTAAAATCCCCTATTGTCAATTACCCTACAGTAATAATAGGTAAGAATTGAATAGCTAGTTCCCTTCTTCCTCTATATCATCAATAAATTTCATAATTAGGTATAGTATTTTAAAATTGATCAAAATACACCGGTTGTTGTAGAATCGATTGTTTGACTGATGTCAATTGGACTGGGGTCTACGTATTGGCTCAAGGAGTTTTGAGGTGAGTTGATACAATATTTTACTAAAGTGGTTTAACTCACAAAAGCACGCATACAAGGTGTTTGATGAATTGCTTAAAAGAGTTTATCTTTATTTAATTAGAGCGAGTGAGTACCTATTAATTTGGAATGGTTCTAGCAAAAGTTTAGAGGATCTATATGATATATGTGCTGAAATTTTTCAGGTTTTTGTGTTATTTTTATACGCTAATTTCATATTGAAATTTTATGAAGAAAAAAGAATCTTTAGAAATATCCTTATATGTTTAAGCTGTGGTATTCTGGGGTCGTGAGGGGTAAGAATGGAGTGGGCATCTTGGTGGATAGGGACCTAAGGGAGTCCGTGGTCGAGGTTAGGCGAGTGAATGATAGGCTAATGTCGATTAAGCTGGTTATTGGGGGTTGCGTCCTCAACGTCATCAGCGCTTACGCGCCGCAAGCGGGCTTAGACGAGGAGGTTAAGAGGCGCTTTTGGGAGGACTTGGATGATCTGGTGAGTAGTATTCCCCAATCTGAGAAGTTAGTTATTGGAGGGGATTTCAATGGTCATATCAGGGCCGATGCTGGTGGCTATGATGAGGTGCACAGTGGCTTCGGCTTTGGGGTTAGGAACGGAGGAGGCACTTCGCTGCTTGATTTCGCCAGGGCTTCCGAGCTTCTGATTGCGAACTCGACATTTCAGAAGAGGGAGGAGCATTTGGTCACCTTCAAGAGTTCGGCGGCGAGGACTCAGATTGATTACATCCTCATCAGAAGGAGCGATAGGGGTATGTGCAAGGACTGCAAGGTTATTCCAGGAGAGTCTCTTTCAACTCTTCATAGACTCCTAGTGATGGATGTCGGTCTCTGGGTGAAGAGGAAGAGGAGGGGGCGCTCGGGGACAACCGCGGATTAGATGGGGTGCTTTGACTAAGGAGAAAGCACAGGAGTTGGAAAGGAGGTTAGTTGAGGGCGGAGCTTGGAGTAGTTCTGGGGAAGCGGACGATATGTGGACAGTGACGGCGAACTTGGTTAGGGGGGTAGCACGGGACGTGCTCGGGGTAGCAAAGGGATATTCGGGCAGACATCAGGGTGATTGGTGGTGGAACGATGTAGTCCAAGGAAAAGTGGAGGTGAAGAAGGCGGCGTTCGCTAGGTTGGCAGGGAGCATAAGTGAGGAAGAACGGAGACGAACAGGGTGATCTATAAGGTGGCGAGGCAAGAAGCAAAGATGGCAGTCACGGAAGCTAAAGACGCGACGTTCGGTCGCATGTACGAGGAACTAGGGGAGAGAGGCGGGGATAAGAAGTTATTCCGGTTAGCTAAAGCAAGGGAAAGGAAGGCACGTGATCTAGACCAAGTTAGGTGTATCAAGGGCGAGGATGGTAGAGTTGTGATGGGGGAATCCCAAATCAAACAGAGGTGGCAGGCGTACTTTCGGGACTTACTTAACGAGGAGGGGGATCGTAACATAGAGCTTGGGGAGATGGGGCATTCAGAGCAATATAGAGATCTTGGGTACTGCAGGCGCATTAGGGTGGAGGAGATCATGCGGGCTTTACGTAGGATGAGTAGGGGTCGAGCGACCGGGCCTGACGAGATCCCGGTGGAGTTCTGGAAGTGCATGGGTAAGTCAGGAGGGGAGTGGCTCTCCAGGTTGTTCAATGCGATCTTCAGGACCAAAGGGATGCCGGATGAGTGGAGGTGGAGTACAGTGGTGCCCTTGTACAAGAACAAGGGGGACATCCAGTGCTGCAACAACTATAGGGGTATCAAATTAATAAGTCACACGATGAAGGTTTGGGAGAGGGTGATTGAGACTTGGGTGAGGGAGGTGACATCTATATCTGGGAACCAGTTCGGTTTCATGCCGGGCCGCTACACTACAGAGGCTATCCACCTTGTCAGGCGAGTGGCGGAGCAATTCAGGGATAAAAAGAAGGACCTGCACATGGTGCTTATCGACTTGGAGAAGGCGTATGACAAGGTCCCAAGGGAGGTGCTATGGAGGTGCTTGGAGGCGAAGAGCGTGCCGGAAGCCTACATCAGAGTAATCAAGGACATGTACAATGGAGCTAAGACTAGGGTTAGGATGGTGGGTGGAGAATCAGACCATTTTCTAGTGATCATGGGGCTCCATCAAGGATCGGCGCTGAGCCCCCTCTTGTTTGCCTTAGTGATAGATGCTCTAACCCGACATATTCAAGGGGATGTGCCTTGGTGTATGATATTTGCTGATGACATAGTATTGATAGATGAGACGAGGGTCGGTGTTAATGAAAGGTTAGAGGTATGGAGACAGACTCTCGAGTCTAAAGGTTTCAAAATAAGCAGATCTAAGACAAAGTACCTGGAGTGCAAGTTTTGCGCCGAGCCGAGCGAAGTAGGCAGGGACGTGATGATTGGTTCTCAGGCCATCGCCAAGAGGGACAGTGTCCGATATCTGGGGTCTGTGATTCTGGGGGACGGAGAGATTGACGGGGAAGTCACTCATCGTATAGGAGCAGGGTGGTCTAAGTGGAGGCTTGCATCAGGAGTCCTGTGTGACAAGAAAGTTCCACACAAACTCAAGGGGAAATTCTATAGAGCCGTGGTTAGACCTGCGATGTTGTATGGGGCGGAGTGCTGGCCCGTGAAGAACTCGCATGTTCAGAGGATGAAGGTTGCGGAGATGAGGATGCTTAGGTGGATGTGCGGAAACACCGGGCTAGATAAGATTAAGAATGAAGTTATTCGAGAGAAGGTGGGGGTGGCCCCGGTGGATGAGAAGATGCGAGAAGCGAGGCTGAGGTGGTTCAGGCATGTGCGGAGAAGAAGTCCCGATGCCCTAGTGAGGAGCTGCGAGCGGCTGGAGATTGTTGGCGGTCGGTGAGGTAGAGGGAGGCGTAAGAAGTATTGGGGTGAGGTGATTAGGCAGGACATGACTAGAATGCAGGTTTCCGAGGACATGACCCTTGAGGAAAGACTGGAGGTCTAGAATCAGGGTTGTAAGATAGGGGCTCCTAGAGTTTTTCGTACGCCTCATCCGTGGTTGGGTGTGGGTCAGCAGGGTTACCCATAGATGATATGTGTTTTAGCTGATGTCCCCCCTATGGCTGTTAGTTATGGTAGTTACTGTATGATATTATTGCATGCGATTGTATTTATGTTTCGTATGTTTAGATAATTATTTACGCTATTTACGCTATTTCTGCCGGAGTTACTAATGCTTTATTGTTTTGTTTTTGTTTTACTGCTGTTTTTCCTTTTGTCCTATGAGCCGGGGGTCGATTGGAAATAGCCTCTCAGCCCTTTCGGGTAGCGGTAAGGCTTGTCTACATATTACCCTCCCCAGACCCCACCTGGTGGGAGTATACTGGGTAGTTGTTGTTGTTGTTGTTGCTGTTTATTTCATTCTTATGTCATCCTTTTCATTTAAGGACACCCTTATGAGCATGTACATAATGTTCTATAAAGAAAAGATTTAGACTTGAGAAGTCACAAGAAGAAGTTTTAAAAAGAAAAGATTTTTGGGGAGTATCCTTTATTTTGAGAAGGGGTCATCGTCCAGGCCGAGGGTCCTGACCAAGGCATTGACTTCATGAAACTACTTGTGCCAAAGTAGGGAGCACACGAGCCGAGGGTCTCGTTGCTGCGAATTTACTTAGCTATGCTAAGGTATGATACATGAGCACTGAGAACCATGAAGCGAGTGGCACCTCGTGGATTGGGCCTATTCGATCAGGTTGGGATCGAACCCGTGCCGATCGCACGGACTGAGACAGAATTAAGTCAGGATAGTTGGAACTACCAAAGTATAAAGTGAAGTATTTTTTTAAATAAAGAAAAAAAGAAAAGAATTTCTTTTAGAATATTCATAAATTGATAACATGCAATTATTTTAGAATTATTCCTATAAGCCTTATGTTTTACATGCATCTAGAACCTTTGTTCGTAATGCATATGTTATTAAAGTTTCTCCCCATGATGAGACTCACTGAGTACAATGGATGATACTGACGTTCTCTTTTGGGAACCTACATTGGTCTGTGGTACAACGTAGGAACCGTATTTCTAGGCGAGGGGCTATGAGTTAGGACTTCCTTCACTTCTCGTGATATTGATGAGCTTCGCTTTTATTCATGGACTATTTCTTTATTTATTTAGAGAACTGGCCAGGGAATCTCATGTCCTGAGCAGTGCGTCAGATTAGCAGTAGAGACTTCATAGACATAGTCATTGAGTTGAGTTTCATATGTTATTTTATAATAACTTAGCAGTAATTCAGTAGTTACTACGAATAAAGCTTTGGAGTTGATTTATTTCAATATTTGAATTAATCAAAAGTATTTGGTTAGAGTATTGCTTTATTGCATATAAAGTTTGTAGTTATTATAGGTTTGATACGTAGAGATGGTTCGCTCGGTCATGTTTAGTGATCGAGTGCCGGTCTAGGCTTGTTCAGAAAATGGGTCGTGACAACCCAACCCTTGCTTAACCCATTTTCAACTCGCCCAAATCCGACCCAACCCGCCCATTTGCCACTATTATACCCAGTATTATTCCACACTGTGGGGTCTAGGGAGAGTAGTGTATACGCAGACATTACCCCTACCTTGTGTGGATAGAGGGGCTGTTTCCATTTTCCAGTAAACCCTCTGCTCAAGAAAGCATAAGCATCACATTAATGCAAATATAGACAAGAAGTGACAATATATGAAATCTAAACCAAAAATTCAAAAAATTCGAATTTCGGGTTTGCTCAAGTTATGCACACACCTACTCTCAATCATTATATGCATTTGTTTTTTCCTTTTACAACAAATTAAGTAAGTCTAAAAGGTCAGCCTGATGCACTAAATTCCAACTATGCACAATTTGTAAGAGATTTCCACGAGTGCGATCGCGTAGGGTTAGTTCCCGCCTACTATGCAATCGCAGAGTACTCTATGCGTTCGCACAGAGCAGTTGACCAACTGCTGACCATAATCCCTTTCTTCTGTGCATTCGCACAAGACCATTGCGTTTGCATTGCTTTGGGTCCTGGGTCTATGTGATCGCATAAAATTTATTGCGATCGCATAGTGTAAATATTTGGGCAGTTGCGTTTTGTCCATTTAAGCTCCATTTTGGCTTGTTTTCACTTGGTTTCTTCATCATTACTTCTAAATCACATACAACCTGTAAAATAGAAGTAAAATGCATTAAAACACGCGACTTTAACACTAAACACATCAAAAGTATAGGTTTAAAGACAAGATAAGTGGGTATTTTACCCACTTATCATGCATGTCGATTCTTCGTCCCTTTCTTGTGGGGATGATATCTGATCGTGGGTGGAGAGGCTGATACCATATGTAGAGGAGTGTCACACATGGGCTCAATTTTGCAGTATGTACGACCTGACTGGTAACGGTCTTCCCTTGTTCTTTCCTTTTTCCTCGTCCTGATTCGAGGGTTCCTTTGTTTGACATATCCTTTCCTCGGCATGTCGGGGCACTTCTAAGAGGGCCAAGAGGAGGATAATTGATTCCGGCCCGTCTAGGGCAGAGCCAAGCTCTGAAGATAAGGATGTGCTTTTGGGGGTTTTTCCCGAAGATAGCACCCTCTCGGCCCCTCAGCAGGAGGTTACGCCAGAAGCGATATCTGAGGTAGCACCTGAAATGACGACGGATGTGGCGTCGGAGGAGGTTTTGGTTGTGGCACTCAAGGTCGTTCCCGCAAGGGGGCCCGAGGTCGCGTCCGGCAATGAGACGCTTTCCTCAGGTTCGCCTTTGCAGCCAGAGGAGGCGGCTCTTGAAGATGAGGGGTCTCTTGAAAGTAGGAGGCGCCGGCTAGTCACTGGCAAAGGGATAGCTACCGAGGATGAGAGGGTACAATTACCTCATCGCGAGTCGGGGTGGTTGTTTATGGCTGATGCAATCCGCTCATGGAGGACTGCTCCTCAGAGGAGGGCTGATGTTGAGGCTGGCCTGCCTTCCACTCGGGAGGACGGCTTGTCATCCGCAACAATGGGGACAAGTGCGATCGCAGAGATTGCAGGCTTTAAGGCCGCCGCTGAGAGAGCGTACAGAGGAAGAAGTTCCCCGGCTCATATTGAAGTGACGACCGGTAGGTCTACTCGCTGCATCGTGATTCCCAGCGGCTATAATCTTTTGGAGAACTGTGAGGAGGTAGCTGCGGATATAAATATTCTTTGCGCGGGCGCCGAAGGTGAGGCATTGGCGAAAATTAGCGACAAGGGCTTGTCTCGAAAGGTAGCAGGCGCGGCCTTACATGTAAATTTGGCTCTCTTTTCCATTGGTGTTGCAGGGGTGGTCTACCTGCGTACTGACTCATGCTTTGATATTTTTCAGGTTCTTATCTTGGAAGTAGAGAGGGGGCGACGCTCGGCGAAGAAGGCGGCCGCCCATAAAAAACTATTGTAGAGGTACAACTAGGTCCGTGAGGCACATCGGACATTGGCCAATGTATACAAATAGGACCCTAAATTCACGTTGTTCCGTGAGGGCCTTACGCAAATGGAGGAGTAGTTAAAGAAGCGACTGGACGAGCTGGAGAGGGCCGATGAGCAGCTTGTGGTCGTAGTTGCACGAAACACTGAGCTGGAGGTTCTCCATCGGGTGAAGGATGATGAGTTGGAGATTGGTCGTGCGGCAGCGGTGGAGGTCGCTGAACTTTGGGCCCGGGTTGCAGCCTTAACCGCTGAGCTTAGAGCTAAGGAGGTTGAGATTGAGGCCCTTACTCAGACTGCCCTACAGGATGCTGAGCGTCGTGATGCGCATGACATGTGGGTGTATCATGATGCCTCGTTGGTCATGTTTGAAGAGATTTTTGCAGCTTATCGGGTCTCCAAGGTGGAAGTAGATAGGCAACGGTGTCTAACCCGCGTTGCTCGTAAGGCGGCCACTACCTCTCCGACTCACCCGTTAGAGAGGGATATTGTTGATACCCAATTTTTTCCTATATATTTTTTTCACCCCAAATACTTTCAAAATAGTTTATATGCATATATAAGCATGCCCGGAAATTTTGGTATTTTTCCTTAATTTTTAGGATTTTTAAAATAGATTTACTGCCTATTTTTTGATAGTATAAAGGCCAAAATTATTTTCAAATTATTGTTTTTAGTGAGTAATGTGCTTCACTCTCATATTTAGAACAAAATATAATTTATGTAATTTTTTCACATTTTTTACAAATTTATTTGGAAGTTTTAAAGCTAGTTGCATGAAGTTGCAATTATGGCTACTTTTGCAATTAATTATGTTTCACAGCTATAAAATTATTTCTAATATTTTTGGATTAAATTATTCTGTGCTTTCAATTTTTCCTTTTAAACTATTTTATCTATTTTATAAAATAAATTGGGAGAAATTGACTATTTAAAGTTAGCCAGACTTTATTTAAATCCCATTCTCTTTGAAAGACACCAACACATTACAATATCTCTAAACTCTCTTTCAATAACACTCCTCTCTTTTTCTCCATTGTTTCTCCACAAACTCTCTCACTCAATCAGCTGAAAGCCAAGATTGAGTAATCTTGGTTGTTTATTTCTACACTACTAGGGTTATACTGCATTGGTTACTTGGGTTTTGCCTGCTATTTGCTTCTCTGCACTGTTGTTCTCACACTGCTGCCCTCATTCTCTTCTCACTCTGCTCTTCTTGTGCATTATTGCTCTTTGTGTTCTATTTTCCTAAAATTAGTATGTTACTTATCTAATATACAGTCTCCAAAACAATATGTTTTTGTTAGTCGTGCATTTCATCTTCCTTGTGTGCTTTTATCTATGGTCCTGCTATTCTTATTGTCACTAGCATGCACTTACTAATTTAGCTTATCATGTTCCCCTTACCAGATTCCTTGTCTCAATGGATGTTTACTTTTCCTTGTGTGTTAATACCATGTATCCATGTCTCCTTGGCTACTTGATTAGCCTAAAAACCTCCTCCTAAGGTTGATTGTATTGGGGTTTGATGCAGTAAGAACTGAACCCCTGTTTGCAACTATGTTTGATTACTTTTCTTCAATATGTTGTCTGTGCAGTTCACTTTACTTATTTGATCCCTTCCCCTTTGCCCCTGTTTGTGTGATGCTCTATTTAAAACTGGTCAGTTCTAAATTATTTCAAAGGAATTCTTTCAACTTTTTCAATCATTGTTTCCTCAAACTGTCTCTCAAATCTTCCTACTGATTTCTTAAACTGACTTTCAACTGTTTTAAACTCTCTCAATCCTATCACAATTTCACTATTCTTAGAACATTAGGTTTTGCCCCCTTAGTGTAAGCATTGCCTAGGGAGCCCTTGAGCACTCATTGAACTTTGATGCACAAGGCTAGAACTTCTACACTTGCACTTGTCAGATAATGATATTTTGGGTGCTTGGTATTGCCCAGGGATTCAAACGAACCCTTAGGGAACTTTGCCGCACCCAAGCCTTGGTAATGGCTGTGAAACTCGGAAGGAGTGAGGTTGGAGATGTTTGGCCTGGCTGAAGGCTCCCTATAGAATAACTTCTTATTCTATTTTTTTTACCACTGTTGTATTTTAATTATTTGGGTTGTAATAATTTGTAAAACATAATGGGGGTTATAGTGAATTGGGAGGGTTATGCATGTTTAATTAAGGGAATGGGTAGAAAACATGCCTATAGGCCTTTATTTATTTACCTGCGCAATAGATACCATGCTTTAGGACATGAATCTTTGCATATAGAAATCATGTTCTTAGGACATTCACTTTTAGTTTGTTATTTTACGTATTCTCACAACCATAACTAATCAATAATCACTGAGTCATTGCCATCACATCTAGATACCATATTTCTAGGACCTTTTGTGCATTAGATACCATGCCTTTAGGACTCTATTTGCAACTGTTTAAACACTTCGTTAATCTGGGTTAAAACTGGTTAATAACTTCACGTTAAAACTGGAAATATTGCATGCTCACCATTTTAATAACGCCTAGGCAAGCCTTAGGCCAGATAAAAACTGACTAATCACTTTTAAGTTATGTTCAGATTAATTCCCTCTGTCTGAACTCGTTTGTCTCTGAAGCTTTCTAGTTTTTATACGAACTTCTATCCTATTTTTAAACTACCTATGCAAATGCTTCTAGTATTTTTTTATTTTTTTTAAAACTATCTGAATACTTTATATTTTAAATTTCGAAAGCTAATAAGGTTCATTGTTTTTCTTTACACTTCTACAATCTCAAAATACCCTCATATTTGTTCTTTTACTCTGCAAATGTTTCCAAGTGACTTCTGCAGATTGCTAAAAACTGCTACTGCTTTTTTTTTAAGTTCTGAATGATTTTTTTGCAAGTCTTTTTCTGCAAATTCTCCAGCTTCTTTTTTAACTTATACTCCAGCTTTTTGAAAATTCTTCCTTCCTTGGACCTTAAATGTATTTGAGACATGCTAATTACGTGTTCGTTTGTAGAGGGATATCTGAGCCTTTATATGTTTTACATGATTCCTTTATGTGCAAGTCCTATTTACTTTTGCATGTCGCATAACATTTAACCTTTGAACCTGGGGGTCAGCCTAGTTTTGACCTTATAGGAATAGTGATCCTAAGTGCCCTCTAGGATCTATAGAACGGGACAGGCAATAGCACGCAATAAGTATTCATGACCAATCCACATGCTTAAATAACATTTACGGGTGGGAAAGGTAGAATATGAAGATGATGACGATGCGATAATATCATAAAGCGACCCTTTTTTGTGAATCCATATTATATTTAAACCTAGGACCCCCTTACCTTTTACTTTTGTTTATATATTTTCTCTAAAATTTCCCTTTCACTTGTGCTATTCTTTTTCAAATTTGCCCACTAGTTTTATATTCCTTATATGCATATTTGCTTGTTTATTTCTATGCTTCTTAAAGTCACATCTAAATATGGCCGGGAACCACACTAGTGGATCTTGAGGGGTGCCTAACACCTTCCCCTCGAGATAATTTCAAGCCCTTACCCGAACTCTCGTTTTCATTCAAAATCTTCTTAAAAGTGTCCTAATGCACTATAATTGTTAGGTGGCGACTCTTCAAACTCTGTAACCCAATTCCCAAAAGGGAATAAGAGTTGTTTTTGTCCATAATGTCGTAAACCCGATTTCGCTTATTTTAGGAGGGAAAAAGGGGGCGTCGATAGATATAACTCTGAGGATGTTAACCGCCTAGATTCTAGATCTTGGATTTCTAGGGACTACCCGCCAGGGGATGGTGATGGTCGGAGTGCCGATTGTGTCGGCCAGGGCGATGAGGGTTCTTAGGGTTTTGTATTTGTACCTTTTTGTTGTAAATGGGACCTCTTTCTGAGGTCGGACATGTGTATATTCTTTTGGAGATAATAGTACATGCCTTTTTCCTATTGTTGTTCTTCTTCCATTCCTTTGAACTTCTGTCGTGTTTGCAATTGTAATTTGAGCTTAACTTGACTGTCATAGAGTCTTTTGTTTTGTCGTAGTCGACATTGGGTCGACTGTTATAGGAGATGGCCTTAGCCATGTTGAATCAATGGCCTTAGACATGTAATTGACTTTGATTGACTTTGAGTCTTTCATTTTGCCGTAGTCGACATTGGGTCGACTGTTAGCGGCGATGGCCTTAGCCATGTTGAATCAATGGCCTTAGACATGTAATTGACTTCGACTGTCGTCGAGTCTTTCGTTCTGCTGTAGTCGACATTGGGTCGACTATTGGTGGCGATGGCCTTAGCCATGATGATATTGATGGCCTTGGCCATGTAATTGACTTCGACTGTCGTCGAGTCTTTCGTTTTGCCGTAGTCGACATTGGGTCGACTGTTGGCAGCGATGTCTTAGCCATGTTGAATCAATGGCCTTAGCCATGATGATGTTGATGGCCTTAGCCTTGTAATTAACTTCGACTGTCGTCGAGTTCTTTCGTTCTGCCATAGTCGACATTGGGTCGACTGTTGGCGGCGATGGACTTAGCCATGTTGAATCAATGGCCTTAGCCATGATGATATTGATGTCCTTAGCCATGTAATTGACTTTGAGTGTCGTCGAGTCTTTCATTCTGCCGTAGTCGACATTGGGTCGACTGTTGGCGGCGATGGCCTTAGCCATGTTGAATCAATGGCCTTAGCCTTTTCATTCATTGGAGATGGCCATAGCCTTTTCATTCATTCGAGATGGTCGTAGCCTTTTCATTCATTGGAGATGGCCACAACCTTTTGCACATTGGAGATGAAGATGGTCGTATCCTTTTACACAATGGAGATGAAGATGGCCGTAGTCTTTTACACATTGGAGATGAAGATGGTCGTAGCCTTTTACACATTGGAGAGGAAGATGGCTGTAGCCTTTTACACATTGGAGATGAAGATTTTCATAGCCTTTTACACATTGGAGATGTCGCTGGTCCAGTCCCTGTATCAGGTCGGGCTGGAGAGCGTATGGAGAGGCTGACGTGATACACTTGTTCTGCAAATATCTCCAGGTCTTCCCTTCGTCGCCTCATTAAAAACCTCTCCGAGAAAATCCAATTAGGATAAAACTTGGGTGAGGGAAAAAGAGTGTGACTTGGGGAACACTTTTAGAAATGGAAATATTTGAGGTGGGCGATGTTCCAGTTGTTCTGGAGTGTTTTTCCTTCTGTTGTTTCCAACTGAAATGCCCCTTTGCTGGCTGTTGCTGTGATTTTGTAGGGTCCTTCCCAGTTTGTGTCAAATTTTCCTTCACTTGGGTCTTTGGAGGCCAATGTATTGGCTTTGAGGACGTAGTCTCCTACTTTGAGCGGCCTTATTTTTTCTCTTTTGTTACAGTACCTTTCGACTTGCTTTTTTTGTGCCACCATTCTTATATGGTCCATTTATCTTCTTTCCTCGGCTTCATCAAGATCTTGGAGCCTATTTGCGTCGTTTTCCATTCCACTGGTGTGTGAATGCCTCAGGCTTGGTTCGCCTACTTTGACAGGTATGACCGTGTCTGTTCCATAAACCAATGAGTATGGAGTTTACCCTATGCTGGACTTAGGTGTGGTCCTGTGTGCCCACAACACTTCGGGTAGTAGTTCAGGCCATAGCCCTTTGGCGTCTTCAAGCTTCTTCTTTAGTATGTTCAGTATTATTTTATTGGAGGATTATGCTTTACCGTTGGCGGCGGGGTGGTATGGCGTGGAGAGTATCCTCTTGATGCGCCATTTTTCAAAGAATTCGATTGTTTTTTGACCGATGAACTTTCTTCTGTTGTCTTAACTAATCTCTTTGGGAATACTGAAGCGGCATATAATGTTCTTCCATATGAAGGATATGACTTCATGTTCGCGTATTTTTGCATACGCACTTGCTTCTACCCACTTGGAGAAGTAGTCAATTAAAATAAGTAAAAACCCTACCTCTCCCCGTCCTGCGGGTAGGGGGGCGACTGTGTCCATTCCCCATTTGATGAAGGGCCAGGGAGAGGTGACTGAATGTAGGGGTTCCCCTGGCTGGTGTATCATTGGGGCATATTTTTGGCATTTTTCACATCGGCGGACGTATTCTGTCGCTTCTTTCTTCATGGTAGGACAGTAGCTAGCACGTATGATGCACCGTACGAGGGCGCGGTTACCTGTATGGGCACCACAGTGACCCTCATGTACCTCTTCGAGTACTGGCCTTGTTTGGTGCGGGCCTTGGCACTTGGCCAGGGGTCCGCCAAGCGTCCTCTTGTAGATGTCATTGTTGATCAGACAATACCGGGCGGCTTGCACGCAGAGTTTCTTCACCTCTTTCTTGTCGTGCGACAGCATTCCATCCTATAGACAGGACATGAACTGGTTGCGCCAGTCCCAGGTTAGATTTAAAGAAAATACCTCAATGTGGTCGATGGCTGAATGGAGGAGGGAGACCACGCTTTACTTGTTGATGTTTTTGGTGTCCAATTTTGTCAGGCCGTCTGCTTTGATATTCCGTGCCCTGGGAATTTGTTCGAAACGAAATTCATCGAACAGAACCATTAGTCTGCAGATTTTTGTCTTGTATTTTTGTAGCCTTTGTTCTCTGATCTGGCAAGTCCCAATGACCTGGGTTTACCACGAGTTGAGAATCGCAATGGAGGAGGATCTGTCGAGCCCCATATTTGATAGCTAGCTTCATACCTACAATAACGGCCTCATATTCTGCCTCATTGTTAGTCATTTCAGGGCATCGTATGGACTTGCGAATTGTTTGCCTGTGCGGACCTCGAGGATGAGTCCTAGTCACGATCCCAATGCATTGGCGGTGCCATCAGTGTGGAGGACTCAGAGGTTGTTACTGGGGGAGGCGTGTCGGGCGTCGAGTTCTGCCTTCGGCAGGATTTCAACGCTGAAGTCAGCTATGAAGTCAGCTAGGACTTGAGACTTGATGGCATTTCCTGGAAGATACGAGATGTCATGCTTGCTGAGCTCAATGGCCCATCTTGCGAGCTGGCCTGATAGTTCAGGCTTGTTTAAGACGCTCCTCAAAGTGAAGGTCATTACTACTTTTATGGGATGACAGTGAAAATAAGGTCGTAGCTTCTGTGAAGCTACTACTAGTGCTAGCACCGGTTTCTCAAGGTGTGAGCACCGAGTTTCGGCGTCCACTAGTGTTTTGCTAATGTAATAGATGGGAGACTGCGTACCTTTGTTTTCACGCACCAGGACGGCGCTGATGGCGACCTCAGACACGACCATATACACCAGAAGTGGTTCACCTGGGCTTGCTTTGACTAGCAGGGGCAGCGAGGATAGGTACGCCTTCAGATTCTGTAGGGACTCGACACATTCCTCATTCCATTGTAGCCCATGGTCTTTCTTCAACACACTAAAGAATTTATGGCACCTGTCGGAGGACCGTGAGATGAACCTGGAGAGGGTGGCTATCCGGCCTGTCAGCTTCTATACTTGTTTTTTGTTGCTTAGCACTTCCGAGATTGCATCTATTGCTTGATCTGGTCTGGATTGACTTCGATACCCCTCTGAAATACGAGAAATCCAAAGACATTTCCCGAGGCCACATCGAAGGCACATTTCTCGGGGTTTAGTTTCATTTCGTATCTTCTCAATATTTCGAAGGCTTCCTTCAGATGGTCAAGGTGGTCTTCCTTTCTTGACGACTTTACTAGCATGTCATCGATATAGACTTCCATTGTTTGCCAAGTTGCTCCTTAAACATCTCGGTCACTAACCTTTGGTATGTGGCTCCCCCGTTTTTGAGCCCAGAGGGCATTACTTTGTAGCAGTATGTTCCTTGGTGAGTGATGAAGGTCGTCTTCTCCTGATCTTCTTCGGCCATCATGATTTGATTGTAGCTGGAATATGCATCCAGGAAGCTAAATAGTTCGTGTCCGGCCGTTGCGTCTACTAGTTGGTCGATGTGGGGTAGTGGGAACGAATCTTTTGGGTATGCCTTGTTCAGGTCGGTGAAGTCCACGCACATTCGTCACTTCCCATTTTTCTTCTTGACCATAACAACGTTGGCGACCCACTCAGGGTACTTGGATTCCTTGATGGAACCATTTGCCAGTAGTTTGTCTACTTCCTCACTCACAGCTTCATTGATGGCAACGTTGAATTTTCTCCTTATTTGCCACACGGGCGAGTGTAGTGGATCAACGTTCAGTTTGTGGGTGGCGATTTCTCGCGGAATCCCTGGCATATCTGAATGGGAAAAAGTGAACAGGTCTACATGGTTAGATAAAATTTCACGATACTTACCTGGGTTTGAAAGGCCGTGGCCGATGTAAGCCTTCTTCGTGGGGTTGTTGTCATCTAGTTGAACGGGGTCGAGGTTCTCGACTGTGGCTTTGATGGCCTCTATGATATCAGGATCTTTGATGGCGTCCTCTAGCGGATGGACCTTGTCCCCGACATGTCTGATTGCTATGCTTCTGCGCTCGCCCCTTCGAGTTTTTTGGTGTGGGTGTAGTCTTGAGCTATTTTGTAGCATTCCTGGGCGGTGTGAGGTTCACCTTGTATGCTGAACACCCCCCACAGGGTAGGGAATTTGATCACTTGATAAAAGCTGGAGGGGACTACTCTCATGGCATGTATCCACGGATAGGGGTGTTCAAAACCGATCCGAAACCGAAAATCGAACCGAACCGGAGCTTAATGGCTTAATGGTAACGGCTTAACGGCTTAACAGACGGGGAACGGATTAAAATTTTTTTATTAATGGCTTATCGGATTGGGGGCGGATTATTCAATTTTCTTAACGGGTAATCCGTTAACCCGTTAAGAATATATATATATATATATATATATATATATATATATATATATATATATATATATATATATATATATATATATATATATATATATATATATATATAAAATTTATTTTGCTGCCTCAGAAGATGAGCTGGGATTTATGAGCGAAAGAGCAAATTCTAGATATTTAAGCACTTGAACAAGTTACGTGTATGAGTCTTTTGCCATCAAGTAGACCAAATGCATGCACCGAATGAAATCAAACAGTTTGAGCATTACTCTGATTTCTGAAAAGGAAAAAACATTACACTTCTATACAGATAAAAAATATTATCAGGAGGACAACTGCTACACCAAAAGCGAATAAGCATGAGTAACCAAGAATTGGAATAATAATATGGAGTTTTGACAATTTTCCAGCCATAAATTTTACAGGGCAACAATAAATAGCTTCTCATCACACTAAGTAGATGTTCAACGCATACAAATTATAAGCACTAAAAGATCTCAACAGTTTGAGAACAAATGAACAGGTTCTATCTTTTCCAGACGGGAAAAAATAGTTGTACGAAAAGCATAAACGAGGACACAATCTGTTTCAACTTCTGGTAGCGTAAACTACTTTATATATTGAGAAACCCACTTAAAGCCATCACCATACCCCATTTTACGTACAATACTGCACATAAACACCTCCAAGGGACGAACACTAGAATCAGCAACACTCACCTTACCCTTGCCAGTAGTGATACCAGTCAAGCCAAGGTGATAGCGCAGCTCATCTTCTGAGGTGTGAGCTACTGAGCTTGCAGCCTTGCATTATAAATTGAATGCAGTGTGCGGACAGAATACATTTGAGCCCTTAGGTATTAAACCGATAAACCGCCCAGTAACCGCCCGATAAGAGCTAACCCGATACCAATCCGCCCGATATCTTATCGAGTGGCTAACGGATGAATACATTTAAAAGCCGATAACCGTTAAGCCAAACCGTTAGAGTAAAAAGCCGCCCAATCCGCCCAATGAACACCCCTATCCACGGACGTCCAGTGATGGCATTATATGTCGTTTCTTGGTTCATCACGTGGAAAGTGGTTTCCAGCGTGACTCCCTCGCCAGGACGGGCAGTGTTATTTCACCGGAGGATCTTTCCACTGCATTGTTAAAACCAGTCAGCGTTATGCATTGTGGTATTATCTTATCCTCGAGTTCCATAAGTTCAAGGACCCTTGGGTGGATAATACATGCGCGGCTACCGTCGTCAACCATAATTCTCCTAAAAACTGTATCTACAATGCATAAAGTAATGACTAAAGCATTGTAATAAAGAAAAGACAAACTGTCGGTATCGGACTTATCGAATGTGATACTATCTTCGAAGTCGTCATAGCGTTCGTGGGCGATGGTTCGCTTCAACTTGTGAGTGGTGGTGAATTTGACGTGATTGATCACGAAGTCATTACCGTCCCCGATGATCATGTTGATTGTGTGTGTCAGCGAGGGCAGCCTTGGTGGCCGTTGGGTTGTTCCCACCCCCGTGCAAAGTTGAGTTTCCCTTTATCGCCGAGTAGTTCTCTCAGGAACCCTTGGTTTAGCATCCTGACCACCTTCTGTCGTAGACCTATGCTGTCTTCGATTTTATGCCCTCGCTTCTGGTGGAACTCGCATAGGGCATTTGAATTTTGGGTGGTAGGGTCTGACTTTATCTTTGCTGGCCATTATACATTGTTACTCAGCTTCTCTAGTGCGTATACTACCTATGAAGGAGAAACACAAAAGTTATGTGCAGATAATAAAGAAGCATACCTTATTCGTTTCGTAGGGGGCGACATGTCATTGTAGTGCATCCGCATGCCTTGGTGGCGGCGGATGGGACGATATGACGTATGGTTGATGTCTTTCCCTGTTGGGACGAGGGACTTGTTCCCGTCGCCCTTCATTGCGCCAGTCCCTTTTGATCTCTGGGAGTATCGTCGTCAGTGGTCGGGTAGGGCCGTTAAGGTCATCCTCATCTGCACGTACCTCGGCACAGTAGGCATTATGAATTTCTTCCCATATGGTGGTGGTGGGGGGTAGGGGTACTTCATGAGGCAACTTAGCAGTTTCTTGGTCGCCCTCGAGCCGTCCCTGCTTAGCCCATTCTGGAAAACGGCGACTGCCATACCTTCCGATATGTTTGGTAGACTCATTCTTACCCTGTTGAATCTGGCCAGGAAGTACATGAGCCCTTCTCCCATGGTTTTTCGAACAACAAAGATGTCGTTGACTCTCGCCTCTGCTTTCTTTGCTCCTACATGTGCGGTGACAAACTTATCCGCAATTTCCTCGAACGTGGAGATGCCCTTAGCCGGTAGCTGGGAGTACCATGTCAAAGCTCCACAAGTCTATGTTTCGCCGAACTTCTTTAGAAGCACGGACGATACCTGTTCTTTTGCCAATACATTACCTTTCACAGTCGTGACGTAATGGATTAGATGGTCCTCGGGATCCGTAGTCCCATCGTATACCCTCAAATAGGGAGGCATTTTGAAGGTCTTTGGGATAGAGTATGGTGCGGCCTCCTCTGTGTAAGGTTGTTCCACAAACCTACCTACGTCGCGCTTTGCCAGCAGTTTAGGAGCACCCGGGATCTTGTCTACCCTTTCTTGGTGTTCCTTCATTTGGTTACGGAGCAACTTATTTTCGTGTTCCATTTCCTCCATATTTCTAAGGATGGCTGTGAGCGCATCACTGTTGGTTCGGATGTCGATGAGCACATTGTTTGCTCGCGCGATCTCGGGTTCATCTTCGGCTGCAGTGAGCTCCATTACTGCCGTGCGCCTTACGCCATGTTGTGGTGACTTTTCGACCAAGTCGCTTAGAGTGTTTGTGAGCCACTATTTCAGTAGCTCCTTGACTTCTGGAGTTGCTTCCTTAGATGTAGATGTGGAAGCTCCCCTTTCTCGTGGATCTGTCAGATCTCTAGGTGGAGGAGGTGGGGTTCCTCCACTCATCGTGGTGCTGGGGGTTGCGTTCAAGATGTTATCTTCACCTGCTTCGTTGAGTGAATCCATGAGGTCGACCCCACCTCGTTTATCGCTTTCTTTTTTTCACAGTTGTCAGTCATGCTTGTTCGTGCGATGTAGGGGATGGTTGTCATTGGTTTCTAGGCACAAACTACAACTTTGATTTTCGAAATCCCTACAGACGACGCCAAATTGTTTGGCTCAAAAGAAATACACACTTTGTAAGCTTAAAAACAATCAAAAAAAATATACTGGTAAATCGTAATCAAATATAATAAGCCCTAGAAGAGATTATCTAGCTAAGATCGTGATAGATCTGAAAATATAAAAGGTTATGGAGAGTTTAGGTATCAAAGAAAGATAGAGAGAAGCTTGCTTGCTAGCAGTAGAGAGAAAGTAGAGTGAAAATATTACTCAGAATAATGCACATACCCTATTACAAGGTAATGTCTCCTTTATATATTAGGAGACCTTTCTCGAAATAATCAAAAGAAAAATACAAAAGTTGGTGGCTTCCTCGTACGGAGAAAACCAAACCTTAAATGATGTCGTTTCTCCACCTAGTTGATTAGGCCGTCCTTGCTTAGGTCGACACGACTCGAGGGGGCTCTGTCATGAAGGACGTGTCGCTTAGGCGGGGACGGGGCAAGCCGGATTTTACCTCATACACAACTCAAACGGACTTCAAATAGCAGGGGAAAATATGCAACATAGTTCCCTTACACAAACATAAAGTTTCAACTATATTGTTTACAAAATGTGCAGTATCAAATGAATCAAAATATTCAGTACTTATTGATAGGGATACTAGGTTAGTATCCCCAAATGTTTCACACAGGTAAATAAAACATGATCTCACATACAATCTGAAAGAAATGCAAATCCCAGAAAAAAAGGGAAACTATAAAACAAACGCCAGCAACTCTGCCAGTTCATTACAGTAAACAAAAAGTTACAAAGAGAAAAAAGAATATAAAAAATGACAACTCTAACTCTCAACATAGTACCAGAGGTACTGGTATTGTCGTGGGTGCACAAACACATCGACTACAATAGATGGTATCACTTATAGTTCGCCATCTGATATACATCTCGATCAAGGGCTGAAAACTGAAAATGGATCCCTATATTGCTTTTAGTATATTGAAACTTCAAACTTCAAACTGTCACAAGCGCCTTGCTAGCTCTATAGATAAGTTTTCTTGTATCCGAAATATATATTATGAGGGATACTATAAACATTGACGTCCACTTGTTTCTCATAAGTCTGTTCTCCTATCTATATTCAGATATCCAAATAACGAGATCTCCTATGCTGCGATTCCTGAAACAATAAAAGACGAGCTGTTTCAATTTCTCAAATATTTTGGCAAAACAGAACAACATATAGCCTTCTTTCAAGAATTAACTTATGTTTAAAAAAAAGATCATATACGCGCACGTATTGCATTTCTTTTAGTTATTCAACAGCATTTTAACAGAAATGGAGGCAACCCAGCACCATATATCTTCAATGAAATTAGTCAAGGTAGCAAACTAGGCAGAGGTCCTGGGTTCGAGTCTCACCACCACACAATATCAAAAAAGAATTTTCACGTGCTCATCTCATCGGCAATAATCAAGGCCATACGTGAAGGGGCATGTTGAAGACATAATTAAGTAAATAAAAGTGTGCTCTCTCTAACAGCTTAAGCTTTTAGATGAAATGGCCACACATTTCAACAAAGACATCCTTTTATTTGTATACTTGAACATTGTATCTATGAGATAAAACTGGTTTGTCTCGACATTTTCCATTTAAGGCTGCTTTTGCTATCAGCTATTAATTGTGACTCCAATGGCAAGGGGGGGGGGGGGGGAGGACATAGTCCATCTCGCCCCGATCTCTTTTCCTAATTACATGAGTATCTCATATTTAAATCTCATGCTTGTTTGTGCTATTCTATTTGTAATCAAAGCAATTGTGGTACCAAATAATAAGTATGAAGTATTTAGCATTTTTTTTAACCGTGGTGTCCGGGCCAACTTGTGCGCACCTCGACAAATTCCATGGTATACCTGCTACCTCCCACCGAACCAGATAACTCTGTCCACCAAGATTTGAACAGATGTGGAAAAATCACCAAGTGTTTTTTTCCCTGACGCTGGATTTTGAACCTGAGACCTTATGGTTCTCAATCCACTTCATCGACCACTAGGCCACACCCTTGGGTGCATGAAGTATTTAACATTTAGACACTAGATAACTTTCCTTTGTTATACCATACAATATTTGTGTGAGTGTGAGACACACTTGCATCTGTGTATGTGCATGTGCGTGTACGTCAGGGTGAAAAGTAAATCACGCCTTCATCCATGTCCTGGTGTATACACACACAACATTCAAGGTTGGTGAATGGTGAAGATGGCCTTTTCCACTCTAGATGGGCGGGTCTATGCAGTTCTACGAGGTTTTTCACAGCCCATCACCATAGCGACAATGCTCTGCTATCTTATCTTATCTTATCTTTGGTCATGAAAATATGCTGGTTTCCTAGACTACGCTTATGTAACTACAATAATCCCTTCTTTTCTTTTTAAAAAATAAACAGATATATAAAAGTTGAACATTATAACCTTCGTAACTTTCAGCGATCTCTTCTGCTTTTAACCAGTTACACACACATATTTGAAGGCAAACTGCAGTTACATATCTGTATAACCAATACCTGGAAATATAACATGACAGGTCTAAAATTCCAAAGCAACATACTCTAAAAAGATAGGCTGATGATCAAACTCAGAAATGATGGAATAAAATTATTAAAATTTAATACCAAGACAGGCGATTCGAGTAATAATATTACCTCTATTCGATTGTCTATTTGCAATACCGTAATTTCCAATATAATCCTCAGAATCTTTAGCAGAAACATCTGCTGGATTTCCAAGACCATATTCAAATGAACCAGAACCATCTGCATCAGAAGACACAGCTTGCCAAGGTCGATCACCGTACACTAAACCGCCACGGAATTGATCTCCGTAAGACCCCTCGTAAGCGCCAGTTGGTGCTGTAAACGATGAAGTAGTAGCAGCACCTGCTGCATTATTTTTTCCAAGTCTGCCCGATCCCAGGCCGTAATTATTTTCCCCACTCCTGAAATTCCCACCACCGTATCCGGAAGAATTACCACCCGGAGCAGAAATAAGAGAAGCGCCCCAGTTACCACTGTTATTCCCAAAGACGGCGTAATTACCACTTGCGGAGCCCACATATGAACCCGGGCCACCAGAATTTGCTGAAGAGTTAAGGCCAATATTTCCCCATAAATTCCTCGTTGGGGAGCTTAGAAAAGACTCCCCTCTATTGCTGCTTGTGCTATATCCAATAGGAGTAGTGCATCTGCTTGAATTTCCAGTGAAATACGGGTTTAATATTTGCCCATACCCAAGATTATTGCTAAAGTTGGAAGCTCCTGCAAAGGTGGGGCTCAAAGAGGGATCCAAATTGACACCCATTCCGTAACCAGGAGAAGCGAACTGAGAGAAACCAGTACGACCACCGGCAACCGGACTATACCTGCCATCCATTCTGACCCCGTATCCTCCGACTGAAGTTAGATTATACCCGTGAGTAGCATAGTTGTTGAGGAAGTTGTTGGCTCTATTGAGTCCATAGTTGAATCCCATGGGGAGAGGGCTGCGGCTGGGGCCCGGAGATAGCTCCTTTGGAACAGCACGCTTTACTTCCACCATTTTACCATTTAGTTCATGAAAAATCTTGTACAATGTCCTATCAACTGCATCCTCTGAATCATAAGTTATAAATCCAAACCCCCTTGGCCTCTGAGTATTATGGTCATACATCACTACAACGTCTGTGATTGTACCAAACTGATCAAAGTATGTCTTAAAATCACTCTCCGTGACTGTAGATGCTAAGCCTCCTACAAATATCTTTTTTGTGCGTCCAGGACCAGGCGATCCTTGAATGCTGCTATTGTTTCTATTTACTATTATTTGTTGATCATCCCTAGGAACAGCCTTCTTTGCCTCAACCTGAAAATTGAAAGCAATTTCCCATTTGCAGATATTGAGATGATTATCCATTTGATAAAGAGCTCTCTCGTTTAGTCTTTGAAGTCAGGGGCGAATAGAGCTTTAGGTTCTAGTATCTGAACCCAGTATGTTTGACACGGTGCATAAATTTATGGGTAAAAATCTATTAAAACTGCAATACATAGTAGATGTGAACCAATAACTTTAAACATATAATGAGCTAAGAACCTTAAAAGATTGAACCCATAGAGCTTAAATCCTGGATCCATCTTAGTTTGAAGTGTATATAAATTTTATGCAAACAAGAGAGGTCTCTATCAATTAGCTGCTGCAAAAGTACAATCAATCGTTCAGCATGAAACAACCTCGCATTACAACTTCCCGCACCAGTTGACAATTAAGTAAACATTGATTATTAAACTTGTAGAGTTGTGTATACTACCCTAATCTCTCAAATGAAATACTACAATTAACAACTATTACGCCTCGATCTCAAACTAGTTGGATTCGCTGTATGAATCCTCTATATCCATTTCACTCCAACATCTAAGATAAACACCACCACCACCACCACCACCAACAACAACAACAAAGATGGCAACAATAATAAAGACTACTATGCCTCAATGCCAAACAAGTAGGTGTCTGCTATATGAATTGTCTCCATTTAAATTCGTCTAAGATGACTTACAAAGAACTACAGATGACAAAAGAAGAATTACCGTTCGCCCGTCGATCATGTGCTTCTCCTTAACCACTCTTTCAGCAACAGCAGGATCAGAAAAGACAACAAAACCAAAACCACGAGCACGACCAGTATTACAATCTCTCATGATCACAGCTTCCACCACTTCTCCATACGACCCGAAATATTCTTTAAGACGATCCTCATCCGTGTCCCAAGAAATCCCACCTATAAATAGCTTACCGAGATCTGACTCCATTTCTGCAATCATAAGTTCAATCGCCAACAAAAAATTTAAGTTTCACCCGCATATAAAAATCAAATTTTGCACAACATAATGCAAACAATAATACTACTACACCATCACTAATAATTTGTATTAGCAAAATCATTGCACCTACATAACACATGATTATCAACTTGGTATAAAACATAATTCAAAATTCAGAAGACCCCACATCAAAAAATCAAATCTTGCACAACATTATGCAACAACAACAACAACAACAACCCAGTATAATCCCATTTAGTGGGGCCTGGGGAGGGTAGTATGTACGCAGACCTTACCCTACCTTGAAGTAGAGAGGCTGTTTCCAAATAGACTCCGGCATCCTTCCCTCCAAGAACTTTCCACCTTGCTCTTGGGGAGACTCGAACTCACAACCTCTCGGTTGGAAGTGGGGGTTGCTTACCATCAGAGCAACCCCTCTTTTCTTGCACAACGTTATGCTACAATTAATCAAAATTGGATACTGGAGAATCAGTACAACTTTGTATTAGCAAAATTGCCTGCATCTGAATCAAATTAGTGCAGACATATGATTATCAACTTGGTATAAAAATACAACAACAACAACAACCACTCTGGAGAGGCAGAGCCGCTGTTTCCGATAGACCCTCGGCCAAAAATAAATCCAAAATTCAGAAGACCCCACATAAAAAAAAAAATCAAATCTTGCACAACATAATGCAATAACTAACCAAAACTGAATACTAAAAAATCACTACAACTTTTGTACAAGCAAAATTGCCTGCATCCGAATTGAACTAACACAAACCTGGTGATTACAACAAATTATTGAAAATTCAGAACACCCCACATAAAAAACAAACATGAAAAGATCCAAATGTGGATTAAATAAAAGGAATTAACAAATTAAAAAACAGACCTTATGTAGCAAATCAGGCAGACTACAAGATGGGAATACTGATCAGAGAGAGAAAAGTGAGAAATTGTTGAATTCAATCCAAAAACATGGATCCTTTTACCATCAATCAAATAACAATCCAATGTGTCTGAAAAAAATTCAAAATTCAAATAGATCAGAAGAAAAAAATCCCCCAAAAAAAAAGAAGAAAAGAAAAGCGTATGTATGAAGCAAAAGGAAGTTAAGAGGTCAATTTGTAAAAGACTGACCATTTTCAAGACACAAATCAAAATTGGGAAATGGGTTAGAAACAATAAACAGAGATCTAACAAAGAGATCTATATAGTTAATATTATTATTATTATTAATAATACAGGACTAAGATGAAAACAGAGGATGTGAGTGCTCATCCTCTACCTCTCTCTCTCCCCAAATGTCCCTCTGTTTCTTTAAATTTCTCTTCGGTTATTCCCCTTTATTAATTATTAATATTGAAAAGGAATGAAAATTCTTGAATACTCCTCCCTTTAACATTTTTGTGATATAATTTATCTCAAAATTTAAATAAATACTATGTCATAACATTAATATAATTATCTATATATTATTAAAAGAACAATATATGATAAGCAACCCCACTTCTAACCGAAAGGTCGTGAGTTCGAGTCTCCCCAAGAGTAAGGTGGGAAGTTTTTGGAGGGAAGGATGCGGGGGGTCTATTTGGAAACAGCCTCTCTACCCATGGATAGGGGTAAGGTCTGCGTACACACTAACCTCCCCAGACCCCATTAAGTGACATTATACTGGGTTGTTGTTGTTGTTGTTGTTGTTGTTGTTGTTGTTGTTGTTGTTATTAAAAGAAGAGGATAAAGCTATCTCTTTAAATCAAATGGCAGTATAAAAAAAAGTCACATGACATATATATATATATATAATTGGTTACTTTATTTTAATTAATAAATATAAATATCATATAATTAGTTATAATAAGAAATTGATAATATAAATATATATAAAAAATAATTACCCATTTAAATTTGGTAGGAGTAGTTTCAAGTTTGAGTTTTAAAATTATTTTAAAATAAAAAAGGAAAAATAAAATTAACTACAATAAAAAAACTAAAAGAGAAGAAGAAAAACTACCCATTCAAATTGGGGAGTAGTTTCAGTTGGAGTTTTAAAATAAAAAATAAAATTAAAAAAATAAAAAATTACCATTTCAAATTGGGAGTAGTTTTAAGTTGGAGTTTTATAATTATTTTAAAATAATAAACAAAAATAAAGCAATAAAAAACTTTTGATTCAAGTTGTGGAGTAGTTTTTTTCTATATATTCTATATATCTTCTATATTATTAAAAGGAGAGGATAAAGCCCTCTCCTTAATTCAAGTGGTAGCCGAGAAAAAAGTCACATAACATAATTAGTTAATAACAAAAAAACTATTTATTAAAAATTAACAAAGAAATTAACTATCTAAATTAACTACTCAAATATCGGTGAGAGTTGGTATATCGTATTGACAAATAAGATGATAATTGAAATTTATTAAAGCAATAAGGTCTAATAGGATCAAACAAGCCCGATTATAATTTAATTAATATTTTTTTTTAATATTGATCGCGCATCACGGGTGTACGATTACTAGTAAGCTTTTAAAATACGATATATATATATATATATATATATATATATATATATATATATATATATATATATATATATATATATATATATATATATATATATATATATATATATATATTCCGCCGACCGACAAAATTTTTATTGTGCCCGTTTAAAAATTGTAATCTTAAGTATGCTCTCTCTATACCATTTTGTGTTATACAATTGAGTCAAAACGAGTTTTCTTAAAAATGATTTATATATATTTTTTAAATATTTTAAATTATTAATTATTGCCACTTATATATAAAAGTATTATAATACATAATATAATTTTTATAGTTACAAGTATTTTAAAGAAAATCTTAGAAAAACGCATAGTCAAATAAAGAACAATTCGAATCCCTCAAAGACTTATTCAAAATGTTAAGTCAACGGTTAAGAAATAGTATTGCAATTAACACTTATTTGTGATTATAATGCATCTCGATCTAGTATAGATACATGTTTAAATAATGTTGACTTGGTTGATCAAGTGATAAACCTTTCTATCGTAGGGTTGTAGCAGGATGAATAGAATATCGATCACCATCTCTAATCGAAAGTTTCAAGTTCGAGTCTTGTGAATGATTTTATTTTAATAGGGAGCGTTTTCATGTTTATTGGGCCCTACACGACACGAATCTGGATTGGTTGGGGTTCCAATATAAGTACCAAGCATATACCTAATACTCATTCTCCAGTCAAGTAAGTCCAAGCAATTTCTATAATTTTATTGAGAAAATGACACTATATAGCCGCTCTTAAAATAATAGTCGCAAAAATATTTTTTTAATATATAATATACATTTCTGTGTGTTATAAAAAATATATATATCCTCTGTGACATCAAATATAAATAGTTTCGACTGCGTATTAAAAGTAATCTTTGCCTAATTTTATTAGTTTTTTTAAGGAGGTATTTTCTCTTTGTGGGAGAGAGTTTTACATTTTAACTTTTCACCTTTACTGTTTGTATATTATAATGTTCACAAACTTTAACTTGAACTTACCTTCACATACCTCCTTTACTAATACTATGCATTTTTTTAAAATTCCAATCTCTCCAATTTGATGTTAACTTCCACGAAATTAAATTATATTTAATAATATCTTTGGGAAAAATAGATAATCTTTCCTACCAAGAAAAAAGGACAAAAATAAACTTGTTTATATGTTCTGATTAAAAGAAGGTGATAAAAGTTTATGTAAAGATTGTTTGCATGATTTTGTTATCAATAAACAAGGAATTGCATTAGCCCACATTTAATAAAGTGGGAGGATAATTTTTCTTAGTATCCACTCGGAGTCCAATATTTGTATTTATATCTAATTAAATTTAGATTGACATCGAAAATTTTCACATTAAAAATTAAAATGTTTTCTAACAAAAGTAACTTTATATGTGTGGCTTAAACTCGAGACTCCTGTTTAAAAAAAAGTGAAAAATAATTCAACTATCCGTTTTTTATAGGTTCTACGGACCGATGTTTGTTGCTTCATTCTTCTACCACGTTTTGCTACTTATACAAGTAAAGAATTATCCAAAATTAAACAATAATAACAAAGACAATTACTACAACACTACTACTCCTAAAAACAAAATAATAAGAACACTATATAATAACAATAATAATGGTTGTATTTGGGTCAGTTTAGACACATTCATATCGTAATGTGGTGGCAGAGCTAGAATTTTATTAGGGGATATAAAAAATGTAGAAGTAAATACATGAAAAAATTGTAACGACTCGGCTGGTTGATTTAGAATTTATACCCCGTTCCCCTATTACTGCTTCATTATGTTTTACTAACGGTATTGGATGCGTTAGAATTGAATTAGAGTGATTTTGATAAGAAATGAGACACTTAGTCTTTTTTAAGAAGGCTTAAGTTATAAAAGTCAACCGAGCATTGACTTATGAGTTAGAAGAAACGGATATGAATTTCGATGCTTCGGTTAGCTTCGGGAGATAATTTTGGACTTAGAAATGTATCCGGAATATTTTTGTGATGACCGGTGTCGAATTAAACTTGAATTGACGAAGTTAGTATTTTGATAATTTTCGGTTGATAGGTAAAATTTTGATCTGAGGGTCGGAACGAAGTTCCAGAAGCTCTCGTATCTTCATTAGGTGATTTGGGATATGTGTGCAAAATTTCAAGTCTTTCGGACGTGGTTTGGTCGGGTTTTTGATCGAATGCGCATTTTGGAAGTTTTAAAGGAACTTAGGCTTGAATTCGATGTAATTCGATGATTTTGGTGTTAGTCGAGGTGTTTTGATACTTGGAACAAATTTTAATAACATTATAGGATGTATATTTTTGGTTGAGGTCTCGGGGGTCTTGGGATGATTTCGGATGGCTAACGGGAACTTTTGAAGTTAGAAAATTTCATAATAGACGGAATTGTAAATGAGTGTGCACAAGACCTTAGTTTGGACGAACATATCTCCGGTTATATAAGGAGATGTATGAGCTACAACCTATCAAATTAAATCCATTTGAGTCTAGTTTCCAACGCAATAAACTGTTTGTCATTTGGAGGTGTATAGAGAAAGTAATGAGTATTTTACTGGACGTGAGTCACCGGCGCGCCCAGGCGCGCGGCCGCGGGTTGGACCGCGGAGCTCTCTTCCCTGAACCGCGGATCGACCACGGGAGGGGGGGGGGGACGCTGCGACCGCGGGAAAACCTGGAAAAATCTCAAAAACACCCCTGGTTTGTGTAAAAACCGAAGGGGTATCATCTTTCCTTTATTTTTGACATTCAAGATTGAATTTTTGAGGGTTTTCTTCCACTCTCTCAAGACCTCCAACCCCTCCCATCTTCAAGTTAAGCAATCTTCACTAACTTGGTGTAAAATTCCATTATTCTTACACTAATATTGATGAAATCTTTGTATAAACACATATATTTTTCGAAAAATTCCTAACCCAAAGAAGGGTTTTGTAAGATCTTCTTCCAAAAGGTAAATCCTACACCTTAGATTTACATAGATGGATATATTATGGGAATATGATTATGAATCATGTATTACAACTTATAGTATGGCGGTTGGAAGTCATAAATTCCCAATTTAAATAAATGAACATGGTAGGGATTTAAAGGTATTTATTTGATGGAATTTTTATTGGTTTGGGTGTGAATGGTTGATCACACATGCGATGTTAAGAGTATAAATTGTTAAAGAATAGTAGTGGGATAAATTGTTGGTTAATGGTGATAATTGGAGGAACCAATACTATAGTTATGAGGCGTAAATATCTATACATACAAGGTATTTGATAATATACCTAAATGACATATGTTATGGAATTTATTACCAATATTGGCCCTATTGAATATGGTATTGTATATTGAAATTACATAACTATATTGGATCATCATAGTATCACTAATGGGCGAATTTCAGATATGTATGGCTAAAACCTTTTAGAAATCAAGCTTCATCAATGTTTGTGTAATTTTTGGACAAAATATTTTAGAAAATATATTTAACCATTTGGATTATTTTGGTGAGTAGTATTGATGATATTAAATCAATCTTGTATAGATACAATTGAAGTGGAACCAAATTCGAAAGGAAAGGGCATTTCTTAAGGATTGAGTTTGCTGTAAACCTTCGAGGTAAGTGTTTGATCTATCCTAACTTGAGGGAATAAGAGTGAGTCTATTTGCTAGTTGCTAATGTGCAGAGTCCGACGTATAGGCATGGTGACGAGTATCTATACGTTGGAGGTCGAGAATGACCGTGAGTCTTAAATTGATTAAACTTATAATAATCTTATGTGATTATATGAAAGAAAAGATTATTGGTTTCATACTGGTAATATTTATACTGTTGATTTAAAAGATTATTGGTTTCATATCGGTAATATCTATATTGTTGATTTAGAGG